>CANSZD010000326.1:1817500-2542897 GCA_947648045.1 Beta corolliflora
ATAGTGACACTTTAATTAAAATTTTAATTTAACTTTATTGATCATTGACTATTTGGACTTTATTGGACCTGATTGGAACTTATTGGACCTGATTGGACCTGATTGAAACTGAACTGAACTGAACTGAACTAATTGGACCTGCAACTTAATTTTTTTAGGTGAAGAGAACGCACCCTTAGGAGCATCAAAGCTTTAGGAATCTAGACGGGCAAGTAAAGACAATTGTCTTTAAATTTTGATGAAAGAAAGTTTAAGGTCGTTTTTGCAATGGTCTTTCATTACTTCTAGCAAACTCATACCATGATACCACACATCTTGGCGAACTCACACCGCTTATATGTGTAATATGGACGAATAAGAAGTTTGAGATTCTTCTTTATGATGCTTTATATTCATATTAATTAATTTGTGGAATATTTATGTTTAGAGTTTCACACAGATCTTTTCTCACCAAAATGAGGATAGAAATCGACAAATTTTAGAGGATTAATCAATCAAACATCCTAATGTTGGTATTTGAGCATTGGAAGAGTAGTTCAATCAAGAAAAGCTAATGGAGAAGCTTATTGATAAGAGAAGACTGGACATGTTAAGATGAACTGATAATTATCTTGAAACGCAACTATCTATCCGCTAATTACCAAACATGTATGAGCGTGATATTGTCTCGAACAAGGAAAGCAAAAGCGTTGAAGGGGGAGAAGTAAAAAAAAAAGCATAGAAATATCAAGATACTTCAAGCTCTATTGGCTATTGCTACAAAACCATGACTCAAGTTATAGGAAGCAATTCCACAGTTATCGACAATGTACTTTATCAATATGGAAAGTGTCATTTACATTGCTCCCCTATATTATACCTTCATGTGTTACCAACAAGAACATCTTTATACGGAGTAGCCGGAGTATTAAGATTCTTTGGATCGGCCGATTGTAATCTACGAATAGGTTGATTTTCTTCTGTAATTAGAGGAACTTGGCCTTCTCTAACTCGAATTAGCCTCTCTTGAGCGCCTCCTCGTAGCTTCTCTAAACGTAGTCCATTCATTTGCTGCATCTTAAACACTTTCACCACATTCATTAATCCTCCTATGAACAATAATAAGCTCCCGAATATGCCCAACCATACCCATGTTTTACCCTGTGTACATTACAAGACCAAAACATTAGTCCAAGTTATAAAACTCCCTACGTGACAACTCACATGTACACAATAACATACATTATTCACAAGGTTGCGCAAAAACGACTTACAAGTAGCATAAGTCCATGGTAAAACCATCTCGATTGCTCACGGCTATTGATAATTGCACCTACAACAAACAATAAGCTTCCCAATAGAAAGGGAACAGTGACACACTCTTGCAATATTTGAACATGTCCATCAGCTCTTTCGTAGATTTGACATGAATTGTGTATCGAACCAATAAGCCATAATACTGGTCCAGCAACTAGCATATTCAAGGCATGATATTCTAATTTGTATCCAACTCCTTTCTCCTCCTGCGCATAATTAACAAATTAATTTGGAGTTATCCTAACTAGAATACTACTAATGGAAACACAAAATTAAATTATAAATCATAAGACTCCCCACACATTCCTTAAAGATCTTTCTATTTGCTCTTGTAACAATCTTTTGTACACACAATTGACCATTAATATGTTTAATCAATTAGTAAAATACTATGCAAAATCGATATTTTGAAAATATGTACACACTCAACCAAACCTAATGAAATCCTACGTGATAATTTTTTTATATTATAATTCGGAGTACTTCATATATCACCAAATACAACTGATTATTCCTTCATCTTCGACCACATGATTAGTAAAAATCTTTCACAAATTATTAGAACATGCGGTCTAATTTTATGTTAAAACTAGACAAACTCAAGCCTACATTCTCCTATAAGTCCATTTCATTACACTCTAACCCAACACTATCCCCAAATATCTCGCACAAACCTAGTTGTCCCTTAGCTTTTATTCTCCTCCCTTTGTGTCCCTTTAAATCTTGAACTACAATAGACAATTTTAAAAAATAATCTAACAGTCTTACCGAATGGATTAAACTAGTCACTAAATGTATTGAAGAATGTAATGGATTAAACTAGTCACTAAATGTATTGAAGGATGTAATTATTGGATGGGTTAAACTGGTAACTAAATAGATCATAATAGTCACTAGATATATTAAACTAGTCACTATATTTGGAAAGATGGTTTGTTCCCTTCTTAATATTGAGTTGGGCCGTTGCCTAATTCTAAACTAAAAGTAGGCGGTTTCTTATAAGATTAGCTGCAAATCTTTATCAATTTTGCCCCCATAGAGTTCGCTATTGACCCGTTATTTCATTTGTTACAAAAGTACAAAACTAACACCCAGTTTAATACTCCTCCCGTCCCACATTATTCAATTGTTCTGAGTAGATGTTAACTAGTTTAGTTGGTTAAAGTCCTAAAATATACTACCCAATGAGATCAGATCTCGTCTACCTCATTTACCCTTGTAGCTCTCTATATACCAAAAAATCATTACTCAGTCCATCACAAAGATTAACACTCCTAATACATTGTTGAGATTAGCAACATAGGCCCATTTCCATATTATACAAAGATTAAAATTTTAAGTAAACATATAGTATAATTATAAAATCATTGATAACAACACAAAAAAAAACTTTACCAGAATAAAAAGGAAGAAAATGCCCAAAAAAGACAAGATTGATCCCAAAGTCTGAACAAAAGGAACAGCAAACTCAACAAGAGCAAGCTGAATATCAAACTCCATCAAAGACATCCGATAATCAATGCCAGCAAGGTGGGCCACCAGATCATGAACATTAACAGCTGTAATAAGAAAAAACCCAATAAGAAGAAGAACAAGCCCAGATTTAGGCTCCCATGAGAATTGGGCCACAAAGCCCATTAATAGCACAACTGTAGCAAACAAGTAAAGCCCAGCATTCATGTATTCTGAACGATTCCTCGTTAGTCTTGGCCCATACATTCTGCTTTCTCTTGCACTCGATAGTTTTACCATCTTTGTCTTTGTAAGAATATTAAAAAAAAAAAGGAAAAAGAAAAAAGTGGGAGTTTTGATTTGTAGAAAAGTGTATGAAAGAAGGATGAAGAAAAGGTGGTTTTGATGGGGGGGGAGTGGAATGTGGAATGGGTCAGAATGATGAGTGGGAGAAGAAGTGAAGGGGTTTTGGGAGGATACGTGTCTTCATGCATGGAATTAGGGAGGTTATACAAGTGTGGGATTTATATTGGTTTGACACGTTTTATTTTTTATTATTTTTTGTGCAGAAATAATAAATGTTCCTAACTTAGTGTCTACTAGTATCTTTTGCACGCGATGCGTGCGTGACATCGTGTGTACGTGATTTTTTTGAAGTTTTTAATTTAATCGTCATTCAAGTAATATTGTTCAATTTTTTGTTTTTACTGGTGCAGATGTAAGATGTAACTGCTTTGTATTTGTAGGGGTTTTTTTTCCCTTTAAAAAAAATGAGAGAATGCAATTAGTAATTTTGTTTGGTTATTAGGGGTATTTTGGGTAAAGAGGGTGGACACCAAAATGTCAGGAGTTCCCATATATAATAGAGATGATAAGGTTTGTTATTGAATACTCCGGCACTACTCCCTAATTCAATTGGAAAAGACAAAAAAGAAGGGAAATACCAACACTAAATGACATTAATTGGTCAATTATAACTTCAATATAGGAGGTAGTAATATTTTAATCGGGTTTAGCGTGTAATACCATTGAGCAATCATAATAGTGGTGGTTTCGTTTATGAGGGTCTTCTTATAGCGTCCATGTATAAACTATAGTCATGCTACCATATTCTCCCATTGTATTAATATAGTGAAAATTCTATGTATCCCTGAGGGTACTTCTGACAAATATATGAGTGTGATATCTGAATGCATAAAGTATTAGGAATGTGTATTGTAGGCGCTAACAAATCAAGCAATCGAATTATAATATACGGAGGAATTAAGAAATAAAGCAATAAATAACACATGTAGATTTAACGTGGAACCCTTGAATAGGAAGAAAACCACGAACACTGCACTACGACTTTGAATATGAGATGATGATACAATGAAAACTCTAATCTCTCTAGACTCTCTAAGCTCTCTCTAGGTTCTCTAGTCTCTCTAGATTGAAGAATAATTCTCTCTCTTCACATATGGCATGACATGAATCACATAATAAACGACGACAACATATTTATAATGGGGTAACAAACATAATCCTAGAATACCTAGGAAAACCAAGTAAAAGAAGGGGAAACACTCCATGCGGCAAAACATGCGGGCGCAGGCCACAACCTGCGGGCTGGCAGGCCCTCCTGCTAGCTGGGCACGCCAAATCCTGCGAGCGCGGGGCAAGACCTGCGGACTGGCAGGAAGGTGTGCTGGCTGTCCAACCAGCGCTGCGGGCGCGGGAAGTGTCGCATTCAAACCCTGCGGGCTGCTATGCTCCATGCCTAGCTATGCTCCTCGCATCACCAGCACACCGCAAACACACACACACACACGCCAAACTACACGAATCAATCTTCAACCATCATACCTTACAGAAAGCTGTGGAGGGACATTCCGAGAGTGAAGATTGAGTGTAACACCCCGACCCATACGGAGTCGAGTATATCGTCACCAATGAGGATCCAGGGCCAACAACTGTCCTCAATAACCAACACAAGTTCTTCCAGCGCATTTTGTCCTCACTCATGCGCACCTGAGAAACTTCTCAGGAGGTCACCCATCCCTGGACTACTCCCAGTCAAGCACGCTTAACTGTGGAGTAACTAAGGAAATGGGCTCCCTAAAAGAAAGATGCATCTTGTTGGAATGAGTAGCCTGCTAAATCCCTTTAAAGCAATCATGAGGGGTATTCCATTGAGCATTGTACGTGGTAGAAAAGAAAATCGAGTTGCGGATGTATTAGCTAAGAATAGTCGCTATGCGTTTAGTAGAAGTAATGTAACTAGAATTTTCCCCCACCCCCCTAGTTATTGTATGGATGTTTTAATATCGGATTGTAAAACTCTCTTTAATTTCTTAATTTAAGTTAGTTGCATTCTTTACCAAAAAAAGAAAAAATCATAATAGTGGTGCGATTAGAGCTATAGGACATTTCAGATCATATCAGCTCTGATCAATTGTCTATTGTGTAATTGTGTTGGTTAAACTCAAATCATCTGCAGGTCGAGTAAACTCAACTTGTTCATTATTCTTTTGTGTTTGAGTCTAGTTCTCAAGGTCTTATTATTGGGTTGTGCCAATACGGGTTGAAATTGAATTAATATGGTTTTGGTACGGGTAAAGTTCACATTGGATCATTGTTGGTTGATTCACGTTTGGGTTGAAACAAGCTAAGTTCCGTTCAAGCGCGATCCACTTCAGGTCTATAAATTCAAATGTGTATATGTAACTGATCAAACGATATTTTTTTTTAAAAAAAAAGTAAGAAGAAATCCTTTAGGTTTCTGAATTGAGTTTTTCTGTCGCCAAAATGTATTACTCAAGAAACTTAATGGATTGAACAGGTTTTCCGACATTGATTATCACATGACTTCTTTTTTCGTCAAATTTATTCTATTTTCCTCCCAATTCACAACGTATTCATGATTTTCAATTGAGATTTCTATAGTTTTTTATCAATTGATTGGTGAAACCCCAAAATTAATCAACGCAAGGCCAAAAAGTTTATCAAGTACTTGCCACATGATGGTCAACATCAGATAATTAGTCAAACCTACCAAATTCCATCGAGTGAAACCTTAATTTTCCGCAACAAAGAAGTCATATGATCAAATTAGTTTGTCACAATTTTTTTTAGAAGGTACTTTATCGCAAAAAATTAGAGGTGATCAACATGGGTCCGACCTGAAAATGGGCGGGTTTTGGGCACGAATTTTCGGCCCACGGTCGGGCTCGGCCCGGCCCTATTTTTTGGGCAAAAATTTCGAGGCACGAGCAACTTAAATATGCAAAACTAGTCTAAAGTTTGGTCCGGCTCGAATTTGTGGGTTTTGGCCTTTTGGACACGAATTTTCAGCCAACGACTTTGGCCCGAAATGGGCCATTTTGGGCCAAGTCCGACCCGACCCATGATGACCTCTAAAAAAATAAATAAATAAATTGTAGTTTAAGTTAGCTTATGACAAATTTTCCAATGTTACAACATCCGAATCAAACATGCCTCCATCCGAAAATTCGGAAATAACGCAATCAGATTTCCTCCAGATCAACACTCTTCAAGCATTATATATTACACACATCCTCTCGATGCTAATTTTGTTCAACTTCAATATGTGAAGCATTATCTATTACACACATCCTCCCGATGCTAATTTTGTTCAACTTCAATATGTGAAATTCAATGGTGATGGATTTAATTGTATTATTGGAATTAAGCTTTTGATGATGCTCACTAATCTACAAAATGAGGTATATATGTAGGATTATTTCCTTTGTCTTAAAATTTGTTTCGAGTACATTGCATAGTATTGAAAGTCTTGTTTAGTTTCTAACTTGATTTCCTGTCTTCTCTGAATTCATTAGAGACCAAATCAAGTGTGTTAAACTAAGATTACTTTAATTTGTTGCCAAGAACACAGTGTTCTTGCTTATATATTAGGAACATTGGCTAACAAGAATATGAATTATTACAAGTAGTATGCGCGAAATAATACGAACTGAACTATCTGCTATGAATAATGCGAACCTTTCTTTGTTGTGCAAAAATAATACCGTAGCTTATGAATGGTAGAATATTCTATGTATTTCACCTTTCAAAATAATTTCCTACAGTATATTATCAGATATTCTGTCAGTGGTAATCCCCATAATATATACAATTAAGAGTAAAGTTCATATTATTCATAACAAATAGTTCAGTTTGTATTATCTTTGCTCGTATCAGTGAAAGTTGATGCTAGTATTATTAGCCGATTTTTAATGAATTATTGTGTTAACAGAATTCATTAGCAACACCGTTTATTCTGCGAGTCATCTTTCTCAAATTTGTATCTAGGCTCCGTTTGGTTGGATGTAAAATATTTTCAATGTAAAATAATTATTCATGTAAAACATTTTACAATGAAAAATTCAATTGCAAAGCTAATTTTCCTTTGTTTGGTTCAATATAAAAAAAGAAAAATGGAATGGGAAGGGAGAGGATGGATAAGAGGAGAGTAAAAGGTTGCTAAGGACTAAGGAGGAGGGAGGAAAATGTCTTTTCCCTTCTTTTTTTAAAGGAAAATGATTTTTACCTATATAAGAGCTCTTTTCCCTTAATGAAAAACTTGTTTTACACCCCTTACCAAATCAAACAACGGAAAATGAGAAGAAAAGGAAACTCATTTTCATGAAAATCATTTTACACCTTACCAAACGGAGCCTTAGTGGCTTAATGTGATCTGATCAGTTATTTGTGAGTGATTAGTGAATCCATGAAGTAGGGGTGTGAAGAAGTTTTCTACTATTTGTGTTCATTCGAATACAATTGTAGCTCAAGTAACTCTAGTAGAACAAAATGTGGCATAAGCAGAAAAGAAATCTGTGTATAGTTTCAACTATCGATCTTCGTTTCACCATGATCAGTTGCCAGTTGCTGAACTTGTTTGGGTTTCTCTTTGTTCTCCTCTAAATCCCATTTGTTTGTGTCTTCCATTATTGTTCGTTCTTTGTATTTCCAATAAACCATCAGTTGTAAGATGCCCAAGAGGATTCCAACAAAATTAGGTGACTGCCAAGCAATTAAGATTGGAGTTAATAGAAACAAAAAGCTTTTGACAAGGCATTCTAATGGTACTAAACCTCAAAGGTTAAGAAGGGAAACAAACCATGATGAAGAAATCGTGGCTGAGTCCTCCATAACATGCCCAGAAGCAACTCGCGAGGAGAGTGAAGAATGACAGATAAAATGGCATGAATTCTACGCTTTTGGTTGCTATGACCTGCTTCTGTGGTAATATATCCAGGTAAGATGTTAACTCCTTGTAAAACAGTTTCAAGATTTGTTATTTGATGAAATGTATGTCAAAAACATGATAAGCTTTGGAGATGCACTAATATGCTGAATGGTTAATTTTACACGATATTATCTTCCATGCATTCATGTAATTCTACTGATTGATAATTGTGTTAGGTTTTGTTTCTTAGAAACATAGATCATTCAATTGAAGATAGCACGATGAACTCTAAGAAGACTGAAAGTAATCAACCAGCAAGTCTCCTTTCAGACTGCCTGTCGTAAACTTTTGGTCAGACTAGGTATGAATTACACAAAAAAACATCAAAAGTTGAGCAAAAAAACAGAATTTTTTTTAACCCTTTGTTCAAAAGGTATGATTTGCTTAACTTTTAATGTTTTTTGGCGCAACTATTATTTGGTCTGACAGTAGAATTTGCATTAAAACTCACCACAGCAACAAGAGGGGCACCATAGAGTGCTATCGAAGTAGCCAGCCCTGCACTCCCTACAAATACCTTCCGTGTATGATGGTCATGCAACAGGAAGGCAGAGATTAGTGCAGTGGCTACAAATAATGCAAGAACAGTCAGTGTCAGAGCAGCAACTTTCACCTGCATCATGTCACAAAAAATATTTCATAATCTCTGCCCAAGTGGCGAGTGCCTTGTTTCATATTTCCTTCGTTCTGAAATAAGTGAAACAGTTCTCTTTTTTATGTGAGACCTTTTTGAGAGAAGTGTTTCACTTATTTCAGAACGGAGGAAGTATTAAAGAACTTGTAGCATAATCATAAAAGTTCTTTCACATGCTTTGTGAAAAGAAAGATTCTAAGCAAGCATGTTTGAAAGTACTGACCTTTCCCTTTGGTGAAGTAAACCATATATAGATGAGGACAAAAGAGGATTCCAGTAGGAAACCGAGGCCATTGACAGTGATCAGGGAAACATTTTCCCATCCATGGCTTACAATAGGTAACCCGTACCAAGTGTAAAGGAGAGCGTTGATTAAAGCAACAATGTACGGGACATATGAATACTCCTCAGTGCTCTTCTTCTTTATGACTGTTGAAAATGTTAATCTGGGACAACATTAGAATTTAAAGTTATATGAGAACTTTGCTATCTCCTAATTATGGAGAATAGAAGTAGATAGAAGAAATTGAAGTTCAAGCTAAGATACAATTGAGTAGAAGTTCACTATACATGGGTGACGCGTAAAGTAATGCAGAAGCTGCATTTCCTGCGAAAGAAAAGATCGAAGATAAACTATCTGAGCTACTAGTATATCTAGTAGACTGTAATTAATTGGAGTAGTGATATACCCATTACTCCAACAGCTATCCGCAGTTTATCCCCCATGTTGTCGATTCTCCTGGAGTCCTGGTCTTAAGAAGGGAGCGAGAAAGCTCTGTGATGATGCTAAATTGCTAATACAGTATGATCTTTTTGGCATCCTTTAGTTGATATATATAGCCAAATACTTGACAAAAGGTGGAAGATATAAAAATATTGGGAACATTATCTTCCTTCCTTTACATATTCTAACCATAAATGAATCTTCAGTACTTCTATTACACAAAGTGATATATTTTTGCTGGTGGAGCAACATGGTGTTGCTTTGTTTTGATTCCGAGAGAACCTGTTGCTTGTGGGATTTATGCTATCCCCATTAAATTTTGTTTAATAGATGTCCTTTCCATTGAGCACAAAGTCACATATATGGATTTCTCTAGTAGTCTTCTCATAGGGTTTTTTTACCTGAACAAGCTATGAGTATGGAAATTATAACATTATACTCCCTCCATTTCTATTATAAGGAATTTTAGCCTTAAAAAATTTGTATTAAACTGTAAGGGATTCTATGTACTATTAAAAAACACTCATCATATCAAGGTAAGATTATAGGTTCTTTTATATTATTATTATTATATAATACAATATTTATTGTCAATTGTCATTACTGATGTAACTTGAACTTAAGCAACTAAATTCTTAATATGCTTGAAAGTGGCTAACAAAAACAAGTCGAAATTCTCAAATCAGGTCTATGGATAAAGAGTTGTCCGAGGTAGCCAACTATTTTTATTTTATGTATTCTGCAAATAGCCTCTTGACCAGTCTAGGCTAGATGGAGCCATGGAGGTCAGGTTCTTACATCCAAACCCCTCTAGACCCTATGAACGTTAGTTTAGATCATACTAGTCTTATTGTTGGTATATTAAGTGTATGGGTAGTACCCAAGTACGCTAGTGGACATGTACCGTTTATGTCCGCCAGTACAATACCAAGATGCGACCATTATACGGCGATTGAGATTAGGTATTCAGGTCCATGAGTGGTCCAACAACATTGCTGGCGGTCACTTAATATAGGACAAAATAAAGGGAATGTTTCCTATTTAGGCTCATCACAGCCATACACGTAGAAACAGATTAGACATCATGTCAAAGCAATAGTATTACTATAAATAGCCATTTGGTAATATTTTGCAGGTACATTGTGAACACACACTCTCTATATCTTTCAGAGACAAATCTCTGACTTGATCGTCGTAGGGGGTTTTATCGCATCCCCGAGGGTAGTTTACGTTTGCTTCCTTGCAGTTATTCCTTAGCGGTCGCCCACTCCACTCTTGGTAGACTTACTTAGAAGATCGCCACCTATTTCAATACAGGAACATTAAGTATATCCAGAACGCATTAGTTTTTTGAGAAGAAAAAGTAATTAGTCTGATTGTTTGTCAGCCATTCCATGCCTGTCTCTTGTTGCTTCTATTTTGATAATATCAAACAAACTTTTATCATCATAAAGCATTATGTGGGGATAAAATAAGAAAATCGTGATTTTGTTTTACACTCCTTCATTAGTGTCATAGTGTGGCAATCAACATTATGATAGTGATTAAACTGTAAATTATGCTTGATTGCATGGTTGCATCCTGTGTCACAAACACTTTTTTGGCTTCCATTTAGATATGACTGTATCCCCTGAGGGAGATATGTGAAAAGATAATAGAGTACTTTCCGAGTTGAATTTCTCAGGTGAGGACTGAGGAGACACTAATGAAGTATATAATATCTCCAAATGGTTAGATCATGAGCATTAGCACTATACTAGGATCCTATGTTACTTGGACTCAAGTACTCATGTTAGACACACGTATGTGTCAAAGTACCCAACTTGCCTGTCTTATGAAAACTTTATATGATTTTGACTGAGAATGAAGTGTCAAAGTGATCCTATCCATGTCGGGGTGTCAGGATCAATAATTGACATGGGTACATGACATAGACCGAGTCCGATTAACATAGCTAGGCTCAGTGTAGATGGGATCTCATACTTAGGCTCTATCCTCCGCACCTTATTTTCACTTATCTCAAAGATAATAAGTTCAAATTGATTAAGAAAAGTTTTAATAAGTTCATATACGGGCTGATAAGTCAAGATACAGGATGTTAAGTTCAAATAATGGTCAAAGTAAGGTCCAATAAGTTCAGATGAGTAAATATAAGTTCAAATAAGTTAATATAATTTCAAACAAGTGAAATTTAATGAAGAGAATGCACTCTTAATCACCAGACTAAGATCTCATTGGTTATTGTTATCTTTTGTCATTACATTAAAAAAATTTTAAGTACATCATACTTAGGAAATGCTGAAATGATAAGTGAGGTAACTGATGTATGATGTCAGAATATTCTTGATCTGATAGACTGATAGATGTCAATTTGTAATTTGACAGGGGCAGCCAATCTGACAAGACACAGCAGATCTAGATTCTTGGAAGAATAACTGATGTTGGATATCTGGAGTGAAATCTATAAGTCATCAGCAGCCCTAGCATTGAAGCAATGTGTGGCTGTGTAAAAAAGAATCATATTCTTTGATCATACCAGTTATCACTTATCAGCAGTCTCAAGAAAGATGAACATATAATATATTTCTCAAGCATAAACTTTCAGCTCATCTTTTGAGCTGTGACATTGCCTTAATGCAAATATTGGAGTAGTCACTATCTGTGAAAAGCTTACAGCTTACAGTCATGATGTGCTAAATCATTGTAAGTGGTCTTTGGTTTCATGTTCTTAAAATGCTTTTGATCATGTTGATTTGTGTGTCATAAACTAAAATGATGCATTTGGATTACTAAATTTGTTATAAGGGTTGTTGAAAGAATAAGTTCCCTTTGTCCTTAGACATTGGTATATAATGAGGACCCCTTTATTCTGTTCTAATGGACTGCTGTAAAATCAGATAGAATCAACAAATTCCAACATGATAGTGGGAATAATATAGATTGCTGAATCAAGTAGAAGCTTGTATCTATGACTTTGAATTTGCATTTTAAGACTGTTCTCCTCATGTTATTTTCATTTATTTTAGTAATTAATGTTTTGGATACGTTCAACTCAGTTAAGTTCACGTAATGGCTAAGGGGAAATGAAGTTCAGATTAGGGTTGATAAAGGCTAAAATAAGGTCCAATAAGTTCAGATAAGTGATTTGTAGGTTAAAAGAACATACTGTAAGTTTTTTTTTTGTTTGTTTATTTCTAATAATAAAACATAGAGATTGGTGGAACAAGTTATTGTCGCGAAGTGACTTAGGTTGGTGTTGAAGTACATTATATTTCCTTATCATTATGATGAGTGGAAAAGTAAACTCCACCATTTCAGGTGAATATGATCACTTTGATGCTTTTTTCTGAAACTGATCTCTCTTTTTCCTTCATGCATGTAATCGTTCATTAGTGGGACAAAGTGCATATATACTCCAAATTGGTTTTATTAGCGCAATCTTAGTGTATATGGAATTTTGGTATGATATAGTGGGCTTGTATTCATTTTAGTTAAAAACAAGCCAAGAATTCAGGTCTTTTTAGTTGTGCTGTATAGTAGATTGCAGTGTTTGCAGCAAAAGCAATATATCTGCAAATATTATATGTCGTTGATTGTGCTAGTGGGTTATTAACTAACCACTTGAAATGGGGTTTAGTGCTATATGATGTGGAACAGTATTGGACATATTGAGAAGGAACCAAAACCTAACATGATATTGATTGGGTTAAAAGGGTGGATGATGAACTTTCTCTTTTCATATCTTGTGCTAATTTTTGATCAAGAATTATTGGAGTTCCATAAGTGACCAATCCAAATGCAAAACCTTCTTGTCCTATTGTTCAATTATTGTTTTGAGTTATAACTTGATTTACATATCATATAACGAAGTAAGAGTTTAAAAATCAACGGTTCAGGTTTGGTGAAATTCCATAAACTTTCACTATAAATACTCATCAATATACTTATAAGAAAAAAAAAATAGTTGCATGAGATCTTGTTAGATTTGTCTCAATTTGTATCTTTAAAAATATAATTTTTCATAATTTTACAAATGTGTGATTAAAGACGTTGATAGCCAAAATTTGCATTGAAAATTGTGCAAAAGACAACTATGAAGAACTATAAAAACAGATTGCCTCACTATAGCAAAAGGTGTAATATTCTTCTGTGGTCTTGATACTGTACTAGAAGATGTAATGTTGCTCAGTAAGGAGTTTGTGTCTGTTAAGTGGTCTCATGTGCTAAGGGATGGGAATAGTGTTGCCCATCACCTAGCTAGACTGATTCCTTTTGGTGTTGAACAACGTTGGGAACGTCATTCCACCACTAAGGTGTCTCCGTATGTTCTCATGGACATTTTATCTGCTAATTAATATATTCACCTACTGTTTTCCCCTAAAAAAATAAACTATAAAAACAGAGGGAGTATTTAGGAAGAGACATAAGGGTGGATAATTTATTTTTAATATTAAGGAAAATAAATATTTGAATGGTAGTACACTTGTAATCTTCCAATTTTTGTAATTTATTTCTTTTAAGTTTTAGCAATAATATACTCGCTCTGTTTCACTCTATGCCTTTTTGTTTAAGTACTAATAAGAATGGTAATTTTAAGTATATTGATGAGATTATAAGAAATTAATATTATGAAAATAGTTTTAAAGACAAATCTAATAATATACTCCCTCCGTTTCAAATAAATTCCTATTTGGACCAATTTTCCCTCACAAAAAAAAATCCAAATAGGAAGAACAACAAAAAATGGAGGGTCATGGCAAGTGCAAGAGGAGTGAGATATGCATAAGTGGAGAAGCAACTGCCTTGGAGTCATTTAAGCTCTAAAACAAGCAATTTCAAGGTTTTAGTAATTTTCATATGATTATTGAAGACGTTTTTGCTTTAGTTTCTAGTTTTGATAGTATTAAATGGTTGTTTATTAGGAGAATGGAGAATTAGGTTGCTCATTCTTTAGCTCCATCTTCAACCTGTGGAATTCGGCCAACGAGTATGAGAGTCTGACTTTCCTACTTTCATTGTAGACATTGCTTGTGCTGATAATATTCATTTAGTCCTTTGATGAACTTCACTTAAGAAAAAAGAAACAAAGGGAGTACCTTTTTATATTTTTCTATTTGTCATATTATAAGAGAGATCTATAGTCAAAGCAATTTTCTAGAAGTGTGCGTGCCTTAAATTTAGAGATAGAGGGAACGGAGAGAGTATTATATTAGAATGTTTAACTCTTGCTTAATCAAATTGTAATTGCATTCCTGATTTAACATTCTTCAACCCCAAGTCCACAAAGTCAAAACTCACAACAACCATTAACCATCCGGTGTTCTGGTGGTTGGCCAACTGCACGTGCAATTTTGGAGAATTTTTTCCCTAGATATTGTCAAAGGGAGTTATAATTCCCTCTATGCGCCGAAGTTAAAATTAATTCCCTGCATACCGTCCACGTAAGACAACACACCAGAAATTTGGTTTTTTATTATACTTAAGCAAAACCGCTACACAGGGTAGCAGACTAGCAGTTAACCACAATGAGCCGCAAATTTCAGTAGCGGTTAAGGGAAAAGAAAACCTCTACACAGATTTCCAAAACAAGGATTAAGAAACACCCTTCCTTTCACAAAAAAAAACCTTTTCTAAGCACATTCATCTGTGTGCTGTATAAACTTTAAAAAGATTTTTTTTTTGTCAGGGGGAGAGGTAAAGGAGGTTGCTTACTTGAGCCAAATTTCTTCTGCCTGATGAAGTTCTATTTGTATCATTGTACGTCCCTGTAATTCCTTGATTTCTTCAAATGACATAATTTATTTATGAGATCACATTTAAATACTTTCACATATAGAAATGAAAGTTTATCATTTATGTATATATGAAACAGAAGAATAATTACAGAATACCAGTATAATCACTAATTCCATATGGTACAGAGCATAGGGCATGATCACCTATCAACTTGATACAAAAGAAGGCAAAAGCCGAAAAAAAAAAGGGAAGAAAAAGTTGGGAGAAAAAAGAAAGAAAAAAGAATTACGAGAGATATTTACTTTTGGAAGAGGAGATTATATGTAACATCCAATCCTAAGCCTATAACATTAGGGTATAATATATCTATGTTTCATGTGAACAACACCGGTATAAATTTTGAAAAATACAAAACAGATGGGATGGAAGATAAGAAGAGTGTGAATGGATGAACCATATATATGTACCGTGACAACAGCATCTCATGCCAATTTGATTCAGGATATGTGACGCTGAAGATAATCCACTCGAGTTGGATGCTTAAGCTTCATTAGCGCCTTCATTTCGTGCTTTCTAACCATTTCTCTCGAGATATTAAGGTTCCCGGCAATTTCTCCCAGTGTTCTATCTCCTTTGCCATCAAGTCCATACCTTTGCCGGATGACCAAGCTCTCTTTGGGCTTCAAAGAGTCAAGCTGTCAAGAAATAAGCCAAATCATTTTCAAGTACAATTGCTAATGAACTTGGTAACCCTTGCATGCTCATTTAGTAGCTAATGGATGTTGTTTATCTTATGATTCCTTTTCGTAATAGTATGTGCTGTTTCTTCTTTGAGCCAGCATTAGAATAAATAAAAAAAATCATGTCATACTCTCTTTATTGTTGCTAGATCATGTAACAATTATTTCCCGTCTGAACATTCTAACAAACGTTCCTTAATTCAGGTTATATCATCATATTTTCCCGAATCCTAACAGAACTATCAATCAAGACAATCTCAACAATATTATATGATGAGATACATATAAATGCTTCATATATGACGGCCTGCAGATGAAGAATAGTACTTACAACATCATCGATTGCGAGTCTAAGAAGGGCAGGTTGCCTCTGCTTGTTGCTCCCCACACCATCTACATCAGTAATCCCCTTGATGAACTCCTCTTGTGTGACTTGATGCCTAGCATGTAGGGAAGAGACAGAATTTGAAGCTCTCATCACTTCTTTATATCTTTCAGGAGAGATCCCGACCCTTTCCATTATTTCTTCTTCTCTAGGCATTCTTTTTAGTTCAAACATCAACTCAAGTTTGGCTCTTTGAATTTCCACCCTGACCTGCAGTGCAGTAGTTCATTATTAGAAATCTTAAAAAACAACCTGTGGGAGGTCAAAAATTTTGAGCGAGTGATAATTCTAATGCATATTTCAAAATAATTTAACAAATTTCAGTGCGTATGAAAGACAAGTAAAGAACAACAAGACAACAAGTCCATACACGAAATAATGAAAAATGCACTCACTATATGGAGGTTATGAGAGAGGTGAACATACCGATTCAAGACCAAAGGGGACACGAGTAAAGTTTGAAACAGTCATTGAACGAATGATGGCATGCCTTATCCAAAACAGAGCGTAAGTAGACAGCTGAAATTTTTTTCTTGGTTCAAAGCGATCGATACCAGTAATCAGACCCTTCACTCCTGCCTGGCAGAGATCTTGAAAATTTGGCCCATTTGTAAAGTCTTGGAAATATTTGTTCATTACAAACAATACTAGTCTCAGATTGTGCTGCAAAAGCATAAATTAAACTATAAATAACAATGTGCCGTGAGATGTCAAGAGTAAGTCTGCAGGAGACGCTTCAAACATCTTATCATCTTATGAACATAGTACCAAGCGTATTTTTAATTCTCAACATCTTTGAATGTCAGGAGCAGATGTGAATTAGAAGCTTTAAACATCATCTGAACATATGTTCTCTAGAAATTATCAAAACATGAAATTCACCTTAATCAACTTGTTTCTTGCAGCATGACCAACCTCCATGTGTCTTCTTACTTGAACTGCAGTCAAATTCACTGCCTCTCCTAGTTCGTTGTCTGTTGGATCTCTTCCTAGTTCTGTCCGCAGGTTCTCCTTTACTTGATTAAGGGCCTATACATATAGGAGAAAAAATCGTTATATAATGATCCCTTTAGCAGTATCCTACTGAGAAATTGATCCCTTGTCATGCTATTCTAAAAAGAAACGGTCAGGAAGAAAAGATATTACTACCTTTGTTGGTTCCATCAACTTAAACAACCAAGTATGTTCAGAAGCGGGAAGAACTGGAGGTATCTTCATCTTCTTCCAGTCCAAGCTGGCCAAATCAGTCGAGGAAGAATACTGTCTTACAAGCTCATCGATCTTCTCATCTTCATTCTTAACCACTTTCTTCTTTAGTAGAAGAGGAACTGCCTTCTTCTCTTCCTTACATACCTTGCTATGCTTCAACTCAATTCTCTTTGAAAGGCTCAACCGTTTTACTTTCCTATTCTTGTTCTTCACAACACTACTGTGAGTTCCTTTCTCCTTTTTCTCTTCGACTTCTACACTCTTCTTTCTCCTTCCTTGTCTTTCTTTTACCACGTAATCTATGTTCTCTGCGTCTAGAGCATCTGTTGCAGGACTCAGCTTAAAAATGCTTTCAAGCTTAGCAGCAGCTTCATTAAGATCTAGCTCAACAGCGGATGGTGAAGCTTCAGCTACGCTGCTGGCAACACGAATTCCTTTCAAAGGCTTTGTAACTGATTGTAATCTTTTTTGATTCTCTTTCTTTGGATCTGCTTGTAAACGCCTAGGCTCAGTCACTGCAACTAAAGCTGTCCTTTTGTTTTTATCCACTTTGAATCCCAGAATTAAGGGTCCATTTACTGTAGATTGATGAGCTGTTGATGTTCTGCTTAATCCTAACGATGCTCGAGAAGCTGAGCTTGAAACAGTCACAACTCCCATATCAACTCCCTAATCCAGAAGTTTGCCAAGGCAGGATTCCTGCAAGTTATGAGTAGAAGCTAGAATAAGCCTTAACTCAATGGTTTTTCGGCTAAAAGAGCATAATTTCCTACATCAAACAAATGACCACTAGAATGCCCTAGGCAAAAGAAACCTCTTATGCTAGTTCAACAATCCTGGTTGAGTAGCATAGTAATCTTGGTTACACAAAATGTTTGAAAATCCAAAGATGTGATTCAATGATCCAAAAGGAGACAGTCACAGAAATATCAAAAATCCTTCTTGATCCACATTCAAATGGCAATAATCACCACACCTTGTAATCTCATTATTCTTCAAGAAATTAACTACTACCACAATCCTATTCACTTGCTATATTTGCCTTTTAATAATCGAAGTTTATAAACTTTGAGTTTTGTTTTTTTCTCACTAGTACTTCATATAAGAACGAATATCATAATGCGGGATCTTGTTAGATTCTCAATGTGTATTTCAACAATATCAACATTGATTCTATAGCTTTAACCATAATAATCAAAGGTGTGTCTCGGAGACCATGAAAAAGCATATATAGCAAGTCAAAACAAATGAAGGAAATAGTAACAACTTTCGAGTTAATTAACCCTTGGCTCCCTCCTTTAAGGCGAGCGAAAATCATAACAATATACTTGCATTATCTTGGATCAACATATATGTAAACTAAGCAAACGATCTCAAAAACCAATCTTCATTTATTGATCCATTAACACTCTTAAAGTGGGATATTTCTCTTATTCCCTTCTACCCCCATATGAACAACACTCAACTACAAATTCAGGCCAAAAATGTCCTGAATCCCATTAACAGACTTAGCAATTTCACACTGATCATATGCCTAAATTTTCAACCACTTTGACAATACATAGGGGCCAGGGGGTACTTATTGTAGTAATCAAACAATAAGATATAACATGAAATTAACAAAATATAACATGGTGCATTTACAAAAATACTATAGCTTAAAGAATAATTCAGTTTAAGCAAATAGAATTATACACAATTCCAAACAATTTTTATTTTACTTAGTTAATATTGATTCTTAAAATTCGAGAAAGACAGTATCTTTTACTCTAAAATTCAAGCAAGTATCAAGAAAATAACACGATCATGTAATACTCTGATTACGAAAATTTCTCATAATTCATAGTAAAGTAATTGATCACCAAGAAACTCAAAAATAAACTGAAGTTCATAGAAAGGAAACTTACCCAAGTGGAAAAATACGCAAAAAAGCTTCAAAATTGGAGATTATCACGCAAACCCAGATGCAAAAATGTGTTCTTTTTGTTAGATTGAAGAAGATGGGAAGTAGTAAAATGAAGAAAATATTTGACTCTTCGAACTAAAAAAAATGGGGAAAAAAGTTCAAAAAAAAATGAGCCCAGAAAAAATGGGAATGAAATTATGGGAAAATATGGCGACCACAAATTGTGTAAGAGAGAGAAGAAAGGAGGGATCTATTGACAATTGGGCAGGGGATTCTATTGTTTAATTAACGGTGTAAGATTTGGGGTTTTTAAGTGAAATGGTGGTGACGTGGAAGGAGTTCATGTACCAATTTTTTTTTTTTTTTTGAGGAAATGTTCATCAGTTCATGTACCCATTAAGTAAAATTGTCACGAAATATTAGAAATATTGGGTTGGCAATTTCAAAATTAGTATGGATATAAAAATGATAAAGTTGGACATTAAGTTTTGGCCAAATTTATAATCCTTACGCTTATAAATACTTGTACTAAATCAAATTCTAAAATCAGTATGCATTATAACACTCAAAGTTTACCTCTTTAAAATAATGACTTTAAACCATAAAATAATTACCGGAATTAGTTTTTAGGCCCGAGCTATACACCGGGTAATTATAACTTTCATTTATTAATAATTTACTTTAAAATTATAACACCAAACAATACTTGGTTTAGTAGTTAAGACTTTAGTATATAAGTTTTTTTTTTGACAGGGAGAAAACATATTTCATTCATAAGAGATAGTAAAAAAGGCACTTACAATCAATTCCTGAAAAACCGAAAATTCCAACACAAGTATATAACACCTTAGAGGTGGATACATCGCAGATTTGAATAAAAACAGCCTTAATAAAAAACTTCATCCGAAGCAATACAATCTGTGAGTTTGCTCTGATTCGGCTTAACCTCCGCTGATGCATAGTTGTTTGGGTGAAAATACTTATGTGGTCTTCTAGATTCTTACAGAAAATAGAGATTGTTAGATCTTCCTTCTTCATTAGATGAACAAAAAACCAAATTAAACTAACTAAAATAGATACCATCTTAAGGATGGATATACTTATTGGAAGCAATTAAAGGAGTTTTTGGGGCTTACCACCGTTACGAACACCAGTAGAAGCCCCTACAAAGATTCCCAATTGAGGCCAAGAAGAAAAGAGATGAAAAAGAAAGAGAAAGAAGTGTAAAAAATGAAGAAAAAACCTTCAAAAAAGAAGAAAAACCTTGCGATGAAAAAGTATAATGCCACGACAGCTAAAATATAACGATGGATGGTGTTCTTGCCACGTGGATACCCTTTGAATTCAATGAATTATTTGTTTTCAACTGGGTGGCTTGGGGAACCTTACGTTGCCTCATGACAACCATGCAAATGTTCGAGCTTTCTCTTATATTTGGGGTTAATAAAAATATTGAATTTAGAGTTTATTGACCAATAATAGGTTATATCCACATATAGCTAGGTTTATGAAGTACTATAATCATATTCAAATATAAAAAGTATCACCGTTATTTCTTTTGTAAACAAGATATTTGAATCTGAAAAAAAAAATTAACATGAATAATTCTAATTTTTATCTATCTTCTAAGACTAATCTAAATTTTCCCGTTAAAAAAAAAAAGACTAATCTAAATTTTAAATTCTTTCAAAAAAAAAATCTAAATTTTAAATTGTTCCAAAATAATTCCAATTTATTGCCTACAGGAGTACTTTCTCTAAATTAATTGAAATTATTAATTTTCTTGCCTATTTTTTGAGGGGAAGCTAGAGAACTTATATTAAATCAATATCCACCAAAGTAATGATACTGTGGGGAAAAGAATCAAACCATACAATTTCCGTGTTACTTGGACACTCCCAACGAGCTAACAGGTGGGCAACAACATTACCCGCTCGTTTAAAAACCAATTAAAAGTCCCAGCTATCCTAAAAATATCATCATAGATTCTGAAAATAGGGGCAACACCATCAATCTTGTTCTTTACTGTATTAACAACCATGCTTGCATCACCTTCAAAAATCAGATTATCATAGCCGAACCGAGCAGACACCTCCACAGCATATCTAGCAGCCATAGCTTCAGCCAACAACGCCTCACATTTCACCGCCAACCGCTTTGTAGCCAAGAAAACAACTGCACCAGCACTATCCCTCATAGCAACGCCCAACCCAATCTCCCCATTACCACTAATATGGGCATCAAAATTGACTTTCAAACAACCCACGGTAGGAGGGAGCCAACTCGTCGAGCTTGCACCACCCCCAACCCCAGGCCGAAAAACACGCGCAGCATATGATACATATTCATCCATGTTAAAATTAGGATTATTCATGTTAAATTTTTTTTTTTATCCAAACAAATTTCAAGAACTTGAAATGAGATCCACTCCTCGTAGAATAAAGAAGGAAGACGTAGTCAGTTCCATTTTGTGTTGTAGCTTCCACCTCATAACCCATGTACATAGGACATGTATATAACGTGAAGGAATGCCTTCTAATGCTATCATGTTGTTATAAGTTTTGTTTAGCTATTAGTTCACGGGTTGATATTACTTGTATTGTTTTTCGAGTTTATGTTGTTTGTATTCCTATTATGTTTTATAATTAATGAAATCATCCCTTCTCTATTCCTTTAAAAAAAAAAAAACCGAGAATACGGTAACACTAACACTGCACAAGGGCAAAGACAATTATGCAGGATTGCAGGTATATACAGAAAAAATATAATTGTGCAGGTATTTACAGACTTACCAACAGTCTAATCTTTCTCCATAAAACTGCTGGGTTGGCTGTTGACATAGCTACTTGTTGTATAAAAACACAAAACAAATACAAAGTAGCTACTTGGCTATAGTTGATGAGGAAGCTTTCTTGTTAATCTGACGCAGTCGGAAAACTAAAAGAAAAGCAAGCGCTAATCTCGGTTACGAACAGACAGATTTACAAGCGATAAATCTGTAGAAATCCGGAATCCACCAGAAAAAGAGTAAAACTCTCTGAAATATTATTAAAAGTCAAAAGCTGCCTCCAAATAATGACCTAATATTGTTTAAATACTCAAAACAAAACCCTAATACGAAAATAAGGAAATAACAAAATCCGGAAATAATTAAAATGCTGTTTTCGGGCCCTAAACGAACTCGGATGGCTTAAAAAGCCTGTACATCATGGCGAAGCCATGAGTTTGACTCGTTGGCCCGTTCCGCTTCCAGAAAGGTATCACAATTAGCAATCGGACTCCGGAGGCCTGATTAGTAGAAATCATTTCAGGACTTTTGTCGAACTTCTTCGTCGAACTTGTTCGCTAACCGTCCTACGTCGTTCTCCTCCACCTCGAAGAACTCGACCTCGAGTTCGTATCTTCATAAAGAAGCCTCATCTGCATGGTACTCATAAATGTCGACAACATTGAAAGTGTTGGAGATGTTCAGATCATCCGGAAGAGCCACCACGTAGGCATTGTCATTAATCTTGCGAGTCACCTTGAAAGGACCATACTTGCGTGGCCTCAACTTACTGTAGGTACCAACAGGAAACCTCTCTTTACGCAAAAACACCATCACATCATCACCCACACTCGAAAATCTTGACTCTCCCGTGTTTATCGGCAGCAGGCTTTATTTTTTCTCGCCCGTAGCATGCGGTTTAGCCTTCACGGTTTCCTTGACAAAGAACAATCTCTTACGCCATGTTTCCAAGCAGCCCACACTAACTCCAGGGACTCTTAGGAAGCTTAATCGGATCAACCACATGCCTAGGAATAGAGGTGTAAACCACGTAAAATGGTGATTTCCCGTGGCCGAGTGTACAAAGACTTGTTATAAGCAAACTCTACCTGAGGTAAAGCCAAATCCCACTGTTTTGGCTTGTCGCCACAAACACTACGAATCATGTTCCCTAGTGTCCTGTTAGTGACTTCAGTCTGACCATCTGTCTGTGGATGAGCTGTAGAACTCCTGTTCAACGCCGTCCCAAACATCCGCCAAAGAGTGATCCAAAAATGGCTAAGAAACTTGGTGTCCCTATCCGGAAGTGATAGAAGTAGGAACACCATGAAGTCTGACCACCTCCCTGAAGAAAAGCTTGGCCACATTTGAAGCATCGGCAGTCTTCTTACAAGCAATGAAATGGGACATCTTGGAGAATCGGTCAACAACCACAAAAATCGAATCCACGCCTCGTTGAGTCCGAGGCAAACCCAAAGACAAAATCCATCGCCGGATCTTGCCAAATATCATCGGGAATAGGTAAAGGCATATAAAGACCCGGTATTTTGAGACCGACCCTTGGACACTTGACAAGCATGACAACGTCGGACTATGGCACCAAAGATCTCTCCTTAAGTGAGGCCAATAAAACCTCTCTTCTAAACCCGCAATGGTCTTGTCCCTCCCCAAATGACCTCCAAGGCCACCTCCATGAAGATCCCTGATTAACTTTTCTCTCAAGGAAGAACTAGGGATGCACAACTGATCACCTCTGAATAGGTAGCCCTCTCGGATATGGAAGTCCGCGCTTGGGCGCCGCCTTTTTGCCGCACTTGGCCCATAATTCCTTAAACTCAACATCATCCGCATACGGCTCCTTCAAGCATTCAAAACCCACGATTTCTTGAGCTAAAGTGATGAGTAAGGAAGCTCTCCTACTCAACGCATCTGCTACCTTGTTCAAAGCGCCAGATTTATGTTGTATGATGAAAGGGAATTTTCGCAGAAAACTCACCCACCGAGCATGCATCTTATTGATCACTTTCTGGCTGTGAAGGAACTTCAGTGCTTGATGGTCAGTGAAAAGAATAAACTCCCTCTGAACCAGATAATGCTCCCACTGCCGCAGTGCCCTAAACACCGCATAGAACTCCTGATCGTATGTACTCCATTTCTGCCTAGCATCACTCAATTTTTCACTGAAGTAAGCCACGGGACGCTTCTCTTGAGACAGAACTGCTCCAATACCTACCCCACTCGCATCACATTCAACTTGAAACACCTTATCAAAATCAGGAAGGGCTAGTACCGGGGCACTACAAAGTTTCTCTTTAATCAAAGAAAAACTCCTTTCCTGCTCATCTCCCCAATGGAACTTCCCTTTCTTCAAACATTCAGTAATCGGTGCGGTTATGGTACTGAAATCCCTGATGAATCTCCTGTAGAAAGTGGCTAGGCCATGAAAGCTACGAACTTCAGTCACTGATGTAGGGGTGGGCCAATCTCTGATTGCACTCACCTTCTCTTCATCCACCTGAATTCCGTCGGCACCAACAACAAAGCCCAAGAAGAGCAATTTGCTGGTGCAAAAGGTGCACTTTTTCAGATTAATGTACAGTTGGTTCTCTTGTAAAACTTGCAGCACTTGAGTCACATGTTCCAGATGCTCTTTCTTGTTCCTGCTGTAAATCAGAATATCATCAAAATAAACTACTACAAAAGAACCAGTAAAAGGACGAAGGACTTGATTCATCAACCGCATGAAAGTGCTAGGTGCATTCGACAAACCGAATGGCATTACCAACCACTCATACAACCCATCCTTGCTCTTAAAAGTCGTCTTCCACTCATCTCCGTGCCGACTCGAATCGATGATACCCACTACGCAGATATATCTTCGAAAACACCTTTGAACCTGACAATTCATCAAGCATATCTTCCAATCGAGGGATAGGGAAGCGATACTTGATAGTTATCTTATTGATGGCCCTACTGTCAACACACATCCGCCACTGATTGCCTTTCTTAGGGACCAAAAGAACGGGAACTGCACAGGGGCTCATGCTTTCCCGAATGAACCCTTTCTTCAATAAGTCCTCAATCTGCTCCCTCAAGATTTCATTTTCTTTAGGACTCATACGATAGTGGGGAAGGTTTGGTAGGCTACAACCGGGAATCAAATCAATCTGATGTTGTATATCACGCATGGGCGGTAAATCATTCGGTAACTCATCAGCAATTAATTCTTTGTAAGCCTCTAATATTTCCGATACTTCAACAGGAATGGGGGTATCTTCTTTGACAGCACTTAACAACCCCTTAACCACTATTGGGCAGAAAAATTCAGTTTCTTTTACAGCATCATCAAGTTCCCTGTCATTGTAAGTTAGTACTAAGAAACTGGTTTTCTTTTCCCCCACTTTATGGTCAAAACTCAAAACAGGAGCCATAGCAATTTTATGGGATCCCCAAGTGAACATCATCACATTATCCCTTCCCCGATAGGTGACATCATTATCAAACTGCCAAGGTCTACCAAGTAAAATATGACAAACATCCATTGCAAGAACATCACAAATTACCTCTTCCTTGTAGTGTTTCCCGATGGAGATGGGAACTCTGCAAGTCATGGTGACCCGAACTTGTGACCCCTTGCTGACCCAACCCAAGGCGTATGGTTTCTCGTGGGGTTCTGTGGGCAGCTTTAAGTACTCTACTAGTTTCTGGGACACCAGATTCTCCGTGCTTCCATTATCCACGATCACTAACATATCGAGCCACTTTCTGATTTTCGGATTCTCCTAAGTCATTGCGTTCAGAAAATCGCAAGAACTCTGCCGTATATTCTGTCACAGTCCGCTTTCCTTGGACACATTCTATATACATCTTATACAGAATCTGCTCATAATCTTCCTAAAAACCGCTCTAACATTAATCTGTTTCATTCGTCGCTGTGTCTTAACCGGCCCTTTCCTTTGTCTCTGCCTCGTATAACAAGTTTGTCCCACCAAACAAACGGCGGTGCTTTTTAACCTAACTGCCACCATCTTAACATGTTTATTTTCAGGAACCTCCATAACTTCGAAGAATCTATCGACATCAATCTGCCAGTCAAGAAATTCCTCCACTCCCATGGTTCCATAAAACAGAGGAATATCTGCTTTCACTCGGTAATCATGTTTATGATAATGATTACCTTGATCGCTACGTTCTTCCTCGAAAGGATCTTCTTCCTCAGAACTCGAACTATCTGCCACAACAGTTCGCTTGCCTCTTTCCCGTGGAACTTTATTCCGTTCCCCTCTCCTGTCTTCTCCATGAGTAATATTGTTCGCATGTTGTTCATCTCGCGTAGTTAGCGCAAATCATCCGATCACCAAAGCAAGAAGGGCCGTGGTAAAAGCCGCGGTAACTCCTTCAAGATCTGCTCTGGTCACTGGTTCTCCCATGGCTGTTCAAGATACGAAAAGAAACAGGAGAAAGCCTGCTCTGATACCACCTGACGCAGTCGGAAAACTAAAAGAAAAGCAAGCGCTAATCTCGGTTACGAACAGACAGATTTACAAGCGATAAATCTGTAGAAATCCGGAATCCACCAGAAAAAGAGTAAAACTCTCTGAAATATTATTAAAAGTCAAAAGCTGCCTCCAAATAATGACCTAATATTGTTTAAATACTCAAAACAAAACCCTAATACGAAAATAAGGAAATAACAAAATCCGGAAATAATTAAAATGCTGTTTTCGGGCCCTAAACGAACTCGGATGGCTTAAAAAGCCTGTACGTCATGGCAAAGCCATGAGTTTGACTCGTTGGCCCGTTCCGCTTCCAGAAAGGTATCACAATTAGCAATCGGACTCCGGAGGCCTGATTAGTAGAAATCATTTCAGGACTTTTGTCGAACTTCTTCGTCGAACTTGTTCGCTAACCGTCCTACGTCATAATCTCAGCATATTAAGGCGAACGTTCTCGAACCTCTGAACATAGTAAAAGTTGGCGCCACAAGATTGGTTTTAATTTTTTATACTTCCTCCATTCCGAATTAAATGTAATAAATCCACTTTTTCACTATTCACTTTGACTAAGATTTGTGAGTTATACATAATGAAAAACATAGTCAAGTGGGATCTTGTTAGATTTGTCTCGTGACGTACTTTCATAAAATGTAATTTTTATAATTTTTACTTATATGTAATTATAGATATTTGTGGTCAAAATAATGACTCGACATGCGTAAAAGTGGATTTGTTGCATTTAATTTTTTTTTTGAAAGAGAAAACTCATTAATTGAAGGCCATACGACATCTACAATAGGTATTAAAGAAAAACAAGATACAATTAAACAAGGCTAAATCAAATTCGTCTTCGAAGGAACTACAATGAACCAGATCGAGCAATACAGCGCATCCCCCTTGTATTTGTTGAATCATGCAGCTATTGATGAGGAAGTCTATCATTCTGATGTAGTTTGGGAAGAACATTCTTGACCGAGTCATGTTGACCGCATCCGAGATTCTAATACCTTTATGTTGAGTCTCGAACTTCAACCAATGAGAACAATTTCTCATACCTAAAAACAAAAAAAAAACCATACTCACAACTCCCATAGGGGAGAAGGAGATTTCCAAAACAGAAACTAAAAACCCCATAACAAGGTTTGAAAAGATCTCATAAAGAGAGACTAATTTATTATTCAAAACAAGAAAAAGAATTAAAAACTGAAAATAGGTCATTCCTCCAATGTGTATTAAGAAAGTAAAAAAAAAGGAATTTTTTTATCAAAAACCATCTTATAAAAAATGAAACTAGTTTTTAGGCCCGGGTTATGCCCTGGGTAATTATAATTTTCGTTTATTAGTATTTTATTTTAAAATTATAATTTGATTTAGTGGTTAAGATTTTAGTATATAAGCTTGAAGTCATGGGATCAAATTTTATACCAAGCCTTTTCTGATATTTTTATTGTATGTGGAGTACATGAACTAAATACTCTAAGGGATAGCGTCATGTGACACAATTCCTTATTTAGGAACACCTTTAATTTTTTTTTGCGAGAACAAACCTTATGCCTTATTCCGATCATTGATCCAAGGTTCCGGCATTCACCATGTCACGTGTAAGACAAGTGACTTTATAAAACCAACAAAATCCATGACATGATCCATGATTGAAATATGTCAATATTCTCTCATATCCAAGGGCAAAGCCAGGAACTTATAGTTGTGGGGTCCGGACCACCGTTGCTGGAAGCTTTTATTTCTTGTTTCACTCCTGCGATCGAACTGAATTTCATCGACTTTTTGCACCTGGTTATATATAGATATGGCCTATGGTTAATTGAATGTCGCAAGCCCAACCTAATCAGGGTCCATACTCTTTGGGTAGAAGTAAATGAACTGCTTTGATCAACAAAAGTTACTCTAAACTCAAATTTTAACAATGGTCTGCAAAACAAAGTCAAAATAAATGTAACAAAATAGTCAATTTTATTGATTTGAATTTATGAGTACAATCTCTAATATTTTTTTCCTCTGATTCAATCTCCACTTAAATTTAAAATTCATGAACTAATTTGGTGAGTTCACGAACTATTGACTTGACTTTCTTGAATGAGGGCCATCGAGACTTGATCTCGTCCAAGGTAGAACTTCTAGAGTAGAGCGACACGTTGAATGCTTGTTGTTCTTCTTCTACGGAAATGATTTGATGTTGATTTGTAGTTGCTCACAAACAAATATGATTTTCTTGAATAAGGGCCTCCGGGCTTGATCTTCTTCAAGTTTCGTCGTCTAGAATGGAACGACTTTGATGCTTATTGCTCTTCTTCTAGGTTGAGCGGTTTGATTTGGATGTGCAGACTTAGAGAGTCTCTGGAGCAGCTTTCTCTCTCTCTCTTTGTAGTGTTCTGTATTCCTCCCTTCTGGCTCTGGGTTCTAGTTTCTTCCCCTCTGGCAAGTGAAGAGGAGAACTCTATTTATAGAGTTAGGAGAACCCTAGGGTTTCCACTTGTCTTGCCTCCTGGGCCTCATGGACATAACTCTATTAAGAGTCCAACTTTCATTTATTGAGGATAACCTTTTCCAATTTAGTTGAACTAGAAGGATTAGGCTTGTAGGCTCGGACTTTAGAACTGACAAATTACTGGGTTGAACCATCTGAACATCACATCCTTTCCTTATCCTGTTAACATCTGCTCGAGAAACACACAAGCGCATGGAGGGTTTTCTTCTATTAATAAACACAACTTTATCAACACTGGGAGACATAGTCCTTTCCTCATTATCAAACATCATATGGTCTACCCTTACATCCACTTCTCGATGTGGCAGGTCATCATTATGTTTTGGAGTAGAGATAGGGATCTCATTCTTCAAATCATCCCTATTCCTATTGTCATTTTTAATTGAACCAATTGCTTGAAAGATCTCAGATGGAGATAATTCAGAACCACATCCATTAGTATCAATTGATCTCAGATGCGCCACTTTGCAAATTTTTCCTCTTTCTTTTTTTTCTCTTTTTTTTTCATATACATACATATATAAACATATATATGTATTTCAACTTTGCCCCTTTTTTTAGGAACAATAATAGTATGGTGCGTTTTGAATTCTTCGAGACATCCACTACAATGAGATTGTTGACGATGCAAATAAAACACAATTTTGTTCATTATTTCACCCCATAATTGGACCTTTTGCGAAGGATTGACCAATATCACATTACTCCTCTAAACTTGAACGGTAACATCGCGCTATGTGCACAGTCCCATAATGAACAATGTTCTTTTATTACCTTTGAAGACAGAGTCGACCAGAATGACCATCTCTTCAACGTAAGATTAAATGTGAAGACCTACATCGTGTCATCAACTCAATGGAACGTGGATTAGAGGCGACAACTCATTTTCTTGACATTGTGTGAGAGACTCATTGAGTATCATCTCCAACTTGCTGCCCCCATTGCATTTTGATAGCTTGGAGATCAAATACTATCGAGCCAAGAAATACAATATTTTTATGATTGATGCGGAGGAGGCAAACCAGTATCGGTGCTACATTAAAGGAGTATGCCAAGTCATTTACCTGACACCTTGATGCCATGAAGGACATGTCATTCTCACCGACATTTTGACGCCATCACAAGAATTATCATGAAATCTAGCCATCACTAAATACAAGATCAGTGGTGCATCATCATTATTCCATTTTTTTCTCGTTTAACATGATCTTTCGTGGCTGGTGCTTGATCATGGTGATCTGGTGCTTAGGAGTTTTCTCCAAATCTTGTTGTATATTGTGTTTGTTTTTCAAAAGTGTTGGTGCATGAAGCTTACTCCAACATTCATTTCTTTCAGATCTCTGGTGCTTGAAGGCTTTCTCCAGATCTCAAGCAATGAGGTAGTGCTTTCGAGCTTTCTCCGAGCTCATCGTCTGGCCTTTTGCATGCTCTAATCTCCGGTGCTTGACAGCTTTCTCCGGATCTTAGAGAATTTGGTGGAACATTGGTGCTTGAGAGCTTTCTCCAATCTCCATGCTTAACAGTTTTGGCAAATGCCTGGTGCTTGGAAGCTTTCTTAAACATCGAGGAAACTTGATGAGGTATTGGTGCTTGGAAGCTTTCTCCAATCTTCGAGTGAGTGATGTCAAAATTTCATGCCCATCATTCAGCAAAGTGTATTAGTGAAGAAAAACTGGAACGACGGTTATGCCCCCAAGCTTGTACTTCATCTCTTTTTATTATTTATGTAAAAGTTGTTTTGACTTTCCTTAATGGAGTACAATTTTTCAACTTATACTATATAAGTTTTTTTTTATGTGTGGTTGCTCTTGAATAATTAATTGCCCAAGATGCCTACGTACCAAATAAAGTGATTATTCTACACCTTTTTGGATCAAACCAAACGTAGTTCAATTTTCCAATGTTTTTTACAAGAATGCAGTTTATACTCTTGCTTAGGAGTATTATTTTTTTGTTTATGGATATGTCTCTTTGTGAATTTTTTTTTCAAGGTTGCAGCCATGATCGTCCATCGACGTAGATGTCTAATCAGAATCCTCTTCATGGCTGGCTATGGTCATCTCCATTTCATGAGCCCGAGTTGCCAGTTCTTGGAATGTGTTTGGCTTTATTCCTTGCAATATGTACGTCAAGTTCCAATGCATTCCTTGGATGCACAACTCTACAGCAGATGCTTCAGACAAGTGATCTTTGCACTGAAGACACAACATTCTCCAGCGATTGATATATTCTATGACAGGCTCATCCTCCAGCTGGGTGATTTGTGTCAACTCAGTCATGCTGACAATACGACGAGTGCTGAAGAAACGATCCAGAAACGCTTCTTCCATTTGTTCCCAGTTGTCAATTGATCTAGCGGCTAAGTCGGTGTACCAATCGAATGCCACTCCTTTTAAAGATCGAACAAACTGCTTCACAAGTAGGTCTCCTTCATTAGCTGCATTATTACAAGTTTCAATAAAGTGTGATATATGTTGCTTGGGATTGCCAATGCCACCGAAATGCATGAATTTGGGAGGTTGATAACCCATAGGCATTTCTAGGGCATCAATTCTCTTTGTATAAGGCTTGGTGTAGTGGTCGTTCCCGTCAAAATCTCCATCAAGTTGGCGTTTGACAGCTATGGCTATCATATCTTGAATTTGCTGGAAATTGAATGAATCACCATGGAGCACTCCATCCTTTGCATTAGGCTTTGACTTCCTGCTAGATTCGGATCCACCACTATCGCCTTCACTTTCATCACTTGGACGTTTCTTGAGTTTCTTTGTCAGAGCAGCAAGTTGTTTGCGTTGGAGTTTGATTTGTGCTTCTTTTTCCTCATTCTCTTTGGTGAGTTTGTGAATGAGCATCTTCATGTTTGCTAATTCTTCCTCCATAGTATTTGCTTCAATGGTCACGACACTTACATTAACAACATCCGTTGCTCCATTGGTTGACTTTGTCGAAGGATCCACGCTTGGAGGAAAGGATTTATTGGCCATCATGGTTGAATGAATTTGCTTTGTTGCTTGAATGGAGAAAGAGATGAGAGGTAGAGATTGTCCCACCGAGCGTGCCAAATTTGTAAACACAAATTTTAACAATGGTCTGCAAAACAAAGTCAAAATAAATGTAACAAAATAGTCAATTTTATTGATTTGAATTTATGAGTACAATCTCTAATATTTTTTTCCTCTGATTGAATCTCCACTTAAATTTAATTAATTCATGAACTAATTTGGTGAGTTCACGAACTATTGACTTGACTTTCTTGAATGAGGGCCATCGAGACTTGATCTCGTCCAAGGTAGAACTTCTAGAGTAGAACGACACGTTGAATGCTTGTTGTTCTTCTTCTATGGAAATGATTTGATGTTGATTTGTAGTTGCTCACAAACAAATATGATTTTCTTGAATAAGGGCCTCCGGGCTTGATCTTCTTCAAGTTTCGTCGTCTAGAATGGAACGACTTTGATGCTTATTGCTCTTCTTCTAGGTTGAGCGGTTTGATTTGGATGTGCAGACTTAGAGAGTCTCTGGAGCAGCTTTCTCTCTCTCTTTGTAGTGTTCTGTATTCCTCCCTTCTGGCTCTGGGTTCTAGTTTCTTCCCCTCTGGCAAGTGAAGAGGAGAACTCTATTTATAGAGTTAGGAGAACCCTAGGGTTTCCACTTGTCCTGCTTCCTGGGCCTCATGGACATAACTCTATTAAGAGTTCAACTTTCATTTAATGAGTCCATGACCCAATAATAAATGATTTAATTAAAATAGGCCAAGTTTAATAGTAAGCCCAAATTAATTAATTTAGATGATCACCATTAATAAAAGTCAACATTTGACTTTAAGACTTTAATGGGTCAATTAAATGTGTGACGTGGCATATAATAAAATTTTTATGCCTACAGTTACAAAACCAATGGAATGCGTCACTTTATGGGCCCTGAAAGTCTATTAGTATGGACCTTGTTTTGTTTGGGCTATGCTTGACTTTTGTTTTCCTTTGGTGCAAATGAATAAGGGACAAGTCCCATAAACCAATTCAAAAAGCAAAACTAAATAAGAACTAATAAAAGTATAGTCGTTCTCTCTCTTCCCTCTCTCCTTTTCTATCTAAAAACCCTAATTTTTTTAATCTAGGGCTACCATCAAGCCCATTTTCTTCTATTATTGTTTATTTTTAAGTTATTGTTTACAATAAACCTCTAGTCTCTCTCTAATTGACATATATTGAGTTATATCTACCCATATATTGGGTTTTATCTCTCTCTTTGTGAGAGTTTGGGGATTTTGCTTTTAGTGGTTGATTTTCTTTTACAGATTAATTTGTTCATGAGAAATTGTGATGCTTCATGGGAGATGTCAATTTTTCGTCTACAATAAGTTGAATCAAATTAAGTTATACGCCAAAAATACAACATAGCAATAGACCCCCTCTTAAAACGTTTTATCAAACAACGATGTGAAAGAGGGTTTGCATAATTGTTAGATCTTATCAACGATCGTGATTTTGCCATAATCGAATTAGGTCTTGCTATTTATCGCCCGTATTTACTTAAAGTCGTCCGTATTTTTATACGTATTATAGATTTTTTGACATGAAACCGGCCCATTTTTTCGGTTCCATCATGGTGGAATCGAGCCATTAGGTTCCTCTATGGTGGAAACGGGAAAAAAATGGTTCGATTCCACCATGATAGAACCAAAGAAACAGTTCAGTTCCATGTGAACAGTGGAAAAGAAATTTGGGGAAGGAAAAAGCTATGAACTGAAGAGGAAGGAGGAACGCAGGAGGAAGAAGAAGAAGAGAAAGGAGAGAGGAGGAAGGAGGTGGTGGGGCTGGGCGAGGAGGAAATATAGAGAAGATCGGTGCGGGGGGTTGGGCGAGGAGGAAGGAAGTAGGAGGAGGAAGGGGGATGCACACGTGTGTGGGGCTGTGAAGAGAGAAGGAGGAAGGGTTGTGAATTGAAGGAGGAAGAGGTGAAGGGTTGCGAAGGAGGAAGAAGGAGAAGGGAGAAGGAAGGGCTTCGAAGGACAGGGGCTAGGGGAGGAGGAAGGAGGTGAAGGGAGAAGGAAGGAGAAGAATGGAGAAGGAGGAAGGAGGTAAAGGGAGAAGGAAGGAGAGGAGGGAGGTGGTTGCAGTGGTGGCGTTGGTGGTGGTGGCAATTGTGGCAATGGCGGTGACGGAGTGGTTACGTTAGGTTAGAAAAGAGGAAGAAAAAATGAAGAAGGGAGATTAAAGAAAATAAATAAATTATATATACGGGTGGTGTTTAGTAAATACGGGCAACAAATAGCGTGACATATTAAATTTTGTTTAATCCAATTTGATGTGTATTTGTTAGTTTTTTATTAGTGAATAAAAATTAATTCATTGATTGTCATTCTACACAGTAGTCAAAACTAACAAATACAATGTGAATAGAGCGACTTAGCACAGTGAATAGTGATGTAGATGAAATTTGATCCCAGAAATACCACCCCCACAAAACTTTACTAATTAAGTTAGATGATACCCGCAAAGTATTATAAAATATAAATATACAATCTACATCAATGTTCAGCACAGTAGTGTTTCTCCTTCTGAACATTACCTTTTACATTAACAAATTTTACTAACGAGGCAACGTATCAGACTTTGACATTTACACTTACAATACACACCTTTGACTATTAAATTATATAATTATCTATTAGTAAAAATTTAGAAAATTCATATTTTATAAATACACATTAAAATAAATCCAATATCTTACCTACTAAATAATTTGTCTTATTCATCCAAAAGGTGCGGACATGTAAATGGACAACTTGCAAGTTGCAACTCAAATTTCACACCTACCCTGAACATTGCTGGAGCCATTTTAAGATAAAAGAAGAAAATATAATGGAGGAGAATAACCTAATACTATATCATTGCCAACAAAATTTATGAAAAAGAAACAATCAATAAGCTAATAAAACATCATTAAGCTGAGCGGTCAACTTGGCAAATCATCAAGTAAGCTCTTATTTGTTTTCGTCCTGTGGATATGATCAACTTGGCAAATCATCAAGTTGGGCGACTTGGAAGAAAAGTAAGCTAATCCATTGCATTTGCAAGTTGATCAAATTTTACCCTAATCCAAGGTCGTATAACATTTATGCATGATTCATGGGTTTGAGGAATCTAGTCGGCAGTTCGCTGAACATCAAAACCTGGTCTACGATTGTTTCCTTAAGTATTTATACTTGCTTACAAGATTCAATTTTCAAGTAAAAAGGGTCATTTTTAATTTTAATGTTAGAACAAAATAGAGTCACTAATAAGGGTAACCTTGTACTAATTGAAACAGATTAACAATCCGTCTTGCGTGGACCCGGTTCACATTAAAAATAGTGTGGACCAGGCCTAGACACGTGCCCCACTACAAACTAGTCACTCCCGCTTTTCAAAATCCGCGCGATTTTCTCTCTCTTCAATAAAATTATCTCGCCCTAAAATTTTAACAAAAACAGTTGTTCAGAACAAACATACACTATATCATTTTAAAATACACTATATCATGTCAAAATACACTATCATGTCAAACACTATAACAATCGATTATGATAATTTTGTGTAATATACAAATAAACTACACTATAACATTTCAAAATACACTATATCATGTCAAAACACACTATATCATGCAACACTATCATGTCAAAAAACACAGCAAAACAATATCATGTCAAAATACACTATATCATTTCAAAATACACTATATCATGTCAATATACACTATAACATGCAACACTATCATGCCAAAAAACTCAGCAAAACACTATCATTTTAAAAGACACTATATCATTTTAAAATACACTATATTATTTCAAAAATACACTATCAGGAGAGTGAAGTTATCAGAGGAGAGAGAAGTTATCAGGAAAGAGAAACGAGCGGAAGACTGAACGCGGCAAAAACGGAAAATTATAATCATTAAAAGTCACGTGAGATGGATAAGGTTCACACTAAGTTAGTGTGCACCGGGTTCATATTAGTTTTTTCATTCCATATATTGTCAAGATTTCAACTAGGAAATTAATGAGCAACGGAGGGAGTACTTTAAAGGAATCACTACTATATAAGTCAATATTTAGGACATCAAGTTATTCCGCTCTTACAATAATTTATGGGGCATCTCTCTCATTCTAGATTTTGTAAACTTCTTTTGTATGCAATTTCTCCATTTAGAGGAAAAAATTAAACCTTATGTCTCACATTAAAAAAAAAAAGAGCATATCACTTTTTATAAGTAAGATATACCAAAACCTTATATGAAAAGGGGTTAGAAAGATCAATTATATTTACCACATGCGCGGCAAGCTTATGAAGAGAGGATCTATAGGGGGGTGGGGTCAAGTTCAACAAACCTTTTTTTTTTTCTAAAGGGAAGTTCAACAAATCTTTGGGGACTAATTAAAGGTAAAAACCTCAAAAATTATGCTCATTTGTCTTTTTAATCAGACCTAATTAGCCTATACTTTCCCGGTCATATAAGGATAGGCATATAAAATGGGACTCTTATAAATCTAGATTAAACTTTTTATTGTATCGTTATAATACTCCATCCGTTTTTTTCTTCCCTAATATATTTTCACCATATTTTTACTTAATTTGAAACTAATCTATCAAAATTTCAAATAGCAAAATATTTATTTTTTGTATGTACATAAATGGGAATACATGGTTTAATTTGTCTAACTCCCACTCTTTAAGTTAGAAAAGGCAGAAAACATAAAATAAAAAGATGAACATTTGAAAATTGGTCTTAATAAAAGGTATCAATTTGGTAAATTCTACAATAATGCATCAAAATTGGAGAGTATGGATAAGAACAAACTACTTGATCCCTTGATTTGTAGGGTGTCAAGTTTATGGCTATCCCAAGATGCGAGGAAAAGGAGAAGAAAATATTGAACAAACAAAAGTTTGCTGCGGAATCTTCGCCCTTTTTTAGCTGAATATTGCACACTTATATCGTTATTCCGTACTATTATTAAGAAAATACATTCTCTTAATGTAAAAAAGGTTTTAAATTGAAACTTCCCATATCTTGAGGCTGGTTTTTAGGTGAGTGGATGTCCTATCATCATTCACAACGTAAGCAATGGTTTTCAAGGTGATGTCATCTTTTCAAATTTCAACCCACCTTTAATTTATCTCCTTTTGTTATTAAGCAATTAATGCCTCGTTAGTGGTAATCATTTAGCTACTAGAGCAGTAAAGCATTCAATATTATTCTATTATATTGATATCTTATAGTAATTAATTAAGTTCTTAATTCTGGCTCCCCTCAAAAAAAAAAAGTTCTTAATTCTAGCTGACTCTACAAAAAGATCCGGGTAAATCCTGAAAACTATCTTAGTAATACTTCTATCAATCTTACATCTTAGCGATCTATATCTCAAATTACACAAAAAATAATATCTTTATATTTTTTTTGTCTCTCATTAACAGATAAAAAAAAGGTATTCTCTATTTTTCAGTTAGAAATGTGTATCATGTACTCCGTGCGTACTAATTAGTTGCCATTAATATTTGATTAGAAAAAAAAAATGACCTTTAACATAAATTATACTCCCTCCGTCCCATAATATAGTGCTTGCATTCCATTTTGGGTGTCCCAAAATGTTGTTCTTATTTCTATATTTTAATTCCACAGTTCTCATTGATTTGCCTAAAAAACCATGCAACCATCATTTATTTGCTCCTTGGAAATAGTTTTTTTCTTTGTTTAATGAACCAAATGGTTGAATTAGTCATATATTTAGGGTGCGTTCTCTTCAACTTATTGGACCTGAACTGAACTGAACTTATCTGAACTGAACTTATTGGACCTGAACTGAACTGATTAGAACTTATTAAACCTGATTGGACCTGATTGAACCTGATTGGAACTTATTGGACCTGATTGAAACTTATTGACCTGATTGGAACTTATTAGACTTTATTGGCCCCGATTGAAACTTATTAGACCTTATTAGACCTGATTGAAACTTATTAGACCTTATTGGACCTAATTGGAACTTATTTGACCTTATTAGACAAAAAAATTAATGAGTAATAACATAAATATTACCCCTAACGTACATACTACCCCTCAAAATTTATTATGAAGTAATAATTATTAAAATTCGCCCTTTAAAAAAATAATTATTATTAATTATCTCTTATGATAAACAATTTAACAAAAAAAAATACATTATTATTATACTTGCCTATACATAACTTTCACCACTAAATATATCTAATAGTCTTGTTTTGATTTCATAAAGCACTAGTAGAAAACCAAAAGTTGATTAACATTTATTGCTAACAAGTGAGAAATTGCCACATATGGAAAAATTTATCTCTCACTCCACTTAATTTTATGACTAAAGTAGTAGAACTCATTGTTATTAGTGAAAACATGTTATCTCTAGTTATTTAAAGACGAATTGCAAAATATTGTAATTATGATATTATTATTGTTAACCTTATTTAACCATGATTATAATATTTTTTAATTATAATATAATCGCCTAATAGTAATATGAATAATAAAATAATAGACAATAATACAAGTATAATACGATATAATCATTGTGGTACTTTAATTAAAATTCTAATAATAACATATATAATCATCTAATAGTGATATGAATAATAAAATAATGGACAATAATACAAATATTTATTGATCATTGACTATTTGGACCTTATTGGAGCTTATTGGACCTGATTAGACCTGATTGAAACTTATTGCACATGATTAAAACTTATTGGACCTTGTTAGACCTGATTGGAACTTATTGCACCTGATTGGAACTTATTGCACCTTATTAGACCTGATTGGAACTTATTGCCCTGATTGGACCTGATTGAAACTTATCTGAACTGAACTGAACTTATCTGAACTGAACTGAACTTATTGGACCTGAAACTTAATTTTTTAAGGTGAAGAGAACGCACCCTTAATGCTCTTTCACCCATTATACACTATTCTCTCTCCTAAAATCAGTTTTTTTTCCCACAACATTAATTGTTTATCATTCATGTTTCACTTTTCTTAATTCTCGTAAAAAATGAGAAATAAACACTATATTATGGGACGGAGGGAGTATTACATTGATTCACTAATATTTTTTGTTATGTGCACTTACTAATCTATATTCTATACTGGTTAAAGTCAACTTTTCTAATTACAAATTCGCACTTAATAATTTGTAGTGATTAAAGTCAATTTTTCTGATCAAAATTAATTTTATTGATTTAATATTTCTAGGTTCAAGACAAAAAAGTTGTGGAATGAGTGAAATAGAGATTTATGTCCTAAAAAAGTATCCACTAATTATTTTTCTATATTTAGACTCCCCCTAATATCGTATACTAAATGGGGAGTAAAAATACATACATTAATGATCTTAATTACATGGTACGTATTAAAGGAGTGAACTTTTCGCCATCAGATTGAGGAACATTATTTGCGATCAATTATCTCCTTTTTCCCCAATCATGGTTTATACTTATAGAATTATAAAGATAATAACCTAATTGTAGTACAAAAAATAATATCTTTATATTTTTTTTGTCTCTCATTAACAGATAAAAAAACCGTATTCTCTATTTTCTAGAGAGATGATACACATACACTGGGTGTATGCGGGCCACACATACACTAGAATGACTAGATGTATGTGTTACTACTAAAATATATACCTTTTGTATGTGTTACTACTAAAATGTATACTGTTACTAAAAAAATTACAAACATACAATCGTTTGAACATGTTTTGTTATTGAACGATATTTGAATTTACATAATACATAGACGATTGAAATACTATATTTCGAATTGAATTTTATTACATGGTAGGGATGAAAATATAACATTATTTTTCTACAAACAAATTAAATAATTGAAAACGACGGGGAAAATTTAGTAGAAAAATGGTGAAGATGAATAAGATGAAGCTAATATATGAATAATCGAAGAAAAATTACAATTCTTTTTTTTTAGTTTTAAACAAAGGATTCATACAAATCTAAACAAAGAAAATTTCATAAAACAGATTTTTTTAACAAAGATAATGAACAAATCATTAAAAACAAAATTATTTGTTGAAACATTGTAAGTTTGTGATAACAAATCATTAAAAACAAAATTATCTGTTGAAACATTGTAAGTTTGTGATATTTTTAGTAACAATATACATTTTAGTAGTAACACATACACCCAGTGTATGTGTGGCCCACATACACCCAGTGTATGTGTAGCCTTTGCGCTATTTTCTAGTTAGAAATGTGTATCATGTACTCCGTGCGTATAATTAGTTGCCATCAATATATGATTAGAAAAAAATTTGACCTTTAACATAAATTATATTACATTGATTCACTAATAATTTTTGTTATGTGCACTTACTAATCTATACTGATTAAAGTCAACTTTTCTAATTACAAATTCGCACTTAATAATTTTTAGTGATTAAAGTCAATTTTTCTGATCAAAATTAATTTTATTGATTTAATATTTCTAGGTTCAAGACAAAAAGGTTGTGGAATGAGTGAAATAGAGATTTATGTCCTAAAAAATTATCCATTAATTATTTTTCTATATTTAGACTCCCCCTAATATCGTATATTAAATGGGGCGTAAAAATAAATACATTAATGATCTTAATTACATGGTACGTATTAAAGGAGTGAACTTTTCGCCATCAGATTGAGGAACATTATTTGCGATCAATTATCTCCTTTTTCCCCAAACATGGTTTATACTTATAGAATTATAAAGATAATAACCTAATTGTAGTACACTAGTACTAATATGTTTTTGGACATGTACACAGTACCCTTATTAGACCAGCTTTGTACTAAAAGTTAATAGTGGATAAATATTAATTAATACTTACATCAATCGAGATTACAAATGTCGAGATTATTTTATAAAATAATTAAATCTCATATGACTATGATATTTTCTATTTAATCTTAGAAAACTTAGGAGTAACAAAGGTTAACGCGGAAAGTTTTTGAATTCTCTGACAACAGCAGTACTACTTAACTACAAATTATGATTAACAATATGATTATTCTACATAAACACGACTTTTTCTTTTTCTTTTCTTTCCTAATTTTCTTTTCCCTCCTTGACCTTATCTTGAGACCGCGTGCAATCATACATAGAAGAAGAAGATGGAAAATGGAGTCACATTTGACCATGGAAAACTACATCAACTAGGATTTTCTCTTCTTCTTCTTCCATTTCAAAGGTTAGTATAAAAAGTTTAACCATTGTTATTAACCTACTTTTTTTCTTCATATATACAACTTCCTTTATATATAAAATGTTTAACCATTGCTTATGGATTATGCATCAATGAGAATCGAACCCAGGATCTCGCGGTTAATTGAAAGGTGGCACAACCCCTTTGAGTCTTGAAGAGCTATGTCCAACTTGCATTTGCTAGCTAGGATATATATTAATTTGAATGTTTCTTAATTCCCTTCTCAAGTTGTGTATACTATTCTACTACTAGCTAGTTAGCAACTTGCATAGAGTTGACTCTCTCATGTTGTCTCCATGATTTTGTTTCAATCATTTCATCTTTCCCTTTTCAAAGTTGTATACTATAAGTTTGATGGCATATTAATAGTAATTTAGATTCTATAAGTTATTTATTGATTCATATATATATATATATATATGTTGGTTTTATAGGTAAGTTTTGACATTGTGACTAAATGGAGAACAATAATGTGAATGACTTGAGTCCAAAGGGTTTGGTGAATGAGCTTGTTGAAGGGAGAGATTTAACTAAGGAGCTTCAGTTGATTCTTAGCAATGAGCCACGTTCCTCTACTAATGAAGCATATGGTTTGATGGCTAAGAAAATATTAGCCAAATTTGAGAGTTCAATACAGATCTTGCACTGTGATCCAATGAACCATTTTCAGGTTCACCGAGCAACTAATGGAACAGCTGATTCCCCTAATTCTTTTAGTGGAAGCCCCAAAAGTCAAGAATCTGATGGAGATTTTAAAGATCTAGACCACAAAGATGATTCCAAAAAGAGGTTAGTATATCTACATTGTACATACTAGATTTGATAAACTAGATAATTTTTAACATAGATCTATACTATTTTAAAGAATCTTTTACTTTTGATGTGTTTGTTTTTTCTGTAGTTGTTGAGTATTTTTTTTGGGTGAACGCTGGTAGCATAAAATTAAGAGGTTATAGCAAAAAGCCGATTACAATCCATACAGAGTAACTTTTGACAATAATCGGGGAAGAGAAAAATGCATGCCTAATTACATCAAGAAGGGTATCAAACCCATGCCTACATTGATCATGATCCTAGAATGTCCGCCACTTGGTAGTTGTTGAGTATTCGGGGTTAAGGTTATGTACATTTGGGGTTTCCCAAACTCGTTAATCGAAATTCATGTTGGATGGTTGTTATTATTGCCGTTTATGTTTTACGATGAAAATGGAGAACCCGACGAAATCATATCATATTTGTACAATTGTACATTTTCCTATTAGTCTTTACAAAATTAAAGGATTACATATTATGTGATAAAAACTGTCAATATATATTTTTTGTGTCCTCAAAATGAGATGTGTTTAATTGTATGCCTATTTGTATTACATTACAGAAGGATTTCCCCTCGAATAACGCATAGAGTGCAAGGTTCTACAAGCAGCGGGCTTGAAGGACCAATTGAAGATGGTTATAATTGGAGAAAATATGGACAGAAGGACATTCTTGGAGCCAAATTTCCAAGGTAATTATTATATAATTATATTGAGATAACTTTAATAGCTTAATTATGCATATCTTAGATCATTATTGTATGCAATTCCTTAGATCAAGGAGAGTACGGATATAAAGTGCTTCATGTGCTCCCCATAATTTAGGATATGTTTGTGAGCTAGATAAAGTCCCTAAGCTTTCATACCCTTAATGCGTTTTGTTATAACATGTTGCTCACTTCATTAGATCATCAACATCTTAATATACTAAAAAAACAACTTTACATGTTTTTTCTTCCAGGAGTTGGCCGGAATTAAAGAATATAAATAGTAATTACTTATAGATCTATGCTTATATTAAGTAGCTAGCATATTAAACATATTTCAGAGGTAATTAAAAGTAGCTTGAATGTGGGAATGAGTCGAGCTAATGATGAGAATGAATTAATGAAGATTAATCATTGTATGGTGACCAAATATTTTGTGACAAATCTCAGGTATTATTAAGTGATTGCAATTCTAGTTCATGTTCATAGTCAATGAGCCGAATATGGCTCTCTTTCGATGGTTTTCCTTTGTGTGCATGTGTAAGCTCAGGTATATTATTTGGAATTAGAATAAGATACATAAAAACCTATGATTTATACAGTCGTTAGCATGGCTTTGACAATAGTTCAGCCATTCAACACTTAATCAGCATGCATGCTCCAATCAACTATACAGTACACTTTGAGGTTGTTTGGTTGACATAAAAATATATGGAAAGAAAATAAGGTGAAGTTGTTTGTTTGGCAAAATGCACTTTTTAGGAAGTTCTACTTCCCACATAATGGAGGAAATTACTTATCTAGAGTGATCTAGGTAAGTAGGAATTCTCATGGAAAGTTTTACTTCCCATGAGAAACCAAACAACTTTTTCTACTTCCTATAAAAAGATTTTAATTTCACGGAAAAATCAATTTCCTAGGAAATACTAGTTCCTAATACATTCAACCAAACAACACCGATTCCTCTATATTGAAGTTATATGTAGTATTTTAAAATATTAGACGACGTTGTCATATGTTTTATAATAGTTATGCATGGTTTGTTATGGGTTTCCAATACCCCTTTACTAAACGTACAAAACTTATATGGACCTGGTCCACACTAAATTAGTGTGGACCTAATTCTAGTTCATGTGATTTATGAAAAAATGGTCACTATATAAAAAAAATAGAAGTAAAAGATGAGTAGATATAGATTGTAAAGTTTGACTATGTGAAAAAAGGTTACTATGTCGCAAAGTAAAAATTTTATTATGATAAACTAACGTAAGAAAGAGTAGCTATACTAAAAAACGGTCATTATGGTAGGTAGTAACGTATAAAGTAATTTAAGATTTTAAAAGGTTACTATATGGAATAAAATGGTCACTATGTTAAATAAGTGATTTTGGTCTATAATAATATTAGTGTGGATCAGGTCCACACAAGACTAACTCTTACTAAACTTGCAAGTTGCATGTAATTGGGGAGTATATCCAAATAGTTTGGTTATCATAAGGGGTCTTTCGATATATGTATATGATCCTGAATTGTTTATATAATTAGAGCAATGTTATTATTTTCGGCTGGTGAGTGCATGATATATAAAAGAAAGAGTACATCTTGGGTGTAATATGTTATTACACTATAATTTATTGTGTAACATGCGTAATGACATACACTTCATCAAAATGATATGAACTATACAAATAATGACATGAATCTCATGTCATTTTGACATTTATTTCATGTCATGTAAGTTTTTTTTTCGTGGTTTGTAGATTGTCACACCATAAATTATAGTGTAACGATTACACATAAGAATTTGTATAAAAGAAATGGGTTGGAGGAAAAATTCAGAGTTTCAATTGAAGTTTTAGTATCCCTTTCAATATCCACATCATGGAAAAATGAACTAGCTGTTTATTTCAACTGTAAAATATATTTAAGTCGTCTTAAACATACAAGTAATCACATATATCTTTATGTTTACAGGGCATATTATAGGTGTACTCATAGAGTTCTCCAAGGATGTTTAGCCACAAAGCAAGTTCAAAGAAGTGATGATGACCCTAGCTTCTTTGAAGTTACTTACCGTGGAAAGCACACTTGTTCTCAAGCATCATCGTCTTCTTCCCCTTCTTCATACCCTAATAACCTTAAACTAAAACTCGAACCTATCGAAACCCTAGCCTATCCTTCTCAATCTCAAGAACCACATAAAATTATATGGGATTTCAAAAGAGACAATACTAATACTATGAAAGACAATAAACCTATCATTACCAATACTTATACTAATGTCAACAACAACCTTAAATCTTCTTCCTTTTCCTTCCCTTCCTCGCCCGCTGTACCATTGTTTGATAGGAGTACTAATCACCAAGCTTCCACTACAATGCGTAATTGTAGTAATAATTTTGTTGGTAATGGTAACTTTTCATATACTTACCACAACAATCAGAATATTGCTATTGATCATTCACAAGGTGCTTTGCTACAAGATGTTGTTCATCCATCTTCTACTTCAGCTACTAATTCCCCGGTTATTGCATCAGAGCTCTCATTTGATCATCAAGGTGAATTCGACGATGATTTTATTTTTAACAACCAACCTTTTTTTCAATAATTATTGTTTTTGCACATACATTTTTTCCAAGGAGAAAGTGAAGATAAATTCATTTTTAAGGGATGAAATGAATTTATGTAGCTCTTTAGACTTAGCTTGAAAATGAGAGTGTACATGGCATTCTAGCTACTAGATAAGTGTACGCCCTCCGTCCAGAGAATTATTTGTCATAATTGTAGTTTAATTTGAATTAGCAACCTAACAAGTGACATCTAATTAATTCAAATAGAGGTATTCATTTCTAGCTAGGTCCTTGGTGAGTTTGGTTATTTGATTTCTAACAAATTGTTTTTGTCGTCTGTGCACACATTTATTTTTTTCCTCCTTGCAATTCAAATCACGAGCTCGTGATGATATATGTATTCTTATAGATGTACTCATTCTTGTAACCTAACTATAGCTATGAATTTATCTATTTATTTTGGAATTGAAGGCTTGTTCTAAAGACTGTGTATGTCTTAATATTGATGTGAAAATGTTAGGAATATTAGGGTATCATAAAGATATGGCCTAACAGAAAATCTCTGTATAATGCTAGTGTCTCTTGATGTTGAGGATATATGGCTATGTGATTCTTTATTGTAAGAAAGCTGGCCAAAAATTGGGTGTACCATGCACATATCTTCAACACCTTCCATCTTACATTAGGCCACAATGGAGGAGAGTTTGACCACATATAATAAGGTTGGCAGGGTTCCATCCTAAAACCAATTTGTGATAGGTAGAGTAACCCACCAATCTATATGTTAGTCATTCTTTCTCTAATTTTCAATGTGGAACAATTATATCATAACTCACATGTGGGTATATACTCTTAACGCAGTGTAACTACAATATTTTTTGGTACACTTTTTAATTATGATCCAAGTCCGTACAGAAGACCTCTTGAACAAAAGCGTAATCGATTGCCTTGTTATGTACGAGTTAATGACTATTTGTGGAAGGTGTTTGTGATTTGTCTAGACTTGGTTTAGCGCAATTGTGCACACTAACCCAAGTAAACAAATACTTGTATATGTAGTGTGCTACATATACCAGAGCTAGGGACTAGGAATTCTTTTTTTTTTGGTGAACAAAGTAGCCATATTCGGACTAGGAATTCTATATGATATACTACTTTGTTCTCAACTAGTAGCAATTAATATAAGATTCATTTTAATTGATACATTGCACTTCGTCGGGGATGGAATATAAACTTTATGATGATCTATTCTGGTAAACGTAATCAAGGGTTTTCAAGGTGATGTCATCCTGATCGATGTACCTCATTACTTTTTTTTTTTTTGAACGAAAAAGGTAGGCAATATTATTAAGTGATACTAATCGGAAAATCTGATACGGTCAAGTCGGAGATCCAAAGAGGACCTCCTTCAAGCCAAACCTCATCACAAAAACTAGAAGTAGCCCATTTAGCAAGACGATGGGCTATTTCATATACCTCATTACTTTAGTTACCCTCTTGCTAGCATATAAGTATATAACTAGTTATTGGACTCGGCGCTATTGTGAGTTACTATACGACAACCTATGAATACTTCATGAGTTACTAGACAAAATATATTAATACGTGCATGAGATTAGTGATTCTCTAATACAGTACTATAAGTCTCTAATTAATTTAATTTAGGATGATTTTTTGTCATCTACTATTCTTTAAATTATTTGTCAAAAATTCTCAATCTTCTTGTGAGCTAGTATCTTAATTTTTTTGACAAGTAATACCTTAGAATCTACTTTTAAATTTAATTTCATGCTTCCCTTAATCCCTGGAAAAGTCAAATATCAGGGATTTGACTTTTATTTTGATTCTCCTAATATTTAATATTTGAGCGTGTACAAACTAAAGTAGTAAAGTGACCTATTCGTGGTTTTCTGATTCGCCTTGCCCATTTTCACCCCATTTTCCTTTATCAGTCAGTTATGCCTTCCTATAAGTAATCTAAATCGAATGAAGTAATCAAGTAATTGAAAGTGCATACAGTTTATTCTCTATTTTTCTAACCCTATTACAAGCTTTTAGTCAGAAGCTAGTCATATAACTCAATTGTTGAATAATGCTTTTGCATTCTTTTCCTTCCCTAGTCTCTTTTCAAAAGACAACCTCGTTATTTGAAGAATCTTTAAACAGTATTGCACAAGACAATTACAAAGTGTGCAATTTCTTTTGTCTACTTTTCAGATACTCCTTACGTCTTTTTTTACTTTAGCACACAGACTAATGAAACATGTAGGGACCATTGAAAGTAGAGCAATAAAGCATAAAGTAGTTGTCTTTTTGTGTGATGAAGACAAAAATAATGGTATAAAGGTAAATAATATGTGGGTACCACATACTAAGAGTAGAAATATTTGGCAAATGTAGCAACTAAAAAGAGACATATCTAAATGGTAAAATGTAGCAACTAAAAAAAGACGGAGGGAGTATCACATTATGAATTACACTATCCATACCTCTATTACTGAAGACAAACTGTAATTCATAAATTTTGTTTATAGTATTTTTTTTTTTTATAATTATCTTTTTCATTTCTCTTATTTTTATTGAAGGATAAGCCAAAATAACAAGCAAGTTCCCATCAAAGAAGTAGAGCAATAGACATAAAGTAGTTGTCTTTTTGTGTGATGAAGACAAAAATAAGGGTATAAAGTTAAATAATATGTGGGTACCACATACTAAAAGTAGAAATATTTGGCAAATGTAGAGAACTAAAAAGAGACATGTCTAAAATGGTAAAATGTAGAACTAAAAAAAAAGACGGAGGGAAGATCACATTATGAATTACACTATCCATACTTCTATTACTGAAGACAAACTGTAATTCATAAATTTTGTTTATAGTATTTTTTTTTATAATTATCTTTTTTCATTTCTCTTATTTTTATTGAAGGATAAGCCAAAATAACAAGCAAGTTCCCATCAAAAAAACTAGTATTTTTTGCACGCGATGCGTGCGCGAACTTCGCAATGATATTGTACATGTTTCTTTTGTTTTCAAAAATATGGAAGTTACTTTCACTAAAAAAAATGTGGTAGTTTTTTTAGGGGAAAAATTTGATGATTATTAGAGTTTTTTTTTAAAAAAAAGTTAGACTTTTTGCCCTCATTAGTTATCTTAGTAGAATAAAAACATAAAGGGTATTTTAGTGAATTCAAGTGACACCAAAGTCCTCAAGAGTTCCCATATATAATAGAGATAAAAAACAAGCAAGTAATAGAAAAGAATCAAAACCCAATTATAATTTTACAGGAGACATAACATGGAAATAGAGAAAATTTCCTAAGCAAAAAGAGAAATCCTCCAAAATTTCAGCAATTATGTCGGAGTTGCTCTTTCACCAATTTTAGAAACTCCTATAAATTATAATCTGCACGTACATATTACAAATGTAAAGCAAATTCACGAAAAGTTGCAACTTTCATGTCATGCAGAAAACTTATAGGGAGACTACTAGTGAAAACTTCCTTTTTTCCTTTGTTTTTCATTTAATATAACTCAGTAGCTAAGGAGGCAGCCTTTATCATATTCGTATCATCAAACCTATAGGACCGAACTCATTACATCTTTTTGTCTTTGTTTGGTATAATAAAGTAAAGTCATAAGCTCCAGTACATAAAAAGTTCATCAATGGAAATGAAAATTATGTGTGATTTTGTTGGATTGTTGGTTATGATTTATCGATATCATTTCAAAATATGGATTGTTATTGTTATTGTTAAGGATAACCTTGGAATATGTAGTACTTCAAATACTTGTAACCTTTACATGCTTTAGAATATGGATACCTACATAATTTGCTTATATCTAAAGTTTTTTTCTCGTAGTTTGTATAGTATTATCAAATCTAAATTTACTATAAGGAGATTATAACAAGATTATGACTTTAGTATCTTAAGAAAATATGTATTACATTAGGAAATAAATATCACCTCAAAAAAAAAAAGGAAAATAAATATAGAAAACATATACTTCCTACATTCTTAATTTTTACATAACTTTGACTATCACGAGTGCGAAATCACAACTTTGATCATATAATATATTTACTATTGATTAGTAGATGTATTAAAAAAGTGGATTATTGGAAAATACACTTTGAGACAATCCGATAAATAGTACAAATAAGTGTTGCAATTTCTAACTAACGAGGGGATTAAGCATATGATAATGCCTTCTTTTCTTCATTTTTAGTCCATAATATGCATTTCAGTGATTTGTTATAATAATGTAGCTTTATGTACCTAATTTCAAAATTTATTGGGCAAGTGTCTTGTACAATGTACACTATAAATTTTATCATACACCCGGGTGTACCGTGAGTATGGTACATCCAAGGTTATTTTTTTTTTCTCATTGCTCTTTTGAAATAATCTAAATGAGCAACTGTACTAAAAAGGAGAATTCTAAATGAGCAAAAATTAGTTTTGGGTGTACCATGTACATAGTACACCCGGGTGTATGAATTATGATGAATGAGCTCCTTGTCTTGTACACCATAGAAGAACAAATTGCATGTCGTTTCAGACATTCAGAATTATTTGAAAATGAAAAGTATATATGCCTAAAAACATCGATTAAGTACATTGCTGGATGTTGCCCAAAAAAAAATTCATTGTTGGAATTTAAAACTTTAGCAACATGGTATCTGTACGTTTACCACAACTACTTAAGATTACACAAGGTAAAAAAAAAAAAAGGTTACACTAGTGTCTGTCAACAAACAATAATGATAACAAAAGTTACAGTTTTTACCCAAAAAAAAACCAAATGAGAATGAACAGAAAACTACGGTTACATGATCAGTAAATTATGAGGCGGTAAATGCACTTGCTTCTCCCAAAATGTTTATTGTTGCAGAATCAGGTCAGAGAGCACGGTTATATTAATTATTATTTCAGTAATTTAATTTTTCATTGGAGTACTTTTTTTTTGGAGGATATTGATTTTGTAGGGTTTATCAATTAATTTAAAAGTGGAAAAGAGCAGAATGTTTGTTGGATTTGGTGAGCAAGTTCTTCAGCACTGAGTTGACATTCAATTCCAATCTGCAAAAAAGACAAAAAAATAATTAATTTTGTTTACTTTCAGTTATTTACTGTATGTAGCATTTAAGCTCATCAGTCACTCTAATTTTTTTATTGTATGGAAACAATAGAAAAACTAGCCAAATTTTAATTTGTTTTTTTACAGCTTATGAGACTTGGCAGAGTACAGGAGTACTTGAAGAGCAGGGAGAAACATGACAATACTCCATCAAATTCAAAGCATGCATGTGTAAGTCAACGATAATGCTTCAATTGGTAAAAAGTAACTTATGTGAAAGTCAAAATAGGTTAAGATAATTGCTAATCACAAGTTTAGTGCAGTTCTAATTATAATTAAAATAAACGAACTATATATGCTAATAAGTAAATTAAATTATAACTGTTCTTTTGGGTTGAACTGTATTGAAACGAGTTGAACTGAACTAAACTGAAACGAGCTGAACTGACAAATAGTATATTTTGTCATGCCAAACACACTTTTGCCATTTTTTGGGTCAAATTATGACTTAACATACATGTCTAAGTACGCAGGGGCAGAACCAGAAAACTATTTTCAAAGGGACCATAGGAAAATTTTCAAAAGATTAGGAGGGGTCTATTTAATATTTTTACCTATTTTTAAAAAAATACAGCAAATTTTACCTTAATTTTTCAAAAAAAATTGAAGTTGGGGGGTGCCGAGGCCACCGCCCGCACCCCCTATGTTCTGCCCCTGTAAGTACATTATTAAGGGGAACAAGTTGTAGAGCAGTGGTAAGCTTCTCGAATTATGACTTAACATCATATCATTTACTCCCTTCGTTCTAATACTTCTACGTACTGTTTCTAATGGCACACTTTGAAGGGTTGTTGTTCAATTAATGGGGTAATTGTCTTTAGAGCTACGTGATTTTGTCCAAAATAAAGAGGGAAATGGTAACCATTTTCATGTAACCAAAAAAATGTCGATGAAGCGTAAATTTACCAAAAAGAGAAACAATACAAAATGCTTATGTAGTGACATAAGCTAATGAATTATTTTCTTATGATTCTAGTGTTTTATCCCCTCAAAAAAATCACAATTGTATATTATACAAAGGGGATAGAAAAAGTTAAAATGAAAATATAATTTATCAGAATAAAGGATGACAAAGGATATATGGCACTAAATCATATGATCAGCTAGTCACTTAAGGGGCAAAAGAATTTTAACTCAAAATTACTGTGAGAGAAAATTATCTATTTTTTTTGAACAATCCTACATTTCCAATAGTAAAGTCTTAATTAACTTATAATACTAAAATTGAGGGAGTAATTTAGAAAGATTGTTTCACGTGATAATTGCTCTAGTATATGAAACTAATTAATTATTAATAGGTCTTATATAAGGTAATTTAACATTGAAAAAAAAAAAAGGTACACCTTAATTAAACTTAGCTTTGAGTTATACCTTGATGGTAAAGGAAGTAAGCATAGTGTCTTCCATGGTGATAATGTTGATATCAAGAATCTCAAAGGCGAGATCTTCAAGTGTGGAAATAATTTTCACAACTTGTCCCGGAATTCTAGAAGAAACCGTCTTAAGGAGTAGATTTGGGCCGGAAAACTTGACTTCTACCTCGGCCACCGGAGATCTCGAGTTAGCTACAAGCTCATTGGCAGAATCATTAAGGGAGGAGCTTGAAGAAGGCGGCGAAAGGTCGATCGGAGTAGACATTGTAGGAGATATATTTAGCCTTGGTCTATAAGGGCTGCTTGGTTGAGGGGTTCTTGGACTAATAGGTAGGTTAAGTCTAGGGCTTAATGGTGGTTTTCTAGGGCTCATTACTTGAGGTGAAGGTCTTGGACTTGAAATAACTCTAGGACTAAGTACGTCACTATAAACTTTTCTTTGCTTCTTGGCTTCAAGTGATTGAAGAAGTTGTTGCAACTCATTGATGTAATCCACAACTCCACCTATTATTGATGCTTGATCTCCCTATTTAGTTGAAAAGAAGCATGTTAATTAGAGAACTTGATTAAAAAGGATGGATAAAATTACAATCAATATTATGAGTGTTCGCAATAATAATATAAGTATCTAGCAAGTAGCAACCTAGAAATGGTGAAATATGTCCCACCATGCATTGCATATTGGTAGAGTATAAACTAAAGTCGTACCATACATAAATGTGCCATAGTTGGGTTACTATAGAGTATCATAGGGAAACCGGCAAACATTATTTTAAAAGGACCAAAAAATCTAGCCTTGGATTTTTTTTTTCATTCAATATAAATCAATGGTACTAGCTTTATGATATCAAAAGCGACTAAATGCTTGTTTTACATGTTATTAGTTAGGTAGAATCAATATATAGTACTGAGAAGTAAAGAATATCATAGTTGGGTTGTTGTGTAATTAAGAAATCACAAAGTAAAACATTGCAACAATATCGAAAAAAATCCAAAAGTACATAATTGTGATTTAAGAAATGCAACACAAAGATACGTATAATTTGTAACCTCTGAAACCTAAATATGATTTTCTCATTTATGAGCAAAACTACACTATGAGATTATTCCTATTTCTAAAACTTTTTCTTATTCTCCAAATACCCAATCATTTCCGTGCTACATAACTAAAATTCACTATTGCATTATAATTAGAAGACCTTAAGGGGGCGTTTGGTATAATTAATGGAACGGAATGGAAAGGATTTGGATAAGGAGGAGAAATGGAAATAATAATTGTTACCTTTAATAGTTGTTTGGTATATATCCTAGCTAGTGGAATGGAAACAATTGAGAGGTTTATGATTGAGGAAGGAAACGTGATTTGTTTCCACTAGTTTGATAAGGGTAACAAATGGGGGATTGTGTTTCCCTTTGAAAACGCTATTTGTTACTTAACACTCATACCAAACAATTAAAAATGGAAACGCTTAATTGAATCAGTTTCCTACATCAAAATTTTCTATACGAGACACCCTCTAAGATGATAACATAATACTAAGAAAGGAAACAAGAAAAACCTTAGCTTAACTTACTCTCTTGACATAGAAGCAAGGCATGAGAGAACGCAAGACAGAAAGATGATCATTCATTTGCTTCCTTCGGTTCCTTTCAACTGTTATATGAGAAACCTTACTTCCATCTTGTCCAATTTCTCTTTCTTCTAAAGTTGCTATTTTAGCCCTCTTACTCTTAGGTTGTTCATTATCACCTAACTCAACTTCAAGTGCATCAAGCTCATCACTCTCAGATAATAAGTCTTGAAACATAAAACTCTTTCTTGTTGCATCTTCATCCCCACCACCGGAAGTTGTTGTTGTTGGTGTTGTCGCCGTCACATCTTTTAAACCCTCTAAGGCGTCAAAGATGCTAAAGAGATCTTCCGGCGACGTCGGAAAGCCTGAGAAACTTGGATCTCTAAATTCTTGATCTTCAAAAAAACTTGATATGCTATCATCCATGTTGTTTTTCTTTCTTTTTTTCTACTCTTGATCTAGGGCTTTTTTTTTTGTTTTTTTGCTTTCTCTTCTATACTTCTCTTGGATATTGTTGGAAGAAGAAAGCAATGAGCTTGTCTAGGAAAACCTAGAGAGAAATGGTTATACTAAAGAAGATGAAATGAGAAGGAACATGTGTATTCTCACAAATGGGGGAAGAAAGACAAGATATGCTATTAGTAGTAATGGCATAGAGAACATTTCCGGGTCCACACGATTTTCTTTCCATCTTCCTTTCACTTTATTTTTCTCTTATTATAAAGTTTTTTAAAATATGGTAGGAGTAACTTTTTTTTTGAGTTGGTAAGCATTTAATATCATCCTAAAAAAACTTACTATAATCTTGTAATTTTGTGGTATTTCTTTTCCTTAGCTTTATCATTCTTAAGATTAAAGGGCTATCTACAAGAAAATAAGACAACAAAGATCTATTAGACTTATACTATACTTAGCTCACCTAGTTTTTATTGATTTATCATATTGAATTATTTGTAAAGAACTGAAATTTATTGTCGAAGTTAAAAAACACCTTTAACTTTATTGGTTCATTTGCAGATCGATTAACTGATTTTACTCGTTAGATTAATCATTATTTATGAGGTGAAGCGAACAAGGCCTAAGTTATTGTTACATATTTAAGGAGTTTTACTTTCATTTACTTATTAGTATAACTTTTTCAATTGACATATATATATATATATATATATATATATATATATATATATATATATATGTAAAAAATAAATTATTGAACGTTGAGATAATTGTTTATACTTCATTTTTTTAGCTATAAAATAATGTCAAAAGGAACATTATTAGTATATATGAATTCAATTGGCATTGATTTTCAAATGGAAAGGATATCATTCTTCTACAAGAAATAGTACGATTTCTATTGCTTTAACAATAGCTAGGCCGAACAGTAGTCGGAAGGTGTCAGCTACCAACTAAGGACTATTAATCCAATCTAAGTACCAAAGATCAAATAAGATTAGGGAAAGGGGATCAAACACCAATCTATTCATGATTTAAGCAATTAGAAGGGTGAAACGAAAAAGGAAACAAAATCAAGCAACTAATTGAGGTTATTGATGACTTTTAACTAGCTTTAAGTCCTCTCTCAAGAGTCAAGGGTGCATATAACTTCCTAAATAAATCACATAGTTAAGTTATTCTCATGGTCTCAAACATGCAACTAAGGAACAAGTACAATGTCAATCCATAAAACCATCACTCAAATCTCACTCTCATGAGTCATGAGTAATTAAGCAAGATAATAGCATAAATATCAACCTTAATCTAGTCATACACTTCTCTTTTTCTCACAAATATTTCAGCCTTGCCCCATACTTTTGAGCCGGTGAATTAGCTCTACAGAACAAAATAACTTGGCACAGCCAAACATACCCAAAGCATTTTAAAGGTACAACTACTTGCTCCACTTTTAGGCCCCGTTCTTTTGGACCAGAGAGAATCTGAACTCAACTGAGAGAAACTAAAATGCATAGAGTAAACTAAACTGAACTGAACTGAACTGAATGGAACTGAACTGAAAATAAGTCCAAAAGAGCAGGGCCTTAGAATAATTGCTAGCAAGGCTTTATGGACTTCCATTTGAGATGCTCGAAGTGGGCATATTTTATGAATTAAAAGAAATGAGATTGCATTATTATTTTGCTTCTCTTAGCCCTTAGGGCTTAGGTTGAGAATGGAAAAAATGTCAAAATGTTGGATAAGCTATTGTTTGTAGTCATTTTTGGGAATCTTTTGTACGTACAATGGCTTTAGAGAGATAGAGAGAGAAAGCGAGGCCATTGAAGTGATGGTCGAAGCAGACCATAAATGTGACTAGATATCCTTTTTAGGGGCTGCAATGAATCAATAATGATTTCAACGGTCGGCCTTCAATTTAAACGTCTTTGCCTCTTGTCAGCTTATCAACCACATGCAGTCTTTTTGGGGAACGAACTGAAAACTATGCACTGTAACTTTTTATATATTTATTTACTGACTAGTGACAACGTTAGTTTTCAACCGTGTTCATAGGTTATTCTAATTCTATAATCATATCGAAACAAATTAAGATATGGAGTAATCAATAAGTCCAGGTCCAGTACAGTATATAAAACTCTAATTGGTCATGTGGAACTGATGATATTGAAGAGTTTCAATATGCTTATGATTACTTGGACATTATTAGACTTAAATGTATATAATTGCACTTGAGTTGTTAATTCTAAGGTTTCAAAGGTTGTCTGATCAACTGCATACAATCATATGAAGATCTTCATGATAGGTGTGCCATGTATGTCATTTCCTTCTGATTTTTGTAAATATCCGACCAGTTTTGGTGAAAGTTGATAAAACGCTAATCGTTAGTGGGAAGCTTACCCACTAACAGAGATAATATTATCATTTTAGAATATTTACATACATAAACAGAGGTTAATTTATCAATAATCAGTGTTGTATATACACAAACAGGGATTTTATAAATAACCAATTGTACTTTTTAGGGGGGAAATATGAACAAGACACACAAATCGATGCAACTTTTTACTTTTTGGTAGAGATCACATGTTTATTTTCTGACAAAAGGTTACCTTTTTATATAATCAAAAAGTTTATGTTTACATAAAGATAACTTTTTAAAAAAATATTTAATAATTGTTGTTAGTGGGCAGCGTGTCCACTAATGATTAGCGTTTTATCACCCCTCCAGTTTCGGTAGACCGCTTAGCCTCGTTCATCTTCATTCTTCATCATCAAATCAAGGCAAATTCTGATTATTGGATATGACCTCTGATGTGAAAAAAGTACTCCCTCCGGATTTTTCTCCCCTCTTTTACTTTTGTGGTTACATTTTTCTAACTTTTGATGATATATAAACTCCAATATATAAGAAAAGTGTTGGATCGATGACCTTGTTGCATTAGATGCTCGATGTGTATTTTCAAAATATCAATTTTTCATAATTTTTACTAATCTATATATAATTAGAGATAGTACTTTTTGGTCAAACTTGTGCATGCACAAACAAAAGTGGGGGGAACAAACAAAACCGAGGGAGTATCTTTTTAATATTATAGTTCTTCAACCAAAAGAAAAATCAGTTTCCATTCCCATGATCGACTATCGTCAAAAACAAAAACCATCCGTTTAAGTTTATCCTAATTCATCAACCTATTAAGAACTTGTCCAACCCAAACCCTACTCATCAAACGGCTATTATTCACAAAAATTATTGCCGGAGTTCCCTCCACGACCTCCTCTAACCTCCACAACCAGCTGTACAGGATTCACACTAAACTCATTGGGCCACCACTTGATGTAATCTTTAATTTATGAATGTTTTACCTAGCTAGTTCTGTAATAGAAATTTACTACATATATTCCCTTTTGTCCTTTAAGATCAGAAGAGAAGCAATTGAACAGAACAGTTCTGTAGATATATGAAACACATTAAAGATGTCACGAGCCCCACTTGACAAGTACATGTATTATGTAATTTGCTTGTGATTGGAGACTTAGCTTCCACTTTGTTATGGGTTGCATGCAGTTTTATAATTTTATGGTTTCATGCATATAATCTACCTATATGCCCACCGGCCACGTTCCTTTGCGTTAGGCATATTGCTAATTAATATCATGCAAATTGTAATAAAGAGAGTTTTTTTTTGGGTGCGAATGAGCGCGAGTGCGGGGATGAATCAATCTCGGGATTATCTGGACCGGGAGGGAAATTCTAACTGTGATAAAGAGAAATTGTAGGTTAATGATTTCTTTTTTCGGTTAGAAAAGGAAGAAGAAATTCATTAATTGGTGTTGAGGAGTAACTCCTTAGATTAATCTCTTCACAACAAATAAGAGCTATTACAATGTTGTTATTTTTGAAAAATACTAAAAATCTAAGAGATCTATGCTAACTATGAATTGAGAAGTAAAAGAGTTGAACCATATACTCTATGAATTCAAGTATATATATATATATATATATATATATATATATATATATATATATATATATATATATATATATATATATATATATATATATATATATATATATATATATATATATATATATATATATATATATATATATATATATATATATGTATATACTGTTCCATTATTATAATACCAATTGAAGAGTATTGGAGGAGTAACTCGTAACATATACTCCCTCCGTTTCTTTTTAATATACACACTTTTCTTTTTGGTCTGTTTCTTTTTAATCTACACACTGATATTTTTTTATTCTTGGTAACATGTCCCATCTACTTTTTTCTCTTTTTCCACTCATGTCATCCACTTTTTAATAGTAAATTATAATCTTAATAAGGGTTTATATTACTAATCTAATTTACTCTACAGCCTTATTAATTACATTAGTAATATAAATTCAAATTCTCAGTAATGAACCTTAAACGATATACATTAGTTGTGTACTTGTGTTACAAATCAATAAATTTTGATTTGAAATTTATTTTCATATGAATACTAATTGGTAAATTCATGAATGAGTCCCAATTATATAAATAGGTTTCTCAATAATTAAGGCTTTAATTATGGTCATGGACATATCACGTATTTAGGCTCTATACTCTTCAACTCTTTTTTTTCCTTCTAAACTATACTTATTTTTGTTGAATTGACTTAAATGTCTTGAAACTAATTTATTTTTATTGAACTTAAGTCTGCATAACTCAACTTAATTATTTTACTTAATTGAACTAATATTTGTTAAAATTAACTTAATGTTACCGAAACTAATTAAATAACTTGAGAAGTACATAGCCTTAGTGGTCATGTTAAACTCCTTATTTGTTGTGCACATGTGACTTATCCCATATTGGCCGGAGGAGTAGGAGAGAAAATAACCATCTTATAACCTTGAGAGCTACCTCTCTCATTGCCAATTGGTTTTAGGATGAATAGCCCATTGAGCTTGTAATTGATTCAAACTCTCCTAATCCTTATCGGACATCTAGTCCCATTTCAATTTTCTATTAAATTGAACAGGTTCAAAAAATAATTACAAAATGAGAAAAGGTGTATGTAAAACGAAGAGGAAATAGTATGGCATTAAAGAACAAAGTAGTCTAGGTGCATCCTTCAAGAACTCTCCTAGCTACGTCCTTGCTTTCAATGCGCAGACACGGCATCTTCGTGTCTACGATGATGATCCTGCCTTCATTCACTCTAATTTCCTTCATTACTCGCTTTCTTCCATTTATCCTCTTTAACGCTATTTAATGTGGCCAATTAGAGATTTCTTTTTCTTCTTTCCTAAGGAAGTGACAACTGACGACTGAACAATTTTATTTGGTTGAACAAGGAATCAAATAACAACATTAAAATAATCAACACAAATCACACAGCCTTCGCAGTGCTCAGGGGAGCACCCGAAACTAGGTGCTCCATAAAATTAGCAATTTGGAGAAAAGAGCTCTCCCTCTTCTGACATTTACACACAAAAAAATCAAAAGAAATATAATATTGCACGTATAATCATAAAAAATATATAAGAAAAATGGGTTGTTCCATCTATGTAGATTATTTATCTGTGGTAAATTTTCAATTAGTGAATGGGTGCATATTATAATGAGCTAATAAGCCGATATTATAGTCTAGAATGTATTATGCGCACAGTACGTTAACTTCATTGTTATTATTGTTAATAAGGACAAGTTAGCGTTTTTTCCATCCTACAAGAATTTTTTAATTTTATATCAATTTATCAACTATCCATATATATTAAGGTAAAACCCTAGATATAGTACACTGAAATAAGCAGACACTTAACAAAGACCCTACCTGAAATGAATTAAAGATGTGGTTGAAACCTAGTATAAGTGGACTAACAACATTCAAGTGATCAAAAACCATCTGAGTACACTAGCTGCTAGTGTTAGTTGACACCATTAATTTAAGTATCAGTACATGAGGAAACATGCATAAATATAACAAACAATCAAACATTACATACATCATATATAGTTGGCCCATTAAATAATTAAGGCACTTTATTCACTGTTTTTATCATTATTTATTCCATGGCTTACAAAAATATAAAGTGATATTTTGTGATTATAGTTTTGAATTATTAATGCTACAGAATTTATGTCTTATTCGACTGTCGAACTACAGTTTTTGTTATTATTAACTTGCATTATCACACCATATATATATGCTGTAACGTGTACTACTATTATTTATACTCTTGAAAAATTCCCAAATCTGTAAATAAAATTACAGTTTTATCTTTTCTCTTATCCAAACTTTCCCTCCTATGATTATGAATTGAGACTTGAGATGATGAGACCTGGCAGCGTTGAGTTGGGAAAGAAACAAGAGAGATGGCAATAAATTAGAGGCCCCGTAGGCCGTAAAGCCTGCACTTATTCATCAGTTTTATCGAGTGTGGTTATTTAAAATATGCAACTCTTTAACCAAAACCTAACCCCCACCACCAAATAATAATCAAGAAAATGTTGTCATTCGTCTCATGTTAAAGAGTTCATTCATCAATCATCACACACTCGAGTGTACCATGTGCATGGTACACCCACGGCTTATTTGCAACTCTCCTTTTTAATTAGTATATTTTGCTTATTTGGATGATTTTAAATGAGCATTGAGCAAAAAAAAAATAGTCTTGAGTGTACCATGTTCACGGTACATCAGGGTGTATGATAAAATTTATAAATATTAAAGTATTACTCAACCTGTTTATTTATTTATTTATTTTAACGTATAGAGAAGGACTCTAAAATCTCAATATCATCATTGTTTCTTGATCCAGTATTTACAGGTGCACTCACTTAATAACATTCAAATATTTCGAAACTTGTAGGATCTAAGCTAAGGTACGACTTTTACCAAATTAGCCAAACATATATGTAGGCTATTGATATGTTGCTTCAGAGCATTTGTTAACATCCTTAACAAGTTCAAATACATAAAGTTCAAGACTAATAAATTTAATTTGGATAAGTTAAGTTTAGGACTACTAATTAAGTGTAAGTTGAGATAATTGTGCTTGGTAAATCAATTTTATAATGTACAGCTGTAAGTGTCCATGCAGACCAAAAAGATCAAAAATCATTTTTGTGAGTGTGAATCATTTGTGTAACATCTGTGTAATTCTCGCTGTATTTCGGATTCACTTTGTTTTAGACACCAGCTGTGATGAATGATGGATTTTTCGATGTTGATGTTAGTAATAGTGTGATGCTTTTCTTGGCGTTGCGATTAATTTGTTTTACGACATGGCAATATGGCGTCTATCGTGATTTCGACCTTCTATGTAGGTTAGTCAGTATAGGCATTGGTTACATATATGTAAATGTATGTACTTCCTCCGTTTCGTTTTAAATGCAAGTATGCAACAAAGGGGTATTTTTTATGAGATATAAAATATTCATTTGTTACATTTAAAACGAAACGGATGAAGTATATGATTTTTGCAGGTAATGGCTCTAAGAAGACCAATATTGCATAAGGTGTTGGACTATGAGGATGAGTTTCTTGCCATGTTGATGTTTGTTTTGGAGACTCATAGCATGCGAACTACCGGTAATATATCTTTCTACATCATTTTTTTGACATTATTGTGTTGTGCTAACAATGTTTAATTTTCATTATAAAAAAGGGCCTTGTTGTTGTTGTTGCTGCTTGAAGATGTTGAAAGATGTGCAAACTTGTTATAGAAATCAATGGAAGATCTTGCATTAAAAGTCCCCCATTCTCTCCTAAAACAAAGATATCATATGCTCCTTGTGAGCAGAAAAACGAGCATTCACTAAATACTCTCTCCATTTGCGCAAGAAAGAACTTCTATTAGTTAGCTAGGTCTTTAAGATGATGGGTGTAAAAAGAGTTGTGTATGTTAAAATTGACCATGGATGTATTTTGAATACGGAAGATTTTGTCTCATTTTGTCAAAAAACTAAATTTAGGCTCAGATATGTACATTTTTAATACTTAAAAATTATAAAGGTGGTAAAAATTCACATGCATATCAATATAAAACAATAAGTATTTTATGTTTTAGGTGCACAATAAATGTATTGTGAGACTCCTTCATTTTTAGTCCGAATGGATCAAGTTTTGAGTCAAAATTGATCACTTTTAATTAAACTAATTAATTAAAGGGTAACTTTTTTTCCTTAAATGTGTCATATTTAGATAAGTGAAAATGACCCATTTATAGCAAATTGTTACACCGCATCTAATATGTAACTTTTTACTTTAAAAGGGTTACTTGTGAATAAGTGACTCATTTAAGCCAAAATGTTACCCCCATCCCACGATAATTTATCGTATACCTATCTCATTCAAGAATTTGTAAAAACAAAATCATCTCATGTTCTGTAAAGAAGTTATATAATTGACTGGAGATCACATACAAAATGCGTAGCAATTATCTAGGAAAGATGTTATGGTAAGGAGGTAAAAACAAAAGCAATGTAAATTGTTGCTGAAGAAAGGGTGTGATATATGTGAAGAAAGACTTGTTAGTTGTTTTTTTTTTTTTTTTGACGAGGACTTGTTAGTTGTTACAATTATAAGAAGCCCAACACAATGCCGAGATATCTGTTTTGCGTATCCTAAACATATTTTATTTCCTCATCATATATCATTTTATAAATTGTAGTACATGCTTGCCCTACCACTAGTAGCTTGCACCAAGAAAGAAAATGCAATTAATTATGGGACAAATGTTTAATACATTAGTTTTTTTTACTTTATTTATTTATTTAGTTTATTTTATTGCTGATTGGTAGGGTCTCTGGTTTCAGGCTTCAATAACTTCTTACATTTTCTGATACACAATTTATTAGCACCACGCAAATTTTGAGTGAGACATTACTCCACATTTAAACTTACCACCATTATGACATATTCTTAAAAAAAAGTGAAAATACAAAAAGAAAGAAGAAGAAGGTAGTGAAGGAAATAGAGGGTGAAAACTCCAGTCATGGAGCTATTTGGCAAAATTTGTAGGTTGTTTTACCTTTTTACTAGCTGTTATTCTATGCTTTCATGATATAGGACTTGTTTATCACTTTTAACTCATACCATGTATGGTCTGTTTGGGAATAGTCATTTCATTTGATATGATGAATTAGGCTTAATTATTTAACTGTTGTGGAATCTAAAACTTTAGGATTTGGAATTGGGCCAAGCCATGCCGTTATTAAAAATAGGTCATTATTGGAATTTCTAAATACCAACTAGAAACTAGTCATCTAGGAGTAATATATTAAAAGGCGTTCCTAAATAAGGAATTGTGCCACGTGGCGCTATCCCTTAGAGTGTTTACTTCATGTACTCCACATACAATGAAAAAATTTAAAAAATGCATGGTATAAGATTTGATCTCATGACTTCAAGTCATGATATTAAGGTCTTTACCACTAAACCAAGTAATGTTTGATGTTAATTTTAAAGTAAAATATTAATAAATGAAAATTATAATTACTCGGGGAATAGCTCGGGATTAAAAACTAGTTTAAAATTTCAAAAAAGCCCATACTCTTCCAGGTCCATTGTCACATTATCGCCACGATTACCACCCACCTCTAACCCCTCTCTCTCTACTCCCTCTCTTTCTCTCTCCTAAAAATGGGGTGCATGGCCTCAAAACTCGACAAAAAAGACACAGTTCGGCGCTGCAAATTAAAAACGACACATCCTCATCAGAAATGTAGTATTCACCCGATGCCACATACGCCGACTACTGCCGCTCTCTCCCATCACTGGTGTTGCCCTCTCTGGCTTCACCGGCAGTCAACCCCCTCGTGGAATCCCCCTCCACCCCCTTCGTCCTCCTCCACAACACCATACTAAAAACTAGTCATTTGATACAAAATTTGAATTTCAATATTTCGATTCAGATTTTCGATTCAACTATTTCAAATGAATTACTCGTTTTCAAATGCAATCTTAGTTGATTTCATTTTCAATCTCATAAGTATTGTAATTTGACATTATATATTGCATTGATAATAGAAAGTAATTACTTATATCTTGATAATATAGAGTGGTATACGATGTTGTGTTGATATTTTGAAAATGATTTATAATTTTAGATAAAGAAAATATTGAATAAAATGCCTTATAATTTTGACAGTTGGTCTTGTAAGAGACCGCCTACTTTTAATTTAAATTAGGCACGGCCCAAGCCCAATATTAAGAATAGAACGAACCATTTTTCTAAATATAGTGACTAGTTTAATCTATTTAGTAACTAGTTTAATCTATTTAGTGACCAGTTTCGTTCATTTATTAATCACATTCTTTAATCAATTTGGTGACTAGTTTAATCCTTCATTGACTAGTTTAATCCATTCGGTAAGATTATCGTGTTATTTTTAAAAGTTGTATGTTGTAGTTCATAATTCAAAGAAAAACAAGGAAAGGGAAGAGAAGGGACGACTAGGATGGTGCGAGATGCTTAGGAATAGTGTTGGATTAGATTGAGATGGAATGGACTTGTTAGGAGGATGTAGGCTAGGATTTGTCTAATTTTATGTTAAAATTAGACCGTTTATTCTAATAATTTGTGTAATTTTGAAGCGTAGGGAGTAGAGCGGTTAGCTAATTAATTTCATGTTTGACACAACTGTCTATATATTGAGTTACTGAGTAGTGAGTAATGATTGTGGCAAGTTTGATGCAAACTAAAAGAATCACTAACTGTTGCATGTTTAATACAAATTGATACCCCCAGGACGTCTCCTACAAATTAGAGGCCCTGTGCTAAATTAAATTATAAGGATTGAACATTTTTTGGTGAATAGGAAGAGACGAAGCAAAACACCAAGTAGAAATTAATCTCTTTGAATCTACATCCAACATTACACTCGATAAATTAGAAAGGAACAACGTAAGAAATATCAGGCCGAGTCATCATCAATATCAGAGTAAGGCACCTACCATACCTGCGATACTCAGTCGAATAAAAAGAGACCACAAATGTAACACCCGACCCATACGGAGTCGAGTATATCGTCACCAATGCGCATCCAGGGCCAACAACTGTCCTCAACAACCAACACAAGTTCTTCCAGCACATTTTGTCCTCACTCATGCACACCCTGAGAAACTTCCCAGGAGGTCACCCATCCCTGGACTACTCCCAGCCAAGCATGCTTAACTGTGGAGTAACTAAGGAAATGAGCTCTCTAAAAGAAAGATGCATCTTGTTGAAATGAGTAGCCTGTTAAATCCCTTTAAAGCAATCATGCATGAGGGGTATTACAACAAAGGTTCGCACAGCCTGAACCCTCAAGAAATCGATAACCTATATATTTCATAGCAATTTGAGTAGTTGGAATAGAGATAAATTATATTTTGTGATCAAAGCAGGAGAGTTACCAGTAACAATGATGTCATCAACATAAAAGCTGAAGATAAATAATAAATTTACCACGGGGAAAAATGAACACGGAGGTATCAGATTGAAACGAGAAGAAGCCCTATTGAAGCAAGAAACTATTGAACCTATGACACCAAGCTCGAGAAGCTTGTTTAAGACCATAAATGGCTTTCTTGAGCTTAAAAATATGGTTAGGGAAATCATTGTTTCATATAAACTCCATCAATTAGAAAATCACGAGGGAAAGCATTTTTAACATCTAACTGCCTAATAAATCATACCATATATAAGAGACAACAAGAGATAATACTTAAATGAACAATAGTAGAACGGAAAAACAAGGCTAAAAATCTCTAAAAAATCTACTCCGACTTGCTGGTTAAAACATTGCGCAACCTATCGAGCCTTACGCCGCTCAACTGACCCATCAGACTACTTGGTCTTATATATCCATTTGCACCCGACCAAGTTCTTGCTAAGTATCAGAGGGTACCGATTCCTATATATGTATTGTTGGCAATAAGAGCATTAAATTCCTTCGCCATGGCTTAACGCCATTTCGGAAATTTATTAGCTTTAGAAAAAGCTTTAGAAAAATAAGTTGAACAGAACGGACCCGTAGTGAAAAAGTAGGATTTTTGTTTTGGAAAAAAAATGTGTAGTAAGGGTTTTTGCTTTTAATAAAAAAGGTAAACCGAAACTCTTGATTCCATTTGAGAATAATTAGATGGTTGACCCTCTTAGGCAGCCCTAACACTTTATATATAATAAAACTAGTTATTAGGCCTAGGCGGGCTGCCGAGCCTATTAATATTTTTATGTAAAAATAGTAGTATCTAATGTTGCATAGTTCATTGGTTAGAACTTTATTATATTAACTTGAGGTCATGTGGTTGAATCTTATAGGAAAGCATGTTTTTAATTTTTTAAATTTAGGTAGATGACATGGAACGAAACAACTAAAGGGATAGTGTCATGTGGCGTATAAACTTGTTTAAGAATGCTTTTTAGTATATTTGTATAGATAAGGTTTATAATCATACTCATATTTACCTTTAGGTATCCACTATTATTAAGTACTAGTTAAAATCTAGCTTGTTACTCCACGAGGAGTGGACTTAGATAGTACCGAGTACTAACTGACACTGTCATTGAATTATTGTGGTATGTTTGTAATAGTGGGCCTAGCAATGGGTTAAAACTCCTTGTACCTTTTTTTGATGGTTTTTGTGATGAGTGGAAGTTATTGTGTGGGGATTATGTGCAAATAAGAATATAAACTGTTTATTTTGCAAATTTGATGTTCATTCTTTTTTGGATTTTCATACCATATATTCTTATTTTAGAGAACTTGTTATCTTTATTTTCAGTTTTGACTTAAGAAAACGGACATAAATTATTTAGAGCCGACAAAGAAAAATGACCCAAATCAAACTAAATGAAACAAAATTTTGAATCTCATATACCATACCACCTTATTTCGGAGGAATATGGCCTAATTTCAGTTGCAAATGATTATGAAAGAATGTGCAAATTCTTTCTAATGGGATGTTTTCACTTTAATAAGTTTGAAATTTTTAGATTTCATAGAGAATTTATACATTGATATTTAGCTATCAGAAAGTAGTGACTAGGATATCGGTTATAACTATTTTTTTTTGTTTGTGTAGAGAGAGCACAAAAACAAATGATGTAGATAGGATCTGATCCCAGATCTTGGACATCATCTCCCAAGACTTTATCGATTATAACTATCTAATTATACTATACTAGCTTTTTGAACCTTTATAATGCACTGGCTAAAAAAAATATGTTTTCAATAATAGTATACTTCTACTCCTACCAAGTACAAAGTAATAAAAATTTCCGAGTGCATTAAATTTCAAACAGGTAGATAGTGTAAATAATCGAGGATGCAAAAGTTCAAATAAAATGCCCGGATTCGGCTGAATCTGCAATGGGCCCAATTGTAGAATGTGGGCCCCGCATACTTGATTGCAATAGTCAGGTAGAGAAAAGAGGCCCACAAGAAGAGTATAGTGTCTTGATCCATGTATGAGCTTTAATCTCGGGGAGTTAAGGTGAAAGCTGCTTTTTAAGCCCACAACACAATATCCCCATATGATCAACAAATCAACAAAATCTGCTTCAAATCTTATTGAATTTAATGAAATAGACATATTAGTTTGTACCATCACATTCACACCATATCATATCCCCACTATCACGATATGGACTACGTTGACAATGATTAGTCCCTTCTTTTTATTGTTAAACAAATAAAATTCAAGTTTGTGCATGGGAAAAAATATCGGAGTTTCCATCAAATACTCTTGACTCTCGAGTATTTATTTTTTTTACCGAATACTCTCCAACCTTTGAAAATTCGTCATTTACCTTTCAATTTTCTCAAAATTCACCAACATCCTTACATCCTTAATTACTAAGACCTTTGACGTTTTTAGTTATTAACCCCTAATTATGTTACTAAACCCTAATTAACTTTTACTTGAATCATTTACCCTGATAGATCACCATTAAAAACCAACTATGGCCAAAAAGGTGAAAAGAGAGTTATAGAGGAAAAGAGAGGAAAGTGTCATAGAAAGTGTTTCAATAGTTGTCAGTTAAGGTAAATGGGTCTGGGTTAATTAAGGTTTGGTAGTAAAATTAGAGATTAATGACTCGAAAAGTTAAAGTTCGTTAGTCATTAAGAGCGTATGAAGATAGGGCATCAATGACAATAAGTAAGCATCACAATTGACAACCATTTTAAAAACATGATCAGTTTAGGGAAACAAACTTCTAAATTATTTGATGGAGAAAGACAGTTAGAAATTTAAACTGAGAATGTTATACGATTCTATTCAATTGTCAATTTTATTGGTCCATACTAATAATTCTCCGAAGAGAAAATGAAAAATTGATCAGTCATGAATGCATGGGGCTGGCCCCCTTAGCTCTAGATGAGGCAGATTAATTTTAGAAGACAAAAGTAGAAGAGCTTTTGCTGCTATATAACTGATGAACTTAAAAGTGTTGATGGTGACAATTGAGACACGATTTCTGTTGGGGACAGAAATATATACTAGTATAATTTTTGCAAATGCCAAGTTGACATTACTACTAATTACCCTTTTCATTGTGTTTGGTCCACAGAGTATATATTTTGCATGAACAATTTCATTGCCCATGAAAAACCCAACTCGTCATGATTCAGGTTTCATATTATGACTACAATTGCTATTTACATTCCTTCCGAGAAACAAACAAACTATCATACTCTCTCCCTTTTCTTTTAATTGTTACGCTTTCCTCTTTAATCCGTTTTTTTAAATTGTTACACTTCTACTTTTTCTTTATATGTTAAGTGGTAACATATCACATCAACTTTTCATATTTTTCCACCTCATATGCCCCACCACCCATTTTAATAATTCACCCAAAACCTTCCTGATAGAATATGAAATATACTAGGATTATATTTTGTATTTGGATATAGTTTGTAGAATAACAATTCTACTCTAGTTAGGTTTCCTACTATTGTTAGGATATCCTTTAGGTTGTAACCTATATAATATGATCAATGGAATCACTCCAATCAAGGGAGTTTACCCAAATCTAATATGGTATCACAGCTACACTAACCTTCCTAAAGATTTTTGGGTTTTTCTATGATATACCCCTGTGTTTTTTAAAATTCTATAATGTACCCCTAATGTTTTTTTATTCTACACTGTAACCTTGTGTTTTTTAAGTTTTCTACATAGTACCCCTACATTAAATGAACGTAACGTTTACCGTTATCTCTTTGCATTTCGGGCTTCTCTCCCAACCCTCCCACCCGCCCCCCCCAGTTCCCCCCACCCCCTCCCCTCCACCCCCGCAACCACCATGACCACCCTAGCTCGGCCCTTCGCCACCTACCCTCCGCCGCTAATCCTAAACACTCGTCGCCCGCTACCCCGGACGTTTCATTGTCTGGGTGGTTTGGGTAGTTCGCTCCTCGCCCCCCCGCCACGAGACCCATCAAACCACCGCCTTACCTCTCTTATCGGTGCGAGAGGTTGGTGGTTCGATGGCTTGCCCCATTTTCGCTTTTCTCTCTTCGTTGGTGGGGCGATCTTGCCGCCACGAAGACGAGTGTTGCCCTAGTCGATGGTTTTTCATCGACTCCGACCTCCCGCCGTCGATGGTTTAGGCGTTTTCGTCGCCGGATCTCGCCATTTTTGACACCATGGTGGGTCGCTCCCGGCTCCCGATGATGGGTCTTAGTTCGGCCGCTACTTCGCCGTCTTCGACCTCGACCATTGCTTGGGGTGGTGGCCATCTTTGGCTCTTGCCACCGATTATTGTAACGCTTCCTTGGGGAGTGGGTGGGGTGCGGGAAATCGAAGGGGAGGGGGGGGGGCCGGGCTGGTAGGGAGAGGGGTAGGGGGGTCGCGGTGGAGGAAATGGGGAGGGGGTCCGGGCCGGCAGGGGGAGGGGGTTGGGAGCTGCGGCGGTGGAGGGGAGGGGGGGGCGGGGAGGTTTGGATGGGAATTCAAAAATGTTTAACGTCCGTTTTCATTAATACACACTAGGGGTACTATGTAGAAAACTTAAAAAACACAGGGGTATAGTGTAGAATAAAAAAACATTAGGGGTACATTATAGAATTTTAAAAAACACAGGGGTATATCATAGAAAAACCCAAGATTTTTTTTTCGATCCTCCACCTTGCACTCGGCCCTCTCAGTGCCGTGAACATCACCTTGCTTCAGCCGCAATCTTCCATGAGCCACCATGACTAAAGACGCTGACCCATCGAACCAACCCCCCTCCTCCTCCTCCTCCTCCTACGACGAACGCCACTTACCATCCGGCGTTGTCTGTCAGCAACATCAAGAACGACATCCCCTTGATTCTTGATCGTGAGAAGATTTATTATTCTAATTGGGTTGAACTGTTCGAAATTCATTGTCATGCATATGATGTTTTAGATCATATTGAATCCACTAAACCTCGTCCTGCTGACATGTCTGAGGCTCTCTGGCAACGTCTTGATTCCGTTGTCAAAATGTGGATTTTTGGGACCATCTATGCAGATTTGTTACAAATTATACTTTATCGTGGCTCTACAGCTCAGGAAACATAGGATCGCCTCAAAGCAATTTTTCAAGATAATAAACATATTTGTGCCGTATATCTTGAAAATCAATTTAATGTTTTGTATCTCTCCAATTTTTCGGACATCACCACATATTATCAGCAATTGAAGAATCTACGTGATCAACTTGCTAATGTTGATCAGCTCATGTCGGAACAAAAATTGGTCCTGCAGCTCGTGTCGGGTCTTGTCAACATAGATTTTGATGCCGTGGCATCCATGATACAACAAACCGATCCGCTACCCTCCTTTGAAACGGCCTGACCGCGCCTACTACTTGAGGAATCACGCAGGACTAACGACACATCCTCTACTGCATCCTCCTTCATGGCGCACACCAACGAATCTGCCCCTCCACCAGGCGCAAATTCGCAGCAGCAACAAAATCAGCCACGCACCGGCGGCTAAGGCGGTGGCTGTGGTGGTGGCCGAGGTGGCAGAAACGGCAGGGGTCGTGGACGCGTTGATAACTCAAACCGCCAGACGCAGTCCTCGAATCAGCAGCCCTCGCCGAGCACAAATCATCCCCAATGGGCCAGTCCAATGCCCAGCCCTCAGACCTGGGCCGCATTCCAGTCCTGGCAGCGCCAGTGGGCCTCCCCTCCAGCCCATTACCCGACAGCAGGGCCTCATGCCCAGCCTAAAAACGTGCATGGTCCACCAGCCCAACAGTCCTATGGGACGACCAAGCAGCCTTATGCGTCCATCCAAGCGTATACTGCAAGCCCAATTCAATATGGGCCACCCATGACGCCCACAGAACTTGGCAATGCATTCTCCACCGTGACTCTCCCACAACCTTATGATGCTTGGTACATGGATTTCGGTGCAACCTTTCACATGACTCACTCCTCAGGTAATCTATTGCCCTTGTTTAATCTAAGCACTAAAAATCATATTTTAGTCCGGAATAGCAATCGTATTCCAATAACTGGTTATGGTCACACATCCCTTCCCAATCAACCCCTTTTCCTTCGTGATGTATACCTTGCCCCACAAATTATCAAAAACTTAATCTCAGTCCGTAAATTCACTTCTGATAATTTTGTGTCCATAGAGTTTGATCCTTTCGGTTTTTCTGTGAAAGACCTTCGAACGAGGAACATTATAACGAGATGTGAGAGTAAAAGGGACCTCTATCCAATCACTCAAGCCCAACCATCCACCTGACTTGCCACCTCTCTTGCTGCTATTACATCCTTTACTTGGCATGATCGTCTAGGACACCCGGGAGTGCAATTTATTAATTTTCTTAGGCACAATAATTCTATAGTTAGTAATAAGGAGCATGACTCCAGTTTTTGCAACTCCTGACAGACTGGGAAACATATTAAATTGCCTTTTTATGATTCAACAAGTTCTACTACTACTGCTTTTGACATTATTCATGCTGATCTATGGACCTCCCCTATGCTTTTATGATCTATTTGTAGTCCCTAAATATTATCTCGTTCTTATTGATGATTTTACTCATTATGTGTGGATTGTTCCCCTTGCCTACAAAACTAGAGCTTACCAAGCCCTTCTTGATTTCCATGCATATGTTACAACTCAATTTGAACTCCCCATTAAACCTTTTCAAAGTGATCATGGTCGTGAATTTGATAATAATCCTTTCAAATAATGTTGCTTAACCAATGGCATGGTTTTTCGACTCTCGTGTCCTTACACCTCCTCATAAAATGGAAAAGCTGAAAGAATGATTTGTACTTTAAATAATATCAGTCGCACCATGCTCCATCATGCCTCCCTACCTCTAACTTATTGGGATTATGCTCTTGAAACAGCTACTTACCTTCATAATATCTTGCCTACCAAGACCCTTCCAAAAATTACACCGTTTCAAGCTCTTTTTCACAAAAATCCCACTTATGATCATTTACGAGTTTTTGGGAGCCTGTGTTATCCTAATCTGACATCCACCACACCTCATAAGCTTGCTCCCCGCTCTACCCCATGCATTTTCTTAGGCTACCCTAAAAATCATAGGGGATATCGGTGCCTAGATTTATCTCAAGATAAATATATTATTTCAAGACATGTCACATTTTTTGAAACCCAATTTCCCTACAAAAACTTGGCTCATCCCACACCCAGCCCACAAACGGATTCGCCTTCCCCTCTGCTGGACCCTTTTGTGCGTCAACTCCACCTCCTAGGCCCAACAAATCCTCCTATGCATCCCGTGGCCCAAACTCGAAACCCCCTGCTGCTGGCCCACCCCCAACTCCCCTGGTGCTCCTGCCACGCTTGTGGCTCACGGGTCAGCTGGGCTCGGCTCGAGTCCCGCGTACGACGCCCCACCTATTGGCAACCCCCGTCCGGCCAAAGACCCCCGGACCCGCCCCGCGGTACACCCTCGTACATCCGAGACCCATTACATGCGTCCCCAGCACACCCCCCGCCTATATCGCCCCAAATGATGACCCGAGCCCGCCATGGTATTCGTAAGCCCAACCCAAAATATGTCATGCTCACTCCCATCCCACCAGCACCCCTATCTCGTTCTCCTATTCCAAAATATCACAAAATTGCCTTGACTGACCCAAATTAGAATGCGGCCATGAACGATGAATATAATGCTTTAATTCAATCAGGGACTTGGGAGTTGGTTCATAGGCCTACGGGGGTGAATATTGTGAATTGTATGTGGCTTTTTCGTATAAAGAAAAATCTAATGGTGACCTTGAAAGGCACAAAACTCGTTTGGTGTGTGATAGCAGGTCATAGGAACAGGGTGTTGATTGTGTTGAAACTTTTAGCCCTGTTGTCCGCCTGGCCATTATTTAACTGTCTTCGGGTTGGTTATGGCTCGCAAATGGTCCATTCATCAACTTGATGTCAAAAATGTTTTTTTACATGGTGATCTGCAGGAAACAGTTTTTATGCATTAACCTCCCGGCTTTGTTGACAAACGATATCCTCATCATGTTTGTCGTCTGCGCAAGGCCCTGTATGGTCTTAAACAAGCACCTCGTGCTTGGTATTAGCGGTTTGCTAACTATCTTCTGTAGATTGGTTTTGTTATTGCTCAAAGTGACACATCCTTATTCACTTATAAGCATGGTCATGACATGGCCTATCTTTTATTGTATGTTTGATGATATTATTCGGTGCGCCTCCTCTGATTCTCTGCGGGATCGTCTTATAAGTACTCTTAAAACAGAATTCCCAATGTCTGATTTGGGTCCTCTTAGTTATTTTTTGGGAATTTCTGTCACTCGTACTCCTTCATATATGCTTCTATCTCAGCAAAAATATGCAAAGGAAATATTGGAGCGTGCAGGCATGAGTTCTTGTAAGCCTGCAGCGACTCCCATTGATACAAATTCGAAGCTCAGCGCCGATTAAGGGCCTCCTGTCTCTGATCCCACTCATTATCGCAGTTTAGCTGGAGCTTTACAGTATCTTACATTCACTCGCCCAGATATTGCTTATGCAGTTCAGCAGGTTTGCCTATTCATGCATGATCCTCGGGAATCACATTACAATGCTTTGAAACGCATCTTGCGATACATACATGGCACCATTGATCATGAGTTACATTTATATCCTACTACTCACTTGCGCTTGATCACTTATACTGATGCAGATTGGGGTGGTTGTCCAGATACTCGACATTCTACTTAAGGTTATTGTTGTTTTCTTGGTGATAACTTAATTTCCTGGCAGTCTAAGAGGCAACCACCTTATCTAGATCTAGTGCCAAGGCTGAGTATAGAGGCGTTGTTAATGTTGTTGCAGAAGCTTCTTGGTTACGTAGTAATCTTCTTTTGGAGTTACATTGTCCTTTTCGGCAGACAACCATTGTTTATTGTGATAATGTCAGCCCTATTCGCAATCCCGTACAACACCAACGCACCAAGCATATTGAGATGGACATTCACTTTGTTCAGGAAAAGGTTGCTATTGGTCAAGTACATGTTTTGCATGATCCTACTAGGTATCAGTTTGCTGACATATTCACAAAAGGTCTTCCGCGACATTTATTCTTGGAGTTTAAGTCCAGTCTCAGCGTTCGCCCTCCTCCCGCTATGACTGCGGGGGTGTGATAGAATGTGAAATATAATAGGATTATACTTTGTATTTGGATATAGTTTGTAGAATAACAATTCTACTCTAGTTAGGTGTCCTACTATTGTTAGGATATACTTTAGGTTGTAACCTATATAATATATATGATAAATGGAATCACTTCAATCAAGGGAGTTTACATTTTCTAACACTTCCCACCTACCCTATTTTTATCTCTTATACATTATTTTAATGCTTCTTTTACATTTCCCAAAACCAAACACTTTTATTGTACTTTTCCTTGTTTTTTTGCATAATTTCCTTGGTTCTCACCCAAAATGAAGTGTAACAATTAAAAAGAAACGAAGGGAATACTACATAGCTTTTATTGGTTATCCTACTCGAATCCTTCGTCTTTTTATTTGCTTATCCCTATATATATTTTCAAGGTCAAAGCATAAGATTAAATAGTATCAAGTGAGATCTTATCAGACATTTAAGTGTATATAAAAATAAAAAAAATATCATCTTTGATAATCTTTATTAATAGTATATATATATATTTATAAAAGTATCACTGTTATAATAATTTCCATCAAGTTCTAATAAGATAAAATAAGATAAAGATAAGATAAGTTCAGATAAGATAAGATAAAATAAGTTCAGATAAAATAAGACAAGACAAAATAAGTTGAATCAAACAGACCCTTTAAGAGAGGAATTATATAACGACAATGAACGGGGCCGGCTTTATAAAATGAATGTTCTCGAGAAAAACTGTTTCAAACCTGCAAATAGTCATTCATTCGTACTACTGTTAAAAGGCCTGTACATACACACACAAGACTCAAGAGTACAGCTCTCTTCACCACACTTCACAGTATCTGAGTAATGGCAGAATGTTGGTTAAAAAAATAGCATGCAGAAAGTGCATAAAACAAAGGCAATGATGATGGTTAAAGACAGCTGCATTTAACAATGATAGCCCCAAAAAAAGAGTATTAGCTTCCCTTACAATTTACTGCTACAGCAAGTTATAGTAACTTATGATTAACATCAAAAATGCAGACTGCAAACTTCACCTGTGAAGGTGAAGTAGTGGTTGTATGTAATTAACATGAATGAATACACACATCTACTGCAATCTCTCAAATTGTTCGTGTAGTTTTCCAACTACCCCAACTTTTAAAGGTAGCAGACATGCATATCCGCATATATATGAGATAGATTATATAAAAAGAACAAGGTAAATTGACAGCGATTTCGTTCTATATCACCTTCCCAAGCCTAATCAGAAGAAGATGCCGTTCGTTTGACGAAGAAATTCCGAAAAATCCGAGTAGCTGAAGCTACAACAATATGGTTTTATCTTTGACAACAAGTGATGTTTCTAAAACGCTTATTAGAGATTTCTACTCCCTAAGTCCCCAACATAATACCTTAACTATCCTAAATAGGGAGGGGTTGGGGAAGAAATCCAGCATTCAACAAGGTCATTGTCACTGAGTTATGACAGCAAAATGTTAAAGTTGCAACAAAGCTCAGCTCCAAATATTACCACCTGCATATAATCCCACCCACCCAACACCCCCAACACCCTAACCACCAACCCTAAAAAAAAGGATGAAAGAAAACCTACTGAGTTTTTTCATCATGATATCATCAATACAACTCAATAAGAAGCTTAAGCCACATCAATTACTTTTGGCCCGTTCTACTAACTACTTTGTAAAGATTTTAACTGATTGATATGATTTCGACTTTTTCTAAGATTAAGGCTCTGTTCTTTTGGACTAAATTAATAAAAATTCAATTCGCCCGTTTATTTCATTTCAATTAGTTTCCTCTCACGTTTTCATTTATTTATTTCGGTTCGTTCACCTATTCGGTCCAAATAACACAAAGCCTAACACTAAGTTTGGAACAAAAGGAATATAATCGGCAATGCTTATTATATGGTGTATTTGAGCATAAAGATGTGTGAAACCATCAAAACAACCCTATGCATGGGGGATTGTGGAGTCTGTGGTTCACTGGTGCTCATGTATGTGAATGCATAAAGCTCCTTGTACAAGTGCATGATATAGTTTACCTCAAATATGGGGCAAGTAAATTCTATTCTCAAAACAAAATATATAGGGAGCATAATTTCCTAAATATGGGGTAACTGGTTTCCCTTTGCCCTCTCAGAATTTAACTCCAAAATTCCTTCAGAATTGTTACTACAACTAAACCTAACAAGCTGACATGACTCTATCTACTCTAACTTGAGACTCAATTTAAACCCAAAAATGTGAACTTGAAATTAACTCCAAACCCTAAATAAATCAATTGAAGACCACCTTAAAAAGCCACTACTTGATATTCGGATGGAATCTTGCAGATATATTGCATAATTCTATGAGTGTCATTATTCAAGTGCTCTGTGTCATTTTTATGTTCATTTATCAACACTTCAATATCAATTTTTGAAATTTAAGCGTCATTTTTCAAGTGTTAATGTCATTTTTATAAGTGTCTCGAAAGTTTTGCATCAGTTTTGTATGTATCATTTTCAATGTCATATTCACAAAAGTGTTACAATTGGCGCACTCCTAATAAGGTCATAATAGAAGAACCAAAAAAAGGACATACCCAAACTCGATCTGAACAATCCGATTGCCAGTATTAACCAGAACCAACTTCATACATCTACAACCTCCTTATTAGTCCCATAATTGAAGAACTATCACTCCCTAACTAAATCCCTTTCATAATAGAAGAACCAAAAAAAGGACAGACTCAAACTCGATCCGAACAATCCGATTGCCACTATTAACCACAGCCAACTCTATACATCTACAGCCTCCTTATTAATCCCATAACTGAAGAACTATCACTCCCTAACTAAATCCCTTTATTTCAAGAGTGGCTCATGCTGCTGAAGGAAGTATGCATTTAGTATACAGTCCATACAATTCAAAAACGACATGTATACATCATCTGCAATATCAATGTCAGAAATTGCAACATGACAATGTCACCTCATTCAACTAGATAGTGACATCTGCTGCTGCAACTTGCGGCTGCCAAAAAAAAATTAACTTATGAAAACTGTGACTGCAATAACTAAGCATCAAATACTGGAGGGCTACATGGTTCAATGTAATTCAATACAAGACACTAGAAACAAAATTATAATCCTTTTACTCTTCTGCACTCCAAGTGGATATCAAAATTGATTCATTCAATAAATTCCCAGATATTAACACATACACATGACATATCACAATTACATCTATGGCAAATTTAAGGATCTGGTATAACGGTATTGGCCTCAAAGTTACAATAATGTGGCTACTTTCAGACAGCCATGTTCTGGTTTCGGCTTAGTGCATGTTTGGTACAAATCATCGAATGGAAAGGGAAGAATCATATAAAGGGAATGAATGATAACAAAATCCGTTATCTTTATAGGGTATTTGGTCATTGTGGAAAGGAAATACTTAAAAGTATTAGATTGAAGAGGGTAATATAATGTGGGTTTGAGGAGAATAATTAATGGGTGGAAATAGTGACCCTCTAGAAACATAAATCATTACACCACCCTTCAAACCAAACAACATGTAACATATTGGTTTCTTGTATTCATTTCCAACAAGTAAATACAGTATATCATACCAAACATGCTATCAGTCCAAGGTGTCTTAAGACTCTTTAACTTGATGCACCACCTACTCCACATCCACACCCAGACCCTCGAAAAAAAGGGACCGACAGATGAAGCATCCGGCTGGGTGAGCAACACAGCAAAAAAGCTAGTCAATGAACTCCACCTCGGATGACCCCGAGTTCAAACCCTAGAAGATCATAATTTCTCCTGTCTGGAGTTTTGGAAAAAAAGATAACCAAGCAAGACAGTAAAATCTGTACTTGATACGTTATTTTTAATTAAAGGATCTTGCACCAGTAAATAATAATGACTGACAAGATGAATAGAAACACAGAAAAAGAGTAACACAAACATGCAGTGAAAACAAATCTCAAGTACAATTGAACTCTTAAAAATTGAAATTGAATAGTATAAGAGTATGTCGGACAGTCGGACAGTGAAATTTAAGTTTCTCTCCTCACTTAAAAAGGCACCAAATGAGATAAATGAGAATACTGCAACTATTGATGTTAACACAGTGATAACCAAAACCTCCAATATCTTCTAAAAACTAATTAGACAAAAAGATGCAGTGACACATTAGTAGCTATAAAGGATCTAGTCAAACAAATTAAAGGCGTGCCTAGTAAAAACTCATGTAAAAGAAAAACATAAAGTATCCATGGAAATAAATTTTCCAACTATGAATCATACAGACTGCACTTAGCAATAACTGCAAGCAGGACATCTTGTTTTAACATTATAGATCCCGAAATATTTTTGGTCCTTCCATGCTCTACACTAGTGCTGTATGATAAGGCAACCCAAAACATCACAGGACCCCAACCCAACTGTCAAAAAACGAATGGAATCAGACTCTGATCCTCGTTTCAAACCTTGCTCGTGGCACTTTGCCTCCATAGAAAATGCAGCCTAATACCAAACATGAAGACAAGTCTAACCTCAATATATTGAAGATTGAACTAGAAGTAAATAGCACACTAACATCAGTAGCATTTGTCTTAAGTATAAACACGTGAATATGAAGTACTTTTTATGGCCACAGTGTTTCTGGATCGTCAATACAACTGCAATTGTAGCCTCTAAGGAGGGTTCTTTGAATAACTGAAGATCTTGTTAAAACAATCGTTCATTTCACAAGTGTTCAATCGGCCGAAGAAAAGTAATTTATAGAGGTTTAAAGAATAATAATATAACATTAGTAGCATCTGTTTAACCTTACAAAACAATTTAACATCGCAGTACAGACAAGAAAAGGACAGCAAAATGAAGCTAATAAGATACCCATTCTTCATGGAAGCTTAGCCTGAATAGATGCTAACATAGATGAAACAATATGCAAAGATCCAGTAACTACAACTATACCTGGTTGATCTCCCACTCTTGCTTTGAGAATCCTATTACCAGCCATCAAGCATTTTGTTATTGAACTTTCAGCAGTGATGGTCATTTTGGTTGATTTTCCAATAGAATGAACCAATGCATCTAAATGTTTTAGATATTCAACACTATCTTTGTAAATAAATTCAATACCAAGTTCCATGCATGTTTTTGTCCATACATCTTTCAAAAATAACGCAGATGCACTTCGAGATTTATCTCCTGCAATATCTACTTCTGTCAGGAAAACAGCTTCAAAATGTAGACCTGAAACATAAAATTTAAGTAAAAGGCTAAATAGCTAACAATGTTAGTATCTAACACTTAATTAAATCATCAAAAGGTAAGTTTTTTATCTGTCCTTTAACCCGGCATTAGTATTTACTTAGGTTAATGACAATTTTGTCAATTTACGAGGCCATAGATATCAAACATGTTAAGGCTTGTTCGTTATCTCGTTTTGTTTCCAGTCTCTTTTTTGAAAAAAAAAATCCAAAAACAGAAATATGGAAACCAGAATTTGTTGACTGTTTTTAAAAGGCAAAATTTCAAAAAACTACCTTTTATAACCAACTTTTTTCAAAAAATTACCTTTTAAAAATTTTCTTTCAAAAAACTAACAAATTCCTTTCAATATAATACCATTTACGTTTATATTTAATACTAATCGATAAATGACAATCGCCGTAGGTTTCTTTGCCCGGTGGGGTAGCGAGAAAAGAGGAAATAAAAGAGAGGGGAAAAAGAAAAGCAATTTATGGTGACTCAATTATTAGTAATTAAACCCCATTAATGATAAAATGGTAGTATATTGAAAGAAATTTGTTATATAAGGTAGTTTTTTGAAAGAAAATTTTTAGAAGGTAGTTTTTTGAAAAAAGTTGCTTATAAAAGGTAATTTTATGAATTTTTTCCTTTTTAAAATTACATGACTAGAATGAGCATCCCTACTTTTGAGTTTATTATATACCCTCTATTACATGACTTTGAAATCTTAAACCCAAAGACTAAAAACTCGCAATAATACCAAACAGGCACTTAATTATTTAATAGTCCACTTTTGGGCCCTCTAGTAAGCTTTTGAAAGTTGAACATGAACAGAAAACCACAGGCACTATAATCCCGTTAACAACATTGGCAGCTCCATTGGAAACAAATAGAAACCTTCCCAGATAAATTCATCAGAAACTTTAACTGATAAGTAAATCATTACCTAAAGGCAAAAGCTTAAAAGCAACATAAATTGGTGTCCAATTTTCATTTGTAAGGCTTCAATTTCAATCAAGTTGGAATCCATCCATCTACAGGGATATAAGAGACTAACCCATAAGGAGTTCCTTGGCAAAACCACTGTGATCTTTGTCACTTGCCATTGCAACGACAAGGACCAGCCTAGAGTTTTGGCATACGGTAGAAATTGTATTTGCCAATGCTTTAGCAGATTCTTGAGTGTGGGCTGTATTCAAAAACAAGAAAAAAAATAAGTACACATTGGAAATTGTAGTAAGATCATAGAATAATCTGAATGACCCTTAAACCAAGAAGTGGCTTCATGATAATAAGCTAAATTTCTTACTACATCAACTATGTCCAATATCCATTTGCATGTTGGAAGCTGTTAGTAAGATTGTGTCATTTCTAATATTCATTACCAATGGAAGTCCTTCATGCCATGTCTTTATGAATGCAAGTTCAATGAGCTGCCATGCAGTTCTTGCTTCTCTTGGAAACCCTTAATCAGTAGTAAGGCATGGCAAACAGAACTTTCTGAACTCCACTAATGATAGAGTAATTCGGGTACTGCCCACGACAATTATTAATTCATAGACTTTAAATATAAGTGGGGAAGACTACAACAAATAAACCTCCATCAAGCAATGCCATTGATCCAGGAAGTCCAAGTGCCTCAGTTTCCTCTTTCTTCAAAAACTGGCTTCTCCCAAGCAACTGTGTGCTCTCCAACCCACTACGAATGGATCCATCAGCAATTCTCCACCCTGACACAACAACAGAGCTAATAAGGGTACACAAAATTAAGGTGGAAGAAAAGTGGCACTCCCACCATATACTAAAAGCATGATGCAGAAATTCAAACCCCATTTGCAGAACGCTGAGCTCCTCCCTCCTCTCCAACCCACCTCACCGCCCCCTACCCCAACCCCAACCCCAAAGATTAAAATGCAGACTGTACATTACCTACCATGGAGACAAGTAATAAGGCAAGAACACAAAAGCAAGCAACACATTAAATAAAAATAGAAGCTTTATAAATCTATAATCCAGAAAATTTGGGATTTTGGGGGCGATCTAATATGTTTGTGCATCAAGGAATTGACAAGGATAGAACACGTGCAAGTCCTAGAGCGTAAATAGTTTGCAGGTACCAGTACCACAAAAAAAAAAAAAGAGGGACATTACACCTTAGCAAAGATATGACTTAGATATCATCAAACAAGATGGATCTCTGACACACTTGAAAATAGAACTGTTGGCTACATGAACATAATTCATGTATGACTTAAAAGAGAGAAAGAAAGGAAAAGACAAGAAAAAACAGAAATACCAAAGGAAAGTCTCACCCTGATTACGGAGGCATAATGCAGCACAAGTTGCAGTCACAGCATTCTGAAGTTGGTGATACCCAAGCATAGATATATTCACATCCTTCAAATTAATGTACTACACGAAACAAACCGTTTGATTTAGTTAAAAGACATAAGCACTTAAAGAAGTACACAAGCAACAGCTAAGAAACAAGCATGGAGATCTGTCAATGGAGTGCATACTAATGGCATGTCCTTCTCAATATGAAGCAGTATATCACAAGATTGGTGTGGTTCACCATTGATGATGCCAAGACCTTTCATGACGCTTCTGTTTCCGACATCACACGCAGATACCACCGGTGAACAATTTGATAGAGCTTTACCACGCATAATTTGTTCAATGTGAGGAAGAAATGGGCCCCCAAGAATTACCTGAGAAGTTGAACCAAGTACAAGGTCAAGAACATAACATAAACATTAGCAAACAGATAAGAAACGACAAGATCATTAGATCGCATGACAGCAATCTATGAACAAAGATTTTGCTTCTCAGATACTGAGGTCACACTCATACAAGTCAAACGTTGCAGCGATTGGTAACAAGCTTATCATCTCTAAGCTTCATCTAAGATTTCCCACATCCACTAGCATGCAAGATAACCAAGTCAGAAAAAGGCTCAGAGATATCGAACATATATGCAGATAACATGGATGTTTAAAACTGCCAAGGACTACCACAAACATCCCAAACTCATGACTAACTTCAAATCGAAGCTAAACTCCATCCTGCATTTTACAGCATCCAAATTGCACAGAAACATACTTTAGATCCTGGATTGATGCTCTCTAAAAATACATCCTAAAACATGTCATTAATCATGTTCATTCATCTCATATAGGTAAGTACAACGAAGGAAGAAGCGCTAAACTGGACAGCCATGTTTGATGATCCCTGACTTTGCCAATGCTATGCTTTCCAAGGAACCCCCAAGAGCAGCCAGATGTTCTCTTCCTATAGTTGTTATCACTGATGCCGCAAGCTCAGAACTTGATATTATGTTTGTAGCATCACGTGCTCCTCCTAAACCAGCCTGACATTAGCCCACATAGTCAAGAAGAGAATACTTGCACAGTTAAACACATTTAAGTAAATAAATGTGTGCATGAAAACTGCAGAGCTCAGAATTACCTCGATAACTGCAATGTCAACATTCTGATCAGCAAATAGAGTAAATGCTATAGCTGTAAGGACCTGAAAGTTTTCCAATTCTCATTAGAGAGAAGAAAATTGTAATGCAACTCAAGCTTACTACAGCTGTACAGAAAGATAAAATGCCAAATCCCAAAACAATATAAGAACTTGTCGCTCTTATTTGTCGATTTTCCTTATTAAGCCTGTGTCATGGATTAAAAACCTTAAAGGATTCAAAGACGACAGTCTGATTCATTAAGAAATTACAAAGGAAATAACTCAAACACTTCTAACAAGGCCAACACCTAGGAAGATACCAAGTAATGCAATGAAGAATATATAGATGGTTTCCACAGCATGAGAAACAAGATATATAATAACTAAAGGAAATTCTAGTTTCTTGACCACACAATGAGTCATGGAGAATATGTCTTCAAGCAGCCAATCCACTCAAAGGATCAGCTTTTACACAATTCACCCTCCAAACCTTGGCAAAAGACTGTTTTAGATGGCCCCAGGCCCCCAAGGGAGAAATGATAAGGTAGATAAGGAGAGCCCTCGCCCAGTCTCTACAGGGATGAATTTGCTTAGCCACAAAATAGGTCACCGAGAGGGTATGTCTTAAGGTGGACAATCCACTCAGATCTCAATGGATCGTCTATTACACGATTTGCCCTCCAAACTACAGCAAGAAACTGTTTCAGTAGAGCCTGGAGAGGAGAGGTGATACGGTAGGTAAAGAGAGCCCTAGCCCAGTCTCTACAAGGGTAAAACAAGGGGTAACTAGCTTGAACTAATGGGGCACACCAAATTTGTAAACCCAGCCTCATGGTTAAGGCACGGAGCTCAAGTGCTCTACTGATGAGCTAATATCTGATTACTGAAGGTAAAATGATTATAAGCATATTTATGTATGTAGAGTTTCTAATATTAGCACAATGGAGTTCTCAGAAACAAAATTTATATCGAACAAGACTTTAAAATAAGTCTTACAATATTTATCCTACACTCTATAGCTGAAGAGAAATAGGTTCCTTCTCCACAAAAGTCTTTTCTAATAACTTATAACATATATAACACAAGTAAATACCTCAAAATGACTTAGCAGTCCAGACTCATGAGCCACGGCCTGGTCAAGGAACTTCCTGATCCTAAGAAAAGAGAGTACAACATGTCTGCTGGTACTGGCTCATTTTGTGTTCCCACAGACAAACGCTCCCTAATAGTTCGGATATGAGGGCTGTGCAAGTAGCGAGATCAATGGTGAGGAAAATTTAATACATAAGCAGGACCTTAGCTAGAGATGGGGGACCTGAGCTAACTTGTTAAAACGTAAATTAGTTGATCTCAACAAATTTCACACAAGTGTTAACATTATAAGGATATTTTTTGGAGCCTTAAGAAAAAGTTATAATTGCCACCATCTTGTGTATAAGATTGATATAGAGGAATTTTTAAGAAAAATTCCAAGTGCTACAATTGCTCAATTAAATCTGGGCTATCGTCTACCTACAAACAAAGAAATGCAATGGATTAATTAAATTCGCCTAGATGCAACGGAAAATAATACACCATACCTTGTATAGCAACCCACACGATATCCCTCTGCTCGCAAAATATTAGACAAGAATGCAGCAGTTGAGCCCTTGCCTTTGGTCCCGGCAACATGAACTGTCTGAATCAATTATTAGGCAGCCAAACCACATCTTTAGATCAAAAGGCAGATAAATCATGAGAAGCAAAAAAATTATAATTTGCATTTTGGGGAACTGCAAAGGCTGCAAAGGCCTGATGATAAAAGTAAGTTTTCGTCATCATATAGATCCATAAACACCATAAATTCATATACTTTGCATTAATATCCATCTTTATCTTCAAAATCATTCTTAACGGCATGTCAGCAAATTCATGCACACCATAAGTACAAAAAAGGGAAATATTAAGGTAATATAATTTTAGATCACTACGATGGTGGATGGAATTAAAAAAATTAAAAATCAAATAAAGATCCAACTAGTACTCTTCTTCCAAAAAAAGCCTAATTTGACTAGTGAGACTAAAAGCTGAATAAAAGAAGTCACAATTGAGAAGCAATAATCACACTAGAAATTTGACAAGGAAGGATGAGGCATTCCTCATAAAAAGATGTATTTTGAACCATGCACCTCTAAGATGCATTAAACAATTAGCCTTTGACAAGCAGTCGAATGTAAATCATGAATCTGTTTGTAAACTCTAATGACAGTGAACAACTATGTGAACATTATGCTCTAGACACTAGTGCTAACTAATGAATGAAATGCTTTTATTACCCAAAAAAGAGATAGAGAGAGAAGCATAATCACAAGTAACAATATTCATGATATTGTGAGATAAAGATCTACTACATCAATACATAACAAGTAACAACTGCTTAAAGATAAGTGGGAAAAAGAACCTTGTACTTTGATTGTGGATTTCCAAGGCGGTCCATCAAGCGCTTCATACGACCCAAATCAAACCCATCATCAGTTTCAGTGCCAGCATTTTCTGGTACTCCTGATCTCTCAAAATTCTTTAGTCTATCCAAGTAATCTACCACCTCTTGCATCTCTGAGCATATAGAGGTTAAACACAAAGTTCTAATGCACCCTGCATTTGGGATCATAGCAGAAAAATCCAAATTTGTGTGCCGGGACAGTATAGTACGTCTGTGAAACGAAGTAAATGCTTTCATTTTGCTATCCCTCACTTACACCAAATAAGGGAAAATCTCATATCTAAGTGGTATGTTGACCACTAATGTTGCACTTGACTGTCACGATTTACAACGAAGAACTTCTGCTCAGGGGTGATTATGCTATTTCTAGCCCTGAAGTTCCCTTTTTCCCGTCTAATTTAGGGGAAATTCACAGCCGATCATACTCAAGAACAAGAACCTGCCAACCAAAATATGATATCAATGGGTCAGAAGAAGTACAGATTGAGCAATCCTTTAAATTATGTTATCCCATTGTCATTGAAGCTCAGTTGTTCATACATACATAGACAATCTGACAATGGAGCTAGATAAACAATAACTCCCCAATCCGATCATCGAAACTCTAAAGCAATTCCCCAAACTTTAAACTCATTGCTGATTCCTTAAATTTTAAAATGGGGGTTCAAAAATCAAACTAAATAAATCGGTTACATAAACAAAAACATACATAACATAGTCCAAATTGTAAATTACATTTTGCAATTCAATACAATCTTCTTCTAATCATCTTCATCTTCCACACTCTAGCATTTCCCCAAATCATAACCATAATGTTTAAACGATCCACAAATAACTAAATAACTTAATTAAGCATAATGTCTAATAAAAAAAATGCACCATCACCAAATATTAGACGTAGTAAAAGTTAATGGAATCAGGGCTAAATTAGATAGTAAACCCAGATAAATATAACTGCAAAACATAAACTTCACAAAAAAAAAACCCAACTTTAGGCTTAATCAAAAAATTTAATTAGATTTGAAGTTGTAGAAGAAAATCAACTTACAATTGAAGTGGAGGGAGAAGAGTTTCAGGTCGCCGGTTTACCGTTACCTTTGACCGGCACGCCTATTTAGGAGTGAGAAGAAAACGAGGAAGAAAGAATATAGTACTGACGCAAAAATAGCGCTCTCATTGCTTTGGGTGTTTTGCAGTTATGTAATTCGACTTGTGGATAAAGAACTTGAATGGAAGGATTTACCATAATTGCGATTTGCGACTGGCCTTATATATGTACCCTATCTTTGCGAAAACATATAAAATTTCTTCATATATACTAAGATTATCTTAATTTTTTTGTTTAATTAAATCAGGTAATTAACCTCCCTCTTTTTGTTGGTGTCCCTTTTTTGTCCCTTTTTTGTTTAATGAAAACTATATAGTTAGTTTTCATTTGATATAGTCAGTTTTTGTATGACATAGTCAGCATTTGTATAATATAATCACCTCTTATATAGTCAGTTTTTGTATAATATAGTCAGTTTTTGTATGATACAATCATTTTTTTTATAATATAATCATCTTTTGTGTAATAAGGTCATTATTGTGAATCCAGTCATCCAAGACTTTTTGCTTGTGGAGAGTTTGTTGTCAGCATAAAATACCTTAAATGTCTATTGAAGAGTTTAGGACTTGGGAGAATATTGTACAATTATTATAATCGAGGCACACATTGTGTGTATATGAATCTAGTTTCTATACTAACAAACCGTATAATTTCTTTTTCATTAGATCATAGAGTACTTGAATCCATAGCCATGTAATTAACGAACAAAATATATCTTTGCTTTTGAGGTTAAACAAAAATATATATACCAGGCACCCAAAAATTTGCAAGTCTTACTCTAAGAAAATAAAGAAAAACAATATTAAGTCTCATATAAAACCACATTACAATAAAGTTATCCTAATCCCACCTCATTTCCCCCTCTAAAATGTTAACTTTCTTAAAATTAAAAAGATCATTTTTAAATTGAAGGCTCTGTTTTTTGGAATTGAATTAATGAAAATTTAGTTCGGTTCGGTTCAATTCATACAAATTCAATACGAGTTTAGTTTAGGAAAATTCGGTTCAATTGGTTTCTCTCATGGTTTTCATTCGGGTCAAGTTTAATAGTATCTGGTTCAGTTTCCAAAAAGAACAGAGCCTAATAAGGTCACACTAAACCAAAAGACACTTTTTAATCGTAAAATGTCACCTTTATTGTGAGTGGCTTAGTGACCCATTTAAGATTAAAAGTTTTTTTATCTTACAAGTTACGATAAATTATTGCAAGACGGTCTGATATGGGATCGTGGAAAGAAAATAAAACATAAGTAGATTTGCATATTCGGCACATCAACGTTAAAAGTTTTCTTAAAACCCCAAACCCAAGAAAATTCTAAAGCGAACTCTTTTTAGTTAAGGAATCACTCTCCCTACTCCTTTGTTTTGGCGTCAGCCGTGCTGGAGAAGCTGCAATATCTTTGTGAGTTTTTTTTTTTTTAAGATTAATAGTTTCTGTCTTTTTTGCAATTACCCTTTTTAGGTTTTCGAATATTTTCAAGTTTGATGATTTGAGGAGTTTCAACTATCAATTCAGTTGCATTTGTGAATACTATTAATTTCCTAGGTATTAATTGTGATTTTTTTTGGATGTTTTAGGTATGTTCTGTGTTCAATTGTGTGGTGTTTATGCTGTATGGGTGGAATTTAGAATTGAATAGTAGTGAATTTTTCTGGGTTTTGATTAATTATGGATTTGAACGAAGTACCCAGTGATCACAATGTAAATAGAGTGAAAATTGAGGAGGAAAAAGTGGTGAATTTTAATGGTGTAGTAAATAAAGAGTTGCAAGATTCTAGAATCAAGCATGCTGGGGTAGAAGAGGAGGTTTTCACGGTTGAATTAGAAATTCAGAATAAAGCCGCGAATTTGGAAGCAATTGAGGGTAAGATTAGGGTTTTGGGAGGTGAGAAACTGAGAGTGGAAGAGGAAATCAAGGTTTTGAGGAAGAAGAAGGCCGCACTTGAAAAGGCGGTAGTGGATGAGATGATGAATGGTGAGTTTTCGTTGGATGAGTGGAAGGTGGAGAGTGAGGAAGTGTTTAATGTTGATGAATTGATGGTTGGGAATAAAGATTTGGAATGTGAGAAGAAGAATGTTGTTGTCCAGGAAGTGGAAGATTGGAAGCGGAAATGCAAGGAGTTGGAGTCGCGTGTGCTTGAATTGGAGGGAAGGTTGAAGTGTGAGAGGAAAGATGGTATCTCAATTGGAATACAGGGAGCTACTTCCATGAATTGTGATGATGTTTGTGCTCCAAGATGTTTTGGTTCTCCATCTCATTTACCGGGTGCAATACGTGTAGTAATGCCTTTGGAAGGTAATGAATGAATATGTTTCATTGAGGATTTGACTAGTTTTTGCTTCTGGCAAACTGCTTATGTTTTGATTGTCCTTCCTTCCCTTTTTAATCTTCCTGGTGGGAAATTATGGTCTCTAATGCACGTCTTTGACCATTTATATATGAGTGAAAATTTTAAAAAGTCTGGGTACTTTGAAAATGCACTTTAAAATGAATTTAAGAAGATCTCATAGGATAAGTTCTTGCCTATATATTGGTGGGAATTTATGGTCAAAGTTCTTTAATTTTTGATTTTTACAAAGGCAAACAAGCTGAATAAAATGGGATTTCTTAAGCTAGTTCCGTTAAAGTGTGGATGTTTATATGTCCAAAGTGTCGAAAATGTATTGAGTTGTATGGTGAAGTTTAGAAGTATTGTATTGATGATGAATTTGGTTGACATTTGACATGTAAAGTAAGCAAATTTCTTGCGAGGTTGACAGTATTTTGTTTGGTTTACGTCTGCTAGTGTCCATACCTGTAGGCTGTATGGCTGTGCAGCTGCATACAGCAGATGTATAGTCAGTCATTGGGGTACTGCCACTTTACAAATGTTCTCTTTCTGTCGTTTGAGATTCAGTGTTTTAACCTTTAGTTGAAAACTGGTATTGTATTTTGATAAGCTTATCTTGTTTTCACTACAATAGCTAAACCACAATTCTTTTCTCATTTATGAGAGCAAGTATAATTAATTGTCCTCTCTGATAATTTTGTTGGTTTTACTAATTACCTTGTGTAGACACACCACCAGACAAGCAATCAGTACTTACGGAGGATATTCCAACTAACAAAGGGCATGTCAAGAGACAACTTGTTTATGAAATTGAGAAAACTTGCAATGAGAAAATCGCTCCACTGACTCAGGCTGGACCAAGGCCTTCCTATTCTGCTGTTATTGATATAAATGACAGTGACAATGAGTGTGATGTCCAGGCTAGACACAGGCCTAATTCACTGAGTGAGAGAATGCCTTGTATGTTGTCGGAATATGGTGTTCACATAACAGATGGAATCATGGATGGGGTTCACTATGGGGAAGAACAGAGTTGTGACAGGGGAAGTGCCCCTTTTATCATGACCCCAAAGACTAAGAGAAAGCGAGACCTTATGGTGTTTATGAGTGATGATGAGTCTGAGGATCACGATTGTACGCCTAGTAGACGAGCACTCAAATTAGAGAACAGTGACAATGAGGGTGAGGAAGTAGATATCACACCAGTAAGGCGAGTTCCGAACAGGGTTACTAGTGATAGTGAGAATGACGATGATGATAATATTCCAATTAGTCAACTCAAGAGGAATGGTGCTCGAGGTTCTCATCAACCTGCTGCCGCTCTGAATTCAACTCGTCCAAGGAGACGTCTGGTTAAATATGGACAAGGTGAACAAAGAGATCCTGATACCCGGACAACTGAAAATGTTGCAGACATTGATGAGTCATCAGAAGATGAGTCAGAAATTAGTGTTAAGAGCTTAAGTAGTTTCATCGTCAATGACTCTGATGAGGATGTGGAAGATGATGATATGTCGAAAGAAGATGGTGGAGATGATTCTTATGAGCCCGAAGATGTGTCGGATAGTAATCTTGATTTCGAAGAGATAATCTCTAGACTTCAGAGTAGAAGACATCCTGACTCTAAATGGGTTCTGGAAGCTGATATGCTGTCTGATTTTGGTAAAAATCCCGAATTGTGCATGAGGGCTGTATGTGCTCTTTATCGCCAGCAAACAAATGAGGAAAAGGCATGCAAAGCAAGCCTCATCCCTAATGGACGAGGCTTTAGCAAATTTGATGCAACGAGGTAAATTTTACTATTGATCTTAGTCTTCACCTACCAATTTAAAGGGTTAGGATTTAAGGAACTATGTCTTGAATCCTGATTGTTTATTTGGAAGGTCGCTGTAGCCTGTAGGGGTTATGTTTGTTATGTTTTTTTTTTCTTTCCAGTTTATAGTTTTTTTTTTGAAAACTAAATCTATTCAATGGAAACCAAAATTCAGTTTTAACATACTATGACTATTCTTAAGTTCATTATACAAACTATATCATATGAATTTAAGAATCTTTAAATCAAAATTTTGATATTGGCAGTGATATTTAACGGCAGTTTTTCTGAAGATTTTGTATGTAGTTTATGTTCGTTAAATTGCTTTTTTTTTTTTGTCCATCACTTTGGTGGTTACCAAGAGCTCAGTGTATGGATTGAGCCGTTCATTCATGTGCTAGGGGATCGCTCTTAGGAGACTTTCTTACTGACGGAGATCCAAATGGCGATTTGGTGAAATCTGTAGAGGAGTTGCAAGAGCATCATCCTTATGGCGTTGAAGAATGCCGCAAATTAGCAACACACTATTCTAAGCAACTGTTCAGTATCTATGAAAATGGAGAAGATCCTTTCTTCCCATAATCGCTTCCACTTCAAGCATGGGCATTTCTCTTATGTTTTCCAGTGCTTCGGCTGATTTTATAGGTTTATGTGTATCAGCTGTCTTAGAGATCGTGGATTTTTTACTCTTGATCCTTGCCAAACTGACCTAGTATTTTGTGGCTTTTGATCCTTGCCAATCTGATCCTGTGTAAATCAGGAGATCTAAAATTAGATTTTAAGTTAAATCTGACCCTGTTTATGTTTATAAGTATGACTAGGAGTAGTTTCATTTCCAGGGTAATCCTGTGTAAATCATGAGATTTAACAGTAGTACAATTCTGTGTATATTTTGGATGATGAAAAATCCCCCGTACTATCTATCTATTACTATACATATGTTTTTTACGCACTCGATCGATCTTGTTAATCTATGAGTACACCTGAATGTCAAAATGTTTGGTGGTGAACAAGGCTATGCAAGGACAGTAGTGAGCGTATCGATGTCTTTTCGTAACCTTGCTTAGCGCCTAACGGTTTCCTGTTGCTCTGAAATTGAGAGCTAAGGCAAGCTGTTCTTCTCAAATTCAGAGCTATTTTTAGTGACATTTTGAAATATCTTCGAAACTTAGATGTCCCTTTTTTTTAGTATTTTTCTAAATCAACCCTAATGAATGATGAATGAGATGTTTTTGGTTTGATCAATGCATTATTCTGAATGCAAAGGACAATATATTAAAAAAACACATCGGGAATGTTTAACACCACTAAAATTAAGCTTCCATTTGCCTTTTCCAAACCTGAACATTACTCGTGGAATTTAAACCACTTATTCAACAACTAAACAAAACCAGCCTGATTTCATTACTTACTAAGACAGTAAGACTCCTTTCATTTAGTTCCCAGTTTGCTGATCTTCCTCAGAGTCACAGTAACCTTGAAGGATATCCCCTTCCTCAGAAGTGAACCCAAGAGTAGTCAACATGTTAGGCCAGCAATGGTGCTCAATGACTCGAATAGCACGACAACAACCCGGTCCAAGGTAAGTCTCACCATCATAGAAGAACTGGATCACTTCGCCAGTGCACGACTGTAACTCGAACATCGAGGCCCAGCAGTTGACAGATGAAGATGATGCCGGTTCATCGTTTAGCTTCAGCCTTTCGAACATTGAGTGGACATTCGAGGTCGTGATGGTAGTAGTGTTTGATGGTGGGATTGGCCTTGAGGATGTTGTGGTCATGTTGGTTGAGCATGTTAGGATGAGTACTAAGAGAAGATTGAACTTGGACGTGACCATGTAAGAAGCCATAATATATGATAAGATTAGGTTATACTAGTATAATGTAGGATAAGTGAGCAAGTATGTGTATATATATATAGGGAGCATGAGGGAGGCTAAGTGTTACACATTAAGTGCGTTTATAATGAGGGAGTTCAAGAGAGTGTAATATAACTTCAGTAATGACTAAGATGGATATGGAGAGACTAATGGGAGGTTTGCTTTGTCTTCCCTGACTAAAGGAGAGACTAATGAACTTAATTATACTAGAGAGTCGTCATGTTCCACCAATATTGATGGTTACACATTTTATCATAAGTTCATGACATATTCCATAACGCTTGATTTCATCCGAATAAAATCTAGTAAGAACATAATTCAGAATTTATTTCTGACTAATTCTGAGTTAGCTCCAGCTCTTCTCAAAAGCAAGTGGACTCAAACATAACATATGTTTAGGGCGAGAAACTATAGCTCGCTAATAGTATTGGCCAGATTGACCACTATTTGTGGCAAAAAGGTAACCTAATTGAAAAAGTAATTTTCAAATAACAAAGTTACTAAATGTAAAAAAACTCGTACAGGAGAAAAACATATCTAGTACTAGTATTGGTGTCTTAAGTTCAATTTGCTTCATTCTAAATAACATTGTCTTTGTTTTCTAGAAAAGTGTCACCGTTTTGGTGCTTGTATCTCAGATAAATGAATTAGTGTACGCGTGACACACAACCCCATACCATGCAATAAGTAACTACTAATTAATGAGTGTCCTTCAAAACCAAACTTGTTTCATATTGGTTTTATGGTCATGAATATTATATAGGAGACGTGTCTTCATTGTGATAAAATTACGACATTCAACTTTTTCCTTTGTTTCTATTATAAAACTAGTATTTGGGCCCGGGCGTTGCCCCGGGTATTAATGTTTTCCGAACTTGATATGCATTTTTTTCCATTCGCATGAAAATATATTAAAGAAAACTCAACATTTAAAAGGTACAAATATAATATTATAAACATTTAAAGCATGATTAAAGGTTGGTTGAGATGGTAATTGTGCTAGTATAATAGCAAGAGGTCATGTGTTCAAATCTTGTTGCAAGCCAATTTTACTTTTGTTAATATACATGACACACATTGGACAATTCTAGTAGAGTAACAGAGGTGCCACGTGGCGTGTATACGTTGTCACGCACGCCTTTTAATATATTAGTATAGATTACTTTAAAATATTTTATTCAGTGTTAGTGGACAGAAGGATCACTAACTGTTAGTGGTTTACCAATTCTCATTTAGAGCATCATATCAATCAATTATTCTAGTAATATAATCGTATTAGTAGATCTGTACGATACACAGGGTGAAAAGAATAAATTCCCATGTATACCAAACGACCACCTAGTTACTAGGAAGTTTCACTTCCCATATATTCTTATGTGAACCAAACAATACATTAGTCATCTCATTTTGAATTTCTTACGTGCCCGTGCACAACTTCTGCTATTTATATCTTTAATTTTCCATAAAAATTATAAAAGGTTGATTTTTTTTTATATAAGGTAAGATGAAGTCCCCTTGCAAGTAGGGGGAATTGGGGATCCCTCCTTGCATGGGGTGAGACTCGATCCTAGGATCTCTGGGATCGGAGATGATGCTAACACCACTAGGCTATCACGTGCTGCTCATACATTTATGGACTTATACATTGATATAACATCACAGTACCAACAATATCTTACATAATAGTATTTATAGTTAATAGATAGTAGAAAAATGAGGTCAAAGTGGGTTATGTGAACAGTGTGAAAATCATAGTAAAACCATTAACAAAAACAGAGAAGCTTTATGTATTTTACTTCTTCTACTTCATATGTAATTGATCTATTATATAGGGAAATTCATAAAATTTAGGTTGTATTATAGTAATATGATCCTATTCCTTATAATTTCATCGTCATATTTATAACTTTCTCAAATTTTATAATACTGTAAACTAAAAATACTAGTATTAGATATAATAAGCATATAGTATATGTATGAATGTATCAAATTGAAAATATATTTTGAGTTCTAGCAGTTGCAATCATTGTTGTTAAAATTCCGATCCGGATCTTACGATCCTACGATTCTACGATCCGAAAGGACATCACCGATCCCGATCCTATGTAGGATCTTAATTTTGTAGGATTTTTAGATCCTACCCAACCACAAAAAATCACATGGTAGGATCTTAATACGATTCTACGATCCTATGATTCTACGATCCTACGATTCCATCGTAAAAAAATCATAAAGTAATTTCACATATTATATTTCTCCTATTAGATTTTGGTTGCATGTTACTTCAATCTTATAGTATTGAAAAACTATCACCACTTGCTAATGAAATAAGTCATTATTAATATGTGTAAATTTTTAACACGAGTTTCTTACCATATTCTAGCATAATTATCTCTATTTTATCGAATTGATCCGATCCCACCGATTCGATCCTACCAACCCCTATGATCCAAAGTAGGATCCCGATCCTGATAACATTGGTTGCAATCAAAGTTAGAGAACTTTGACTTGACTTGCAGAAAGCAAATGTATAACCTAAGAAATAAAGAGGATAAATAAAGGAGACTTTATATAGATAGCGCTCTCTAAGGGTGTCATGACAAAATTCTTGGGTATAACTGTTACACCATAATTTATGGTGTAACGACCCACAAAACCACCACTTCTTTTGTAAAAAAACTAAAATGATGAAATGACATAAGATTCATGTCATTATTTTATATAGTCCATGTCATTCTTGTTAAAGTCTATGTCATTCTTGTTACACAATAAGTTATGGTGTAAGATGTTACATGCACCCAAGACGCACTCTTAATTTAAAGGAAAGGGGGTCGGAGTCTTGGGGACACCAAACAAACCAAAAATAACAAAATGACTTCAGTTAAACTGCAGTTTTTTTTTACAAATAAAAAAAATCAAAATCTCCATAGGGTTAGTTGTTTATTATACATTTTTTTTTACAATGTCTTACTCTTCTCCCTTTCATAATCTTCTTCCTCCCTTTCAATAATTGTTATCTACTGTGTTTTTATTCAAAACTTTATATACTTTCGCACGCATCGCGTGCATATAAGGCTAGTAATTTTGTAATATAATTATTGTATCAGAAATAAAATAAAAAACAATCTTAATATAATCTATTCTAATGTATTAAAAGGCATGTGACATTTGAAATAAAAAGTTGGAGCTTATCCATCAATACACTATAACTTTATTGTCTAATGTTTTAAATAAAATATGATAAAGTCTTATAATTATATTTAACTAAAAAGACTTAAAAAGTTACCTGTCAGACGACTAGATAGGGTAATTTTTTGCTCTGAATGGGTCACTTATACTCATCATTTTAAAGTGATCAATCTTGACTTGAAAAATGACTCATTTTGACTTAAATTGACTCACTTTGACTTAAAGTGAATTGGTCTCACAATAAATTTATTGTACACCCGGTGCACATAATACTAATTGTTTCAAGTTTTTATGTCACCTACCAATATATTTTTTTGATAGGAAAATGCATTACCAATAATATTGATACAAGTATTTTGTACTTGATTATGACTCTTTTTACTTAATAATTAAGATATCTAGGTATAAGAGAATGAAACAATTGGCTTTAGCCTTTAAGGATTATTGTTTGTTATTTTCTGTTTCTAGTTTTCACCAGTTTTCTTTGAAAACAAAAAACTAATGAAACCAAATAAAATATATTTTATATAGGGTTATTTTGTCAGAAAATACCTTATAAAATACGTTTATTGCGAAAAAATACCTTATAAAAAAATGTTGTAAAAAAATACCTTATAAAAGGTTTTTTGTTGTTGTGAAAAGGTACCTTTTGCCGGATATTGGGAGTTGACCAAAGTCTCCAGCGTTGTCTTGATCACATGACTTGCATGTGATAATTAAATCAAGCCCAAATCCCTAATTTTGACTCCCTTTTAAAGATTTTGCCCAAATTTCCCCAAAAACCTTTGATTCTCTCTCTGTTCTTCCTTAACTCTCCATGGAGTTTGGAGGTGCAAGGAAGGTGAATCCATGGCGGCAGACGCCATTGTTGACTTGAGTTGAGTTGAATTTGTGACTGAGCATATGAATGGAGAGGTCGGAGACTGCGATGGATTTGCTAAAGAGGTCGAATCCGTCAGCTTGGAGAGCGAAAATGGCGGATTCGTGGTTAGGAGAGGGAGAGATTTGCTATGGAAGTAGAGATGAGGAGAGAGAAAGTGAGGTAGAACGAAGATGAGAGGATGGTTGGAGACTTGGAGTTATGTTTATCCGCTATTGAAGAAGGGTTGAAATATGGTTAAGGTGGAATTTGTAAATAGCGCAAATGTCAAAGTGGATTAAGTAAAAACAATGGAGAAAAGTATAATTAAGGAAAAATTATCAGTAACTACCTTTTATAGGCAATCTTTTAAAAACAACTACCTTATATCATGTTTATTTTACAAAACTACCTTATAAGTGGAAAATTTTTAAAAAGCACTATCAAATCTCGAATTTCCGAACCATGGTTAACTATTCTCTCCAAATCCCTCCAATTCTTTAAGACTTCCCTCTTCTTTCACATGATTCTCCCCTCTATAAATTCATTACCCTTCTCTCTTTTAGTTGTTTTCCTCCCACCTCATGCTCTCTTCTTTTAATCAGGTAATTCTAAATTAGGGTTCTTCTTATTTTCAGAATTGGGTATTTGATTTTGAGGCAAATTGCGTACAATCGACTTAGGGTTTCGTGATTTGCAAGCATAATTGCACCAAATTTGCCTCTTGGTGCTTGAAAATGAAATCTTTTTTGCTGCAAAATAAATCTAATGCTTTTTCTATTGTTTATGAGTTTGAAGGATGTCAAGCTCCTCATGTAAATCGGCCCATGAGGTACCTTGCATGTGTCAATGTGGGGTTTGGAGGGAATAGTTAACCAAGATTAGGAAATTCTAAATTTTGTAGTGCTTTTTAAAGTTTTTCCACTTATAAGGTAGTTTTGAAAGATAAACGTGATATAAGGTAGTTTTTTTTCAAAAAAGTGCCTTTAAAAGGTAGTTTATGACAAATTTTCCTGTAATTAATTAAGTAGTTGAAGATTAAATTCGCAAACTAAATTGCTCAAAGTATATCCTTCATGTTCCAACCTACATCAATATATAAAAGACAAAAGTCTACCCAAGTGCAGAACGAAGAAACCCTAGAAAGCATATGGCCCAACTGCAAATCATCAAAGGCAAGAGCTGGGAATTTTTAACAAAAGATGATCATCAAATAATGACGGCTAACTTTCATATTAAACATCAAAATAAAACCATATATCAGTTCTAAGGCAAACTTCATAAGTACATTGCAAACATTAAACATAATGTAAATGTATATTACCTTGATAAAAGGCAATTCTAATTTATTAAATACATAAGAAAAAAAAAACTGATGAACAAATTAAACTCATCCTAGAGTAACAACCTTACTAATAAACCTACTTAACAAGATATTAGTATAATACTACTATATAACATATATGAAAGTATACCCTAAATTAATTAATTAAGCATTGTGAGACCTAATTCTCATAGCAAGCTGAATATCCTTAGGCATGATAGTAACACGCTTAGCATGAAGAGCACAAAGATTAGTGTCTTCAAATACACCAACTAAATAAGCTTCAGATGCTTCTTGTAGGGCAAAAACAGCATGGCTTTGAAAACGCAAATCAGTCTTGTAATTCTGAGCGAGTTCGCGAACTAGCCTTTGAAAGGGGAGTTTCTTGATCAATAACTCGGTTGTTTTTTGATACTTACGTATCTCACGTAGCGCCACCGTGCCAGGCCTATACCTATGAGGCTTCTTTACGCCGCCGGTGGTGGGGACTGACTTACGCCCCGCGAAGCAGCTCACGCAGGCTCGTAGTTGCTTCCTAGGGGCCTTCCCTCCTGAAGACTTGCGCGCAGTTTGCTTGGTGCGAGCCATCTTATTATATGAAGAAGAGAAAGTTGGAGTATATTTTGTGAAGAGAATTAGAATTGTGACAACTTTAAGGCCTATTTATAGTTTTAACATTTGATAAGAAACCGATTAGAACTCGGATTTTGTTAACTAGAAACCAAGCAATAATTTGTGCAATCTCAGCCACGTACTCTGATCTGTCATCAAGGGATTATGTAGCTCCACCTCATCGATCTGATAGAAATATAATTCACAAATCAGAGCTCTTATTTCCTTCCAAATTCAACTCTTCATATATTACGTAATAACTCGTTTACATGACCGAATGTCCGAATCAACGAAGGACATAAATTAACTCTTGCGTAGATTACACCATATATCTGGAATATTTTCTAAACAAAGGGCTTGTTCTGTTCAATTTAGTTTTTTTCTTAACTTATTATTATTTTCTTGAAACTTTTTGAATTATTTGAACTTTTCATATTTTATTAAATTTTACGAACTTTTTATTTTTTTTTCCAAAATTTTCTTATTTTTATTAAAAACGGAGGATGTATATTTATATTTAATTAAGCGCCCCACAAGACCTAAACTAGAAACTAAAACCGTACCGTGCAAATTAATCTACTGATATTGAAACATGTTGGGGTTATTTGTGTTGTACTAGCTTATGTTGAATAACTCATGGGCTTATCTTAGTGGTATACACTAGTAGAATAAATGCTTATTGCTGCGGTGGTATTGCTGCGGTTTTACCCATACATAGCAATATATCACGACAAAAGAAAAGGTAAAATATAAAATAAAACCGCAGCAATATGGTTTCAACGGAAACTTTTTGCAAATAGTTGACCATTTGACCAACCATATTGCTGCGTTTTCTACAGAAAACAGCAGCAATATATTTCCAACGGATTTTTTTTGAAAAAAGTGGAATATTTTTTTAAAAAATTATTTTAATGTATTGCTGCGGTTTCTGACAGAAACCGCAGCAATATCTGTGCCAAATCTGGAAAAAAAACACGGGTTTGTTTTGTTTTGCTTCACTGTTTCTCTCGACTCTCGCTCTCTACTCTCACAATCTCTCTCTCTCTACTCTCACACTCTCTCACTCTCTTACAATTTCCGGCGAAAAAGTTCCATTTTCCGGCGAAAAGGTTTTGGTTTCCGGCGACAAGGGTCACATTACTCGCGTTTTTTTCGGCGAGAAGGGTTTTCACCCCTCTTTGGTGCGGTTTTCTCCTCCACCGACGGGTTTTCGCCCTTCTTTTCCACCGACGGGTTTTCGCCCCTCTCCTCTACTCCGTTCACAGCCGCCACTACCATTCTTCACCGCCAGCGCCACCTTCCCCTTGTCATAGAAGGTTAGTTTTTCATAATTTCTTATTAATTTTCAATTTTCTTATTTAATAGTGCTTTAATAAAAAATTTGGCTTAAATAGTAGTTAAAAATGCTCAATATAATGTATATATATGATTAGTTGGTGGTGTTTAGGCTACTAGTTGTAGTTGGTGGTGTTGGGTGCACCCGAGCTATAGTTCAGGGTGTTGAGGCCAATTTTGCCTAAGATTTAAGGATTAAAAACTAATTTTGTGATGATTTTGCTTAAGTTTTTGTATTCCCTAGAATGTTATACGGGAATGTTTTTGCATAAGTTAGGTGAATTATTTGAAGTGATATGTATAATGGGATTATTTTTGCAATGCCTTCATATTGATAGACTCACCAATGGGAAGGGGAAGGGAAATCTAAGGCATGGTTTGGTATTTGTTGTTTGGTGATAACTTGAAATCGCTTAAATGCGATTGTTTGTATGTATAATGCGATTGTTTTTGCAATGCCTTCATATTGATAGACTCACCAATGGGAGGGAAAGGGAAATCTATGGAATGGTTTGGTAATTGTTGTTTGGTGATTACTTGGAATCGCTTGAATGCGATTGTTTTTATGTACATCATAATGCCTATACCGTTCAAGACTTACTCATTAGGTGTAAGTCTTGAATAGTCCCCGTTTTGGGACTGTTCTTAAACGTCACATCTCACTTAGGTAGTGAATGTGTGTTGATTCTTTGATTCTAAGTGAAATACGGTTAATCATTTCCCTGATTTGTTCTCCGGGTGCATATAAGATAAGCAATTATCTTCATCGTGTACTTGGAGAACTGAAGGGAAATGCTGCCGAATTTTACTTAGAATCAAAGATGATACATGCATTCAATAGTGGGATTGGACGTTTAAGGATGGGTTAGGTTGGAGTGATAAGGACCCAATGGAAGCATGCATTGAATATTAGCTTGTTGTGTTATATTTATGTGAATTTTTTAATTGATAATAATTTTTTCTGTATGTATGTATGTATGTGTGGGGGTTTTTAGAAATGGATCGAAGTTGGATGTATGGAAAGCGGAATACGTTGGAGTTCGTACAAGGTGTGAATGAGTTTTGTAAACGTGCTGTAGAGCATCAACAACTAACTTGCGAGGATGAGATTTATTGTCCATGTGTTGACATGCTACAATGTGAATACGATTTCTGATATTAGAATAAGAGATCATATTATTCGTCGAGGATTTAGGGCTGAGTATTATATTTGGTTATGGCATGGTGAGAAGGGAAAATATACTCAGAATAGGGTTATTGTTGATGTTGGCACTAGTAACTCATTAGAGATTGATATGTCGAATGTTGGGCCGAGAATGAAGTTGTGATTGAAGATCATGTTAGGATTGAAGGTGATGATGTAGTAGGTAATGAAAATGACCACGGAGATAATAGTGACACTGAGGATGAAGAGTTTGGTGATGATCGATTAGGTGAGATGTTGGAAGGGGCCCGTGACCATTTTAATGAGCGGCCACGAGTGTTTGAAAGTTTGTCTGAAGCTGCTGGGAAACCCCTTTATCCAGGATGTACAAAATACACTCAATTGAGTGGGGTTTTAACCCTTTTCAACATCAAAGCGAAACATAATTTGACTGATGTAGGCTTCACATAACTCTTAGAAGCTTTACAAGATATGTTTCCTGAGGGTAATTTATTACCAAAATCCACCTACTATGCCAAAAAATTAATGTGTCCTTTGGGTTTAGAATATGAGCGGATTGATGCATGTCCGAATGATTGCGTGTTGTATCGAAATGAGTATGCGGACCTTTATGAATGTCCGAGGTGTGGTAAGTCCCGCTATAAATTGCCGGATGGGGTTGAGCCTGGGCCGGGCAATACGGGTCCTCTGCGAAAGTGTTGTGGTATCTTCCAATTGTGCCAAGGTTTAGGAGGCTCTTTTCTATCAAAGAAGATGCAAAGAACCTAAGATGGCATGCTGATCGGAGAAAGAAAGATGGGATGCTTAGGCATCCAGCAGATTCTCCTCAATGGAAGGCTATAGATTCCTGATATAGGGAATTTGGTCATGAAGCTAGGAACTTGAGACTTGCATTGTGTACGGACGGAATGAACCCTTACGGTACTTTGAGTAGTCAACATAGTACTTGGCCTGTTCTTTTAGTGATATACAATCTTCCTCCATGGTTGTGCATGAAGCGGAAGTTTATTATGTTGTCTCTCTTAATTTCTGGGTCTAAGCAGCCGGGAAATGATATAGACATCTATCTTGCACCTCTCATCGAAGATCTCAAAAAGATGTGGGACGAAGGTGTTATGGTGTTTGATGCGTATTCCAATGAAGATTTCAGGCTTCGTGCTATGCTATTCTGTGCTATGCTATGTTATTCGGGGTATAAGGTCAAAGGAAAAAAGGCATGTCCCATTTGTGAGAATGGTATGGAGGCTACACATTTGCCACATTGTGTGAAACATGTCTATATCATTAATAGGCAATTTCTACATAATTCTCATCCATATCGAAAGAAAAAAGCACCATTTAACGGGTTAGTTGAAAATGATGCAGCTCCTAGATCGTTGACCGGAAAAGAGGTTTATAATCGTGTTAAGGGGATGGGCACAATATTTGGTAAGGGGGTTAAACCTTCGGAAGACGATGGTGTCATTTGGAAAAAAGAGTCTATATTATGGAGACTTCCTTATTGGAAATACTTACCAGTTAGACATTGTCTCGATGTAATGCATATTGAAAAAAATGTTTGTGATGCAATTATTGGTACTCTGTTGAATATGCCGGGAAAGACTAAGGATGGTTTGAAGGTTCGCAGAGATATGGAGAAATTGAAGATTCGACCTAATTTATGGCCAAAGGTTAAGGAAAAAACTAAGAAAGGAAAGGGAACAACAACGTATTTGCCTCCAGCTTGTTATACATTGTCTAGGCAAGAGAAACAATTGTTCTGTGAGTGTTTATACGGTATTAAGGTTCCCACTGGATACTTATCTAACATGAGAAGACTTGTTTCTTTGACTGATCTGAAATTAATTGGGCTGAAGTCCCATGACTATCATGTGTTGATGCAAGTGTTTTTGCCGATTGCAATACGCGGGATTCTTCCAAAACATGTCAGGCTTGCCATCACGAGGTTGTGTTCATTTTTCAATACCATATGCAACAAGGTACTTGACCCTGATAAGTTGGATGCTTTGCAAAATGAGGTGGTGATAACACTTTGTTAATTTGAGATGTATTGTTCACCTTCTTTTTTTGACATTATGGTTCACTTAGTCCTTCATTTGGTAAGAGAGATTAAACTATGTGGCCCCTGTGTTTTTAAGATGGGCATACCCTTTTGAGAGACATATGGGTTCTTTGAAAAAGAAAGTGAGGAACCCAAAGAAGACCGAGAGGCGAGTATTATTCAAGGAACAATTGACGAAGAGGTTGGAGGATATTGCTTCTTCTCGCTTGCTAAGGTCGTGACGATAGGTCTTCCAAAGTCCGGACACGAGGGAAGGTTAGAAGGCAAGGGTAGTGTCGGAATGCGACATATTTCGCCTTCATTGAGTGAGTTGAATAAAGCTCATCTTTTCGTGTTGCACCATGTTCTTGAAGTTAATCCATACTTAGAGAGACATATGCGTGAATTGCGCCAAAAAAACCCGTCAAAAGGGGAGAGGGCGCCGATGAATGAGCATAACGAGTCTTTCATTGATTGGTTCCACAATAAAGTAATTGGTGAATTGTCCGCAAACAACCATCATGTACCCGATACAATTAAGTGGTTGGCATACGGTCCACGTGACGGTTTTAAATCGTATGAGGGGTATGATATCAATGGATATACCTTTTACACCGAACGTCGGGACAAGAAATCAAAGGTGGTACGGAATTGTGGGGTTTCAATGGTTGCATCATCTAGGGAGTATGCGAGTGCAAAGGATAAAACTCCGATTCATGCTAAACAATCATATTATGGGATCATTCGAGAAATATGGGAGCTCGATTATTGTGACTTCACTATGCCTATTTTTCAATGCAAGTGGGCGGATAATTGACGTGGTTTGCGAACGGATGAATGTGGTTTTACTCTAGTCGATATGAGTCGTCTCGCGTGACACCGAAGAACCTTTATCCTCGCATCACAAGCAAAACAAGTGTTTTATGTATCTGATCCCGTAGACACTCAGTGGTGCATTGTTGTTAATGGTAAAAGGCGAATTTTAGGAAGTAGGTGATGTTGACGATGAAGAAGAATATGATAAGTTTGATGATATCCCCCCTTTCTCAATCCCAAGTGATGATATGATGGATGTGTCTGATACTGAAAATAGTTACATGCAAATGGATCACCAAGAAGGTATAACGGTCATCGAGCAACCTATTGACCAAAATTAAAGGTAAAAAATGTTCTATATGAGTAATTTGAATTATAAATTGATGTACTTATAATAGATTTTATTACAATAATGTGTTGATATATATTGTTTTAACTTTTGTTAACACTTTTTGTTGTTTCTATGTATATGCTACAGATATGGCTAGTGACGGCTCGGGCGATCAGTCATCGGATTCCGATGCACCATTTCACCCGGAAAAGGAGGCTGACCAGGGGGAGGACAGTGATCGTGCTGCAGATGCGTTTGATGCTTGGATGGAAAGAATGGAACTAGAAGCTGATAGGAATGCTTTACTTGACATTGAGGTGACATCTGATCCACGTCAGTCACCCCCCTCAGGTTCGCGCTTATTTGATTATTGTAATATTGAATATGTCATTTATTTGTTCGTTCTCTAATTTAGTTTTCTTATTTTGATTCTTAGATCCTCGTCAGACCAGTGCATATTATGGTGCACGAGGGAGGGGGAAGAAGTCAGGTGGGAAGACAAAGGCATCTAGAAAGAGTAAAAGAGGTCCCACGATGAATCTCCACAACACAGAAGATATGTACTTACAGTTTGATGAATTGGGAAGACCAACAAGTAATTATTGATTGTAAGATAGTTATAATTTATCATGCTTACGATTTAATGTTTGGATTTCTAATTGTTTTTTCTATTAGGCACGTGGCGAGCCAAGTATGGTATTTGGGTCGGTCTTTCTATACGCAGGCTTAACATCAATTGGAAATGGAAAAACATTTCTCCTGCCCTGTTGGATTTAATGTGGACAGACACTATGGTAAGATATGTTTCATTTACAATTTTGGGATTTATTGTTCTAATGCTGAGCTAACGTGCTTATTTATTTGTTTATGATGGAAAACAGAATATGTTTCACCTTCCGGACGAGATAAGTTATAGGAGGCACTACTTGACTGCTGTGAACTCTAGATGGAGGGATTTTAAGAGCAAATTGGTATCTGGTTGGATCACAATGACCGAGTCGAGATCAAAGAAAGAGAAGCTAGGTGATACTCCGCCGGATGTATACAAGCACATCAAGATGGAGGATTGGCTTACCTTCAAAGAGGCTATGACGTCGATGATGAGGCCGTAGTAAGTTTATAATCAAATAAACTTGGTTTTATTAACTTAAATTATATTCTACTAACTTAATGTGTTTTTTATTGCAGAAAAAGCGAGAAAAGGCGCTCGAGACTGCAAAAAAGAATACACATCATAACCACTTAGGTCAAAGGAACTATGGGGATGCTAGAGAGTTGTGGAACGGGGAGAACTTCGTCCACCTAGTTTTGATTCTGGATCGTCATCTAGTACACCATCCTCGACGGTGTCCTCTCATGTTAATCGGAGTGATGACTGGTGGTGCGCGATGCATAAGAAAGATCCAGTCACTAAACAGCGATTTATTCCAGTTGAGGAAACAAAGATTGCAGCTGACAAATACGTATGTATATCACTATAACTTTTAGTTTGACATATATATGTTTTTTCTTTATTAAATACTTTTTTGTTATTTGTAACTTGTTTTTTGGGCAGTTGGGGTACAAGGAGAAGCAAGCCAAGGGTGAGTTCACTCCGATACGTAATAAAGATGCCCTTTTTATGGCTCTTGGAGAGAAGTCAGATCACTCGGGTCGTTGTTATGGTTTTGGAGGTTACAATGTTGGCTATAGGAAGGCTTTTGGTCGTCCACCTCCTAGGAACTATTGGAGCTCGAGTCAGGAACAAGTGGAAGCATTCATGCAGAAAATGACTGAAAGGTGGAGAAATGACATTGCCACATATATGCAGAATGTGGCGCTTTCACAGCCCACTCAGCTACATACTCCACCATTTGTTGCACCATTTGTTCCATCATCTGCTTCACCATCTACTGAGCCAGCTACTTTTCAGCCCACTCAGCTACCTTTTCTGCCATTTGTTCCATCACCTGCTTCACCATCTACTGGGCCAGCTACTTTTCAGCCTACTCAGCTACCTTTTCCGCCATTTGTTCCATCATCTGCTTCACCATCTGCTAGGCCATCTACTTCACAGCCCACTCAGCTACGTACTCCACTATCTGGATTTTCCGACACTCATTCTCCTCAGTTGAAGGTACATATATTTATCATATATACATGTGCTTTATACAAATAATATCATATATACATGTGCTTTATACAAATAATTATCTTACATAATTAGAACTTTACGTTATTGTTAGGACGGGACTCCATGTCGATTGTATTTGATAGATCCAACTAGTGGAAAGACTTGTCTAGTGGCAGATGCACATTCTTATGCTTTTGATGAGACCACTACAGTTCATGGGTCTAGAATGATGAATGATCACCTTCGAGTGAAAATTCATCGTTTTGTAGGGAAGTATGGTCGTCATTTGCCACTACCTGTCCCGGTCCCTGCATATGAATTAAATCGACACTACAGAAACTGCTTTGGGTACGTGGGTGCAATGGCCAAAAAAATTAGTGCAAATTTTAGGTGATGAGGTAATTGTTCAATTTTTATCCATTTTTGTAAAAATAATAGGATTAAATTTAAAAATTACATAATCTTATGCGCGTTCTCAAAAATTATTATTAGGTTACACCGACACCTAAAAAACAAAAGGGGATTTCGGGGGAGGCTGTTAGATGTCCTAGCCAGCAGCTTTCAGCCGGTTCGGCTACTCGTTATAGTCCAGTTGTCGATGATGTATCGTTCTTGGAATCCCTCACTGAAGATTGTAAGGAGTTAGCAGATACACTTGCTCTTGCCGTCGCAAACGATGATACTGTTGCTGTAACCTTGCCGAGCTCATTGTTCCATTATTCAGAAGATGCCACCGCTTATCTGACCAAGAAGGATATTGCTCAGTTCCTGAAAGGGGAGATGCTTAATATTTCTATTATCCAAGTGTACATGAAGTAACAATAATCAAAGTTATGATTTTTTTTTTACATTTGATTGTATGATAGTTGTATTTTCGACATAAAATTTACATTTGTCTATTTTTTTTAGGGCAACGCAGTCTGACTTGGATGGATTTGGGGCTGCTGCTCGACTTTGTTGGATGTGCCCGGAGAGTACCGCGGATGTGCATGCATTGGAGAATGTAACGACTTACATTCAGTGTGCTTTGACTGGATCCGTCGTTGCTGGTGCTAGTATCATCTTCGCGCCAATCTTTCAAGAGTAATATTCTATCTTAATAGTTTTACAAATATTGATTGTTGCATGACATGTGAATTTTTTAAGTAATTATTATTATTCAATCTTGCAATAGCCGTCATTGGATGCTCCTTGTCATACGTCCCACATCGGGATAATTTATGTCTTCGATTCCGCTAGCTATCACAAGGAGCGGAAGTTAAAGATTAGACCGCCTATGATAGCGTAAGTTGATCGTTTTGATATATTTTAAATGAATTTAAATTATAATATAAAGCAAATAAAGTGTAAATCATTTGATTTTGTTTTATGTAGTGCTTTTAGGAGGTTTCGGATGAGCGAAAACGAAGTTCGTCGGGACAAGCTTCTTTGGAGGGGTGTTCAGGTATAATAGACTTATTTTATTCAATTAAAAGCATATGTCATTCTCATTATACGATAAATTTCCTCATTTTCTTAAAACTTTTGATAAAGTGCCCACAACAACAAGGAGGCACGGAGTGCGGTTATTTTGTCATGCGCAACATTTTTGACGTACTCACTTTATATTCTGGCTCGGAGGATTTCGATGAAGTAAGTTTTTGTTCACTTATTATTCATTTCATATTTTATATATTTAACTATTTAATGCTAACTTTGGTGAATTATTTTCAGGTTGCTCGTACCTTTACCCGCGATCCTTATACGGAAGATCAAATCAATGAGGTGAAAAATAAGTGGGCAAGATACTTTATTGACAATTGCATTGCGTAGGTTAGTTAATGTTATTTTTCTTTGTTTCTCTTATCCTTACAATGAATATAATTTAGTGCAACTTGTACCAACCAACATTATCGTATTGACTTGGATTTTATGATATATATATATGTTGGATTCGCATGATATCTATGTTAGATTGAATCGTATTTATTTTTTGTTGAACTTGGAATTTGGATTGTGCATGGAAGTTGGAGGAAAATTGGTTCTTAGAGGATGATGGATATTGGTTGTTGGATGAATTTTGGATTATATGTTGGTTGTTGGATGAATTTTGGATGATGGATGGATGTTGGATGAATTTTGGATGATGGATGGATGGTTGTTGCATATAATATTGTGCAGGTTAATTCCCAATTATGGGTTTATTCAATTTACAAACGGAGCTCTGCCGAAATTTATGCAGAAAATATTCTGCTTGCTGCATCCTGCTTGCTGCATTCTGCTTCTTGCAAGAGGAGGTTGGTGGAACATACGTAAATATAAAATAATTTTTTTTTTTTAAAAAAGCAGTATATTGCTGCGGTTTTTTTCAAAAACCGCAGCAATATACTGTATTTTTTATAATAAAAAAAAGATATTACTGCGGTTTCAGGGAAAAACCGCAGCAATATTCTTTTTTTTTTATTATAAAAATAAATTATATTGCTGTGGTTTTTCCCAGAAACCGCAGCAATATGTTATATTTTTATAATAAAAAAAGAATATTGCTGTGGTTTTTCCCTGAAACCGCAGCAATATGTTGTAATATTGCTGCGGTTTTAAACCGCAGCAACAGTTTAATTACCTATTGTTGCGCCGTTAATTGCTGCGCGGTCAAAACCGCCGCAATAGGCCACTTAATGACCGCAGCAATAAGCATTTATTCTACTAGTGATATCAGCGTTTTTTTCTCAATTTAGTTATTCATCAGTGTTACAAAAAATTTCGATTCGAACAGACATTTATAATTATTTTTAATTCTTTAATATGTTTTTCTTAAATCAATGTTTCATTAGAATTATTTTCGTTATAGTATTGAGAGAAGGAAATATAAATTAGAAGAAAGCTTGTGCTCAAATAAAGTGGAAGAATTTGTGTATCATGTTATTCAATCGTTGAATTTTTATAAAGTGGAATAGTTTAATTTATATAATAAAGATTACCGAACAAGAATAATAATCAACATTTAGGTTTTAAAATATTAGCAGTACAATTATTAATATGAAATTTAAGTATTTATTTTTTCTTCTGATTATTTCAATTAAGCTATATTGTCAATTTAATTTTTTATCAGAGTTTTCACACATATGTAGGAAGAGGAATTCATTCTCCTTAATTTAATATATAATTGAAATTTTAAATTCAATTCCATTGTTAACTTGTTAAATATATATGGCAAATAGGAAGAAGAAAAGATTATTTAATATATATGGCAATATAAATTCATTAATGGTAATGTCAAAAAATTTGTAAATATTATTAAGCTAAAAAAACTAGAATGGACCAGTTAGTGTGCACCGGGTTGGTAATTGATATTAACTTCATATAGTGAGTTTAATTAATATATAATGATTTTATATAGAATAGAGTGGATTTTATTAACAGAAAACATATAGTGAAATTATATGCAATATAGTGGAGGATTTAATTTTAATGTTTTAACATGTAGGAAGAGTAGGTTGTATAGTATATATTGTGACAAGTGCTTTAACATATCGAAAAATATAGTTTTTGCATGATATAGTGAGTGTTTGAATGATATAGTGAGTTTCTGCATGATATTATGAGTGTGTGAATGATATAGTGGATTGTTCAGAAATGATGTAGTTTATACATTATATAGTATGTTTCGAATTTTATAGTGGGTTTTCGAATGATATAGTGGATTGTTTTAAAATGATGTAATTTCTACATGATATAGTTTGTTTCTGAATGATATAGTGAGTTTCTATATGAGATAGTGGGTTTCTGCATGATATAGGGGGTTTCTGAATAATATAGTGGATTATTTAGAAATGATAGGTGATTTTGGCCTGTTGCACACTAATGTTAACGTGAACCAGGTCCACGCAAGTGAGATTGTTATTAAGCCTTGTACAATAGCCTTTTATATATAGCTAAACCCATATGTTTATTAGGTTGTATATATTCTCTTCCAGTTTAGTAAACTAGTTTTTTATGCATGCTATGCGTGCGGCAACATTTTGGGCATAACTATTCCTCAGTAATAAAACAAACTAAAAACGAAAGTTCTTAGTCTAGGCTTTATACTTTAAATATGTTATAGTTTAGTCGTAAAATATTAGGCTGGAGTACATAAAAATTATATTGCAAAATTTAGTATACAGACAAAAGGTTGCATTCGTATTTATGTTAATACAATAAGCGTGTATATATATCGCTAGTAGTGCCATATCTTGAGTTACTTCCGACATGTGATTAACAATTTTCAAATTAATAACTCCATCTAAAAAAACTAATAACCATATATAATGTTCCATAAATCTTAAAAAGAAATGCATCTTTTTCTCTTAGTACACCTTCAATAACCAAATAATGTTTCATATAAGTTTAGAAAGCGATTCACTCATTACTTTTTTTTTTTGTACAGTGATTTCATTCTTTAACTTTTCTCCACCCCTTTTTTTTTTCTTAAGTACGTGCACAAATATTCAAGCTTCGATTTTTTAGAAGCATTCAAGCTTCAATTTTTAGTTTCTTACTCTCTTTTTTTTTTTGCTAATTTTTCCTCGATTATAGAAACTGGGTAGTCCATAAATCTTTGAAATTTGACCTTATTGAGCTCTGTGCTTGCTTCCAAAGCTTCCATAATTTTTTTTTTCACAAAAAATTTAGCTTTGACTTTTGCACTTCAAAGGCAAGAAAATTCTCCTTATCTCCATAGGGTTAGTTTTTTATTATACATTTTTTTTACAATGTCTTACTCTTCTCCCTTTCATAATCTTCTTCCTCCCTTTCAATAATTGTTATCTACTGTGTTTTTATTCAAAACTTTATATACTTTCGCACGCATCGCGTGCATATAAGGCTAGTAATTTTGTAATATAATTATTGTATCTGAAATAAAATAAAAAACAATCTTAATATAATCTATTCTAATGTATTAAAAGGCATGTGACATTTGAAATAAAAAGTTGGAGCTTATCCATCAATACACTATAACTTTATTGTCTAATGTTTTAAATAAAATATGATAAAGTCTTATAATTATATTTAACTAAAAAGACTTAAAAAGTTACCTGTTAGACGACTAGATAGGGTAATTTTTTACTCTGAATGGGTCACTTATACTCATCATTTTAAAGTGATCAATCTTGACTTGAAAAATGACTCATTTTGACTTAAAATTGACTCACTTTGACTTAAAGTGAATTGGTCTCACAATAAATTTATTATACACCCGGTGCACATAATACTAATTGTTTCAAGTTTTTATGTCACCTACCAATATATTTTTTTGATAGGAAAATGCATTACCAATAATATTGATACAAGTATTTTGTACTTGATTATGACTCTTTTTACTTAATAATTAAGATATCTAGGTATAAGAGAATGAAACAATTGGCTTTAGCCTTTAAGGATTATTGTTTGTTATTTTCTGTTTCTAGTTTTCACCAGTTTTCTTTGAAAACAAAAAACTAATGAAACCAAATAAAATATATTTTATATAGGGTTATTTTGTCAGAAAATACCTTATAAAATACGTTTATTGCGAAAAAATACCTTATAAAAAAATGTTGTAAAAAAATACCTTATAAAAGGTTTTTTGTTGTTGTGAAAAGGTACCTTTTGCCGGATATTGGGAGTTGACCAAAGTCTCCAGCGTTGTCTTGATCACATGACTTGCATGTGATAATTAAATCAAGCCCAAATCCCTAATTTTGACTCCCTTTTAAAGATTTTGCCCAAATTTCCCCAAAAACCTTTGATTCTCTCTCTGTTCCTCCTTAACTCTCCATGGAGTTTGGAGGTGCAAGGAAGGTGAATCCATGGCGGCATACGCCATTGTTGACTTGAGTTGAGTTGAATTTGTGACTGAGCATATGAATGGAGAGGTCGGAGACTGCGATGGATTTGCTAAAGAGGTCGAATCCGTCAGCTTGGAGAGCGAAAATGGCGGATTCGTGGTTAGGAGAGGGAGAGATTTGCTATGGAAGTAGAGATGAGGAGAGAGAAAGTGAGGTAGAACGAAGATGAGAGGATGGTTGGAGACTTGGAGTTATGTTTATCCGCTATTGAAGAAGGGTTGAAATATGGTTAAGGTGGAATTTGTAAATAGCGCAAATGTCAAAGTGGATTAAGTAAAAACAATGGAGAAAAGTATAATTAAGGAAAAATTGTCAGTAACTACCTTTTATAGGCAATCTTTTAAAAACAACTACCTTATATCATGTTTATTTTACAAAACTACCTTATAAGTGGAAAATTTTTAAAAAGCACTACCAAATCTTGAATTTCCGAACCATGGTTAACTATTCTCTCCAAATCCCTCCAATTCTTTAAGACTTCCCTCTTCTTTCACATGATTCTCCCCTCTATAAATTCATTACCCTTCTCTCTTTGAGTTGTTTTCCTCCCACCTCATGCTCTCTTCTTTTAATCAGGTAATTCTAAATTAGGGTTCTTCTTATTTTCAGAATTGGGTATTTGATTTTGGGGCAAATTGCGTACAATCGACTTAGGGTTTCGTGATTTGCTAGCATAATTGCACCAAATTTGCCTCTTGGTGCTTGAAAATGAAATCTTTTTTGCTGCAAAATAAATCTAATGCTTTTTCTATTGTTTATGAGTTTGAAGGATGTCAAGCTCCTCATGTAAATCGGCCCATGAGGTACCTTGCATGTGTCAATGTGGGGTTTGGAGGGAATAGTTAACCAAGATTAGGAAATTCTAAATTTTGTAGTGTTTTTTAAAGTTTTTCCACTTATAAGGTAGTTTTGAAAGATAAACGTGATATAAGGTAGTTTTTTTTCAAAAAAGTGCCGTTAAAAGGTAGTTTATGACAAATTTTCCTATAATTAATTAAGTAGTTGAAGATTAAATTCGCAAACTAAATTGCTCAAAGTATATCCTTCATGTTCCAACCTACATCAATATATAAAAGACAAAAGTCTACCCAAGTGCAGAACGAAGAAACCCTAGAAAGCATATGGCCCAACTGCAAATCATCAAAGGCAAGAGCTGGGAATTTTTAACAAAAGATGATCATCAAATAATGACGGCTAACTTTCATATTAAACATCAAAATAAAACCATATATCAGTTCTAAGGCAAACTTCATAAGTACATTGCAAACATTAAACATAATGTAAATGTATATTACCTTGATAAAAGCCAATTCTAATTTATTAAATACATAAGAAAAAAAAAACTGATGAACAAATTAAACTCATCCTAGAGTAACAACCTTACTAATAAACCTACTTAACAAGATAATAGTATAATACTACTATATAACATATATGAAAGTATACCCTAAATTAATTAATTAAGCATTGTGAGACCTAATTCTCATAGCAAGCTGAATATCCTTAGGCATGATAGTAACACGCTTAGCATGAAGAGCACAAAGATTAGTGTCTTCAAATACACCAACTAAATAAGCTTCAGATGCTTCTTGTAGGGCAAAAACAGCATGGCTTTGAAAACGCAAATCAGTCTTGTAATTCTGAGCGAGTTCGCGAACTAGCCTTTGAAAGGGGAGTTTCTTGATCAATAACTCGGTTGTTTTTTGATACTTACGTATCTCACGTAGCGCCACCGTGCCAGGCCTATACCTATGAGGCTTCTTTACGCTGCCGGTGGTGGGGACTGACTTACGCCCCGCGAAGCAGCTCACGCAGGCTCGTAGTTGCTTCCTAGGGGCCTTCCCTCCTGAAGACTTGCGCGCAGTTTGCTTGGTGCGAGCCATCTTATTATATGAAGAAGAGAAAAGAAAGTTGGAGTATATTTTGTGAAGAGAATTAGAATTGTGACAACTTTAAGGCCTATTTATAGTTTTAACATTTGATAAGAAACCGATTAGAACTCCGATTTTGTTAATTAGAAACTACCAAGTAATAATTTGGGCAATCTCAGCCACGTACTCTGATTTGTCATCAAGGGATTATGTAGCTCCACCTCATCGATCTGAAAGAAATATAATTCACAAATCAGAGCTCTTATTTCCTTCCAAATTCAACTCTTCATAAATTACGTAATAACTCGTTTACATGACCGAATTTCCGAATCAACGAAGGACATAAATTAACTCTTGCGTAGATTACACCATATATCAGGAATCTTTCGTAAACAAAGGGCTTGTTCTGTTCAATTTAGTTTTTTTTTCTTAACTTATTATTATTTTCTTGAAACTTTTTGAATTATTTGAACTTTTCTTATTTTATTAAATTTTACGAACTTTTTATTTTTTTTTCCAAAATTTTCTTATTTTTATTAAAAACGGAGGATGTATATTTATATTTAATTAAGCGCCCCACAAGACCTAAACTAGAAACTAAAACCGTACCGTGCAAATTAATCTACTGATATTGAAACATGTTGGGGTTATTTGTGTTGTACTAGCTTATTTTGAATAACTCATGGGCTTATCTTAGTGGTATATCATCGTTTTTTTCTCAATTTAGTTATTCATCAGTGTTACAAAAAATTTCGATTCGAACAGACATTTATAATTATTTTTAATTCTTTAATATGTTTTTCTTAAATCAATGTTTCATTGGTTATAGTATTGAGAGAAGGAAATATAAATTAGAAGAAAGCTTGTGCTCAAATAAAGTGGAAGAATTTATGTATCATGTTATTCAATCGTTGAATTTTTATAAAGTGGAATAGTTTAATTTATATAATAAAGATTACCGAACAAGAATAATAATCAACATTTAGGTTTTAAAATATTATCAGTACAATTATTAATATGAAATTTAAGTATTTATTTTTTCTTCTGATTATTTCAATTAAGCTATATTGTCAATTTAATTTTTTATCAGAGTTTTCACACATATGTAGGAATAGGAATTCATTCTCCTTAATTTAATATATAACTGAAATTTTAAATTCAATTCCATTGTTAACTTGTTAAATATATATGGCAAATAGGAAGAAGAAAAGATTATTTAATATATATGGCAATATAAATTCATTAATGGTAATGTCAAAAATTTTGTAAATATTATTAAGCTAAAAAAACTAGAATGGACCAGTTATGTGCACCGGGTTGGTAATTGATATTAACTTCATATAGTGAGTTTAATTAATATATAATGATTTTATATAGAATATAGTGGATTTTATTAACAGAAAACATATAGTGAAATTATATGCAATATAGTGGATGATTTAATTTTAATGTTTTAACATGTAGGAAGAGTAGGTTGTATAGTATATATCGTGACAAGTGCTTTAACATATCGAAAAATGTAGTTTTTGCATGATATAGTGAGTGTTTGAATGATATAGTGAGTTTCTGCATGATATTATGAGTGTGTGAATGATATAGTGGATTGTTCAGAAATGATGTAGTTTATGCATTATATAGTATGTTTCTGAATTTTATAGTGGGTTTCTGAATGATATAGTGGATTGTTTTAAAATGATGTAATTTCTACATGATATAGTTTGTTTCTGAATGATATAGTGAGTTTCTATATGAGATAGTGGGTTTCTGCATGATATAGGGGGTTTCTGAATAATATAGTGGATTATTTAGAAATGATAGGTGATTTTGGCCTGTTGCACACTAATGTTAACGTGAACCAGGTCCACGCAAATGAGATTGTTATTAAGCCTTGTACAATAGCCTTTTATATATAGCTAAACCCATATGTTTATTAGGTTGTATATATTCTCTTCCAGTTTTGTAAACTAGTTTTTTATGCATGCTATGCGTGCGGCAACATTTTGGGCATAACTATTCCTCAGTAATAAATCAAATTAAAAACGAAAGTTCTTAGTCTAGGCTTTATACTTTAAATATGTTATAGTTTAGTCGTAAAATATTAGGCTGGAGTACATAAAAATTATATTGCAAAATTTAGTATACAGACAAAAGGTTGCATTCGTATTTATGTTAATACAATAAGCGTGTATATATATCGCTAGTAGTGCCATATCTTGAGTTACTTCCGACATGTGATTAACAATTTTCAAATTAATAACTCCATCTAAAAAAACTAATAACCATATAATGTTTCATAAATCTTAAAAAAAATGCATCTTTTTCTCTTAGTACACCTTCAATAACCAAATAATGTTTCATATAAGTTTAGAAAGAGATTTACTCATTACTTTTTTTTTTGTACAGTGATTTCATTCTTTAACTTTTCTCCACCCCTTTTTTTTTTCTTAAGTGCACAAATTTTCAAGCTTCAATTTTTTAGAAGCATTCAAGCTTCAATTTTTAGTTTCTTACTCTCTTTTTTTTTGCTAATTTTTCCTCGATTATAGAAACTGGGTAGTCCACAAATCTTTGAAATTTGACCTTATTGAGCTCTGTGCTTGCTTCCAAAGCTTCCATAATTTTTTTTTCACAAAAAATTTAGCTTTGACTTTTGCACTTCAAAGGCAAGAAAATTCACACTAATTCTCATTTTTTTTAGGTTTGAATATGAGTTGTCTCTGTAATGAGAATGCCGTGTATTTTTGTTATTGTCTGTGGTATTAATTTTTGGTAAATGAATTTTTTAGTTAATTGAATGTGAATTTAATTTGATTGAATCTTTTTTATTGGTAAGTTTATGTGATCGACCGTTATATGAGTTGATTGGGTTTAATAGAGATTTGATTGATTTTTTTTTGGCAAGTTTATGGGTTTAATGAGTTGTTGTGTAGAGGTGAATATGTACATTGATAAGAGGATACCATTGCTCACTTAACTTATATAATAGAGATAAGAGATAGACTCAAGAGAGAATAATTATATTACTTCTCTACAAAACGCACAAGAAAATAAACCCTAGTAGAGATTCATATAGGCGCCGAAATAAAGATCATGAAACGGCGAAGAGGCAAATTTTCAGCAAACCCTTGCTTACCACAAGAGCTAACACTCGAAATCTTGCTTCAACTGCCTGTAAAATCATTGGGAAGATTCAAATTAGTTTGCAAAACATGGAATTCTCTAATCTCAAACCATAACTTCATCAAATCCCATGCAAAAAACTCTAACAACCCACCTTCACCCTATCTTTTTGATCGACTAAAACAACGTCTTATTTCTACACCCTTTAATGATAACACCAAAAACATCAACATCAACTTGAATCCTACAATATCAAAAAATCCTTATGATTACCTTTGCTGTGGATCAAGTGATGGACTTATATGCATGTGCATATACACCTTAACCACAAAACTTATCCACCTTTTTAACCCCATCACCACAGAAACAAGGGAAATCCAGTTTCCCCATCATGTGTATGGAGAGCTTCAAAATTCTTGGTTCGGTTTCGTTCCGTCGCTTAATGACTACTTAATAGTGATATCAATTGTTCATTCTTCGCAACTAATCTTTCATGTATTATACATGAGAGAAAATAAATGGAGAAAATTACTTAATATTCACGGTTCCGAAAATATGTGTTTACCCGTTGATAATGGGTGTACCGTTCTCGTTGATGACGCATTATATTTCTTGTTACGCGAGAGTGGTGATACTTTCATCCTCAAAGTTGATTTAGTTCAACGAGTTTTCAAGAAGATACAATTTAGCTTTGACAATTTTGGACGATGTCAGTTATCTATTGGTATCATGCAAGATAAAAGTCTCTGCATTTGTCAAATTTACTACGGTGAAATTGAAAGTCAGTACATCTTAGAAATGTGGAAGCTTGAGCAACATGAATATGGACATGGTGAGGAGAATTCTTGGAGGAAATTATTTTGGCTTAATTTGGAGCCATGTTACTGTGTCAGTATTATATCAGGGTTTAGTACATGTAGAGGGAAATATTTGGTAACCCTATATGATTCAAGAAGACATGAGATTGAACATAAATTCCTAGTTGTGGATCCGGATCCGGATCCGGATGGAAATCCAAATTATGATATAATAGTACTACCGAGAGTAAGAGATGGTTATTCCATACAAATGTTGGATAATTATGTTGAAACTCTTGTTTCTCCTTTTTCTTTGGTTTAAATTTTGTTCACAATGTGTAGTTTCATTCTTTCAGAGTTTTCTCTTGTTAGTAAGGTTTAGAGTAATTCATGAGATTATGCTTTGAGGTATTTTTGAAATGAGAATAATGCTCTACAATTATTTACTAAGATTCATTTTGATGTTATTTTTCATTTGTTTGGGAATTTTTGATTTTGTATAGTCTTACAGCCTATTTTGTTCACCTTAGTTTCATATTTTGAATACAATTAATGATATCAATGGTCAAAGACATATTATAGAGATCGTGAAATACATTTAAGTAAACTTTTGAAATCATGAGATGTGAATTTTTTTTTTTTACAGTTACCCAACTGTACTAGGTGGATACAAATAAGTAAAGTTTTATTACTTGTATTAGTGAAAATCTACTACTAGAATTTTCATACTTTGACAACATTCACAATTAGAAAACGCAAAGTTCAACCATTAGAAACAAATAAAGATACGTTAGAGACTCGAGACGACATTGTAAGTTCTAAAATTTAGATGACATAGGGGTACACTATTATTATCATGGCCGTCGTGAAGATTTTGGGGCCCCTGTTCTAATATGAAAATTAGGCCCCCCTATTTGTAAAAAATAATGATGGAAGGTTGGGATATTAAAGATGGAAAGTTAAAAATTTAAAGATTGATCATTGAGAATTTTATTAAGGGTGGAAAACGAGGGTGATTTCCTCAAATATGAAGTAAATTTTTTTTAAATAATATATTTTAGGCCCTTTATAATTTTGAGGCCCTGTGTTGTTGGGCTCTTGGCACATCCTCATCTACCCCCTGACACCATATATTCATTTCTCAGCTCAATACTCGATAGTACTAGAGTTATATCGTAGTTATATGATGAGATTACAGTCAGGTTTATCTTATACAATCAAGTAGCTCCTTGTCTAACAAAATGGTTCATCCAACATCTTGGTGTAATTTTACACCCTCTCACATTCTCCTCCATCACCAGATTCGTATAATAGAGTGAGAGACACCTGAGTATAGGATGAAAATTGTATTTGTCTTTAGTGAACTACAATGAATTCCATATAATTAGTAAGGTAAATCTCGTTCCAGCTAGGGAAGATCAAGTAATCAATAATAAACCCATGTGAGATTCAATATTGTTACTCATCAACCACACCCGCATCGCGTGTTGCGGTAACATGAATGCACGTCGAAGGCAGTCAACTATAATTGTTATTCCTACTAATACCAAAAAAAAACTTCTATCATCAAAACGCCAAGATAAGAAGAGATTAGGATTTAGGAGATGAGAGAAATGGAGGCAAAGCCAGTGGTAAAGCATGTATTGCTAGCAAAGTTCAAAGATGATGTCCCACTTGAGAAGATTGAGGAGCTCATTGAAGGCTATGCTAACCTCGTCAATCACATTGAACCTATGAAGGCCTTTAACTGGTACGTCACTTTGACCACTAATGCCTATAATTATCTTTTATTTTTATCGAGTATATATATATATGGTATGAGTTGGACCACCTATCTCAGGTAAGGTCCAAGCCAATTTTGAACTACTCGGCTCCTTTCTCCTCTTCAACTCCAACTATCATAGAAAGCGCGACTTTCTAGGCTTGAACTCGATTCTTTCCTTGGAAGAATAAAAAGTTCCACTACAGCCAAGGTTATTTGGTATATCCAGTACAAATTATACGAAATAGATATTTCAACGATGTACATTAAGACTGATACTAATAACATAATACTACTATTATTTCTTTTTAATAATACAGTTTGACTTTCATGTTTGCCAACGCAAGAATTTAACCATCAATAATTATGATTCAATAAAAATATTATATAAAGTAGATATTTAAGAAATATATAAATTAAATATATGTTTAGATGAATCTACCAAAATCTCACATGACGATGTTTTTAATTATGTATAAATCACATTAATGGTTAAATTGAAGTAAGTGAATATTGTCAAAGTATAAAAGTATATTGATTAAAAAGAACGAACATATGTAAATAATGTATATGATGGTGCAGGGGCAAGGACGTGAGCATCGAGAACCTACATCAGGGTTTCACCCATATCTTTGAGTCCACATTTGAGAGCACTGACGGAATTGCAGAGTATATTTCACACCCAAAGCATGTTGAATTTGCAAATCTCTTCCTCGATCACTTGGATAAGGTCCTTGTTATTGACTACAAACCCAATTGTTAGCTGTTGAATGTAAGCACTTTTGCAATTGAAGAATTTCGCAGCTCCTTTAATTTCTTCCTATTTTTTTTAGGGTTTTCTATAAGGAATTCCTGTATTATTATCTAAAATTTTACAATATATCTCTTATATTTTTTTGTTCTAAATAGTACGATTAGCTTTTTCAGTTTTCTCTATAATACTTTTCCGTTAAGTCAACGTTAAGTTCACATTGAGAATCATGTGGGAGCCCAATGGTTGGAGCTCCCACCTCCCAACCTCATGGTCGGGAGTTCGACTCTCATGAACCCCAAATTTGGGGTGTTTGTGTGGATATTTGTTTCTGGGTATAAATCTCCACTTTCCAGTTTCTGAAAGTTTCCTTATGGGTTGGGATCCCTTTCTTACCCCCTAACTCATGAGGGTTGAGCCTGCTTGGCCAGTAAATTACTGAATCAAAAAAAAAAAAAACATTAAGTTCACATTTTCTCTGTCAAAAGGTGTAAGCTCTTTTTCTTATTCGGCTAATTAAGGTGAAATTTCAACAACGGTAGAAATAATGGCACAATAAAAGGCATTGAAAGTTGAAACCGCAATAAAAGTCACTAATTTTTTTAAAATAATAAAATTGCAAGTTATAATTTACCTAACAAATGCTTAAACTATAGTAATTAAAAAACAAGCATTTCTCTTGAAGCTGTTGTTTGTATTTGTTTTTAGGTTTTATTTTCTTTTTCTTTTTTACGTTTTCTTTCTGTTTTAGTTCTAGTTTTCATTTGTTAGTTTAGTGATAGGATTTAGGTTGTTGTGGCTTCAAGTAATTGTGGATTCTTTGAGAAGATTTGGGAGCTTATTCTATTTCAGTGGTGTTTGTCTTGCCCCCCCGTGACGGGTTTCACAAAGTTGTCTTCAGTTGGACATGGGGAGAAGGTGTGTTGAAGGTGTGTTGTCGTGGCAGAGCATCATCTACTTGAGTTCCTCCGTGCTCTTTTTCTTCTAGTTTTTCAGTACTTGAAGCTTGTAATTGTAACCATCCTCATGGATGCTTTAGGTGGTGTCTCTTGTGTAGAAACCTCCTAGTTTTCTTTTCCTGATAAATTAAAAAAACTTTGTTCAATTACTGTGTCTTAATCCATAATTATTGATGGTCATTGAATCCATACATACAACCTCTGTTTCTGAATAAGTGCAACAATTTAAGACCATTAATATAAGTTGATATTAGTAAAATGAATATGGTAAGTAGAAGAGATAGAGAAAGTATTTCATATTATAGTATGACCTCATATTTTACCATCTTCCCTAGTAAAGTCTATTGTTTAATTTCTACTCTAGAGTCTAGGCATTTGCTTGTGATTTAGGGTGATTTGGGGGTGTTTGGCTTATAATGGCCCTTTAGGTGAAAGCCCTTGTAGTATTAACTATTCTAAATTACCCCAAAACCTCATTTTATACTTAACACACTAAGTCTCCAAACCCTAGAATTAATTATAGTACATGCCAAAAAAACCACTTAGTTTCCTAAATCAGAGTAACAAACTTGATAAATATAGGAAACTGAATAAACATAAGATAAGCAAATCCTGCAACAATTCGCGTGTATTGTCAATAACAAAAACTTGTATCTGCAAAAAATTGAAAAATAAATCCGAGTCACCTCAATTTATATATCAATTTTAATATTTTTTACTTATACGCAATAAGAGATATTGACGTTCAAAGAAGCGTCTTGGCAAACGTGAAAACTAAAATGGTGCAATTAAAAAATAGATGAAGTGTGAAGGAAAACCAAAAAAATGCAATTAAACTTGAGCAATGATAGATAACCTGATATTATAGACTACTTACAAAAATTAATTAATATTTTGTACTTATTAAAGTCAGTCACTAGTGAATTTATCTACCGACTGATTAGATTCGGTTTTTTCCGATAATTTTTTATGGAAAGTTTATTTTATGGAAAATTGTTCTACTGGAAAAATCGACAGTACTAGTTCCAAGCATGGTTGGTTTGTCTTAAATTATTTCAACATTTACTTTTTCTCAAAGTTGTCCCAACATTAGAGGGTGATCCTATTCCATAAACGATATGCATGTCACCTTTATAAACTTGTTGAATCAGTCCTGTCAAAAGGTGGGAAACTCACCTTGTGACATTGAGGTCACAAGTTCGAACCCCACTACCTACTAGTGCTTGGGAGTAGGGATTCCCTTATCTCCCCCCTACTCTCAGGCATTGATATGTGTAGCTGGGTTGACTGACCTGCGAGATGTGCTGATCTAGTAGAGTCCTTTTTCTTACCAAGGGGTTCCCAGTGGGGGCCTAAAAAAAAAAAGATTATACTAATTTCATACAAAACTTCTATTTCTTTAGTTTAGTTGGGTCACTTAATTTTGTATGTACATGAAACTTTGAGACGTCTTATTCTGATTTATTAATTATTACAATATATAAAATGGTAAAAGAGACAACTTTTTTCGAACAAGTTCATTATGCATTCTTGATAATTAAGCTTATCAACCTATCATATATGCCTTGTCAACACCTTTCTTTAAAAATTTTTTAGCATGGTTCTACTGTTGATAACAACCATTCATAGAATTTTCAAACAACACACGTACACAATTTCGATCCTATATGGTTGAGACTTTTAAAGCAAGGGTTTTGTATACCTAAGAATTATTATGTACCCCCTCTATCCCACTAGTACTATTTGTTTCTTTTTTATAGGTTCTTCAAGATATACATTTGACCTTCAATATCTTCAATTTTGTATTAAATAAAAATATAAAAAGTTGAAATTATAAAAGTAGACATTGAGGCGACCCTAACAAAATCTTCCATTAGTATATTTTTTTGTATATATTAATGAGAATATTTGGTCAAATATTTTAAAGTTTGACTTTTATAAAGAGAAACAAGCACTATATTATGAGACGGAGGGAGTAAGATTTTTTTATACAAGACAAACTCTTTTTTATATTAAGAGATATTAGAACTAGTTGTTGCTTAATCTTTTTGCTTTGATATTTTATTTTATCTTAATTTACTATTGCTCTTTGATTATGGTAAGTAACTAGTTGTTGGCTCGGGCGATGCCCCTAATAATTTATCAATGTGAATTTGAAGTCTTGAATCAAACACTTGAGAAAAGTGGAAAAAAAAGAGTTATATGCATTGGATTGTGCATAGGAAGTGATCTTCCGGTTCCTATTAAATTTTCTACATAGTAAATTATAATATGAATTATTCATCAATATAACCTCGCCTTCAAGAGAGTACATATATATATATATATATATATATATATATATATATATAATTACTTATAAAAAATATAATACAATCTTTTTTTAGATGTAGGTTAATATGTAAGAATACAACCGATGCAATGAAATGGTGTAGTAGTGTTAATTACGGTGGTTATAAAAAATTGAAGAGTTTTTTTTAATATAAGATTGCTGAAAAGTGGGACACGCTATTATTAGCAATAGCTTAATGAGTATTGATATATACATTTGTATTTAATTGCCTTAAAAATAGAAAATTATTTTGTCTTTAGATATATTTTTTTTCCCATAAAGACCAATATGAGATAATAGAGCAGTTGATTAGTGCATTTGTATCTCAAATGAGAGGTCATGGGTTCCAGTCTTATAACACACATTTTTATTGTTTTAATGAGTATTAATATATATATTTTTATTTAATTGTCTTAAAAATAGAAAATTATCTTGTCTTTAAATATATTCTTTTTCCCATAATGACCAATATGAGATAATAGAGTAGTTGGTTAGTGCATTTGTACCTCAAATGAGAGGTCATGGGTTCGAGTCTTATAACACACATTTTTATTGTTTAATATTTCTCATTTAATTGTGTGGGGGAGGAGGAGTACATGTGGCAGCATGACATGTTTTTGCCTTGGGTTTTAGATATATATATAGATTACCTTGTCCTTGGGTTTACGAGACAATACCAATATACCGTGTGGACCAAAAATTCAAACTGGAACCTTTTTCTCTCTAAAAGTTCTTTGCTCTTGGGCCAGACCCGCAATTAGCCCAAGCTCTTTGTACGGCAAAGACACTGGGCCTATAATCAGCCCAACAATTAAAGAGGAGGATGCCAGATGGGCCATAGAAGATCAGATGGAAGCGTGATTTAAGGGATTAGGTACAGATAATAATGTGTTTACTGTTTATTGCTTACTGCTTAGTGGTTAAATTTGTTTTAAGAAATATGAACTCATTAAATTTTTTCAAAAAAAATATCAAAGAGATAAAAAAGTAAAGGATTAATGATTGGAATAACGTTAACATATTTCATATATCTCTTGTAAATAATAAAAAAAAAAAAAGCTCATGTATATAGAGTAAAATTAGGATGTTACAAGTTTTTTTTTTTTTTTTTTTGAAGGGAGACGTTGCGGGAATTTTGACTTTTAAATCCAGAAATTCAAATTTAAAACTTTGTAGGAAAGGGATTTTGGAGTAGGTAAAATATCAAGCTTGAATTTCTTCCAAAGGTAGCAATATTAAAATTAATATGCTATATAAGATCATAATGCTTCATTTTTTTGTAAACAGATCCAAATCTTTTAACTGGATATTAACCTGCTATATATAAGGTAGTAGTAGTACTAATTGACCAAAAAAAAAAAATTAAAAAGTTGTAAATCACAAAAGTCGAAACATAGTAGGTAGTTGTTGTCAAAATTTTCTTTCTATATTTATGATATGGTCTCAAAATATTAAAAATAAGGAGTATTACATATGATATATAAGTCGTTCTAGCAAAAATATTGCAAAAACTTCTCGCTAGAAAAGAATGTAAAAATTAAACTTAGAAATAATAGATACCGTAAATTCGAATTCTGAATCATTTTTCAATTTTTAAAGTTGCTCAACTTTTGACTTGGTCCCCAAACTAAGGAGAGATTATTGAAACCACTTATAATTTGAATTATGTGGATCAAACTTTTGATCATAATTTTGAAATTTTCGTTTGATTGATAGAGTAATTTGAGTTGTAAAATGGTCCAAATAAAGAAGGATTCCATCCTGGAGACAACAAAGCAAAAGAGAATTTTGTAATTCAATGAAAGAGAGAGAAGAGGCCGTTTAGCCGTTGCCAAAATCAAAAATCCAAAGAAAAAACGTTAGCAACGGAAGGAAGGATCACATGGCCCAAAGTCCTTATCACATGTCCTTGCAATTTGCTTCTGGCGATTCTTGCCTTTTTCTTCTTTGGATACCACATGCCCCTCTCTCACCAATCATCAATTAGTGGAGTATCTTAATTAATTTTTCTAGATATAATTAGAGTTAGGTGTATTTAAGACATATTTTTAGTCATATGTTGGGATTGCTTCAAATGAGCAATATGATTTAGCAAATATTTTGTCTAATGTGGGTCCTGGACACAAGTTAAGTTTTACTTACCCGTTCTAAAATAAAAAAAACACAGGGCCTGTTCTCCCCAACTTATTTTCAGTTCAGTTCAATTCAGTTCAGTTCAGTTCCTAAATGATAATCATTACTATTAATTAGTTATAATTTATTTCAGTTCAGTTCAATTTAATTCAGTTCAGTTGTTTATGCCGAAGAGAACAGACCCTAACATTAACGTTTCAAAATAAAAGAACGTTACTTCATTTGGTATTTACTTCTTTTTATCTCTTTCCTCATCACATGGGTCCCTTTTTATTCTTTCTATCTATCTACATGCTCTCCTAAATCCCCTGTCAATCCCTATATTTTATTTAAAACATAACGGAAGAAGTTTAACTTAATTACGATAGCGAAAACTATAATTTCAAAAAAACATAAATATTTCTAACTAAGGGCATGGGGAGTCTTGTGAAGTTTTTTTTTTAAAGGTAAGATGAAGGGGACTCACTTGAGGAGGGATAAGGGGAAACCCTCAAATGAGTCCCATGAGGTTTGATCTGTAGACCTGAGGGATATGAGGTGGGAAGCGATACCACAACTCCACCACCTCAAACTCGTTTACACTAGTTATGTGTCAGAAAGGTTGTCAATGTGTACATTTAGGCCCTAGCTTTACATGTATTCAGGAACATTATAAAAATGCTGCTAAAACTATGTCATGTGTCATAGTATGATTATTAACAGAAACAAAAAGAATTCGCCTCTTATCAAAATAAATAAATAAAATTGCTAAAAATGGTTGACCTTATCAATGTGATTTAGCGCTACGTAAATTATAATGTGGCAAATTTTGTAAATTTTTTTTTTTTTTAGCCAAAAAAAAAGAAACTAGGGAGGAACCCAATTAACAGGCCACCCTAAAGCATCCTTACGGATGATTTTGGAAAAAGTAATAGCAAATTTTGTAAATTTAGCGCTACATAAACAATGCTGAATGTTTGGGCCCATTTCTTGGACCAGCCCACCTATGGCGAAGTTACTAAAATACCCCTACCTCTAGGGAAGGCAATCCTCCATCAGCTGGAGCTGACTAATATACCCTCATTTATTGGAGGTCTCATCCTCTATAAATAGCGGTTGTCTCACCAATCAAAGGGTAAGCAATTTGAAGCTGCAAAACCCAGAGCATCTCTCTCTACATTGATCACTTTCTCTCTCTACCTCAATCATTTACTAACTTGAGCATCGGAGGGGCGATCCCGGGACCACCCCCGGGGTAGGCTAACCTTGTTTTGCAGGTTTCCGGCGTACGGATAACGGAGCTCAGACGTACCTTCTTGGGGCCCACATCATACCTCACAACATATTACAATCCTTAATTTCTTAGCAGAAACACTGAACTTTGCTTTTACTGCTTTATGACCTTATCAATGTATTTTGAGAGAAATTAAAACAACAACTAAGGTTTACATATTAGAAAATTGAAACCTATAAAGCTTTAGAAATTGAGGTAGTGTCCCACAAAGTTCAGTATTGTGTTCATGAGTTGTACATATACTTAGATAAGTGAAAGGAATCGGTTGCTTTACTGGCAAATGACAGAACTAAAGGTTACCAATTTTTGGCATCCTTTCCCTCAACACCTTGTCAATTGCTAGTCTTCTCAATGTTGAGGACATTCTTTTCTAACAATACGGTTCTTAGATTTTGGATACAATCTTAAAAGTTTATTTGTGATAGCTGGAATGTGCTCCGTTATCATTTTTTTGGTGTTATAAAAAGTTCAGTTAAGAAAATATAGATTCAGTTTAACAAAAATAGTTTTGTTAATTAAAAATAAGTCAAGTTCAGCTAAAATTAATTGAGGTAAACACATAGCCTTAGGGCCTATTCTCTTCGGTATAAAACAACCGAACCGGCGAACCGAACCGAACCGAACCGAATTGAACCGAACCGAATCAATTGAATCGAACCGAAATAAATTATAACTAATTAATAGTAATGATTATCATTTAGGAACTGAATTGAACTGAACTGAACTGAACTGAACTGAATTGAATTGAACTGGACTGAACTGAATTGAACTGAACTGAACTGAATTGAACTGAACTGAACTGAATTTCACTGAACTGAACTGAATTGAATTGAACAGAACTGAACTGAAAATAAGCTGGGGAGAACAGGCCCTTACTTGAAAAATCAATAGATACAAGTATGCAAAATTTTAGTTTAAGCCTCAATGTATGTAATATCAAGTTCCTCCAGACTTGAATCCGACACACATCGATCGTCAAAGCCATATGCATTACACAGGCGAAGTGCTTGTGTGTGGTGCATGCACGATGCACCCATATGGAGCCCAAGTACATAAATGACGTGCTTAGGGTGCTTTTTATTACTAAACTATTATACTTTTTTTTTGAAGGGAAAACAGAGCCAGATATTATATTAAGTCTAATTCCGCCAAAGTTTGAATACTTTGGGGGAATACATCCGTACAAATAATTTCAGAATCAACAGCAGCGTTCCATCTAGCAACAGAATGGGCCACTGTATTTCCGGCTCTCTTAACATGAACACAATCAAAAGCCATTAAAGAGTTACATATCTCAAAAATATCTTCATAAATAACGAAAATGGGAACAGCTCCTTACTTCTTTTCTCTGATAACACGAACAATGTTCACCGCATCACACTCCAACACCACCCGATTGTATCCCAGCCTCCTTGCTACCTCCACTCCAAATCTGGCAGCACCTGCTTCAGCAACCTCTGGCTTCCAATTGGCCCCCAAACGTCGAACTCCAGCAGCTTTAATACAGCCCAACTGATCACGAATGACCATCCCCAGACTAACTCCATTGTCATGCAACACATTAGCATCTACATTGACTTTAACAAAAGAAAAAGGAGGAGGGTGCCACGAGGAAATTGCAACGGGACGAGCCATAGAAGGAAACATACTCACCTTTGCATTGTATTGTCCATAATCCACTTTCATTCTCACAAAGCCCGCAGCCACCCTTACTGCATTTAAATCATCATCCCCCTTGAACACCACTTGGTTTCGACAAAACCATGCGGCCCACGCTAGGGACCCAAAAATAGCAAGCTCCTCCTTCCCCACCTTGCCAGCCATCCACGCAAATCTCTCAGCAAAAGACGTCGACGGCGCCTCCAACAAATGACCCATGAACTCACTATGTACCCATATTTCCGAAGCCATCTTACAGTCAAATAAAGAGTGCATTATGGTTTCCTCTACATGACCACACACCGGACACGTACTTGTATCACGAATATGGCGTTTGTGTAGAGCATCCATCACCCCCAGGCTTCCCTTGCAAGCTTTCCAAATGAAGTGGCGCAGTTTTGGAGGCCCATCCACACTCCATACAATTCTCCAGATGTCTCTTTCTCCCTGCCCATAGAAAAGGTCCCATGTACGGACATGACCCAACCTTCCCAACCAGTACCCGGATTTAACAGTGTAGTTACCATCAGTAGTTGGCCACCAATACATTGAATCACTACGCCAAGAGGATGGAAGAGGGATATCGAGCACCCTTTGCCTCTCATCTGCCGCAAAAGTCGTGTTCACAACATTAACGTTCCAGCATCCATTTTCCAGATCCAAAAGTTCATTAACACGAAGCTGTGGGTTACTATATAAGAGAGGAGAGGGAACAAAGTGCGCACCTTCACCCGGGAGCCATGCATCCTCCCAAACTTTAATTGACGTGCCATTACCTACACGCCACTTTAAGCCCTCAAGAAGCAAAGCTTTCGCTCCCCAAATGCTCCTCCAACTATAACTCGGATCAAACCCTCTCAAGGCATCTAAAAAACCCGAATTTTTGAAATATCGAGCTTTGAGAACACCATGTAATAAGGTGGAGTCATCCATGCTCAACCGCCAACCTTGCTTAGCTAATAGGGCTTGGTTAAAACACTTCAAATCCCGAAATCCCATCCCTCCCGTAGCTTTTGGAAGGCGTAAAGAATCCCAATTTTGCCAATGCATTTTCCGGGTTGTGTCACTAGAGCCCCACCAAAATCTTGCTAGAACCGCATGAATCTCATCAATAAGACCCTCCGGGATCTTGAAAATGCTCATCATGTAAGTCGGAATAGCCTGCGCCACAGCTTTAATTAGAACTTCCTTCCCGGGCCGAGATAGAAGCTTCTCTTTCCATATTCTCTCTTTAAGGCAAGTAAACACCACTTTTTTGGATCTCCCAATGATAGTCGGCAAGCCAAGATATTTCTCATGCTTCACAACCTCCCTTACACCCAAAGTCTCCACAATTTCTTTTCTTCTATCCGACACCACACATTTGCTAAAAGCTACCTGATCTGTCTTACCAAGATTGACTTTCTGTCCAGATGCTCTTTCATACGTTCTGATTATATCAGCCACTTTAGAACATTCCTGCAGATTAGCTTTAGCGAAAAGGATGCTGTCATCAGCAAAAAATAGGTGAGACACCCTCGGGGCTCCTCTACAAACATGCGCACCATGTAACAAATTCTCTCGTACCGCTTTCGAAAGTAGCCTCGAAAAAGCATCGGCACATATTAGAAATAAGTAAGGAGATATAGGGTCTCCTTGTCTGAATTATTATACTTGATTAGCCATGAATTTACCTTATGTTTACATCTTATTGAACTTTTTAGACCTTTAAACTTATCTTTTTCTAATGAAGAGAATACATCCTTATGAGATAGATCTTCACAAAATAATACAACTTTTTTATGAAGATATTATTCTCTCAACTATTAAAATTTATCTTTTCAATTACTTTTTACATATAACTACTTATTAAATATGAGAGTTGAAACGGAATCACTTCCTACGCAGTACTTCTATCGCCCCTTTTTGTTTACTATTATCCATCTTTCACTTTCTTAAGAGTTCTATTAAACGGGTAGATAGTTAAGAAAAATTTATATCATTTTGTATGTCGGGCAGAAAACAATTAGAGTAAAATTGTGAAAACATATCACCTTAAATGAGAATAAATTAATCTTTTAAAACAATACAAATAAAAAACTAGTCCTAATCTTTTAAAAACATAGGGGTATAATTATATACTATATACCACCAAACCAAAAACCATGAAATAGAACTATTATCTATCTACAAATAAAAAGAAGAGTGATACTATAAAATTTTCCTAACCCATTGAAATAGGAATGGACCTCCACAAATTTCTCCCCTCTTGCCTCTCTTAGCCCTCCAAAATCTAAAATTAAAAATACAAAAATTTCTAAAATTTGGAAAAATATAATTAGTGGCCTCCCCGTAAAAAAGCCGACTAAACAACACAATAGACAATTATAAGACCCCCCCTTCCATCCCCAGCACATGCTGCTCTGCCTCTTTCTTCATTGACGCATTTCATCAAACACTTTGTGTGCTTCTTTTTTCCTCCATTTTTCTCCCCTCTACACCCTCTCTCTCTCTGGGTCACCTCTCTTTCTTATTTTTAAGAGAGAGAGAGGCTGTAGAGATCATCTTGCATATTTTTTCAGCAATAGAGGGAAGAAATCAAACAACAAAAAACAAACAAAAAAAAAAGTTTCAGAAATAAACAACAATGGAGGTTGTTAAAGCTTCATTCATTGTTTTAGTTGTTTTCTCTCTCATCTTTTCATTGGCTCAGGCTCAAGCTGCGGGTCCCGCACCTGCCCCAACTAGTGATGGTACTTTTTTTTGGGTTTTTCTTATTTTTTAAATTTCTGTAAATTTGGTTGAGTTTTCAATGAATTTTTTGAATGAAAATATGAAAATGGGTATGTTTGGTTTTTGCATTTCCAAGAATTAGGGAGAAAATGCAATAATGGGTTGTTTTTAGATCCAAGAATTCTTGTTGGGTTTTCATTGAGGCATTTCATCATACATCTTGAATGCATTTACAAAAATTAAGTTTTGTTGCTAAGCATTTTTCTAGATCTATGTCATTTTGGGCAAGAGTTAGGAAAATGAATCTGGTGCCCCATAATTTAAATTTGTAGAAGGAAAGTTTTGATTTTTTTTTCCTCTTGCAAGATCAAAGTAATGATTTTTCTTGTGAAGCATATATGCAATAATAGCTATAAAATAAAGGGAATTATTTGAAAAGGACAAAAGATATGGGTAATTTATGGAATATTTTGACTCAAAATTTAAGTAGTCTAATTGTTAGTGGAATCATAAAAAAGTTTTGATTAAAGTTTTCATGTTAGCAACTTATAAGCCCAGGTTTCAGCTGCTGAAGATCTATTATGTTATTATCATATACTATGTTTTGGTGATTGTTAGATTGATAGTTTTCAAAGTAAAAAAAAAAAGAAACTAATTTGAAGCAAATTGTTTGTGGTATAGTAATGTTATTCTAATTTTAGAGATTTAAGTATGATGGTAAAGTAATTGATGGAATATTTGTCAAAGGTGGTTGATTTGGATAAGATCTATCTGCTTTTTACCTTTGCTTAAATTGTTTCAACAAATGAAAATGACTATAATCATAGTGCTAATTCAGAGTGTTCCAGCTGCATTTTGCAATATTCTCACTCTTTCTAGGATGTGTTTACTCTTTACATTATGCTCTTGTTATATTCTAATGGAAGTCAATGAACATATTCAAATTATGCTTATCTTGTTCATTGGCTCATCATTCAACTGATTTCGACTTATCTGAACTTGTTCTCGTAACTTGTAGTTACGACTTGTGATCATTTACTTATCATACATAGATGATTGATTATTGTTCATCAATTGATGACTTTCAGGGACAAGTATTGATCAAGGGATAGCATATGTATTAATGCTGGTCGCCTTGGCGCTTACATACCTCATCCATTAAGCAGAAGTGCAACAATGGAGGCCTCATCATCAACAACATCACCGCACTTAAAACCAGAAAGTGCTCGTGATTTTTGGTGTCCTTTTTCTTTTAAATGATTAAAATTGTGAGATCAGTGGATTAGTGTTACTATTCCCAATTTGCTTAATTGATGCTTAAAAGAGAGTATGATTGATTGTGATTGACTAGGAAGAGGTAAAATTTGAGCCCTTTTAGACATGGTGGTGTAAATCTAATTTGTATTAGATGAGTTATCGTGAGTTTTTTTGCACATATATTTATCTCATCTAGTATTGTTGTGGCCTCTTATCTCTTCCCCTCTCTTTCTCTCCTCTGCCCTTTTCTCGTGGATATTCGTTTCATGTAATCACAAATTACGGGCATTTGAAAGATTTTATCGACTAAACTAGCTGAGAAGTGACATTATCTTGATGGTGATAAAACACTATCAAAATGATGGAGACAGTCCTGAAGTACATTGTGTACTTCTTGACAAGAAGAGAATTAAGGGTGATTTTTGTGCACCAACCCACACTATTTATTACTCCTATCTGAATGAAAGGAGAACTTATTGTATTCCAAGCTTCCTTCCCTTTAGCGTCATCTGCATGACTGCATTCAACAACCAAAACTGTAGAATGTTGGATGAAACTAATGCACCCAACAACCAAACGAGTAAGAATGTTGGATGAAAGTAATGGTAGCTTGGGATTCTAAAACTAGAGATATACAGAAAGGAAAATGTTTGGGTGACCCTGAGGGTAGGCTACCCTTATGAGAGAGATAGAGAGAAACTAATATTCAATTTAATATTTTGGAGAGAGAAAATATCCATACAACTATTGTATTTATTATACTTTCTCTCTATCTCTCTCATGAGGGTAGCCTACCCTTAGGGTAACTCTATCATTCTCCAGAAAGAAAAGCATAAATTTATTGCTAGTATGGTGTCTCGTAAAATATGTGATAAGTTTAAGGGGTCGATCCATGAGAAGACTTGTTTCCACTCGTCAGATATCATGGGTTAACTTATACTTGTTTTAACCGTTGTCAAAAAATAAAGTTGAACTATAGAATTTACTAACTTTGACTTGGTTTGGTTGTTAATGGTTGAAAAGTAAATATGTACTTAGTTTTTGGTATCTGGTATATTTGTTGAGAAAAACTATTGAAACTGTATCATTGGAGTTTGGATAGGTGTCTCATTGTTGGAGTCCAGGGTATTTCGGTAATTTTTTAGGCTGAAAGTATCAAAGTAGTATGTAAAAGCGGGTTCAAATTGGTACCAAAGTACACCTTTTTTTTTTACACAAAGAATGGAAATATTATTAAGCAGATGGCTTATCAGCCATTACAGCACTACAGACTTCCGAAGGAAATTCCTCTAACCACACTCTTAGCTCCATGGCAGATTTGCACATCTGAGCTAAAAGATGGGCAACTTTGTTACCTTGTCTCTTTACATGGGAAAAGACGACATGGGAACAAAGAGCAGCAAAAGCTAAGATATCTTTAACTACTCTCCCAAGAGGAGTTACATCACTTCTACCTGCATGAAGTTGATTAAAAAGTTTCTTACAATCCATCTCAACAATAAGGTTTCTTAACCCAACTTCTATTGCAGTTTTGAGCCCATGCCTCACGCTGAGAGCTTCGGTAATCTCCGCATTATCAACCGTCATGACGCCACAACAAGTAGCCATCAAAACATCACCTTCAAAATCACGAACCACACCCCCCATTTTTTGTATGGACCCACATCCATTCATCTCGACTTCTATGCATGGGAACCGGAATTTGTTGAATAGCACGACTCTCCCAAGGGTGGAACATGTTGTCCACCAAGCTAACATTCCATCCATCTTCAGTCATCAATTCACTCACCCTTTGAGGCACATCTTCTTCACCCTCATAATGCCGAGATTGGACACGACACTTTGGAAGCCCTGGCACCCATGGGTCACTCCATATGTTCGTATCCTTGGTATTAAGTAAGTGTTACTTCGATGTTGGTATCAAACTACAACATTTTGGCACCAACTTTACTATAATTGTGGCATTAACTTTACAATTACTTCTGCATCTATTCTATTTAAATTACTTTTTAAGATCTTTGTTGGAGTCCATTTTGAACTACAACAATAAGACACCAAAGCTTTCTCGTATCATTGTATGTGGAGTAACAAAAAATTTATACTTACTTTTCTTCTGTTTTGCATACAAATATGTGTGGTAATATCGAGGAATTCTCACTCGTACAATTTTACTGAGTTTTTCTCTTCGATGTCAAGCTCAGAAGTACAACCTAAGGTTTTGACACTTTGAATAATGATGGCATTTAAAGACTAGTTTTCTTTTTTTTTTAGGGGAAAAGACTTGTTTATTTAGAACAATTTTGTGGGTGTCCTACTTAAGAGGGGTAGAAATTAGAATAATGATAAATGAGTTTCAAGCAACAATCATGTTATATTGACTTATTGAGTTCAAGTATACAATTAAAATGGGCCAGGTGTGAGTGTGTGACCGTGTGTAAAAAATATATATTCAAAGGTAAGTTTTTCGCTCTCTTCGAGTCACTCTCTAATTTTTACTTACTAATGTAAGGTCGGATTGTAGAATTTTTTGTCATTTAGCTGGTAAAAGGTGACCCAATCCGAACCAAACCTGAAATAAGTGGGTTAAGATTGGAATTTTTGACCCATTTACTATTAACCCATTTAATTAAACGGGTTAGGTTCAGGTTGATATTTCCGACCCGAAAATGATCTACTTTGACCTTATTAGCTTATCCATATAGAAAATTCCCCAAAAAAATATTGATAAATATAAAATTGGAAAAATTGTTTTAAATAAGTCAACCTTTGCGTGGTCTTCCAATTTCAAGTCTAACTTTTGATTATTCCTAGTCAAGTCAACTTTGCAAAGACCATTAACTTTAATTAAAGCCTAAATGACCTAAGAACCCGATAAATTGGTAAATAAAAAGTTTGACTTAAATAAACCCATTGACCCACCTCCCCCAACCCCTAAACCTAAACAATCACCCCCTCACCCCTAAACCTAAACAATCACCCCCTCACCACCACCCCCTCACCACCACCACCTCACCACCGCCGACCCCCTCCCCTTCCCCACGCCCCCGCCGACCCCCTCCCCTCCCCACTCCTCGCAACCCCGCTGACCCCTCCCCTTCCCCATCGACCCCCTCCCCTTCCCCACTGCAAGTCGTGTTCCAAAACTTCCCCACCCGCAGTCGTGTTTCGAAAAAACTGGGTTCTTCCTCACCGATTGTGTTTCAAAAATCGGGTTGAATGGGTTTCGAAAAATCTCGGTTGAATGGGTTTCGAAAAATCTGGGTTGTTGGGTTTCGAAACCTGGGTTGTTGGTTTTTTGTGAAGAATCTGGTGGAAGGGGAGGGGGATTACGGCGGGGAAGGGGGAGGGAGGTTGCGCGACGGCGGGGGAAGGGGAGGGGGCTATTCAGCAGGGGAAGGGGAGGGGGAGGGGGTCATGGGGAGGGAGGAGGGGGGTGCTGCGGAGGAAGGGGGAGGGAGGGGGGCCGGGGAGGGGTTGTTGGAGTGGTGGTGCAGTGGGGTAAGGGGCCGGTGGGGTAAGGTGGGTGGGGGTTGGGGTGGGTTGGGGTGGGCGGGGGTAAGGGGGTGGGGAGGGGGTGGGTGTTGGGTTCGGGTGGGTTGGGGAGTGTTGGGTTTGGTGGGGTGGTAACTCGTTGTAACCCCGTGATAATGGGTAAAAAAAACCACTAACCTGAATTTGGCTTAAATGATGGTAATGTTGGCTTATTTCTGGATTTTCAAAAGTTATACTTGAAATTAGAAGACCACGTAAAGGTTGACTTATTTAAAACAATTTTTCCTATAAAATTTGGTTAAAAGAAAGTAAAATGTCGCTACATATGTCATAATTATTCTTAAAAACTCTAAACATGCATACTAACAATAGTGAACTTGCTCATTTAGCTTTTTCTTAAAAATAATTATTTTTTAATATAATAATAATTATGATTAATTGGGTTAAACGGGTTATGCGGGTAACCCATTTCTCTATTATATAAGCCAAGGGGGGAGCAATGGTGTCCCCTTGGAATTTACTTAATTGCCCCTCCACAACATAAATATTAGATTCTAAATTTCCACACATAAACTTGCCAAAAAAAATCCATCAAATATCTATTAAACCCAATCAACTCATATAAAAGCTCAATCACATAAACTTGCCAATAAAAAAGATTCAATTAAAAAGATTCATAATCAAGAACTTACCAAACATTAATACCACATACAATAACAAAAAAAATACACGGCATTCTCATTACATAGACAACTCAAATTCAAACTCAAAATAATTTTTCCATAAAACAAACACAAACTCCAAACCAAAAAAAGAAATCAGTTCTCTTCATAGATTGGAGCTTGACGACATTCTCAAATACGACATTCTCAAATTTGCAGATACTAGACTGTTAATCAGGTATGCAGTTCATTATTGAACATAAAAGTATGTATAATGTTCTATGTTCAGTAAATCGTAAGAATTAATATATCTAAATTCATTTACAAAAAATTAATATTAAAAAGGATTTTTTTATGGGAATAATCCCACCTTTGAGCGATCCTCCCAAAACAGTCTCACCTTTCATAAATTTGGGAATAATCCCACCTTTGTGGGACATTTGTTAAAAACGGGTCTTTTTACGGGTCACCTGTTCAAAAGGTGATGACCCACCTTTTATGTTTTATTTTTTTAAAAAAAAACCTCCCACCCACCCCCGCATCCCCCACCTTGCAGTCCCTACCCCCACCCTGGTTCCCACCCACTCCTCCGCAAACCCCCCCCTCGCAAACTCCCCTCCCCGCAAACCCTCTCCCACCCCCACCCCACCCCCACAGAAGGCGGCCACCGCCCACCCAAATCTTCGTCTTTGGCCACCACCACCCCTCTCTCCCCATCGCCCTCCCCGTCGCCCCTCCCCCGTCGCCCCTCCCTTTTGAATTTCCAGTAGGAAGAAAGAGAAAGAATGGAGAAAGAGGAAGAAGAAGAAGGGTGGGGTTCCCGGGAAGCGCGCGAGCGGGGGTTCGCCGGGAAGCGCACGAGCGGGGGGTTCGCCGGAAGCGCGGGGGAGGGGGTTTGCGGGGGGTTTGCAGGGGACATGGGAGTGGGTTTGCGGGGTTGGGGGTTTGCGGGGAGGGGGTTTGCGGCAGAGGGAGTGGGGATAAGGTGGGCGTGGGGTAGGGGGCCGGGGTGGGGGGATGCGGGGGTGGGGTGGTGGGACCGGGCGGGGGTGGGGGCGGGGGTGGGGGGACCGGGCTTTACCGTGGGGGTAGGAGAGGTGGTGGGGACCGCAGGGGTTGGGTGGCTAGGTGGTGGTAGTTGTGGAGGAGAAGAAGTAATGGAGGGAGAAAAGAGAAAACCTGCATTTGCAGGTTACCAACAGGTAAGGGTCCATTTTGAACAGATACATCCTAAAGGTGGGATTATTCCCAAATTTATGAAAAGTGAGACTGTTTTGGGAGGATCGCTCAAAGGTGGGATTATTATTGCCATCAAAAAATCCTATTAAAAATCACTCATAACCTTTGTTAGTTTTTTACATTAGCGAATTAATATATCTAAATTCATCTAACTATTAATCATTCACATTTTAAGAATAATCATAACTACAATACGGATGGAGTATATAATAACAAGTTTTAATTTGAAATTAACGCACGCATCGCGTGCATATAAGACTAGTAGAAGTATAAAAGAAAAAGTCAGTAAACATATGAATTGCAAAACATTAGACTTTTATAGAGTTCACCTAAAGAATTTCTCTAACCCTAGATCACACAAAAGCTGTAATTTGGTAGAATATTCAAACCCCTAAATGGGGCCATGCTAAAGCTTGGGTCATTAGAAGAACTAGACCCTCGTAGGACACGTCTATGGTACAACAAAGGTGACTTTTGTAGAATTTGGATATATTAGGGTGACTTTTACTAAGAAATGAGGAGTAATTTCTATCTTATTAACAAACCTTAAAAAAGAGATGGGAAATTTCTACAGAATTTTCAACTTCGCTTTTTATCATTGGTAGCAAAAAAAAGTTTGATTATCGAAATAGTCTTGGGTTTGACTATACTTGAAAATGAAGATTAACAACGATTTTTCGTTAAAAACAATTGTTGAAAGGGTTGTTTTTGAACTAAGTATGTTCATAAGCTAGAATGATATGAGTTTCCTTTATAAAATCTATTTTGCCTTCGTGTCTTATTAAAAACTTATTTCACTCGATTTTACAAAAGATATGAACAAAAGAAAGTTTGTCAAGGACAATTTATGTTATTTTAGACACTAGAGATCTTAATTACTATGAAAACAATCTTATTAACAATTGTTTATGACATAAAATGGTTGTTAATACCACATTTTCAAGTATAGCCAAAACCTCAAGGTTATTTCTGATAATCAAACTTTTTTTTAGCTACCAATGATATAAAACCAAAGTTGAAGGCTACCACTGAGAATTTTCCAAAAGAGATTGAACATCTTTTGTGTAATAGCACACCAAGGCATCACCACGATCACTAGAATAAAAACCTATCTCACTGAACACCAAGACGCGGAAAAAAACCATTCTTACAAGATCAAGAGTGGTGTTGGTGCTGATACACGTACGGCAAAATTAAGGGGTGTTAACAAGCCAAACCATGTCCGAGAATGCAATGGCTCAGCTCAAATTAAGAACACTTGCATTGAAGCTTAACCTTTCTCGAACTTTATCAAGTTAGAATTTTTCATATTCAAGTTACTTTAAAGCTCAGATTGGCAGGGTAAACCAGTAAAACAGAAGGGTACAACAGAAAAAATGTACATGCAAAACTGAGACAAGCTCTCAGCAAAAAAAGTTTTCATTGTTCTAAGAAGCTATACTTGGACAAAATTTTGCTCAACCTTGAGAAACAGACCTAACAAGTAACCTGACCATAATCTAATCCCGCACCAACTCGCCTAGAAAGATTACATTTCAAGGTCAAATTCATTAGCTATGTGCATTATTTATATAACTTAGAAGGTTGTAATCTTGTAAGCCACGTCACCAAAAACTGCATTCTTCATTGGATGAGCTCGATCTAAAACCTAGTTGTGTTAGCTGCCAACTAAAATCAAGGATTGGCAAACCTTGTATGAAGGACGTATTTCACTACTTCGTAGAATGAAACCACAATCCCGACTGAAGGCCCGGCACGAGCAACACGAGGACCAACACCTGCGAAGAGGCCTCTAGTTCCTCCATCCCTATTTTTAATATAAGAACACAGCCATCAGTAACTGCCATAACATTGGTTTGAAATACACATTCGTTTATAGAAACATTACAGAAAGGAATACAAGGAAAAGCAAGGATGAAAAGGCAGAGGAACTACCTCCAGATCTCCATTAGAGTCTTCCTTGTGGTCATCCTGAGTGCCTTGAGAGGATCCTTCTGGAGTTACAGAAGAAATAGCATTGAGAAACTGATAAGGTAAAGTACATTAAACTATCTGAATACATACTGATAAAAATAAGAAATATCAACAAAAAGAACCACCCCTACTGGGACTTAAGTGTAGGTTTATCGGGTAGTTTTCTTGTTCAAGAAACCACTTGGGGGCAGTCTTCTAAAAAAGAGTCCATATAAACTGAAGTATTAATTCAGGTCCAGCGAATGGAGGAAAATTTAGCATCTCTCACCTCTATTTGTCTGCGTGTTCTAGCCACATCTAAAGGACATGTAGCACCAGCAGCTAAGCTACCAGCCACAAACCCAGAAGCAAAATTTGACCCAAGAACAGTGATAGAACTTGCTTCATCTCCTGTAAGAGTACTGAGTTTCCTCCTCATCTGTTATGACAAGGTACATATTAGCAAAAGGATACAGCTCGATTAAGCACTCTACAGAACAAAATAAGATCTTACAGGTTCCAGGGTTGCCCAACATATTGCTGAAAAGGGAACATCACGAGCAAGTTGTGCTCCAAGGCCAGTCCAGAGAGCACGATAACGTTGCACTGTCCAGGGAAGTATATGTCACATTCTCAAAAAGCCATATATTGATAAGCTGAACAAAAGAACAGCCACTTATTCTATGATCTAAGCTTCTTAATTCTTATAATAATTTTATCTATAGGATACAAGTAAAATCCATAATCACCAGTGTAACATTTCAAATTATCATTGCAACTAGCAATAAGCATTTAATAACTTTGAGAAGAACTAGAGAAAATTTACTAATTAGCAAGTAGAGCTTGTAAAAAGAGACTAAATTGATTAAATGACATTTAATGAACTTACAGTTGCTTTGAAAGGTGGTGGTATTATTGGCATTTGACAAAATCCCAATTAGGGTCTTCAATACACCAGGAGGCTTCTTCCCAGTCTCCTTGAATGCCTAACATAAAAGAACACAGCAAATTCAGAATTGACAGCAACAAAACAGTCAACCTACAAGCAATACACAATAAATGTAACTAAAGATGAAAAAAGTTCCTAAACGAGTAAGACAGAAAAGGACAATCACCTGCATCCGTGTTCGAGCAAGTTCAATAGGATAGCATGTAGTACAAGCCAGAGAGCGTGCCAAAGCACCAGCGACAAGTGGGACATATGGCTCTACACTTGGAGAATTTTCAGCTGCATACTCCTCCATGCGAATGCGGAATACATCATAAAAGGGAAGATAAATTCCCACCTAAAATGCAGAGCACTACTTAAATTAATCAAATACCTTCTTAGGTTGATAAATTTGAGATCATTATTGCAAGAAACTTACCATTGGTATAGCCAGTGCCAAGCCAGCATTTGTCCCTCTCCATAGTCTTGTGACTCCTTCCTGCATGTCACTTTATTGTTAAAATTCCCTACATTGAAACAATGTATACGGGGAAAAACAGATAGATACATATATACCAAACCCAGTTCCTTAGCACTTATAAGTTTATAACTACGAGGACTTGGGCAGACAGATCAAACACAGACAGCTATTATCTCTAAAATGTTGTTCTATAGTTGGTTGTGACAAAAGATTGAAGTTTGAGCCTTCTTGAGATATGAAAATTAGAAGGACTATCACCACCTCTCGATGTCGTATTACTTGTTCAGTGGACAAATTGAAGATCAAATCCCTGTTAGTAGACAGAATGAATTTAAAACACTGACCTGTCTGACAATTTTGTACATAACATCAAGCGTTCCTTTGTAATGAAAACAGTCAGGCGGACAAATTGATACTGTTCCCTGAATACCAGCCCGTGCACATGAGGGGGAACACCTCAAGTCTGCAAACATCTGCAATCAATATATACCAAGAGGAAATTCTTAAGAAAATTTAGTAAAAAAGCAAAATTGTTACTCCCTCCGGTCTTTATTAGTTTACCCGTATTCCTTTTTGGGATGTCCCTTATTAGTTTACCCATTTCTTTTGTTTCTACTTTTGGAATGGGACCACTAACTTTCCATCACACATACATTCAACTTTAATATAAAATAATAGTTTCTCTTTCTTTCTATGTCCCACAACATTATTTCTCCTAAAACTCTGTGCAAAAGAAACGGGTAAACTAATAAAGACCGGAGGGAGTACATTACAAGACACTACATTTGCACTGTTGAGTCTGCTTGATTATGGACACATACCATATTTGGTCCAAATACGGCCATGCGACTAAGGGCATTACTCAATGGATGCGCATATGCAGCTCCTGCAGCTTGTGCTTGCAACCTTGTCTGCCAAACATGAGCGATGCAAATGAGGACAATTAACACTAATAAGCTCACATATATATTTGAGCAAACAAGAATATGCAATAAGATTTTTAGATAGCCACGTTCATATGTGTATTATAATCTTGATCCTTAACAATAAAAAAAACACTAATAAATTTCAAATTTCAACCAATTCAAAGACAATGTCACATATTCAAATTGACTTCCCGGTACCAATAGAAATAATGTGCATTGATTGGAGACACGACACCAGGTCACTTGTAGCATATATGAAGATTATCAAGAAGTCTAATCCCATATCACGGTATCACCTCCTTCATATACAAGGGAAACTGATCAAGAGGTCTCCCCAATTAGAAATTTTATCCGGTTACCGGGAACAGTAGGCTAATATGCTAAGACACTGACATATCTTGTCCTGTAAACCTTCAATCTAAAACAGATGAATTCCGTGCATCTAACGTATAGCAATCTAATACATGCCAGCTACGTTTATGGCTTACATGCTCTTTAAACCCCTACATGTAAAGTACCTGTGGCTGTAAGGCCTCTTTGAACCCTACATGTAAAGTGTCTGTAAAGCCTCTATAAAACCCTCGAGAAGCACTCACCGGTACACTCTCTAACCCTCATGTCACCCATTCAGAAAGATACTGACTTGCGCATCAAAGAAATATCATTGAGTCCTTATACTTTGAAGAAGGTAAACATAAACAAATCCAAACAAAACTTTGAAGAGTCCTTATACTACTTCTAAGCAATATGCCAAGATGAACAATAACGATCATACATCTTAAAGCAAATTCAGCCAAACCAAGCTTGCTCCACTCTGAGTCTAGGGGAGCCTACATTGAGGCAAGGGGGTGTCGGTTAACACACCAACTTCGTCCACCTTTTTATTAGACCATTTATAAAATACTTCTATCTTTTAAAAAAAATAAAAGTTAGATTGTCGATTTCACAGCAAAATCCAAAGCAACACCCTGAAACTAAAATCCTAGGTCCACCACTAGCTCCACTACTTGGTATTGCCTACATGAATAACAGCTACAATATTAGCAGCCAGCAATTACAAACCTAGAATGCTACCCAATTAATGACAATCTAATTGACTACAAACATCATATAAGATATCCAAAATCAACTATAATCCCAATAATTTCAATTCTTACAAACATATAGGGGTTTGGGGAAAAAAAAAAGAGAGCAAACCTTAGCAACATCAAGAGGGTTAACAATGATAGCAGAGAGAAAGGCAGCACCAGCAGCCGAAAGCGCATTCGCGGCGAAATTAATTGCATTTGTATCACTTGAACATTTCTTCAAAGATTGAGATTGAGGCTTCAATAACATCTCATGAATCACAGTTTCCGACATCAAAAACCTATTAATTTCTTCCTGACTCAAAAACTCATTTCCATCTTCATTTGATTCCTCAGGCCTCCTCATCCAAGGCTTATCATGGAGGTGGGTTTTATCAGATTCCACCATATATATAATATATGATATCAACCACTTCTAATTTTATTCTACAATCCCAAAAACAGCAAATGGGTCACTCTCAATTCCGAAAATAACGACAACCCAGAAAACTAAAATTCAGGGGAATACAAAAAGAAGAATAAAACTAATGGAATTTATGCAAAGGATTGATATTTATAGAAATTTATGTAAATTTTATAAAAGAGATCATAACATATTAACATGTACTAGTAATAATAACATTATATACAATTAATTGATGAAATTAATAGAAGAAATAAAGGAGAAGTTACCAGAAGTAGGAGAGAGAAACGGAAAACCCTTCAAAGAAGGGGTGGTCTCTGGTTTTAGACTCTAGGGCAGCCGCTTGGAGGTGGTTTTTTTTTCAAAGTACAAAGCACTGTTTTTTTTTTCTTTCTGTTATAGTTTTATTGGCTTTTCATTGGTTTCTTTCTTTCTCCTATAATTTTGGGGAAAAGTCTTTTTCTTTGGATTCTAACTTATTTTATTTTAAATAATGAAGTATGGAGTACATCTTTTTTTCAAGTTCACACATAATAAAGATATGATTGAAAATTAAATAGACAAGTTGTTGATTGTTGTTGTAAATGAAGAAAATGTATGGTCCAAAAGGGAAGATGTGAAGTGTGGAATTTGGGAGTGTCTTCTACTCTTATTTCTCTCCTTTTAAGTACTTTATTGTTTTTTGTTAATTAAACTAATTTTTTGTTTCTACAAATAATATAAGGTTGTCGGCAATAGTGGGTTTATGAAGGGTTTATTTGCTACATCATTTGTTTCTTAATAGATACATTATATTGGTTCGGCGACTTCACTTCTAGCAATTCAGAAACATGAGCACAAATATTTGTTTCTTCCTCCTTCTCTCTTCTCTCTTCTCTCTTCTCCCACCATTACTATCTAGTCATTGCTCGCCGATTTCAGATCTACAATACAGTTTTCCCAACCTCAAACTCGAAGACGATGAAGTAAATCAAGGTTAATTTTTGAAACTTTTGGTGTTGGCGGTGCTTCTTAGTAGTTCACGAAGAGGATAGAGAGTAGGGACATTAAGGGAGTGCAGCGAGGTAGTGATAGGAAAGAAGCGCGTGGGGGCAATGGTCTCGTGTTGCAAAGAGGTAATGAGAGGAAAGAGGAAGAAGTGGATGATGATGGTGGTGGTTACTATGGATCCATCGGAGAGAGAAAGAGGTGGGAGGAGATGTGATGAAAGGGTAGATAAAAAGTAGAGGTGATCAAATTAGCCCGATCCGAAATTTTTCCGGGCTTGGGCACCGATTTGGGGCACGGCCCGACCTTTTTTGGCTTAGGGCAAGCCAAAAATGACTTTTTAGTCTAAATTTTGGCCCGGCCCGGACGTACCAATGTGCATTTTTTTAGGAACGGCCTAGCCCGATCCCGCCCCGCCCCCGCCCCGCCCCCATGATCACCTCTAAGAAAAAGGAGTAAATACATAGACTAATAAGGTATGTGTTTAAACTGATAAAAAGCATCCATAAACTTATGAATAAATACCTATAAACTGATAACTTTATGCCATAAATTGATAAACATTATTCATAAATTGACGTAAAATATACATAAATTCATCAATATAAACATATATATATGACTTAAACTTATATAAAAGCGTCTTAAACTGATACATCTATTAACGAACGAGAGAAATATTTTGGAGGTTTGTGAACAAGCCTCTATTGTCGAAAAAATGTTACAATGCAAAGTATTACAATTCATACAAGTTTGTGTAAATGGGTTTTCTGATAATGAGTCTTACAATATAAATATGTTAAAAGGTTTGTCTATTATTATTGTAAAAAGGTGTATTGTTAGAGAGGTTCATATGTTGTATGATGTGGTATAAACCTCAAAGAATTATTTTCAATACTTCCACAATTACTATAATTGCATGATGCATAGGAGTATAATATTATTAGCCAGGTAAATTTTGAAACCTGGTGTATTATAATAGAATTAACAAACTAAGCTATGCACAACCTTATTTGAATCCTTGGCTTAGATTAATGCAGTAAAACAATCGTCATTCTATAATTCAAACAACAATCGTGGCCTATTCTCTTCATTCGTATGATCTTATCTATGAATAATGTTTTTTTTTTTGGTTGGCAGGATAATCTATGGGTAAGCAAAACAAGACCTGAAAGTCCGTATTACGTGTCTTGGTCTCAAGCTGAATTTAGGACTTTTCCTTTTGAGGTGGACAAACAATCTTGTTACTTGTTAGCTATGTCTTACGTATGAAATGACATGAACCAATGAATTTGGAATTTAAAATTTGATATCATTGGATGTAGACTGACAATTGCTGTTACGTCGACCATGCTAAGCGACTTTAGGTCTCGTCCACAAAAATGCAAAGTTTTTCATAGTAACATATTTGGGATATTGCTAGATTAATCTAACATAATTATTAATTAGGAATACTTTACAACATTTATTTTTAAGAGAGATTAAGCTTGATTAATCTCTTCACACACGCATCAGAAGATATATTGAATTATGGCTTTGGCATGGTTGGATTTTTTTTGAATGTTGTCATATTTATCATTATGAGTCATGACCAGTTTATCATAACGTTTCAAGCATTTTTTTGTTTAAAATGATTGTTATAGTTGTAAATTTCTCTAAACTATTTTGTTTAGCTTTTTAATAATTAAACACGCATGAGCACAATATAGTAATATACTATCTCTAGTTATCTATTAGTAAAAAAATTAAAAATATAATATTTTAAAAGTACATATACAGACAAATCTAACAAGACATCATATGACTGTATTTTTGTTTACATTTAAATCACAAAAGATGGTCAAAGGGGAGTGTGTAAACAGTTTAAAACTCCAAATGATGCAATAGAAAGAAATAGACAAAATATCACTTGAGATTCTATTTGATTTTTATCAATGTATTTTCTATATATTTATATAACTTTTAAGTTAAACTTGTTAATAGTTACAGATGTATAGATTTCGTACACTTTTTTTTTTAAAGGGACAAAGGGTGCAACGTGCAAGTGTTACACTTGAAATAAAAGAAAGAGGCAGTGGGCTAAGCCACAACAGAATCGGTGCTGGGGAGGATTGGGCCTTTGAGCAGCAATACGTTTTTGCATTTCAAGCAAAACCAGACCCAACATCATATGGGGTCATTTATTCCCTGTGCAATTGGTAACAATATAAAGCAGGCTATCTAACGGATATTTTAGCCCATTGACTTCAAGCTATATTATACTCCCTATGGCCTCCATTTACAAATACTTGTTACGCCTACACTTTTCACCCATGTCAATGTAAAACTTTAAGGACTAATCCCTCTAGTTTTGTATATGTAAAAATTATAAATGTACATATTAATAAAATATATAATAAGACGAATCTAATAAGATCTCACATGAATATGTTTTTATTCACGTATAAATCACAAACGATGGTCAAAGTGAAATTTGTGAATAGTATAAAATATCAAAGTGTAACAATTAAATAAAGCTGAGGTAGTAGATTCACTAGGACATACCAAATAAATATAAATCTGACCCATTGCGGCTAGTAGCGAGCCTGAAATATAAGAGCCAAAACACAAAGATAAAGGAAATAAAAGAAACTATTACAAACTCATCCTCAAAAGAAAAAAGAAACTATTACAAACTTAGGGTTCCTAATCATGAGTAGATGATGTATGGAGTGTGATGATTTGCCTAAACTAAAAAGGCATAAATCGACCCAAATAATTCAATATTACTATTCAGAACTATACTTATTTGATCTATGAACCTTGTTTATAACCAAAATCTTCGTTTAGAAATTAATGTGCTAGGATGTAAGATAACCCAAATTATTACAAGCTACTACAAGAGTGTCACATATTGATACACTCAATATAATAAGTAGATGCAATTTCTCTAACAATGCTCTCATATAAAAGCATTGCAATTGAGAGGAAAGGGAAAACTGAGTTCATTGCATCTTATTTGGATGTGGAATAGGAAAGACAATGAAAAGGATTCATAGGTTCCATTCTCCACCATTTACTAAACCAAAGTTTTCCTATTGAATATTATTGAAAAGACAATGCAAGCTTAAATCTTCCCTCCCCCATTGTTTCCTCTTTTCCACATACTCTATGGCTGCTAAGTGCAATCTAATTTAACACATAGTTAACATTGTTTTTCTAACAAGACCTTAGTTTCTACAAAGTTCATATATATATATATATATATATATATATATATATATATATATATATATATATATATATATATATATATATATATATAAGTGAGTTCATATGAGAATGCATACTTACATGAGAAATGAGAATGGATTTTACGTGCTATAACTCTAATGAACAAGTGATGTAACTCTAATGAAAAAGTGATGTAACTCCAAAAAAAGAATATTAGGAAAAAAAAAAAATTTTGGGCTCAAATTTTTTTCGGAGGTATAACTCTAATGAAGAAGTGTTGTAACTCTAATCCAATCGTGTGGTTGAGATTCATTCTCATTTCTCATGTAAGGAGCATTCTCATGTGATCTTGCCCCATATATAGGCTAAAGAGGCTAATTAACCATCATTTGTATCTAGGCTTATGCATGTGTATGTCAAGTAATTGACAAAACCCTGAATTCAATAATCTTAGCAAGAAACAATAAGTAGAAAGGGAAAAGCCTAGCATGAAAGTAAAGAGTATGTCAAGATAGCCAAGGAGACTGCCTAACTAGCCTTTTTGAAAGCTTTTATTCACAAAAAACTTCACAATAATTAAGGAAGCAGGCAAGTCATCCTTGGCTACTAAACCATGACTCTTACCCTTCATGTAAGGCCCTCCTCTTCTTTGCACAACTCTTTGCTAAAGCTAAATGCCCTTCATTGGGATGCACTACAATGTTCTACATCTCCCTCTTTATATAGCCAAATGAAATAGATAGCAAGTGTGCATGTCAGATTCTCAGTTGCCCATATTTTTACTTTTTTAGTCCCATTCTTCAATAATAATATCCCTCCCCCACCCATATCTTCTTTAATCTTATGCCCTTTCCCCTAAATTTAGCATTGTCGATCTCCCTTACACATTGACATAGGTAGATATTGTTTTTTTAAATTAGATGGTCTTCGTTATAGCTTTGGCAAAATTCTTTGAAAAAGTCAAAAAGATAAGATACTGTTATATGTGGAAATGTATTATTATTGGCTTTTCCTAGTGGTGATATTGAAAGCTTTTGAATTTCACGTGGTATCCCTCACTTATTAACATTTATATATGGTACCAACTCAACTAATTGTACTACTTCCCACCACCGAAACTACATGCTAAGCACCTTCCTACAATAATCTTCACCACCACTATTGTCACCAAACAGACCCGCAATGCCTCTTGTGAGCATCGATTTAATTCATCAATCATTAGCGTAAAGTTTGGTGGAAGTATGTAATAGATGGTCAGTGGATTGCAAAGAAGGGGTCTAGTAGATCTGGTTAGTGATAATAGTGGTGGTTAAGTTTTGGGATGGGGGGTAGCGGGTGGCTGAGTAGTGGGAGGTAGTATAATTATTTGAGATGATATCTCATAGAATTGTCAATAAACGAGAGGTATCACATAGAGTTCAAGAGCTTGCGATGGTAACATATAAAAAAGTCAATAGTACAAGAGTACCATAGCTGGTAAAACTTCCCGTTAAATGTTGGTAAATGTTATTGTAGTATATGTATAGTTGATCTCGATCTATTTGTACTAATTGTATATATATTAAGATTACAAGTTTAATTTAGTATTGAATATTTTTCTCACATAATTATTAAACTTTCATCCAACAAAATCACAATTTTCGTTTGGGATCCAGGTGTAATTTTATATCTCATAAATCCTCGTGTGAAGATTACAAAAGCGGTGAATGTGAGGAGGCGTTAAATTACACCCGTGATAGACACCCGTGAGTCAAATTCTTCCCATAAAACTCTCAACTTCATTCATCCCATAATAATTGTAATAGTTTAATGTGTGCTTCCTCCATTCTGAAATAAATGAAACGCTTCTCTCTTTTATGTGAGAGTTTTTTGAGAGAAGTGTTTCATTTATTTCAGAACCGAGAAAGTGTAAAAGAAATATTATTATATAAAATGTTATTAGATTAGTCTCATGTATATTCTGAATATAAACTATTTTTATAATATTTAGTAAAACTAGATTATCAGTGATATTAGTGACCAAAATTAGGTCTTGATAAACATAAAATTCAAATTGTTGCAATTATATTGAGAAAAGAAATTGCTATATATAAAGAAACACAAATAGTGCAACTCTTGTTTTAGGGGTCATGTTCTATGTATTATCTTTCATGTTGTTGAATTATGATTGACTTTTTTTCTTTCAAAGAATTTTTAAAATTGGAGGAATATGATAAAGAATTTATATCTTTAAAATTTGTTCCTTTTTATCTTAATATTTTTTTTTCTGTCCCACCTCTCTCCTCTACAAATCATATGCCAATGTAGACATGTAGTATGCCTAATATAGAATATATTCCATTTTGGGGCAATGTCAGACTAAAGGGATGGACTCAGATTGCGGATTAGGATCTTCAGCAAGGTGTACACAGTGGGATGTGAAGCTTTTGCTGTAAATAAGAAATGCATGAACTTGTATATGTATTTTTTTATGATCCATTTTCTTAGCTTACAACAATCGAGCACTAGATTGCAACTGAATTTGGACCACTCCCAGGGCGGTAGTCGCCTCGGTACTAGATATCATTGGACCTTTAGGTTCCTCTAGATCTCCAATATATTTGCAGTTATCTCAATCCACTCATTTTTTAATTTTAGGGGGACCAAATAACTTTTTGTAAATTTCATGGGAATAAAAATTTTAAATAGTTATTATTGATCCCATTTCTAAATAAATAGATCTCAACCAATTGTATGTAATCTATTTATTTAAGGTCATTGTAAATCTCAACCAACTAATTAACTTAATTAGAAGGTCTTGGTAGTGTGATGAAAATCAAGATTAGGGTTCTAAACATGATTATTACTCTTTGTAAAACTATATATTGAGAATAGTTTAAAACATGTTATGCAAGAGCTTTTTGATTTGGTTTTCAAGCTAACACTCTAATCAGTAACTTCTTATATAGTTAAAAGTTAACTGTTTTAAAATTAGACCATAGTAGTGTTATTATTAAGGATGTTAAAAGTTGGGATTATTTCTTTTGCAAAGCTAATGAAAATACTTTTGAAGAGTGAAGACAACACTTTATTTTTTAGGTTAGCTTGAGTTTTAAGTACTCGAGTTCAGCATGGTCAGGCTAGCAATTTGGCACAAGCCATAAACTACCCTTATAAGTTATAATACCCCAACACCTTATGGTCTACGAGTTATTACCAATTGTAAATATAGGAACACCAATTGGTCCCATAGATCAATACATGGCAGCCTTTCAGAGTAATTTGGTCTCACTTATGCACCTTTTCGTAGGGAGACTTCCTAACCATCTCAAGAATACTCAACTAATAAGCATGCTTAATTGCAAAGTGTCTTAGCATATTATAAGATCCCCAAAAAAAACTGAAATTTATTTTTAGCTGACCATTAACGTTAACTCTCCATGTATTTTAAAATAAGTCTAAGAAATGTTGTTACATTATACTAATTATGCTAAGTTTTGTCTTTCCATCATGCTAAACTCAAGAATATAATTTTCTATATGTTTTAAATTAGGTTGGTATAGACATGCCAACTCTTTAGGTTGAAAATCTCAAAACTTAATGCAATTATTAAAGGGGCGTTCTTTGTCACAATTATTGGTTTTCGATTTTTTGTGTTAATTATTAAAATTTTGGAAGTCATATGATATAGATTGTATAATTAATGCATTGAAATTATACTTATCATGTTTATTTTTGAACCGACAACTGAAAAGTAAATATACCTTTTCTAATTTTCATAATTCTATTTCTAGTTTTTAAGAAACTGAAAAAATTACAAAGATACTTAAAATGACTAAGGCTCTGTTTTTTTGGACTGAATAAGTACGAGCGAACCGAAATGAAGTCCGAACTAAAATCAACCGAAATGAATAAGTACGAACCGAACCGAACGGTCCGAATCGAACCGAACCGATATGATTCGAACCGAACCGATTCGAATTGAGTATTATTAATAATTACAAGTAGAGTAATATTTTTATCATCATTGATAATGATAATAATTAATAATATTAATGATAATGATAATGATAATAATAATAATATTAATATGCATAAAATAATATTCTTATGAATTGAATAATAATAATAATAATAATAATAATAATAAAATAACAATAATAATAATAATAAGAAGAAGAATATAATAAAAGTAATAATAGTAATAATAATAATAACAATAATAATAATAACAATAATAATAATAATAATAATAATAATAATAATAATAATAATAATAATAATAATAATAATAATAATAATAATAAGAAGAAGAAGAAGAAGAAGAATATAATAATAATAATAATAATAATAATAATAATAATAATAATGATGATGATGATGATAATAATAATAATAATAATAATAATAATAATAATAATAATAATAATAATAATAATAATCAATAAGTTGTAGTCTCGAACCGAACCGAATAAGTCGAACCGAACCGAATAAGTCGAAGCGAACTAAACCGATCCGATCTCGATTCGAACTAAATCAACGTCGAATCGACCGAATCAACTGACGGCCCAACTAAACCGAATCGATCCGCAGCGAACCGAATTTCCATTTATTCGACCCAAAAGAACCCTAATTCATCTTAATCCTAGATAAATGAGTCAAAAACTCTCGACACTAACCACTTATATATTTCAATTGTTGTCTAACCTTACCGGTGATAGTCTAATGACTTCAATATTGAAGTGTGTAAGATTTTGACTCATAAGACCTAGAGTTTGGTGCCAGCACTATATACATTAATACGAATATTAAGGTTATCTTCGTAGTTAAGTTACTCTTTTTAATTACAATAAGAAATTATCACAATTGGAGACTCAACGTACATAGTATATAGTACTACTGTACTCTGTCAAAAATCTTGCTCTTTTTTTCTTCATTGGACGCGTTAGAGGGGAAGGAAGTAGGAACCATCATGATTAGCATAAGATAAGGAGGAGCGGAGTGTAGTCAGTGTACATACATGCATGAATCATGATGCATGTCTTTTATTATTGGCTTATACGGCTGCAATGTGAAGAATATAGACCCTTTCTTAGTCGGGGATATTACATAACTTTATTATATATTACTTCTTCCGTTGCTTAATAGTCAATAGATGCATCATATTGACTAGATACATCTGCCGATACATAACTTTAACTATCAATATTTTCAATTTTATATTATTAAAAAGTATAAAAAAAATATTTTGAAAACATACATTGAGATTAACCCAACAACAATTAAAATAATGTCATTTATATTTACAAAATAGTAATTAAATATGGTCAAAGTTGGTATCCAAATAGTGTCAAAAGTCAATTATATGATGCATCTGTTAAAAAACGCAGGAAGTATATTATCTGGTAGACTTTATGTAAATCAAAATTATCGACTTCATTCTTTAGTGAAAAGTAGTCAAGTAGGCATTGTTATCTTCAACTCAAAATATGATAATATTCATACGTAGTAACCAATAATGAGTTCTAATTGGTAAAATTCATTTGATCATTAAAATCAAACTTATTTAGTTAAAAGAAAACTATTAGTTTTATTCGGTAATATAAATCAATAATTTCAAATAACAGATACAATGCTGAATTAGTAAAAACTATTTTTAAATAGTAAAAGCTGTTAGTATATGTCAATATTCATTAAAATATTCTAATTTCTACATATAACAAAAAATTAGTACAATCAATTATAATCAGTAAATTAATCTAAGTTCAGTAAAAACTAAAAAGGTTTAGAGAAATGCACTAATTATTCATAGATGCATTTGGATCCTAACAATATAACGTATAGGGCTGGCAATGATGCGAGTCGAGCTCGAGTTTGATTAAACTCGACTCGAACTCGAAAACTCATACCCCAACTCGACTCGACTCGAAAACTCGCGAGCGTCATATTTTCAAGCTCGAACTCGAACTCGGAACCTAAACTCGAGCTCGAGCTCGAGCTCGAACTCGAACTCGAGCTCGAACTCGAACTCATTTAAAGCTCGAACTCGAACTCGGTAAAAGCTTGAACTCGAACTCGGTAAAAGCTCGAACTTGAACTCTAACTTTGTTCCAACTCGACTCGGTTCCAACTACCTTAAGGCATTCTTTGAAGATTTTTTATGAACAAGAAATATCAAACTGAAAATAAATCCCTTAAAAGTACTTAACCATACATGAAACATCATTACATCAACATGAAAAGTTTTTCAATCAATCCCAAAAAAACAACTAATACAAATTCGTTATCATCATATCACTACAAAGCGTTAAAGCCACAACTAATACAATTTGCACATCACATGATGGCCACATTTTAGGTTCCGCAACCTTAACACCAAATCATGCACCTAGCTCAAACTTTTTCCACAAAAACCTGTCAAGAAATAAAATGAAACCTTGTTAATAGGAGTTATTCATAATAACACTATTTTAAAAGTGAAGTTGATATAATTAACTTCCAAAAATGAAAATAAATTCTACTCACTAATTTTATCAACTAAACCTATTCATTATCACTTTGTTGGCTCCTTGGATGCTATCGGGATAGAGATTTGCTCTTTAAAGTACAAACCATCCCAGAGAACAAGCCAACAAAAAATACAACCTCATCTGCACTCTTTGCAAGTACAAACCATCCCAAGCAGCAACAACTAACCACCAAGCAAAAAGAAAACCAAAAACAAAACAACAACAACAAACACCGAAATAAACAACAGATTACAAATTGATGAACCCAACTATTAACCAGCACTATTCTACTTACTCTCAACAAACCTCCTGCATCTTTTACTTTAAAACTTCCTACCCCATATTTCCAAACTCGAACGAAAATCCTGGACTCGGGAATGCACCTATCCACCTCAAAAAGTTACTGAGACATAAGCATCACGGGAGCACTAAAAGCAAGAACAAATAAGCATTCCGAATCCCGGCGGAATCCCGGAGCGAAAGCCAAGCAGTGGCAAACACACCACACAACAAACGAGAGAACGAGAATCGACTCAAACATTGAGATGTAATATCGCCTAGCCAAGATTTTTCACTAACGGACCATTTACTTGTGACTCTACTCTTGAATCAAGCATAATTTAGAATCCACAAAAAGATCTACATTATTTTAGTGACAAACATCAAAAAAAAAAAAAAATAATGAACTTAGAAACCGAACTTACAAACAAACAAATCAAGCATAATGAACTCGAACTTGCAAACCGAAATTAACGAGAAACATAATGAACTTAGAAACCGAACTTACAAACAGACATGAGCGACGCCGAGGTGAGGTGGTGGTGTGCGAGGGCTTTCAGTGTCACCTGGAGTAGCACCGCTGTCGTGGTGTGCGGGAGAGTGGTGGGATGAAGCGTCGTCGCCTAGCGTGGTGGGAGCGTGGTGGGTCAAGCGTGGAGTGACGAGTGAGGGAGATGAAGATGGCCGAATGCCGATGGAGAATGGAGAGGGAGGCGTGATCTGCGTGAGTGCTACTGTTGTTTTAGGGCTGGGAGACTTATTAGTCTTTAGGCTTTACTCTCTCACTCCTTAGTCCTTCCTTACAATGGATGGTTAAGATTAGATTGTTGTGTTTCTTTAAATCTCATCCATTGATAATAGTTCTATTTCTTATAGGAGAAATCTTTCACTTTGCCTTTTACTCATTTAATATATTTTTTTCATTTTTTTTAAAAGAAAAGTTCAAGTATTTTTTTTTAAAAAAAGGTTAAACTTTTTTTTAAAAAATAAAAAGTATATATATTTTTTCGAGTATCTCACGAGCTTTTCGAGTCGAGTATTGAGTTGCTCGACTCGACTCGTTAACATGTCGAGTCGAGTTCGAGCTCGAGTCGAGCTCACTCGAGTCGAGCTTTGACCGAGCTTTGACCGAGTCGAGTTCGAGTAGCTCGCGAGCTGTCTCAACTCATTGCCAGCCCTAATAACGTAGTTGCACCTGCACTTTCATTCAACAATTTGAATCGCTTTTCACTAGTTAGTTTGTTCTAACTAGTAAACGATGCGTGGCATAATAAGAAAGAGAAAGGGAATTATGGAATAACGTGAATAAACCTAGAGATTAGAGAGAATATTTATGAATTTTATTCACTGAAAGGGTAAATTTCTAATAGTAACGATTAACGAACGTAGTCCCACAATTCAAATAGCTTTCCACTTATGTGGAAAATACTTACTTTCCTAGCTCACTGCGTCACACACGCACCCTCGCTCAAAAGCCTTGATCGAACTCATGGAATCCATGGAAGAGGAAAGCCTAGCATGAAAGACGAGAGTTTGTCAAGATAGCCAAGGAGACTGCCTGGCACGCACCAAATTGAGGACTCTAAGTTCTTACTCCCTTTGTCCCATATTAATAGTCGCATTAATAATAATGTGACGAGTAATTTGGAACGGAAGTAGTATACTGTAAGACCCTCAATGTAAATGAGGCAGGCAAGTCATCCTTGGCTACTAAACAATAATACTCTCAACTTCATGTAAGGCCTCTCTTCCTCTCAATATTATGTCTTTTGCTTGAGTTGCTTACTCCATGTCAAGCTCTTTCTCTCTATATATAGCAAAAAAAGCTCATAAATATGACTGCGGCATCTTATCCTAATCTTCCACCAGCTAGCATTTCCCATATTGGGATATATTCTTTCATAATAATGTCGAGAGACCAAAACTTTGACTATAAAATCAATGATGATATTGACGGCTGATTTGGAATAAAGCAAACCAAAATGTCAACTGGGCATGCAATTTTATACGTATGGAATATAATCCCGAGAAATGATAAACATCAAACTGCTAAATATTTGCAAACATCTAATAAGGGTAAAACTGTCAATGTACATGGGAAAAAGTTATCAGTCAAATAAAAAAGTTATCTCGAAAATTGCAAACTATCAATTAGAGGTGATCATGGGCCGGGCCGAGCCAAAAAAAATTGCCCATTGACCGGGCCGGGCCCAAATTTGGGCCAAAAAATTGTGCCCAAAGCCCGTTATTTCGGGCCGGGCCGAGTGGGCTTTTTCGGGCCAAAACGGGCCGAGCCTAAAAATTAGACTAAAACGTCTTTTTTGGCTTGTCCAAAGCCCGCCCCAAAAAAAAAAACTGCCCAAGCCCGCCCAAAAACCGGGCCGGGCCGGGCTGGAGTTGATCAGCTCTACTGTTAATCAAACAAAAAAGTGATCTCGAAAATTTCGATGCTAATAAATAGTGTTCATGCTACTACAACTAGTGTTCGTGTAATTACAAATAGTGTTTATGCAACTAACAAATAGTGTTCATGAAATAAAAATAGTGTTTTATTTCTCTTCTATTCCCTGTGACCCACTTCACCACCTTTTCAGCTTTTTATTAATTTTTTATTCCCTGTTAGATGTTTGCAAACATCTGTAGTTAGATGTTTATTATTTCTCATATAATCCCAACTTTGATTTCAGTATAGTAGATGTATAGGAGTACTAGCTATAGCTAGTAATTCACTTTGTAAAATGTATGTCATTTTACTTTGTTAAGCGTATCTTAATTAACCAACTTGATAAAATGAGGCTGAAAGTTGCCCACGCTTATTGCTACTTCCTGAATGAAATTCTAATATAGTATTATGTAAAATCTAATGTATGTCTTAATTTTGAAATCAATCTCAAATAATAATAGAACAACGAAAATAAAGAAAGCAATAAAAGAGACACAAAGGATTTTTACGTGGAAATCCTAGAATAAGGAGAAAAACCACGAACTATGCACTAGGAATCAAGATGTTCTTTAATGGTAATTACAAGCTTTCAAGATTTCTAAAGCTCTCTCTTCTCTCTAATCTCAGAAGAGTAATAATCTCACTTAGCATACAATGAATAAACGACGCGACCTCAAACATATTTATACTAGGGTTAAAAGGAAAACCTAATGGAACAGGAAACCGAATCTGAGTAGAAAAACAAGTAAAATCCTGTAGCCAGGGAACACCACGGCCAGGTCGTTGAGGGGGGGTCTCTTCACCTTAAAAACCTTGAACTTATCTGAACTGAACTTATCTAAACTTATTGGACCTGATTGAATCTGAATGGAACTCATTGACCTGATTGGAACTTATTAGACCTGATTGGACCTGATTGAAACTTATTAGACCTTATTGGACCTGATTGAAATTTAATTTGACCTTATTTGACAAAAAATTCGATGAGCAATAATATAAATAATACACCTCGAAATTAGTTATGACGTAATAATTATTAAACTTTACCCTTCAAAAAATAGTAATTATTAATCTCTTACTAATAACATTTTCTAATAATAGTTAACAATAAAAAAATACTATTTACACACTTGCATATACACAACTTTGACCACTAATATACTTGTTTTGATTTCATAAAGCAATCAATTGATAACATTATCTGTCATTGTTATTAGTCACGAAAAGATGTTATCTCTAGTTATTTACAGACGAATTGCAAAATATTATAATTATGATGATTATTATTGTTAACCTTATTTGACCATGATTATAATATTTTAAAGTAATAACATAATCAACTAATTGTAATATAAATAATAAAATAATAGACAATAATACGTTTATAATACTATATAATCATAGTGATACTTTAATTAAAAATTTAATTTTAATTATAGATCATTGATTATTTGGACCTTATTAGAACTTGTTGGACCTGATTGGACTTTATTGAAACTTATCTGAAATTATCTGAATTGAACTGAACTGAACTGATTGGACCCAGAACTTATTTTTTTAAGGTGAAGAGAATGCACCCTGACTTGCCTTCACCCTCTTGTTTGTGGTGCTTTATTTATAATGCAAATGTAGCAGAAATTTCTACAAACCCTCTCATGAAAAAAGCTTGCAAACCTTTCCAAGGAAGAAGAGGAAGGCCTAGCATGAAAGAGGAGAGCTTGTCAAGATAGCCAAGCCTGGCACCTATATTTTGATTAAGACCTTAATTACAAATCAAAACTCTTAACAACCAATAAATATAGAATTAAGTAGCAGGCAAGTCATCCTTGGCTATTAAACAACATAACTCTCAACTTCATGCAAGGCCTCTCTTCCTCTCTAATCAACACCTATGATGCACATATGCCATTGCTTGAGTTGCTGACCACAACCATGGAGCACGACGCTATATATAAGCTAATTAAGCCTAATGATACTGTGATCACATATTCATATCTCCCCCAGTCCTTATTATCCTAACGACTATGATGCACATATTCATACCCAATGCAACACATGAGCAGTTACTGTAAAGAATATCTGAACTTTGCTGCATTTTATCCTTATTTTTCTTTACAGTAACTGCTCATGTGTTGGGATATATTCTTTCATGTTGTAAGGAACAAAATTTGACATTAAAATTGTTGGATCTGGATGATCTGATCTTGACAGAATCCTTTTTAATTTTTATGGACATTAAGGCTCTGTTCTTTTGGACTGAATAGAACTAAACTGAATTGAACTGATCTGAATTTGTCTGAACTGAACTGAACTGAACTAAACTAAACTGAAATGAAATGAATGAAAACTGTGAGAGAAAACTAACTGAACTGAATTTTCCTGAACTGAACTGAACTGAACTGAATTTGTCTGAATTGAACTGAACTGAACTGAATTTTCATTAATTCAGTCCAAAAGAACAGAGCCTAAATCAAATATTGTCAACTCGAGAAGCAATTTTATATTTTTGCGATATGCATGGAATATAATCCCAGTTTTTATGTTAGTACTGTGTACTACTCCCTCCGTCCCATAATATAGTGCTTGTTTCTCTCTCTTGAGGTCAAACTTTAAATTTTTTGACCAAATATTCTTATTATTATATACAAAAAAAAACATACTCATGTGGGATTTTGTTGGGTTCGCCTCAATGTGTACTTTCATAATATCAACTTTTTATATATTTTAATAATTCGGAATTGAAGATATTGAAGGTCGAATGTATATCTTAAGACCGTGCAAAAAGGAAACAAGCACCCTATTATGGGACGGAGGGAGTACATTCGTGCATGGTACATTATATAGTATGTATCATTCAATCTAATAATTGGTATCTTAAACATCAATTTAACTGTCATTTAATGTGGTTAATTATATCCATAAAGAAGATTTTTCCATGACTATATCTGTTATCGTCATGTGGGATTTTGTTGGGTTCGCCTCAATGTGTACTTTCATAATATCAACTTTTTATATATTTTAATAATCCGGAATTGAAGATATTGAAGGTCGAATGTATATCTTAAGACCGTGCAAAAAGGAAACAAGCACCCTATTATGGGACGGAGGGAGTACATTCGTGCATGGTACATTATATAGTATGTATCATTCAATCTAATAATTGGTATCTTAAACATCAATTTAACTGTCATTTAATGTGGTTAATTATATCCATAAAGAAGATTTTTCCATGACTATATCTGTTAATTAATGCTTAAAGGTAACTTAATCCTTCAAACAGTTTGTGTTTAAAGTAACAATATCATGGGAGGGGAAGAAGCTGTTCGAGCTAAAGTACTCAGGAGCTATTTATTTATTTATTATGTATGAATTAAACGAGTGATCAAATTGTGAAATATGTTTGATTTTTAGAGTGAAAAATGCAGTAACAATAGACTCGTGATAGATGGTTGTAGAGGATATGTGTTCATGCTCTATTCTTTGTATCATCTTATTCGAGCCCCACTATGAGAATTTTTTAATTAATCGAAAAGATTTAGGTGTAGTGAAAGACATTTGCATGGGAGGAGAAAGATGCTAATCAAGCTAAACTACTCGGGAGCAAATTGTATTTGATTTGGTCAAAACTCAACTTGAGTTGACTTGAATCAAACTCGAATTTGACTTGATTTGACTCGACTCGAAATAAAACCGAATCGAACTTGGGTGTTGACCCAACTGGTTTTGATAATGACAAACTAAAGTAATTAACTAACATAGTTTTGAGTTTTATGTGTGCAAGATTCAATTCATATAATGGTGCAAGCAAAATGAAGAAAGTTCCTAATTAATGGAAATTCCAAGAAGAGTTGAAGTTCCTAAGTTGGAACTCCAAGCTCATAGAGGAAAAGTTCCTGAGGAGGACCTAGTCCCGAGTAGAAGAAGTCTATGTGTATGAGAAGTTCCTGAGGGGGAACAAGCATGCAGCAGCATTGAACAATTCGTTTGTTCCTTGAGTTGAGGAACATAGCAGTTTCTCATATCAAGGAAATTAAAAGGAACAGCGAACTTTTGGGAACTGTATTGGCATGAGTCTAAAAGGGACCAGTTATAAAGTAAATATGATTTTAGGAGTAAGTTAAGCGTGATGAGTTTTAATAAGTCAAGATTTTATCATTATGAATAGGTAAAACGAAATCATATTTTATCTTTATGAATAAATAAAATAAAATCTTATATTTTATCTATATTAATTAGTTTTATTTAGGATAGTAGCTAATTTTCAGATAAAAGACTGATCATTTTCTTCTTAGCTCTTACTTAATTTGGTAAAATCGTGTTTTATCTTTTAGTTAATTAAAATTAGTTTTTATCTTTCGGGATCAAAGTTCCTAATCTTGTTGTTTAAGATGACCGCTTTTTTAGGGGATAAAGTTTGTAACTCTTTAGCCTATAAATAGATTACTTTATTCATTTATTCTAAAAGTATCTGACTTGAGTGAACAAAGCTTTTAAAACAAATAAGTAAAGTTGCAAATAGTGAATCAGTGCCATATATATCAAGTTTCTGTCATTGCTATTGTTCTAACTGCTTAATTAGTGCTTGTTTCCATGGTTAATAATCTATATTTCGTATTCGTTTTAGGGTTGGGATTTTGAGTGAAATCTTGTATTTGAGTGAGCTTTAAGTCATGGAGGCTTACATGTTAAATTGGTTAAGGAAGCTCTCTATACCAACCTGCATCTTTACTTTACTAAGTCATGGGAGTAGGCTTACATGTTTTAGGTGCTGCTGATAGGGTCCTTTTGGGTTGGAGCCTAACCGTCTCTAGGGAGCCGGGAGAGTTAGAGAGAGGATAATTCTAATGGAATATTGATGGTTAAGCTTAATAGAATCTAATCCATTTGTTATTTATGAGTTTGTATATAAGAAACTTATAAAATATATATATCCTAGTTCTAATTATAATTATCTAGAATTATTTTGTAGTACTTTCCTGGGATTCCTAGGACTTATTCGCAAGAGATGATTGACGAGCTAAGAAATATGTGGGTGAAATATTTAAACAACCAAACACAATACGATGGAGATTGAAGACGACGGTCAAGTTTGAATTGTATATATTATTTAATTATTTTAGAGTTTTAGTTTTAGTCGATAGCATTAGATTATAGAAACTTTATTTTTAAGACATTATTGGAAGAAATTGATGTTTTGAGTGAAATTGGTTTTGGATATAAATTAAATGTAGCAAATATTTTTTTTGACACGATGAATAAAGCAAGCAGAAATTTCTATTTAATAATATTGTTGTAGCTATTTATAGATTCTTTTAAATAAATAAAAAAAAGCGTATATACAAGGAGCTGCAAATACAGGAGCAGTTACAGGATAATGTATGTATACTGTAACATTCTATTTTTTTTAAAAAAAAACGTGTAATAAACCTAATAAACCGATTGTGGTCAATAACTAGTTTCAAATGGCTAACCTCTTTACATATCATATGTACGCATACCTAAGAGACTGGTTTTACCTGTCAACTGGTCTCCCAAATAAACAAAGAAACTAGGCATTATAACGGGTCTCCTAACCTACGACACTGTGAGATGGAGACGTGTTGTAGTCCGGTTTCCTAGGCTATTTTCAACCGATTTCCTAGGCCTTTTTTTGTAGTAGTGAGCTAAAGAGATGACTTTGAGTGAAGCAAAAGAGAGAGGACTTCCTGTTGTTGGGATGGTGTTCATAGAGGAACACGAGTGGGAATTGTAGTGTAACATGTTCTACTGAATGGTTGGCCTATTATTAGTGAAAGAGTTAAGTTTATAATCCATTGTGGTCGAGGTTTTTTCACTTCCTGTTGGGTCTAGTAAGTTTTCCTCATACAATTTTTTGTGACTTTGCATTGTTCCTTTCGTTGTTTAATTTCTTTAATTCCGCAAAAAGTACAATATTCATTGTTCCCATCACTATATAATTCACCCCATCTATTGTAGTGTTCCTAAGTGAAATAACAGAGGGGCAACTCGACTCTATAAAATAGTGAGGAACTTCGACTTGATGAATTAGTCACAATAACACTACCACATTAAATAATAAACCAATATTTAATTTTGAATATATTGGAAATGTTCTACATAATAATAGTTTATTATAAGATATATAGGCAATAAAATCTTCTATGTAAAATTAGTAATTTTTTAACGGAAAAATTTAGATAACCTTCTTAAATTGATAACATAATTTTTTAAAAATGAAATTCAGAATATTCAAATTTAATCTTTCAAAATTTTCCTATATTTTATATATGTCAAGCTAAATTCGGGCCAAAAACTAGTAAGCATATTAAAATACTCCCTCTGTTTTTATCCTTCTCACTTTCCTGTGCGCGTCTCCCAAAGCACATCTTTAAACTTAAATATCTTTCATTATATATTAGTAAAAAGTATAATGATTGAATCTTAATAAAATACTAATTGAGACGAATCAAACAAGACCCCACATGACTATAATTTTTTCATATAATTGAAAAAAATTGAGAAGATTCTCTCTAAGTATGAATATTATTAAGATTCTAAGTGAAAAAGAAAAAAAAACAAGGGGAGTATCATCCAAAGTCCAAACCTCCCATGTCCTTAGGCTATGTTCAGTTCACCTTATTTTTACTTATTTCAAATCGGATCGGATAAGTTCGGATCATACTTATATTTAAAAATTTATTATTATTGTTATTATTATTATTGTTATTATTGTTGTCATGATTATTATTATTATGTATTAGTATTACTAACACTATTATTATTATTATTATTATTATTATTATTATTATTATTATTATTATTATTATTATTATTATTATTTTATTTTTTTATTTTTTTATTTTATTGTTATTATTATTATTGTTATTATTATTGTTATTTTTATTATGATTATTATTATTATTATTATTATTAGTATTACTTTATATGATTACTATTACTTTTAATACTGCTACTATTTACTAGTATATTTGTTCAAAAGGATTATTATTGTCTTTGTTGTACTTATTAATTATTAATATTGGTAATTATTATTAATGTCGTTGCTATTATTATAAATGTCATTGATATCCCTATTTCAAGCTATTTGTGTTCAAGAAGAAGAATGTTATTTTGGCATTTGTACGTGTTCTTTTTTATATTTGTTGAATTAATAATTTTGATATGCGATCTTCTTTTTGATGTTGTACATGTAAATAACATGATAATTAAATATGATGTTTATTTTTTTTAACAATTTTGGCAGAATAATATAAAGTATATATTACTAGTTTATATAAAACATGAGTAACAAGGGATAACCTAATGGTGTTGGCATCACCTTCAAATTTTTCCCTACACGGGATTTCAACTTATCTTTAAAAATAAAGTTTATATTGAACAGGACATCGATATAACAAGAATATTTAATAATTTTGTTCAATATCATATGATTATATATATTTATAGGTTTATTTATAATGAAAAAAGAACAATTAATTGATATAACAAAAAACATGTTGTTAGTTAAATCCAAACATGTCATCAATATAAAAATAACATCTATCTTTTTTTTTTTGAGGGGACATCTATCTTTTATTTTTAGAATGTAAATAGATTTTGTATGCTCTTTCAATATCTGTTTTTTTTATTATCATTATATGTTCTTTCAATACCACCTAAAATCTTATCATAAACGGACCTTAAACATGAACAATATGTTCTTTTTACCATCAATAATATGTTTTTTTAACCCAAAATATGTGTTCTTTTATTTTTAATTGTATGTTCATATACTATGTGTTCTTTTTCAAAAAAAAAACTAATTATGCTATTATTATTATTATTATTATTATTATTATTATTATTATTATTATTATTATTAAAAGTTGTGCATAGTAATAAAATAATAGTAATAGTAATACTAGTAATGAAATACAAAGTAATAATAATATTAGTAATAATATGTTTTATAAAAGATAAGTTCAGATCAGATCAGATAAGTTCAGATCAGATCAGATACGTTCAGATCAGATCAGATAAGTTCAGATCAGTAAATATAAGGTGAACTAAACATAGCCTAAAGTATGTTTCGTACTTTCCTATCAATTTTCACCACAAAATATATAAAAAAGCAGTGAAGTCAAAGTTAAGTCAAGATTTTGTAATAATTTTGGTTATTCCCAAATTAACCCTCCTATAATTATTTAGGTAGTTTTATTTATTTATTTTGAGGTGGCCCTTAGCTTATCCTTTAAGTTAAAGATCAGTGTGTCTAGGGTTGTTCACTTTTTTGTTAGTGGTACTGGTACATCATAGTTTTTGTTTGATCTTCTCAATGGCTAATAATAAATCAATTATGTTTTGTATAGTAATTAATATGAGATTAATAAATTGTGTGACTTGTGTCCATATAGAAAATTATAGTGATTATTGGTATAGTCTTTTTGACAGATTGGGTCTAATGCAAAGAGATGGATAATAGGAGAATACTGAAAAACACCACAATCTTCACTTATATAATCTTGACAATGCAATGCACGTTTAAAAAAATCTAGTAATTAAAGTATGTCAAAGGAAGCAACATACTTTATATTATAATTACAAGTAGATCCCTATAGTTAGGTGTACATAGCTATCATTTGCTCTTACTAGTCTTATATGCAAGTTATGCATGCGAAATCGCTATCAAATTTAAATTTATTGTATAATTGTATCTAGTAATAATTTTTTGATAATCTCTTCTATATATCATGATAGTAAGAAAGAAAACCTAGTATAATGTACTAAAAATATCAAAAAAAAAATCACTTTTTATAAAGGTGATGATAATTTTATGATTCTAACTGTTACCCAATAACTAGTAATATTAAATTAGAAAGATTAAAGAAAGATAAAAGCATTTCAGAAAAATATATAATAGAGATTATGCACTAATCTAAGTTTAATTGAAGTAGTTAGTTACCCTTTTTTTTCTACTTTTTTGGTGTCCTACCCCTCTTGACATATATAATAGGATTTTTTGATTTTTACCACCTTATAAGTAAACTGTTTTACGCTTTACCACCTTTTGGTTTTTTTTTTTTCAATTTTACCACCTTAAACTTTCCAACTCACTAAAAACTACCACCTAACTCGTGCTCCGGCCAAGAATCCGGTGAGGGAGGGCCCACATTTCTTCCTTCCCCATTCCATTTTCCTTAAACCATTCACATTCTTACCTTCAATTCCCTACAATAACCTCTCTGTAAAAATTATCAACTCCTTTTTTTATTTTTACAGAGATTCTTTCTCTCTCTCTCTCTCTCCTCCACTTCACTCCAAAAATCCAAAAACTTGCAGGTCATTAATCTTTGCCCTGTATTGTCAATGTTCTATGATTTCAGTCTAGCAGTAGGAATCCAACCGTTGCACTTTTGGTGGTTTTGGGAAGAAGTTTGAGACATTATGTGCCTATAATAATGAAGATGAATGAGAATCAAAGCAAGTATTATGTTAAAGAAGACCATATAGATGCCCCAATTTAGGCCCAATTTACCAAAAAATTCTATGAACAATAAATGCCCAAAATTGAGGAAGAGCCCTAACCTATTAAATGAGGCTGAGAAATCGTACCTTTAACGGTAGCGGAATCTCCAATTTCTCCTTTGATTGAGGTTGAATTTGTCAAAAAATGGTAAGCCCTAACTTGATTTAGGTTTCCATCAAAGAATTGAAATTTGGGTTTTTAGAGGAATTGAAAGACAAATTGGGGTTCTAATGAAGAGGAAATGAAAAATCGAGGGTAAAGGGGAAAAAAGGGTGGGGGGAACTGAACATAAAACAGTTATTTGGGCCCCCTCGCCGGATTCTTCGCCGGAATTGAGTCATGGTGGTGATTTTTAACGAGTTGGAAACTTTAAGGTGGTAAAATTGAAAAAAAAACAAAAGGTGGTAAAGCGTAAAACGGGTTATTTATAAGGTGGTAAAAGTCAAAAAAATCCTATATAATACTATAATAGAGATGTGAGCTATTTTTTTTTATTATTTAAAGTCATCCAAATAAGCAAATATTAAATAAAAAAAAGAACTCTAATTCACTTAAATATTTGCACAAAGGAAAAGGAAACTAAAATAAAAGATCAATAAAATAAGATTTTGTACTTCAAACTACTACTTTACCTCACACCCCAAAAAAATCTTGACGTTCCTATGTATTTTGATTAAGAGCTCATTTAATTACAAGGAAGAAGAGAAAGGCCTAGCATGAAAGAGGAGAGCTTGTACGTCAAGATAGCCAAGGATACTGCCTACCACCTATATGTATTTTGATTAAGAGCTCATTTAATTACATGAATTATAACTCTTAATCAAAATCTTATTACTAATCAAGCAGTAGGCAAGTCATCCTTGGCTACCAAACAATTATAGAACTCTCAACTTCATGTAAGGCCACTCTTCCTCTCAACACATTGCTTGAGATGCTCACTCCATAGCTTGCAGGCTCTCTATATATAGCTAAAGCAGATCATATTATATTCTCAAATACTTCCTCCGTTCCATAATAAGTGAAACACTTACTATTTTAGAACGTTTCAAAATAAGTGAAACATACCTTCAATGGAAAAAAGAAAGTGACAAAATGACAAGAGTACCCATCACAAACTTGTGTGGTTTGCTTTTCTCTCTCCTCCTTTTGATAATGTAAAGGGTGTTTTATGACTTTTTGGTTTTGAAAGTGATGTTTATTAAATCTTGTGCCCAATTCCTATGTTTCACTTATTATGGAACGGAGGAAGTATATGGTGTATAATAAAGTATTGACTTTGCTAGATCTTATCCTTACTTTCAACGATTATGCATGCATCATACTATATATTTCTACATATATACCTTTTTATTAATGTATAGAGACCAAAATTTTGATTCAAAAATTTCTTGACCTTGACAGCTGATCATATGGAATCTTTAAAATGGAAAAGCAAACCCCAAATTTCAATGGGGCAAGCATCATTTCTGTATTTATCAACATGCAATCTATGCATGCAACTTTTATTATCTTTTTTTTTTAAACAAAGCCTTTCATTCATTAACTAATATTGTTGAGAATATTACAATCCGAAATTAAAAGTTCCATACAATAACTAGGGGGAATATGGAAAATCATTTACATTACATTCCGCCTCCTCGGCCCTATCAATTCTTGGCCAAACGATCCGCTACTTGGTTAAACTTTCTATTACAGTGCTTAATCTGAGTCCCCGGGAACTTCCTGAGTCACCGCCTGCAGTTGGTAATCACATTAAGATACAAGTCAGAATGTTCATTGTTAATGAGATAAATCGCTTTTTGACAATACAACATTTGAAACAATACTATTGGATTTGATGATGTTCGAAATGTATAAAATATATCATCTGTATAATTGATGAAATAAATTTCAGTCATATGTATTCGAACCTTATTTAGTTTGCAAATTAAAATTGCTGATCTAATTATTATTTTTTTGGATGAAATCGGCAAAAAGAAAAAAACTGAAAAGGATAATGGAGGAACATTGATTCTCATCATCTCATGATTAGTGTACCCGACCACCTTTTCGAGCATCACCAATTCCATTAACAAAAGTAATTAGGGATCTAAATCTTGAGTTTGACTCGATAATTTAAAGGAATCCAAACTGTCATAATCTGATAATAAAGAACATAGTTCAAGAGCTTTTTTTTTAGAATTGAAATGGTTGTTCTTGATATGAGAACTTAGACCAACCACGTATTGACTTCATCAAAAAGTGCTCAAGGAACAGGGTTCAAATTCTTAATTGACTTTTTATTTCAAATTACTTTAACCTCACAATTAAAGGCTAGCAAATTCTTTCAAGAAGAAAAGGAGAGTGGTGGGTAGGGATGGGCAAGGGTCGGGTCTGGGTCGGGTCCAGCCGGACCCTAGACCCGGACCCTAATTTTTTTTGCAGACCCAGACCCGGACCCGGACCCTAAGGGTCTGGAAAAATTGGACCCGGACCCAGACCCTTAGGGTCTGGAGGGTCTAGAGGGTCTGAAGGGTCCAGGCCTAAATTCTTTAGTTTGCCAAATTTTCAGCATTTTTAATATCAATAATCATCTAGAAAAAATACAATACAAATACAAACATATAAACTGAAAAAAACAATACAAGCACAAACATATAAACTGAAAAAAAAAAGAAACAAATACAAACATATAAACTGAAAAAAACAATACAAACACAAACATATAAACTGAAAAAAACGAAACAAACACAAACATTTAAACTGAAAAAAACGAAACAAACACAAGAATTCACCATAATATGTTCAAAATTCAAACAAATAAACTGAAAAAACAAACCCAGAAATTTCGCATGTAACAAACCCAGAAAAAATTAAAGAGAAACTGATGAAAACAACAAGAAATCGCATGAAATAAACCCAGAAAATTCGCATGAAACAAGCCCAGAAAAAACGAAACAAAATACCTGGCGTTATCGCGTGAGTGACTCGTGAGGTGATGATGAAAGATACAAAAAACGAAACTGAAAAATTAAAAAGAAGAAAATCAGGAGATGATGAAATACCTGGCGTGAAACGATGAAATAAGCCCAGAAAAAAACGAAACAAAAATGAAACGATGAAAGAAGGAAATAAATCAGGCGACGAAAAATACCTGGTGAGTGCCGACTATCTACCGACGCCGAGTGGTGAGTGCCGTGACTCGTGAGTCTCCTCTTTCTCCTCTTTTTCTCTCTCCTCTTAACGGCTGTAGAAGAGCTGAAGAGGATGGCAGGGTTTAGAGTTTTCAAAGTGAAGGGTAGGCCCAGTTGTGTTTTGGTGTTTTACAAAATCAGTTTGTTTTTTTTTTAAAAAAAGTTGAAGTTTATATATTAAATAAGTTTAGGGTCCAAGGGTCGGGTGCAGGTGGTCCGGTCTAAAATATCAAGACCCGGACCCGGACCCTAAAAAATACTTGGACCCGGACCGGACCCGGACCCTTAGGGTCAGAAAAGTTGGACCCGCACCTTAAATTAGGGTCGGGTCCAGCAGGGTCCGGGTCGGGTCCTGGACCCATGCCCATCCCTAGTGGTGGGCACCAAGATAAGGACTCATTGTATATACTATGATTAATTGGTTATATTGGTGAGCATGATAAACCCTAAAGGGAAATTTATTAATGTTTTACTTTACATATGTTACTAAATTAGCTAAGTAGGAAAGTGATCATTGTTTCTGCTAAGAAATTAAGGATTGTAATGTGTTGTGAGATTTGATGTGGGCCCCCAAGAACGTTCGCCTGAGCTTCGATATCCGTACGCCTGAATCCCGCAAAACAAGGTTAGACTACCCCGGGGTGTTTCCGGGATCGCCCCTCCGACGCTCAAGTCGGATGTGATTGAGGTAGAGAGAAGTGAAGTCAGAGAGAGATGCTCTAGTTTGTTAGGTGAGAATTCAATCATTGTTCGTGATGAGACGGTTGGTTTTTATAGTGTTGGAGATTTGACATGGGAAACATTATTCGAGATGGGCCTTTTTGGTAGCAATGGGCATGCTACCTTTTCCCAAGCAATGGTCATTTCATCCTTTTAGGGATTTCCCCAACGTTGGTGATTAGGTCAACCTTTACCGGTGGGACCCATTCTACGCTACCGCCCATCTTTAGGAGGCCTGGAGCTCTTTATCGGGCGATCAATTGAGCCCAAACAATCATTTATTATAAAAATTTCATTAATATATTATTACAAGAAGTAAACCAATATAGTATGAAGAGGTAATTACAAAGATGTCAATATATAATATGAATTAAATCTAGTTATTGTTATTATGTGCTGATAGAGACACATTAGAAAATCCCTACATATAATGCTTCACCTTAATTTTGTACCAAAACATCCATAGTACGTACTCAAGATTTAAGTGACTCAACTATAATACGAACATGGCACATTGAACCTAATACTACTTTTACTTCTTTGGTAATTTATTTGAAACTATTATTTCGCTCTCTTTTCAAACTGAGCACTGAGCAAAAAAAAGGTGTTTAAATATACTACACTTATGAGTTATGATACACGCTGATGTACCATCTAAATTGATATCTTGGGACCAAAGGAATATATAAGTGTTGACTTGGCTAGATCTTATCCTATCATATATTTTCATCCGCTATCATGCATGCATCATTCATCTTGCCGATAAGTATATAGGATATATTCCTTATTAGTGTAGTACATAGACCAATATTTTGACCCAAAAATTTAATTGATTCCGACATCTGAACATTTGGAATAATGTTAAATAGAAAGCAGATCTTCAACTTTCAAGGGGGCAAGCATTTCAATCAATCCAACTTTTACTCTGCATATGCATATGCAAGCATATTGACATTTTATGGGTGTCACTCAAATTGATCTGCAACTGCAAGGATGGGATAATGTACTTCCACAACCATTTAAAGTGGAGAGTGGATTTCTTCCATGGCTTCAATTACTGTTAAATTTAGAAACAATACGAAACGGGCCTGGGTAACCCGAACAAGGAGGAGGAGATATTTTGGTCCACTTTATAAGCCCAAAGGAGGTTCCATACTAAAACCAATTTGTGATAGTAGGAGTAACCCCTCTACCTTATAAAGTGCCTAAAACCAATTTGTGATAGTAGGAGTAACCCCTCTACCTTATAAAGTGGAACAATCTCTCCTCTTTCTCCAATGTGAGTGTCCTTAGAAATTCAGAGCTAACTGGAAAGGTCAGAGCAATAATCCTCTTAGGGGCTGGACATCCTATCGAGGTAAATCCTTATCCAAAGTAGCGATCAAATACCCAGTTTAGACGAGACCCACAACTAGGGCTCGATACCATGTTAAATTTAGAAACAATACGAAACGGGCCCGGGCACTCTGAACAAGGAGGAGGAGAGATTTTGGTCCACTTTATAAGCCCAAAGGAGGTTCCATACTAAAACCAATTGGTGATAGTAGGAGTAACCCCTCTATCTTATAAAGTGGAACAATCTCTCCTCTTTCTCCAATGTGGGACACTCACAAGTGGATTTCAATGGGTTTCAACAATTACTAAACTAAGAAGTACTACGTAGGAAAAATATAATAGAGGGTAAGAAAATCATACTTCCAAAAACTCTATTCTAATTTTCCAATATTTGGACCATCTAGCTAGGTATTAAATGTTCGGAAAATCAAGTTAAAAGGTTGAATTTTACTCTCTCATCCATATAATTAACGTCCTTGTGAAGTGTACCTTGGTGCCTTATAGGCCTTCCATGTTCCATCATTATATGATTATATGAATGAAATTTCCTTCTATTTTCGTGCATGGAAAAATGGCAAACCATGCATTTTATTATATCATATGATATATATTCCTTGTAAAAGTTAATAATTGTATCAGCCAGGGACTCAATCAAAAACTCTATGATCTTGAGATCATGAGATGGACAGCTTGATGACAAAGAATCTCCCCCCTTGATTACAGTGAAAGAGAGAGGAAGAGGAATTACGCACTAGCCCTAGTTTGTATAAGATCATAAGTTGACTTTTCAGATTGATTTCCTCAATCTTGTAGCAGCGGAAACAATGTTCCTGATTTGCTTTGCAATTGTGTTGTGTATCGTATAACTTTTTGGACAACTGTAGTATAAAGTGATCACTTTGTTAATTGCAACCCTTTCATTTCAATCTATTTAATTGCAGACTCAAATAAACCAAACACTTTCAAGTTGCAGCCTAAAAGACATGATGATATAATATAATTTTAATTCGTATCTAACTTTCTAGCTAGTTCTTAAATTGAATCGATATGAAAAGTTGTATTCGATTTATTGCATTATTTTCGTAAATACAATATCTTATTGTGATGATGATGAACCCATATAAAAATCTTATAAACTCATGATCAAAGTTGAAAATTTTACCCCTCAAAAAAAAAAGTTGAAAACTTTAAAGCAAAAATAATTTTTTCTTTTCTTGTAGTATATATACTTAATATCCTTTTTTATTCACAAGAGTTGCGTGCTTCAATTTACTAATAGTACTACTAGATTAAAAGTTCTTTCAGCTTTACTTTTCGAGGTCCAATTTTGTGAATAGGCATAATACTTGCAAAATTTAGATCTTTCGACAAATTTTTTAATGGTCAATTATGTGCAATAGCCAATAATAGCCATCAGGGAACGTATACCGACCAAACCAAAACTATTTAATGAGATTTTCAGGTCATGCATAATGCATTGTTGCACTTTACAGTCTTCTAGAGTCCTAGACTCCTAGTTGTATCCTTAATTAAGGCAGCAATGTTGTGCGTTTGTGCTTCACAAGATAGTACTTTAATTGAGGTTATATGGATTTATTACTCAAATTTCATAAAATGTTCTTTTTGTTTGAGATATACTTCGTATTAAACAACTTTGTAGTGAGATTATTTTGGATTTGAGGATATACTATATGATATCCTGCAGATGCTGGGAATGCTGGCCGGCCGGTGGAGTCATCAATCATCATATTGGTTGTGCCATGCATGATTTGGGGAAAAAATCATCTTCGACTTATATGTGCACTGTCTTCCTTCAAATATATTACGAAGGAAAAGAAAATATGTTTACCCTCACAAATTCTTAAATGAGACGAGTGTTTAATAAATTATTGTGAGACTTGAATAACTTTTTGTCTTAAATGAGCCACTTATAGAGAAGTGATATCCTTTAGGTATAAAGTTATATGTAAGACGAAGGTATCTTTTTAACCTAAATGGATCATTTTTATTTATACAGAAGGGATCTATTTAAGGTTAGAAGTCACTATTTGTTTCAAAGTGACCCATTTTGACTTAATAGTGACCCATTTTAAAAGTAAATGGTTGTTCGACCGTAAATTTATATTATTGTATAGCCGATGGACAAAATAATTATTGTTATAACCTTGTGTTTCTTTAGTTTCTACATTATACCCTAACCTTTTCAAAATTCTTCACACCGCCCTTAAACTTACCTTTTTTTTAATGCATAATGCCCCCGCTGTTAACTAGACGTCATTAATTTCGTTTATTTTTATAATATAGTGGAACTAATTAATTAAATTATAAATATTTCCTTCAAGAGTTAAACTATTTATAAGTTAAATTAGTTTCAACACAGTTAATGAAACTAATAATGTCTACTTAGTGGCTAGGCCATTGGGTATTAAAAAATATAAATTTAAGGATACTGTGTAGAATTCTGAAAAAGTTGGGATACAACGTGAAAACTGAAGAAACACACATGTATAATGCAGACAAACCAAAAATCTTAACAATAATAATTAAATGAAGCAATATGTCTACCTCTTATCTTGTCTTGCACCTCAACAAGAGTGAAAAATTATAAAAAGTGATGTTGTAATTCTTTAGAGGATCACTTTCAATTTGGAGACTAAAAGAATTATAAATAAAATTTGATAAAACTTTATTAAGAAATTAGATTAGATATATATACAACTTGAGCAAATAAGGGCAATTAATAATTCATTAATGCAAAATAAAATCAAAATTGTACTTCATTCTTTTTGTGCCTCATCATATCATCGCATCGATTTGAGCACTTTTATCCCCGCATGTGATCAAATTCTAACCAAATGAATGGCTGAATTAGAAGAAAGTAAAGACACATACAATATAAAATATACTATAAGATAAGACATATGATTCGTATGCTTATACCTTAAAAAAGACAAGAGAATATATAATATGATACCTTAAGTTGTATGATAAAGTAATAATCTTGTATAATTTGGCTATTAGAAGAAAGAAGAGTCAAAAGGGGTAGCATGAGAGATATGAGAGACAGTTAAAATAGCCAAGGAGACTGCCTGGCACCTCTTAGAGAGCATGAATAGACCTCTTTAACAAAGAAGCAGGCAAGTCATCCTTGGCTACTCAACTTATGACTCCCATTTTCATGTAAGCCCTCTTCTCTTTGTCTTTGCCTCCCACATTGTTTTTTGTATGTCTTAATGTATCACACCTATATATATAGATCACAGAAAATATTACAAGGAGCAAATCGAATATCATATTATTCCAGCTGTATTATATACTTCATTTGCATATATCTCTATTATATAAGGGAAGGGGGGAGGAAGATGGTGTCCTCCTTTGAAAAGTCTAATATACCCTTAATGATTTAAATTGTCATATATATTAAATAGTATTTTCTTCTTCCTATTTGCCATATATGTTGAACAAGTTATTAATGGAATTGAATTTTAAATTTCAATTAAATATTAAATTAAGGAGAATGATTTCCTCTTCTTAAATATGTGTGAAAAACTCTCATAAAAAATTAAATTGACAATATAACTTGATTGAAACAATATGTACAAAAAATTAAAACTTTAATTTCATATTAATAATTATAACGATAATATTTTAAAACCTAAATGTTGATTATTATTTGGTAATCTCTATTATATAAATCAAACTCTTTCACTTTATTAATATTCAACGATTGATCCTAATATACAAATTCTTCCACTTTATTTGAACACATGCTTTACTCTGCTTTGTATTTCCTTCACTTATATAATAGAGATTTGAATAATGATGAACAAATAACTAAAAAACCAACGTAACATTGATTTAAGAAAAATATATTAAAAAAATTAAAAATCATTATAAATGTTTGTTTGAATCATTTTTTTATGAATAACTAATTGAGAAAAATAATGTTAATATGACACGCACGCATAGCGTGCAAAAAATACTAGTAGTACCATAAACCATGCATCTAGCTTGCATTTCCTTCTATAAAACAGAATATATTCTTGTAGACTTATAGTATTACTTGGAAGCCACCCTTTAAAACCAAAAAGAGGAAAGGCAAAATACCCTTAAATGGGTAGTACTAATATTGTTCAATGTTCACTCCAAAGTCCAAAGGACCAAAACTCATGTGACATGTGCACTGTATTATTGCTTTCCTAAAATTTTTGCTAGATTTTCTTTTATTTTAAAAACACTAAATCTTAAAGTAGATTTTTTTATATCAAAATAGTTCATAAGAAATTCATTATTGTCATAATTGTACTGTTGTCGGTCGAATTTGATTGTTCAGCTTTTTTTCTTAGAAACCTCTGCCGATCAAGTCCTTACATAATTGTTTTCATTTCTCAACTGTTTAATTAAGAAAAACAGATCCTTTTAGGTAATGCATGTTTGCTAAAAGAGAATAAAAACATCCAATAAGCATGTCTAAATAATAATACAACATTTTCTTGATACATCCAAATAAATTATTATTATTGCAAAAGTACATAGATCAAGCAATATACATATTCATAGATACATGATACACAACAGTGGCGGAGCCAGTAGGGGGGGACATGGGGACAGATGTCCCCCCAAATTTAAAAAAATAATTTTACGTTTAAAAAAAACGAAAAAACATAAAAAACGAAAAAAAAAAAAAAAAAAAGAACGCTGGGCTGGAGAGTGGAGAGAGAGACGCGTGAAAACTGATAAACAAAAGCTTGAAAGGAGACAAACTAAGGAAGGAAAGAAACCCTAACTGCCTAACACTAAACTCCCTGCCACGACCGTACAAGCCGCCGCCCGCCGGAGCCGACGACGACGAGCGGTGAGGAACGAACTTCGCTCAACCTTCGAAGGTACCCAGCCACCGAACGAACGAAGGAGAGAAAGTGAGGATTTGACGAAGCCACGAAGGGACGCCGCGTCGTCCCCGCCACGCCCACCGCGCAGTCACCAACCGTCCGACCCCGACGCTCAGTCACGTCACGTCACGTCGTCACCACTCATCAGTGGCACTGTGGCAGTAAGTTGCTTTTTCTAATTTCTAAACCCTAAGTTTTAGTTTCATTTTTTTTAGGTAATATTTACATTGTTTGCTTGTGATACTTGTGAAATGTGAATTTGTGATTATGGATTTATGGTTGTTGAATAATTGAATTGATTTGTGGTTGGTTTGGTCATGATTTATTTAGTTGATTTGTTGATTCATGTTTTAAATTTATTTAGTTTGCAATTTCGAATTTCTAATTTAGAAATTGTAAATATGAGTTGATTTATAATTGACTAGTTTGGTTTGATATGTAATTGATTAATGTTTATCAATTTAATAGGAAATGTCAAGTGATTCACATTCACCTAATTCTAACAAGTCCAAGACTAAGAAAAAACAACCCGATCTTCGATAATTTATGGCTAAAAGAATGAAATCCCAAGAAACATCTTCACCCACTTATAGTGAAACACCTCAAAATGAATCTCTTTCATTTTTTTATGCACGCGATGCGTGCGACGATATTTTTGGGCATAACTGTTACTCAGTATCGAAACCATGTAAAGAGGAGATAAATACTGCTAATCAAGATTGATATGGATTGAGGTTCATGCCAAATCATGTACAGAGGAGCCAAGGTAAATATAATTTTTTTTCATGATTTTATGTAATATTGTTGTTTCACTTATAGCTAACTGAGTATGATTAACGTTAGTTGTTTGTTAATAGTCAAAAAAATATTGTAGCCAAAAGCCACAAAGCCACCTATATGCAAGTAGCAAACCCAAATAATTTTACCCACCTACCCATATGACTATCAATCCTACCTACCATATGACTATCCACCCCATATACCCATATGACTGATGTATCTCACTTTTTTTTTCATCTAATCTTCCACATTTTCATCTTCCCACCTACAACCTTATATCTTCCCTTCCCTCAAAAAATTAGAGCGACTCATCTCCTCATCCTCACGATTTTTCATATCTCACTAAAAAAGATTGAGATTTTATATTCATATTCACAGCAAACACCATATTAATAAGCCAATTCTGGTGTCAAAATTAACCCCATCAACGCTCCATTGATTTTTAGGGTAATTTTGATCTCTGTTTTTGTGGGTCTTTTTAGGTTTTCATTTCGATCGGGTGGTAATGTTCAAAACGTTCGTGGGAATGGGGTTGAAATTGGAGTTTATTTGATTGACGAATTAAATGGGGGGCCTCAAATTTGCAGGTAAGTCTTTACGTTTTATGTTCCTGATTTCGTCCCAAAAATGTAATTGTCAACTAAATTTCTCAAAGATCCGGATACATTTTATTTGAAATTTTATTTGTGAAGATAATTTTTTTAAGAAATTTGTGGCTGAAGTTCTTGAATCATCCACTTTTCCTTTTTATTTCTCTTTGTGTTTTTTTTTTCAAGACGTCTTCTACTCCTTTTTCTGGGTTTTTAATTATTCATACTTCTTGTACTCCTTTTTCTGGGTTTTAAATTATTCATAAGAAATTTCTGTAAAATCAATCGTTTTCATTGGTTTTCAATTTCACTATTTATTTTGGCAAATTAGTGTAATTCCATTTTTTAGTTTGATTTTTGTGTCAATGTTATTGTATTCGAAATTGATTTATATTTTATTATGTCTTTTTTTTGTTACAAACATGTACTGATTTTTTAAATAATTATTTCGAAATTTATACTATACAATACAGACTTAAATTATTCATGTAATTTGAATATAAGAGTTGTTAGTTTTTTTTCAACTAATTTGAAATAACTTGCAAGATTAAAAAGAATTATGTACCTTTTTTAGAAGTTCGCAAATCGCCAATGGACAAATGTGAATCTCCCCATTGAAATTGTATGTTTGTCTTAGTTTGTAATTTGTATTGACGTTGTAGTGTATTAGTAATTTTTTTGAGTATGTAATTGTAAATGGTTCTTGGGAACGGAGTATGTAATTGCTAATGGGTCATAGTTTGTAATTGAATTTTCTTATTTTTATAAAGTTTCCTCATTTGAGTGATTTGTATAACGTGAATTATGCAATTATATTGATTTGAGTTGACTTGTGATTGATTGTTATAATTGTATTTCTGGCATTTTTTTTGAAGTCTCGTTTTGGTTGAAATTGGTTTTGTAATTTAGAAAGGGAAGGGGGTAAAATAGTCTCTTCAAATGAGGACACCATAGCTCCCCCTTCCCTTATATAATAGAGATATATGGTGGAAATTGCCCACTAATGGATGCTAAATATAAGGTGCACAGAGAATGGACAAAAAGAAGGGAAAGAAAAAAAGACAGGCTCTTTTTATAAAGGATAGATTGTACTACTTAGTGGTAATGCTCAAGTAGGGGTGGGAATGAGCCGAGCCGAGCCCGAATAGTGTTAGGCTCGGCTCGAGCTCGAGTTTCAAAAACGAGGCTCGGCTCGAGCTCGTTTGAGGCTCGAGGCTCGGGCTCGTTTGAGGCTCGGCTCGGCTCGTGAAAAGTTCGAGGCTCGAACACTATCAGTCAATCCAAAAATTTCGGCCCAAAGTATATTGGCTTACAAATCTGCAAAGTCCAAACTTAGGCTCAAGATAGTGCCTTATTAATATACAAAGTCCAAACTTAGACCCAAAGCTAATAAGCAAGGCCAAGCTTTGATTGTATATACATTGCAGCAAGTTTGTTTTCTTTATATAGATGTTACTACCTTCCTCCCTATTCTATTTGGCCGATGTGGGATTCATAACAAGCTACTGAATTTGAGTTTCTTTTGATGCATATACTTTTCTCCTTTTCCTTCCTTGTTGCTACTGCCTACTGCTATTTTACTGCTTCCTTGACTCCTTGTTGCTATAATCCATATGTTTTTGTCTTTTTTTTTTAATTCTTTAATTTAATTTGTGTCATTATACTCTATATTAATGTTTTGGTGAGTAATGTTTTTAAGTTTTGTTCAAACTTCAAACTGAAGAGTTGCGCCACTGCCCACTAGTATTTGTTTTTTTTTTTTGAGGGAATGTGAGAGTATTTGCTTTTTGGTTGTATTTTTTCCCTATTTTAATATACAGTATATTTTTAGTGTTTTGCCTTTTTTTTATTAATGAATAATAATACTATTTTTTATATTTTTCTAACAAAAAAATAACTCGAGCCGTTTGCGAGCTTTTCGAGCCGAGCTTAGCTTAACTCGTGGATCGTATCGTTAGGTCTCGAGCCGATCCCAAACTCGAGCCGAGCTTTAGCGAGCCGAGCCCTGGCCGAGTTTTCACCGAGCCGAGCTCGAACTGTTCACGGGCAGGCTTGGCTCATTCCCAGCCCTATGCTCAAGTATATGTAGGGCTGCCCACTCTTTGTTGCAACGCGAGGATGATTATTTTACACAACAAATCTTGAGGAACATAAAAGATTTTGTCCTCAAAAGTGCACATGAGGAATTGAGGATGCAATGCATAGACAATGATAATGTCACAAACTTTTCTTAGAATTTTCGTATCAACCATCTCATCTCAATCAATCAACTTCATGGTATAGTTTCACTAATTTTCCAAAAGTCGCAATTATGTGCTTGAAATATTTAGTAAGTTCATTCATAGTCGTCAAAATATATACTACTTGTGCAAAAGCTATATCAAAATTCTTTACAGGATGATGAATAACTATGGGAAAAATTTATAAAATTAACTTACACAAGAGTAAAATCGTCCAAGCATCACACCTTTAAACTTTTCCTAGGTTACAATTTTCAAATCATTTTTGATTACCCTATATGCCATAAACTTAGTGGAAAAAGCTATTATATATATGTTCTTTCAAACACCAAGGACCCTTGGGTCCAATGGTATGGCTTCCTATCTCCCACATGGGAGACCAAGGTTCAAATCTTGGTGGAAGCAAAAATTTCAATATTGTTGGGGGAGAGGGGGTGTGGGGCTTGTTGGGCCTCCGGGTGAGTGGCACGTGCGAAAGCGGGAGGAAATTATCTTACTACGGGTTAGAAAGGGCCCAAAAAAAAAAATATATATATATATATATATGTTCTTTCATACATTTGGATGTGTTACAACTTACATGCACGTTGATACTTGCAAGTTGCCATGAGTTAAGTTAGGATTTAAAAAAACACTATGCTAAGTAAGAAAAGTTTTAGTGGATCAAAGTCAAACATCAAATCATATAAATTATGAGTAATTTTCTACGACATACTTTAGTTTAGAGGACTCGTTATCGTGGTGAATATATTATCTAGGTGTAGGGTGTTAACGAGCTGAATCGAGATCAGGCTTGTGGTTGTTCGGCTCGATTTGTAACATATTTACTCAAATTCGAGCCGTTCTTGAGCTTTTTCGACCTTAAATTTTCAGTATAATTTTACCTTAAAACTCAACTTGTGTTAAAAAATTATATTACAGATGTTCTATAAATAGGTTTAGACTACTTACTTTGAGTTTTTCACAAGTATTGTGCACAATTTAAGTATAAATCTTCATTTTATTTCTATAATATGGAAAATAATATATAGCTAAAACATATTTCAAGTCTCAGCATGAACTTTTCGAACCAAACTTTCCTATGCTCGACTCTAGAAAATTTTGAGCCACCGAGCTCAAATAGTTTGCGAGCCAGGTAGGTTCACTAACACCCCTATCTATGTCTTGGGAAAAACCAATTTCGTACTTATTTGTGAATAAATCAAGTATTCAGTATTGATATACTTGATATTGAATTTTAACCATCCAACATAGAAAATTTTACAACCCAACTTACAATTTAAAACTTACTTTTGAACCACCTGATAATTATTTAAAAGGATGATAAATTAACTTTTGTTGGCAATCTTTTTGAAGAGTAATACTCAATACTTCAATTAAGATGTTTGGCAATGGGTTATTAGCGGTTAACCTGTGATTGTTTTGCTTGACTTATTTGACCAACCATTTTATATTGGATGTTTGACCATTAACTGTTGGTGTTGCTTTTTTCGATGCAAAATTACTTCGGAAGTTAAAAAATTACGTACTAAAACCAACTTTATTTCTTTTGGTTTAAAATTAAAACCAACTTCTTGGTATGCGTTCGTTATCGTTTTTGTTTAGGTTTTAAGTTTTTTTGAAAACCAAAAACAAATATATGGAAAGCAGGAAAAAGTAGTTTGGGTTTTACGTTGTCGGGTTTTCAAAATTAAGATGTTTACTTATCAATACTACTAATTTTAACCTTATTATACAACTCATATCATATAGTTCTAAAATCATAAAAACCAAAAACTGAAAACTGGCAGTGATACCGAACGGGCCCTAGCTATCCAAAAATTAAAGCTATAAATCACATTGTTCTCTAACTATTTAACCACATAAAATAACAAAAGGTAATAAAACAACCACCCACACGACATCTATCATATTTTCATAACAAGCACAAATGACATACTTCATATGAGATCTAATCCCCAATCTTAAACACCACCTCTCAAGACTTTATCCAACTAAACTAGTTAACGTCCACCATCCCTCATGATCTGTAAGTGGTAACAAACCCAAACGCCAAAACACAATTTCAACGTCTCTCAAAAAAGAACAAAAGTTCCATAAATCTACAGGACCACCCCAAATGAAGAAAAGCCCACATATAGAGATATCAATATGTCCAAAGTATTTTTTTGTGTGGCAAACACTCATTTAACCTACACTTTCATACACACAAAGAGGTCCAAAATTCCAAACGTGCTTAATTAAATGACATACTTCCTCCGTTCCGAATTAAATGCAACAAATCCACTTTTTCACTATTCACATTTTTCACTTTGACTAAGATTTGTGAGTTATACATAATGAAAAACATAGTCAAGTGGGATCTTGTTAGATTCGTCTCGTGACGTACTTTCATAAAATGTAATTTTTATAATTTTTACTTATATGTAATTATATATATTTGTGGTCAAAATAATGTATCGCCTTGCGTAAAAGTTGGATTTGTTGCGATTTAATTCGGACATGAAGGAATTCATATGAGACCTAATCCCCAATCTTAAACACCACCTCTCAAGCACCTTATCCAACTAAACTAGTTAACGTCCACCACCTGGCGGATTCGGAGGGACATTGGGCAGTCTTGCAGCCCCAAAGTGAAAAAAAATGTGAAAATTATTTATTTAAAAAAAAAAATCAAATTTAACATTTAACTAGATCTTGATCGACAATAGTATCTTAAAGCAACAAGAAGAAGAGGAGGACAGAAAAAGCCAACGTGGGAGAGGATGAAGGAAAACAATGTTTGTGCTGTAAAAATTACTTTTTTTTTAATTGTACTATCTTCCATGCCTCTTTAAGTCTTTATGGAGTATTGGTGGTTCTTTGTAGTTTGTACCAGAAGGAGAAGACTGTTGGGGAAGAGGAGCATAAGATGGATCATGATGTGGCTACTGTGATGGGATTTGGTGGTTTTGGGTCGTCTAGAAAATGAGTTTAATGGGCCCTTTTTCTGAATTTGTTGTAGTTTTAATTGCTTGTATACGTTGGGACCTGAGGGGGTTTCGAGTCTGTAATGGTTTTTTTTTTGGGGGTTAACTTAATCACATTGTATTTTATACATTGTATATGGAATGTTTATTTGTTTTCATATTTTGTGATTCATGACCTTAATGTTACCATAAATTTTGATGAAATAACCTTAAAGTTTAAACAATGTTTTAGGTTGGAATATATTTTGAACATAGAATATTTTGAAATACGATCCTGCTAACGGGTGTCCCGCGGCGCTAGATAAGAAATTTATTTTAATACAAAAAGCACTTTGAGAGAATAATACATATATATATATGTTCCTTATCCAGCACCCCAATGACACCCGTTAGCATTTGCGTTTTAAATATTGTGACCAAACTTATTTACAGTATCCTCGATTTGAAAATCCTGGATACGCCACTGAGGTCCACCATCCCTCATGATCTGTAAGTGGTAACAAACCCAAACGTCAAAACACAATTTCAACATCTCTCAAAAAAGAACAAAAGTTCCATAAATCTACATGGCCACCCCCAAATGAAAAAAAGCCCACATATAGAGATATCAATATGTCCCAAAGTTTTATTTTTGTGGCAAACACTCACTTAACCTACACTTTCACATACAAACAAAGAGGTCCAAAATTCCAAACGTGCTTACCACCCAAAATAACCATTCAAAACTCAAAAACTCCATTCTTCTTCTTCTTCTTCTTCTTCTTCTCTCTCTCTCTCCTACTTTGCCAGCTATCTGGGGTTGCTTTCTTCTCTTTTTCTCTCTCCTCATTCCCCAACAACAAGCAATCTTCCCCCCCAAAAAAAATACCAATTGTTTTCATCCCTCTTTTTTCCCTCCAATTTCACTTCACAAAACCCTAGAAATGAAATGGGAAATTGAGATGGAAGAAGTTGAAGCTGTTTTAGAGAAGATTTGGGATTTACACGACAAACTTAGCGATGCAATTCACTCAATTTCTCGTACCCATTTCGTTAATTCCACTAAATCTCTCAAAAATAATAGCTCCCCTGATAATAATAATTTCAAGAACAGCAAAAATCATGGGAATTTTTTTGATCATGATGTTAAGAATTACAACAATAACGTTAATGGGTTTGTTTTTTTTAAGGATTTTGAGAAGGATTCCGCCATTGCTGAAGCTAAGAGTCTTAATTCTATTCGTTCTGCGCTTGAAAATCTCGAAGAACAGCTTGGATTTTTCAATGTTAGTTTTTCTCTTCATGCTTATAATTTGTTTATGTTTTGTGGGTTTTTTAAATATCTGCGAGAAAAATGAAGGGTAAATTGATTTATTGCCTTTTTTTCAAAAAATAGTAGTGGTTAATTTATAATTTCAGCTGCATTAATAGTAAGATTTTCTGTAGTTTTGAGGGATTTCTGGGTTTATAGTTGGTTTGACAGAAATTAATGGTCGAATTTCCAGGTGAATAATTATGTAGGGTTTTGGATTATTTTCCCAGGAGAATTATTTACAATTTGTCATAATAATAAGTTAGTCTGAATTATTTATGGGTTATTATTATTTCATGAATCTAACCCAGGTGATGCAGCCACCGAATTAATGCTGGATTCATTTGTCATCTGGTTGTTATGATTGTCTTTTTGTTTCTTAAAGTGAACTTATGTCTGTGAAATTATTGTTATGGGTACTATTAAGCTATAGTTGGGATTTTTCTTTAATTAAACATATTGTTTTTCTTTGATAATGGGTTTAGTTAATTGTTTGGTTTTGGTTTGGCGTTTACTTATAATTGTTACAGTACGTACTCAGATTGTGGTTCTTGGATTTTGTTAGGTAATTTATAAGATTATTATATGATGAAGTGGTTGGATAGATATTTTTCTAAAAACAGGTTTAGTAGTAGATAAATGAAAAATAGTTATGGGTAAAATTCACTGTTATTGATCTAAATGGATGGGTTGTCTTTGTGTGTTGCGACGGGGCTGTGGCATCTGAGGCCAGTTAAGAAAAACAGTCAGTGGATGTATTGCACAGTAGACTAGTAGTCCATTTTCGTGTGTCCTGCTGCTTTTCAGTTTGTGTATAAGGGCTTCTCAGAAGCAGCTTTAGGTGCATGGCCTTATATGCTTCAAAGCGTGTTTGTGGTTTGATTATGGATTATAGATTTTAATGAGTATTTAGATTTTAGATAGGTGGGGAAAACTCATCTCAGAACGTTCATTGAGACTATTTAGTGAGGGGGTTTGATGGGAATGCTGCTGCAATTTGCGCGATAGGCAATCAATCATGTATGAAATAACTTGGTGATACAATGGAATGAGTAGGATCGAGGTGATATTGAATGATGAGTTATTGACTCATTGTAATAACAATGTCAAGGATAATGATTATGAGCTGTGGAAGTCTTATGCTGAGCACGTTGAGGAGTACTATAATTCTTTCATCACTTGTTAGTTATAAATAAAGTAGCTGATTCTACACTTTCCATGCTGATGTTTTACAAATTCTGTTTGTGAAACAATGGAGGGAGGATTCTCAATGATATCATGATATGTAGTATATGATAACTAAATGAGGAAACCTGAAAAGTAGCATATCTAGAGATGGTTTATCGAACTGAATTAAGAAGCACCAAGAGTAAGTCATTTTATAAATGTCTTCTTCTCTTGGTAAATTCAGCGAGTAATTGCAACTTTGCAGGTGTTATATTTCACGGATCATGGGACGCTGCCTAAGATACTATTCATTCTTTTTGCTAGGCTTGGCTGTTAATTACTAGATGTCATTAGTTATTCTCTGCTTCTTTGAGAAGCTTTCATCAAAAGAATTCGAGTGTACTAACATAAGGCAGCTCAATTTATTCTTTATGTATGAAAGAAGATATAGGGGATAAGATTTATGACCCGCTGATCCATCTTCTAGACTGTTGGTCTTTATATTTTCACTATAGTTGAATTTGGATCTAACTAACATTTGTTGCTGATGCTTGAAAAGTCGTAATCACAGATTCACAGACGCAGTTTGCCTTTGTGTTTGAATGTGTGGATATCTGTGTAGCCAGTTTTCTTTCCCCCAACCCCTCCCCTATTCCTTTTTTAGGGGCCGAAAGGGAGGTGGGGTATCTTGTTCACTTCCAACGTGGTTTTGGAATGTAATGGAGGAGTGAATCAGAATAGCTCATGGCTTTTTCTATACTTGATTTATATATAAATTAAGTAGCAGATGGTTTTGTCATGAGATTACGGTTCAATTCGAAAAAGCCTCTCCATCTCGTAGATTGGGATCTATACATCAGACTCATCTTATCTTAACCAAAGTGGAAGTGTCTTTAGAGGTATCGGGGATAAATGGATAATGTTGATGCAACGGGTGTGGATTTAGGCTTATGTTGTTTCGTGAAGTGTGTTTTGTTTGCTGTAGAGACTGAGTCGTTTCCTCAATCTACAACTACAATTCTCAGAAGATGTTACTGCTGTTGTGCTATTTCTACCTATTTGGCTTCCTTCTACACTCATCGTATACTCCTAAGTCCTAAGAGATGTGTGAATCTTTCAGATAGTTTATTGACATGCATTCACCCTCTTGTTTGTGGTGTTTTATTGCATTATTATGGGCTTTTAGAGCAAATGTAGCAGAATTTTCTACAAGCCCTCTCATGGAAGGCTGGCTAGCTTAGTTCTGGAGTCAAAAACTTTCAATCGAGCAAAATCGCTAGTGAACATCCTAGAAAGGTGCCTCCATAAGGTTATGAGAATAGACATTTGTCTGTGATTTCTACGTAACTGTTAGTTTGTACAAATATAGCACTTTTTTCCCAAAGTTGCAGCTAAACAGCCAATAGCCGTAGACATTAGAGTTGGCATATTCTTCAGTAAAACTGCTGATATCCCTAAACGGCACAGTATTACCTTTGTAGAGAGGTATGCCTCGTGTTTCTGACCTGCTTCTCTTTGTCCTCACTATTTTAATATGCCACAGAGGTTCATAAGTATAGTGATTGGGGGAAATGCACGGGGAAGAGACAGTTGAAGGGGAGGAGTAGACGTATGCCTTTAGTAGACTGTTTCTTGTTCTCCTGGGGGCATTTGACAGAATGTCATGGTAGATTGTTAACCAAGGATAACTTGGTGATTGTTTGTGGATAAAGGGTGACTATGAGAGAACTAGTAAGGGGTGTGGAAAATTTGCAGGCTCCTGATTTATGGTTGAAGCTTGTAAACTTAAACTCGATGTTTCTCCATAATTCAACTCTACTGAAAGACTTCTTGTCTTTCTATGGTGAACGGGATTAGAGAGACATTTAACATATTTCTCTCATCTTTCACTAAGGATTGAGGAAGAGGTACTAGCAGGTTTTGGTAATGACTTAAAAAGTTGTGTGATTTTGATGGTAGATCAAGGAGCACTGTGTACAATTTAATTTGTACTCTTTCCAAATATCTGACTCTTCTGTCTCTAGGACAATTATTGATGTGTGCTTACTGTAGTCTAGGATCGGAAAGTTGCCAGCAGGATGTAAATGAAACACGAGTGTGCAATCCAGAATGGCTTTGTGCTCCTAGTTATGCGGGCTTTAGTCCCATTTCAATAAAATTATTAAATTGCAAGTGCATATGTTGGCTGTGTAAGACTGTGGCTTTGGCTTACCCCACCCCCGACAAAAAAGAAAGTGAACCTTATTTTTTTTCAAGGGATGGGCAGATGTGCTAATGTGGGGTATCAGGATGATACAGTATTTGCTGATAGGCAATTATTTATCCATCCTTGAACTCTATGGTCTTGCTCTATGTCAGTATTTAGCTGTTGAACATACATATTATGGGACTAATTTTTTCTGCTATATATGTTAATGCTGTCAGACTGTGCAAATCCAGCAGCGTGCAGAAAGGGATGCTGCACTTGCACGATTAGAGCAAAGCCGCATCATTCTTGCATTCAGATTGGCTGAACACCATGGGAAAAGATACAAAGTAATAGATGAAGCTATGGATTTTGTGGGAAATGTAAGAGATGCCAGTTGCTTCGTCGCGCCTGAGAATTTCTCTAATCCTCCTGCAAGTGCACCTGCCGAACAAAAAGGGGTGAACTCAAACATCTTTGTAAGAGTTTTATTCTCCGGGTTAGATTCTGCTAAAAAAACACTTCAGCTTGACAAATTAGGGGGAGTTCTGGGGAATGCTGCTCTATTTGCACTTAGCATGCTTGCGTTGCTTCATCTACAACAAGTAAGTTACAAGGACAACGAGGTGTTAGACATCGGACTCAACCAAAATAGAACGGCGAAGAAACTATCGCAACGTGGTGGTTCTTCCATCGGGGAATTGAGTTCCTTGGATGTACGGTTGGCAAGAGGTTAAAATGTAAAAGTGAGTTTCAATGGTTCTTTACGGGTTTTGTAGGTATTAGTTGTTTCATCAGTGTCTTTGGTAGTGTGGAAAGAAAATGCTGGTAATATGTAGGGTTTTGCAGCTCTGAATTCTTTGAATTGCTTGTATATATCAGGCTATCCAGTATATTTTAGCTTAGTGGGTTTTTTAGTATACTTGGCTGGTTGATCCTGGCGTGGGGTTCACTCTGAAGTTTTGTCTTTCCCTGATTTTGTTGTGGAAGGGTGATTTTGTGAGTGTTTTCTGAAAGTTGAGGGAAGTTGTGGTACTGCTTGTATCCATTTTGAAGTGAAATGTATGGTTGATGAGGATTTGAGAAATATACTACTTACTATAATATCTACTTTTGGATTATTAATTGGAAAATTTGATGGGAATAATCCCACCTTTTGGCGGTCTTCTTAAAACAGTCCTAGATTTGGATTAACTCAATAAAATCCCACCTTTTGCCTTCTCTTCTTAAAATGGTCCGTTACCTGTTGATGACTTGCAATTACAGGTAAAAGACCCACGTGCTCTATTTTCTAGCAAAATGAATCCCCACCGCCTATCTTTCCTCATCCCTGAAACTCAACCCCACCCCCTATCTCTCCTCAAGTCCTCATCCATGAAACTTACCTACCTTTTGCCGTGGCAATCTAACTGGGAAACCAAACCCAATTCCATGTCTTCCCCTTATTTTCTCTCTCCTACCTCCCTTTTTCTGTTTTATCCCATCGCTTTAGAGGGCTTTTTTTTTTCCTTTTCCCCCTTTTTTTTTCATTTTCCATTTTTTGCCACTTCTTCATTTTACTCTTGAATTTCTCTATGTTATTCTGGGAAAATCCCCACTTTCTTCCCTCTTTAACTGAACATAAAATCCGATTTTGGAAGGGCTAAAAACTTAGACAATAAAAGATGCATCAAAGAATGAAGCAACAATAACAAGAAGCGCTGATGCAACAATCGATCCTTCAAGAACAATCTTCTCTTTTTCATCCGGATGTTTTACTTGATTTTTCGCATAATTATGTCTTTAATTTTTTATTCTTTATATTTTTTTTGGTATTTACAGCTATTAGATTAGATGATTATTGGATAATATGGGTTAAATTTGATGGATTTTTTTCAAGTTGAAAAAATTGGGTCATTGCCCTTTTTCGAATTTGTAGTATGTATAGGGTGTTCCCCCGGTCCCGGCCCTGGCCCGCCCGACTGACCGGGGGCCGGGGAACTGAAAAAAATTCGACCACTTTCGGGGGGAAAATGGACCGGGCCGGGTTCCGGCCCGGCCCGGGTCGCTGGGCCCCCCCCCTCCCCCGGCCCTTGGATGGGAATCTATTATTTTTTTTAAAAATATTTTTTATTTGATTTAAAAATATTTATAAATTAGATTTATTAAAATTTTAATAATATTAATAACAATATTTCTAAAGTTTATAAATAGTAGTACTAAATTTCTAACTTTTTACTACCTTTTAAACTTTTTTAACATATAAACTTTTTTATTTTTACTAAAAAATCGAAATTCCGGCCCACTGGCCCCGAATCGAATTTTTGCGTTGTAGCCCGGACGGAAACCCGGAATCGGGGTTTTGGCTGGGGCCAACGACCGGACCCGGACCCGTCCCCCGTCCGGTCCCCCCCCGTCCCCGGGCCGGCCCAAATTGTCCCCACCCCCTTAAAAATTTTAAAAGTATGTCCCCCGAAATTGATAAATTTTGGGGAAATTGAATGATGGGTAATGTGATTTTGGCATTCTAATGTATCGAATCAAGTACTTGTTTGTTCTTTGTGGATATGTTGTGTAATAAGTTTAATATCTGAATATATAGTGGTGTGTTTGAGTGGCAAGGTGTGATTTTGCATTGATGGGGGGTTTAATTTCATGGGAAAATAATTTTCCATTGAAAAGAAGACATATTTGAGAGTTTAGCCATTTTGGCTTAATCTATTGCTGCTCGCCGGAGCATATGCGTTCCGTTGACAGAGGAGAGGATATTGATGTAGATGCCGGAGCAGAAATGATCTCCAGCGCCGGCGAGGACAATTGCATTGACTTTAGAGTTTTTGATCGAGTGACCTCCCACTTATCTCTCTCCTCCATATCTGCTGTTAAGAAGGAATATTTTAAAAAAAAAGGTTAACCGGCTCCCAGCAGGTAACAAGTGAAACAGGACCATTTTAAGAAGAAAAGGCAAAAAGTGGGATTTTATTGAGTTAATCCAAAACTGGGACTGTTTTAAGAAGGTCGCCCAAAGGTGGGATTATTCCCATCAATTTTTCCTTATTAATTTCAGTTTATTTGAAAGATTACACAGTAAAAAGTACATATGCAACTCTTATGGGTGAAGTTTAGCCGGACTACGATGCTAGAGACTAGAGTACACTAAATCTTACTCCATCCGTCCCAAAATATAGTTCCCGATTCTATTTTTTCACGGGAATTAAGGTAAGTAGAATCTAAGAGAGATAGTAAAGATTTTTTGTTTATTTAAATAAATGTTGTATGGGAAAAGATGATTTTAGAAAAGAGAATGGAGAATAATTGGTGAAAGAGCATTAATTGTAACACTTGGGTTGAATAAACAAAGCAAAAAACAAATTCAACAAGCAAATAAATGACGGGGACACGGTTTTTCTAGACAAATTACGGAAAAATGTGGAACTAAATATAGAAACGAGAACTATATATTTTGGGACACCTAGAAAGGAAATGGGAACTATATTTTGGGACGGAGGGAGTAATAAATAATTAGAGGTCGTTTGGTTCAACTCAAATTCCATTTGAATTTGGATCTCCTAGGAAGTACAAGATGGGGTAGTTGTTTGGTATGCAGGAAATAGGGAATTCATGGGAAATATAATTTCCAAGGAAATGGAAATTCCTATGTAGTGTTGGAAATTAATGACCAACCCCCCCCTTGGTGATTAGAAATTCCTGTGTCAATTACAAATTTCTATGCTCAACCAAACACCCAAAGCCATTTCCTAGGAAATAGACAAGGGAATTACTTCCCAAGAAAATTAAGTTCCAACGGTAACCAAACGAGGCTTAATTTCAAGACTTCGAGCATCTAAAAAGAAGTATTTAGTTAAAATATGGTCACTAAAAGCCTTAATTTCAAGACTTCGAGCATCATCACTAAATATTTACCCATTCATCCCATGAAATTTTACTCTTGTCAAATTTATATATTGCAATATAACTTCAAAAAGCTTGAAAACCAACGACTCAACGACTATGTTTGGTGAATGGATTTTTCATTGGCTTTTGACTTTTCAATTTGATCATACACCAAAAAAAAAGTATTTAGTTATTGGATTTTTGGTTGGCTAAAAAGATAGCTTTTAAGCCAAAATGAAAAAGCTACTTGGAGCAACATTTTGAATTGGCTTTTGGCTTGTTGGTCCAATAAACAACCAACAGTCCCAATTAATTTTACCAAACACTTTTGCAAACAACTAGCTTAAACAACCAACTTAAAAAGCCAATACATGCCGTCAATGTTTCCAGCCCGTCAAACAAGCCAACTAAACCAACTAACAACCATCAACCGATTACCAAACAATCCCAACATATTTGTTACAAATCTTATCTATTGTTTTACATCATCGATAATTGCTACCCCTCTGGTCGCAACCATTCAATCTTCAATGTATTGCCCGAACTTAAAAACTAGTTTTCATTACATGAAAAGATAATGAATTGTCCTCCTCCACTACAGTATTCAGTTTCACTCCTTCCTCCATTTTTCCCTCCTAAATAAAACCAGAAAACCAGAAAATAGAGGAGAGAGAGAGAAAAAACAAAACCCCAAAAAAATGCATCCTCGACTAACACCCCTCTTCCGCCATCTCCACCATCGCAACAACCCTCCTTCATCCATTTTCTCTCTCCTCCAACTCCGCCCTAAATCCACTCTCTCTCCTCCCGAACCTCAATTGCAAACCCTAGAATCACTCCGCCAACGCTTATCCAAAGAATCCCCAAATCTAGACGATTTCATTCGATTGCAGCGAAACGATGATTACTCTGTTGAGGTCGGAACGAAGAAGAATCCTCTTCCGAAACCTAAATGGATGAAGGAATCGATTCCTGGAGGTGATAAGTACACTAAAATTAAGAAGAAATTGAGGGAATTGAAGTTACATACTGTTTGTGAAGAAGCTCGTTGCCCTAATTTAGGTGAATGTTGGTCTGGTGGTGAAACTGGTACTGCTACTGCTACTATTATGATCTTGGGCGATACTTGTACTCGCGGTTGTAGGTACTTTTATCTAATTTCTTGTCGATTTCGTGTTTTTGTAATTTTTCAATCGGATGAAGAATTAATTGTTTTTCAAGTGATAGGAAAGATTGGAATTCTTATGAGTGTATTATGATAACTGGAAATTGAAGAAGCTAATGTGTCGAATTTATGATGCATTGGTGGGATTATGTGTAGGGAGTGATTAGAAAGTAGTTGTTGTGACTTGTGAAGTATTATGTTGATTGTTTGAGTAATAGTGTGCTGTAGTTGTAGGAAAAAAAGATTTTACACATCACGCGCTAGCTCCGGGTTAAAGGACCTACTTCTTTCGTTTCTTTTTACTCGCTACACTTTGACTTTCATGCTTGCCAATACACTACTTTGACTATTAATATGTTTAATTGTATGTTAGAGTAAAGTATAAAAATTTGATTTTATCAAAAAATACGTTGAGACGAATCCAACGACATTTTACATTATAACATTTGATTTTATCTAATAGTAAATAATGCATGGTCAAACCTCATGGATGAATAGTGGAACTTTCAAAGTGTAGCGAGTAGTTTGAAACAGAGGAAGTATATGTCGTCTGATGTTTATTTTATTACCTATATGTCACTGTTGACAAAATAAATACCAATGTGGCAAAGGTATGTTATGTTAACTACCTATCTGGCTAATTGGCCTAATGATGTGGGATTATTATTGAATGAAATATGGTCTAGGAATTGCTCACTTCAGTGGATTATCTAACCCTTTTATGGTTCTTGTCGTGGGAAACTAGAATCTAAGGACATTTCTCAGCACAGATCTCAAGTACTTGTGAAGAATGTCATTTTTTTGTTTTTGGTTTGGTGGAAATGAGCTTGTAAAGAGTCTTTTCAATGTTTAGTTGGCCAATGAAGTGCAAAGGGCGTATATGGGCCCAAGACGTCAGCAGCTTGTTTGCTCCATTTATCATTTACTTGATATACATGAATTTCTGTGCTGCTGCCGAAGGGAAAACAGAATGGCTTTAATAGGATTTTTCTTGGCTAATGGTAACTACTAACTAGCATGTGAGTATATGGTGTATACCATGAGATGCTTTTAGTGAGAACTGAGATAGTCATTAGTATATCATGTCTATTATAATCAAAGTTTCTATCGGTGCTTATGTGGTGTTGAAGTGAAATAGTCATTAGGATTACTAGTAAAATTGGTCGTGAAATATTTTAAAGCAACTTTTTTGGACTTCCTAGACGTGTGTACGGGGCATGTAATTAATTTGGAGGATGTATTTGAAGATCTATAATTAAGCTACTTCAGAAGACCAGCTATGTCTTCGCTTATTAGGTTTTCTCCATTTTTAATGTAGAAGATTCTGCAGCTTGGGGGGAGGAAGGGAGCATGCGATCATCAGTGGAGGGCACTGTTTTCGCTTAGTGTCATATTGCATCTAGATTCTATCCCCTATATGTTTGGCTTCTATGTGAAAGATAGTTCTATAGTGTGAAATATTTTTTTTTTACAGTGAGCTGTGCTGTTTGGGGAATTGATATATAAAACATGGTATTATAGTTTTAATAGTAAAGATTGGGCAGAGATGGTAATTAAGACCACCTCTTAATTATTTGCTGGAAGATTAGGCTGCTTGTTGCACCTTTCATGGGTTTAAGCCTTACATGTTGGTGGTCATCATCCCCAGTTTGAGTCTTGAAGGTAATGGTTGTTTTCTATTACATGCAATGAGGTTATATTTGTTTCAGTTTGTGCACTATTTGTGTTAGTCTTTATCCTACATCCTACTGAACAATTTGCTTGCTTTTTTGTTAGTGAGAATTCCGACCATTCTTTAGAGATTAAAATATGTTGATTCGCAGGTTTTGTAATGTCAAGACATCCAGAACTCCTCCCCCACCAGATCCAAATGAACCAACCAATGTTGCGGAGGCTATTGCATCCTGGGGCCTTGATTATGTAGTAATTACAAGTGTTGATCGTGATGATTTACCTGATCAGGGTAGTGGTCACTTTGCTGAAACTGTGCAGAAACTGAAAACTTTAAAGCCAACTATGCTGATAGAGGCCCTTGGTACTACTAACTTCTTTACGCTTTTAAATTTTTGAAATGCTGTCTATATGAGATTTTGTGCTGTTTTATTAATATATAGTTTTATACACAAACATATCCCCTTAATATGCACCAAAAATAAGGGACTATAGTGTCTTAGTTCTTGATCACAATCTCATGTACTCCACGAGTGTCATGCATCTTCATTATGCTTCCACCTGGTCCATGAGTACTCAATTCGTATATTCTTCAAAGAATCGTCCCCGAGAGCAAACAATGACACCTGTAAAAGGGAAGTTATTTGATTGTTTCCTTGTTTTGGAATTGGTTTGTGTCAAAGTGGTTGTGATGCGTAAAAATTTCATTAACACTATTTGGATAGCTATCATGGAGGGAAAGGTAGGGGGAGGGAGAGAGACGGCGGGGGAAGGAAATGAAGGAGAGGAAAGAGTGAGCTCGCATTCCTTTTTCCCCTTCCAAATCTTTTTAACATTGAAAGGATTTGGTTTATGAAGAGGGGAAGCTAAATAAATTCTTCGAATTCCCTTTCCTCCTCCCATGCTATATTCAAACAAGGGATATTCATGCCTTTTTCTCTAAATTCCTCTATCTAAACACACTCAACAATTTATTTGGATACCGATCATGGAGGGGAAGGTAAGGGAGGGAAGGGAAGTAAGGGAAAGGAAGAGTGAGCTTGCATTTTTCTTCCAAATCGTTTTAACATTAGAAAGATTTGGTTTTTTAAGAGGGAAAATGAATTCTTTTAATTCCTTTCCGCAATGTTATATCCAAAAAAGGGAAAATGACACCTAGCTAAACATCGTGTTATTTGTCATTGAAGGTGGAAATTTGGTAGGGTGCTTTAAGTGAAAAACTTGATGTTGCTGGCTTGATCGAACGGGCTTCTTTTGCGTCATTGTGTTTGCAGACCGTTTAATAGGCAGTGGTAATTGATGTTAATGACAATGAATCGTTTAACATATGAAGAGAGTCTCATCCTAATGTCCGCGCCTCCACTGCAATGCTTATCCATCCTTAATACATTTGTATATAAACTTCCCTTACCATCCATTACCACTTTAGAGGTGGTATTGAGTAGTAATGGGTTTTTGTGAAGAAATGACACATGTTTGGGAATAAAGTTCATTTACCATTGAGTTTACGTTTAAAATACCATTACTACTACGATCATTTACCATTAAGTTCACGTTTTGTTTTCTCATTACTCACCTTTTTTCCAATTCTTAAAATTTTGCAACTTTTGCAGTTCCGGATTTTCGTGGAGATCAATCATGTGTCAAGAAAGTTTCTGTGTCTGGTTTAGATGTGTTTGCTCACAATATTGAGACAGTTGAAGAGCTTCAGAGTGTAGTTAGAGATCGTCGTGCTAATTTCAAGCAATCTATAGATGTTTTAAAGTTGGCTAAAGAATATGCACCTGCTGGTACCCTAACCAAGACATCAATAATGTTGGGTTGTGGAGAAACACCTGACCAAGTGGTGAGTACTATGGAAAAGGTGAGAGCTGCTGGTGTTGATGTGATGACCTTTGGTCAATACATGAGACCTTCAAAACGCCACATGCCAGTGTCCGAGTATATAACTCCAGAAGCTTTTGACAATTATAGAGTTCTTGGAATGGAAATGGTATAGAATTGGATACATGTTGCAATTGTTTGATATTTCAAGAGAAACAAGAATTCATCTTTAATGTTTTGAATTTCCTGCAGGGATTTCGGTACGTAGCGTCTGGTCCCATGGTGCGATCTTCATATAAGGCTGGTGAATATTACATTAAGTCGATGATAGATGCAGATCGAGCAAGCTCATCTTCTGCTGCATCAAAGGCATAGAGCTCCTGTCTCCTGATTCTTTGGAATTTGAACTACACTTTGATTAAAGGGTAACTCAGTTAATGCATTTGTATGATTTCTTTGTATATTAATTAATGTGATTATTATTTCTTACGTGCTGAATATTTTCACGAAATTCTAACCTCCTACACAAGGAATAAAGTTTCTTCTGAGTGGCTCTACTTTGAATTTTCAGTCATGATTTGTGCCTCCCTTTTTTCGTGTTTCTTCCATTTTAACGTGGGTAGAATTGCCTTTTTTTTGGATTTTATAGTCCGTGCAACCCCACTTCACAGTAAATGTGCCAGTGTGCCTAGTGCAATTGTCAGAGGATAAATTAAAATTTTGGTAGAAAGTATAAGCTCAGAGAAGGCTTAACAAGATTCCGAAAGTTCGCAATTGCAAGTTCAGACTAACTAAACTAAGTTTAAATTTGCTAATAGTTGTTGGATTAGTGAAATTCAGTTGAATATAACATACTAAAGATGACGCTAGTGCCATTAGAGACTGGTTTTTGCTAGAGGCTTGGCCAAGAACAACCCAACACAGCATGGTAAATTGGTACTCTTGCATGTGTTAATGCAAGGTCAGCCTGCGCTAAAACAAGGCTTAGTAGTACTGTGCCAGTGTGCCTTCACGTTTAGGTTTAAAATTTGTGACTTTGTCGTGCTTTTTGACGCTGAAGGTTGTGATCCGTGCCACGCCGTGCTTTCCCTTCCAAAATGCGGCCCAAGCATGTCATACGGCCTGACGATGCACTCTTAGGGTACTTTTGGACATGCAATTCATATTACACCTGTATTGCTTTTCTTATATGACAAAATATACTGAAGTACAGAACTATGTTGGAGAAATAAATCCATGACTAAAGATGGCAATTATTCATGGGTGAGTGGATTATCCACCCACCCGCCCCGAATAAATGGGTGATCACCCGCATTGAAGCGGATGACGGGCGGGTGATGGATGGATTGGGTGGTGGGTTGGGTTTGGTATGGATGATATTTTTTGGACCCATCACCTGCCCCATCACCCGCTCCATCCATCCATCCACCCATATATATAAAGAAATTTGTTTTTTTACTGCCACGTGTCATTTAAGGTAATTAAAAATAAAAATCTTTTAAGGGATAAAAAAAATATTTATAATTACTTTTTGGTGTGTAATAAGATTGATATTTTGTCGCTTTATTGTTAATCTATGAGACTATGATTAATTTTTCATATACTAATTTCTTTGAAATTGTTAAGTCTAAAAAATAGTTTTTGTTCCTATTATCACCCGTTTTCCACCCGCGGATATGGGTGAAAATCTTGGCGGGTGATGGATGGAGTTTTGGGTCGCGGGTGATGGGGCGGATGGAGCTCCACCCGACCCATCTCCGATCCATGACAAAGGCCACAAAGACGGTGGGTGAACCAAGTATAAAAGTCAAAGGTGTAAGTCTACTGTATCCAACCCGTGAAGGTCCTTGAACGCAAACAAGACAGATTGGGGCTCCGTGAGTTGAATCCGATTCATATTTAGCAGCCTTTACAGCTTTGAGGGCAGAAGTGTTTCCTTCAATTATCTATCCCCCACAAAAAACATAACGTTTACACTTCTTAAAGAAAACGAAGATGGAAAAAAAAAAAAAAGAGAATTATTGTGTCGGAAAATTCTGCCTTTTTTTTTGCACTTCATTCTCATGTAGACTTTGACATTTTTGAAAATGAGCCAATTTATAGAGTGAAACATCAAATATAGATGCAGTTATTCTCTTCATTCAAGTGTAAACATCATGACAATTACAGTTTCTTTGACTTGCCATTGGATCCTACATTCCTATCAAATTGGCATATACAACTCTTTCTTTTTCTCAAAGGGTAGAATTTTTCCGATGTCGAAAAAAAAAAGGAATTTTCATTATTAGCGGGCAACAAAGCAACAACATCTTTGATCTTTACCACTTTTTTTCTTCCTTGTCTACCTTTTTATTCTTCATGTTTTATCATCTCATCATTTGTATCCAATCAAATCTTAAACTTTTGCTACCTTTGATCTTGTAATATATCTTGAATTTCTTATCATTTCGCCGAATAAGAATATCAATCAGATAAAGTCATATACTTAAAAAAGAACTTTCACATTTGATCTGTGATAGTATCATGTAGCCGGTGTAATTACATATGGTTTTCATGTCTGCATATAGTGTATTGTATGTAGTACTACTAATAAAATTCTTTGTTAGTTTTGTACTAGTCTAGATTAATAGTGTAACTAAAAGTAAAATTGCATGTTTATCGGTTTATGTACTTATCATTGTTGAATTTTTATGCACATATATATACGCTTTTTATATTGAATGGTTACTTTTGTTATTCGTGTTTTACAATTTTCTAGTTGTTTCCATTATAGAATCTCTATGTAATAGCATAAATATATACCGGAAATGCGAGTCTCAAGTCTCAACCAGTTAAAATTTAGATGGATCAAATAAGGAAAAATCAATATTATTATACTCATGTTTAGTAGGTGCTTAGAATAAGACGTAATATTTAAAAAATAATTTAATACGTAGGTTAATAGTATAAACGAAATATGGGAATATAAATTGGATACCTTGTACTATATCCAATAGTGTAATTACATTTTAAAGTTCATAATTATCTATACTAATATATTAAAAGGTGTTCCTCAAAAGCGAATGCGCCACGTGTACCCTTATCCCTTAATGTTAAATCATCCATTCAACTAAACAATCAAAACATAGATGATTAACAAAAAATGAAAATTCATCGTAGTATTACCATCTTAATCCTAATGAGTTGTAGATACTAAAATCTTAACGTCTAAACCAATTAATTTAAATGTTATAATTTCAATGAAAAAAACAAAAAAAAATTGAATATCAATAAAAATAAACTTAATGTATGCGTATCCGACTTAAAAACTAGTTGTAGTATTATAAGGTGAGATTAAAGATACATTTAGTCAGCTATCATGGTGGAATTGGATGTGATTCCAACAAAAGAAAGGCTAAATTCTCCATTGACGATTCAAATGAGTAAAACTGTAGGCGTAACAACAGCAAGAATTTACTGTAATGAGGGCCCCATAAAGAATTGGGTGCAATGGGGTTAAAATTGACAATTTACTATTACTGGGCACTGGGCAGGTTAAAAGAGTGGGCCAAAGTGAGCCCACCTTCCATCGCCGCCCCATACGAAAACCTTAAAGTATAGGAAGCCTATGATTCAAGATGGGCCAAAAGTTGACCAGCTTATGATTGGCCCAATTTCAGCCCTGCATCGACTTTCTTTTTTCTTTCTTTTCACATGTGGTAGTGCCACGTGGAAAATAAAATTCACAGGTGGAACCCTCAAGCACCATTAAAAAAAATTCAACCCAAAGGCTACGACCAATTCGAAAATTAAGTAACCAAAAGTTTGATTTGTGGGGTACGAGGTATCTACAAATGTTCTTACTTGAGCTGGAAATTCCACAAATTCAATTCCACTATTTAACACCTAAAATTGCCCTCAAAAAAAAATTAACACCTGAAATTGGATAAACCAATAATTTTTTTTGGCGTGGAATAAAATCATTTTTGAGTTCCGAGTTCAAAATTTGTATTTGCAATCAAAGTTTTGTTATACAGAGTTAATTAAAGTGAGCATTTAACACTTAACAGGGACGAAATAATTTATCTTTCGTCCTTAATTTTTCGATTTGAAAAAAAAGGAAATGTAATCTTGTTAAGAACTCGGTAACTACAATATAAGAGAGTATTATTTTCATTGTGCCCAATGATTGAACAAAATATGAAGATTATGCATATTGTGTTTGCAGTTTGCACATCGCAATCATATTTCAGGAAAATTCTAGTAAATATTTTTGTTAACTTTAAAATATTGATTACCCGTCGTAAGAAATTATAAATAAGTAACTAGGAAAAAAATATAATAATTATTAAATTCTCGATTTTCTATTTTTTGGAAGGTTCATAGTCCTCCTTGAAATACCACTTCAAAATTATCCACAGCTTCATCGTCCAAATGCAAGGAGAAATTGTAAGGATCAAATCTCAGACCAAGGTTACACGAGATAGAAGATACGGAGTATCTTACTTCTTTGTCAACTACTATAAAAAAGAATTTTATTATTTTTTAATAATATTATTTTTGGTTTTTTGTTTTTATTTCTGTTATTTTTTTATATTTTTTTAAAAAAAATTAAGAGAAGAGTGTATTCATTTTACATGATTGTGATTTTTTAGAGGTAAATTAAATATAGCTGGGTTAAAAAGTTAAAAAGGTGAAAAAAGTGGACCAGTTGGAACCAATGAAGGCAGCCTTAAAGATATGCAAATTTATGACACTAAACTCTATATAATCTGCCCCCACAAACACCAAACAACTCCCACCTACAAAATCTCTTCTACAATAAAAGGTACTAATTTATACGCTTGTTCTGTTTTTTTTTACTCTTAAATAAAAATAGTCATATGAGATTTGGTTAATCAGTGTTGATGTACATTTTCAAAATATTAACTTTTTAACAATTTATACTCCATCTATCCTAAAATATAGTTTCGTTTCATTTTGCATGGTCAAACTTTAAAATTTTGACTAAATATTCTCATTGATATATACAAAAAAAACACGCTTATGTAAAGATCTTTGTTATACCTGCCTCACCGATGTGTAGTTTAATAATATCAACTTTTCATAATTTTTATTAATACGTAACTAAAGATAGTGATGATAAAAAATACATGTTGGAGACGGTGTCAAAAGAAACGGGAACTATATTTTGGGACGACTTCCTCTCTAACAAAATAACTGCAACAAATGATTATTTTATACCTCACAAATAATACCCATTTGCTGCCGTTATTATGTCACGAAGGAAGTATCTTTATTAATTATAGAGATTATGTATTAAGAAGCTTGACTAGAAAAACAGGTCAACTAAAAAAGATTAAATATGTAAAAGGTGAAAAAATGGGGGAAAAAAGAAGAAAAAAAGGGGTCAAGCAACTAAGCAAAATGTTTCAATATAAACCGCCCATAAGAACTTATGAAAGATGGAAGACACTACGGATGATATTTTTGAGGGGACCAAATTTCGGCCTTATATGTTTCTGTTATTTATGTCCTGTCCCTTTTAACATTAATTTTGGTTTGCAATTTCTGCAGAAATTTGCAAGTTGTACATAGCTTCTCTTCTCTTTTTACCATGTTTCTGATGTCCTCTCAGAGTTTCAATACATAGCTAAGATCTTAAGGCTGCAATCTTGTGATTGATATGTGTCTTTATTTTGAATTCGGCTGTTGGATATGGATTCGGTTTGTTATAAATGTTGGACTTTTATAAGGTAAATCAACTGTTGATTGTTGGCAATTCATTGATATACTAGAGACTTGTTTGACCAATTGATTGTTTTTGCTATACATGTACGTATTGGTCGTTGTTAGTTGCTATTGTTACTTTGTTAGTATATAAAATTTATAGTAAGTACTCCTACTAAGCTAAATTTCGTAGTTAAAGTTGGTTATTACTACTTGTTAATATATAAACTTCATTATATACATATTAGGAAAATTTGTGAGAAACAACCTCATATAAACAACTTTTTGTCAGAAACAACCTTTATTTTAAATTTTTTTTTTTTAAAAGAAACCTTAAACCGAAAAACTTTTGCCATTTAAAGTGTTGACCTATATTTTCCCAAGATTGACTCGCAGTTAATGATCCGAAAAATTTGCGAGAAGAACCTTTTATAATGCTTTTTTTGTCAGAAACAACCTTTTATATAAATTTGTTTGCAAATTAAAACCTTAAACTAATTTTTTTTACTCCCTCCGTCCCATAATATAGTGCTTACATTCCTTTTTGGGTATCCCAAAATGTTGTGCCTATTTTATTTTTATCAATTTATTTGGACTCAAATATCCTCAATCTTTACCCAAATTCTCCAAAATACCTTACTTTTTTTTTAAAATGTGTGTCTATTTATTACTTTCACCATTCCAAGGAATTTATCGTTTTTTGATTTTTTTAAAGGAAAAAACAAAGAGTAGTAAGAAAAAAGTTTTATAAAATAATTTTTTTTTTGGAGATCCTACTATTCCCTCCACTCTCCTTAATTCCCAAAAAAAAAAAAAAAACTATATTTTATATGAGATAAACTTTACATAGTTTCCCAACCAAACCATTTCCAACGTTGACCGATGAGAGTAGCACTTGACTCCCCTTTTTAAAAAAAAAATTCACCCCTTTTCCCAGTCACCATACTGATTATCATGCCTCGTTCTCTCTTTGACCATTTGTGATATAGATATCCCTTTTTTTAAGCTTCTCTTATCCAAATCCTGCAAAAAAATCTTGGTTTTGCAATTCAAGTATTACCCATCTCAATTCAACCCAATTCAAGTATTGTCCATCTCAATACAAGCACGGGTTACTCCAAAATGGCTTAGTCAACTCTAGAAAATTAGGTAAGGTGTCATCTTGCAAAAAAAAAATAGTTTAAGGTTTTAACTTGCAAAAAATTATAAAAAGGTAGTTTCTGACAAAAAAAAAGCATTATAAAAGGTTGTTGTTGGCAAATTTTTAATTGAGTAAATACCGGAAAATATAGGTCAACATCGGAATGACACCATCAGGTTTCTTTTGGCAAAGTTTTTTAGGTTTAAGGTTTCTGTTGACAATTTTTTTTAAAAGGTTGTTTCTCACAAAAAACATAGGTCAACATCGGAATGACGTCATCAGGTTTCTTTTGGCAAAGTTTTTTAAGGTTTAAGGTTTCTCTTGACAAATTTTTTTTTAAAAGATTGTTTCTCACAAAAAGCTACTTGTAAAAGATTGTTTTAAACAAAATTTTCTAAATACTATTAAGCTAAACTCCGTAGTTGGCTATTATAAGTTGTTACTCCTATTTGTTAGTATATTGAATAATGGCTTAACTTTCTAGCATAAGAGGGGTATTTCCAAACCTTTACATAAAGTAGATATCAGATCATACCCGTTATAATACTTGTGTAGTTGTGCTAGATGTGTAGTTGTGTTGGCCTAGCTTTAGAGTTGAAAATTCTCTTTACTTTTATTAATTACTTTGCATTACAAATTTAACTTCTGAGTGAAATTCTAATCATTATGTAAAAGCCAACCTCCTATTCAATAAACAAAAATGTAAAGCCAACTACTACCAAAGACAAAAGTTACTCTAACTAGTTTTTCAGATTTGCTATAAAAGCTAGCTTTCTAGCTTAAGACCTATCTTTGTTTGTTCATGTTAAATTGTTAATCTCACTTCCTTTTGTAGAGATGTATTTTTCCCATTTTTAAATATTTACAACACTTTTCTTTATACTTTCTTTGTTAACTTTTTTTTTATCAACATATAAAAAACAAACACCAATACGTTAAATTTATTGGCTTTCTTTACTATCAGAGTATAGGTCATGATCCTAAGGTTCTTTTTCATGAGGGGGTGATTATAAGCTATTTTACCAAAACAAAAAAAAATATTGTGATAATCAATTAGCTAATATGGTGTACCCTTGACATGCCTGGATTTTTTTTGGAATATATTCACCTTAAAAATTATTATAGATTTATAGTGGAACCTTCTACCTACTACTACTTCAATAGTATAGAACTACACGAGTAAATTGCACTTACGTCAAAGTTAGTAGTTTAACTAATTAACTTTGCCCTTACCTTAAAAACACTTTAACTTTTACATGAACCTTGAAGATCTCAAATGGAGCAATTACGTTTTTTGTTTCTTTTTGTTCTTTTGAGCGAGGTGAGCAAAAGGATGCACATAAAAGAGGACTAAAAGAGAATCAGAACAGAAAAGATAGTTTGTGTTGGTAACAATGTTTAACAAAAGAAGAAAAAAAGGTCTGCATTAATGCTTTGGTTTTCCTAAACTTAAAGCGTATTCTTTTCACCTTATAATCTTATATAAACTGAACTTATATGAGCTAAATTTTTGGAACTTATTAAACTCTATTATAGGGTGTTGAAACTTACTGTAACTCATTGAAATTTATTTTACAAAGTATATAGAAACTTATTGGAGCTTTTTCAAACTCAGGGAAGCTTTCATGAACTTAATTTTTTGAAAATATGGCCTGGCCTATGTTCAAGGGAAAAAAATTGTATGAAAATTTATATTGGAACGGATATGGACTTGAAAAAAAAAGACTAAATGAGACTAGACTCATGAGAAGTTGAGACTGGACTTGGTCTCAACGTTTGGAGTCCAAAAATCTTTAGACTTGGCAAAATCCAATCCAGTCCATCCAATTTATACCTCATAAACTCGTAAAAAAAAAAATACATCGAGAAATCATACATGAAACTAAGAAGTACAACAAAAACCAAAAACCAAAAACCTAAGTGCAGAAAATAGGAAATTGAGCAAAACGAAAGGAGGTGGCAAGACAAATTGTGGTTTAGAAGTTACTCCTGCATTTTCCATAATACGGGGTCATATTGCTATGTCGATTCTGCAAGTAATTAATAAGTATATTGTATTAGTATTTTAATTTAAAAATAGCAATTAAAATTCTAATTACAGATTGTATAGCATAAATACATATAATTGATCTAGTTGACTAACAACATTGACCAAAATCTAGCCGCCTCTCTCTCTCCCTCCCTTCTCCCCTTAAAAAGCTCTGGTCTTCTTTAGCTAGTTTGAAGCTGTCACCATCCTTTTCTATGGTAGTAGCTAGGCCCCAATTATTTCTACTTTTATGTACTTGTTTTCTTGTTTTCGTTAATAATAAACCTCATTTCTCTCTTTATTATAGACTTTTTTCCCAATTATTAGGTACTTTGTTTCCACCAATAGGAGTTTTGAGTTTGATTTGTTACTTTTCCCTTGTGGGATTACAAAGTTTGGTTTTTATGGTTTCTTCCAAACATGTAGTTCATTGATGGTTCGCTATACAAATTTGTAATCATAATAAAAAGATTTATTCTCAAAACTACGTGAGAATGATAGACGCTCTCATAGAAGAAATATGATTCAACGAACAAACGAGGGTTATACTGTAATTGGACTTGAACAATTGCCTTAAATGTTCTTTTGGGCCTGCTGACCTCCCTTTGGGTTATGCAGTTTGAAGAAATAAAATAACCAAACTTATCAAAAAAAAAATATTGTATTATCATATCTGCTTTATTATCATCATAGTTATATCGCAGAAGAACTTTATTTGATCAAATTAGGTTGTGTTTCGTTTTTTTCTTTAATATCAATTGTAAATGCCTTATGACTTTTAATTAATAAAATTTATTTTACCCTTAAAAATTAATCAAATTGACTGGTTTAGGAGTATTAATCAAACATTTAAAATCTAATACCAAAACCAAACCGTCAAATCACCATCCACGGAAAGCAATAAAGCACTTAAAAAACACTTTTTTTTGGCAAATACACCCTCCCCCGTGTATGTTTTACAGAGTAGTAAATGAAAGTCTGAATTATAAATTAAAGCTGAAAGTTCCCATTCCACGTGCATGTGATACGGTTTAGTAATTAGGAGTAGTATAGTATAGGTACAGATAACTGATATTTTCTAAAAGAAAATTCTATAATATAAAAAATATATTAGTATATATTATATATAAAAGTATAAAAAGAAATAAGCAGGTATTTTTTAAATCAATAAGTGATACTTTTAAGGCCACAGGAAGATAACGTATAAAATGTAACGCTTAATTGTGCAATCATATTGTGATTATGATGATGATTTTATACAAGATCATGGTGTCTAACCATGCCATTACAATCTCTGGACTTATGCTCAGATTTTGTATTGCAAAACGATAACTTTATGTAATTATCTGCAAAAAGTGGTGTAATGATTTATAAGGGAGCTTCTGTTTTTATAAGAGATGTTTGTAAGCTAGAGATCTATACTGCCCTCTTGAACTGATCATCTTGGTTGGCTATTATATGTTATGTGGATCTACCTATATAAGGGCTTGTTCTCTTCGGCATAAAACAACTGAACTGAACGGAACTGAATTGAACTGAACTGAATTAAATTATAACTAATAGTAATGAATAAATTTAGGAATTGAACCGAACCGAACCGAACGAATCGAACCGAACCGAGCGAAAATAAGTTGGGGAGAACAGGCTCTAAGTGGAGTCCTATGAAATTTTCTTCCTTTTTCATGTACTTAGGGTATGTTCTCTTCGGCACAAAACAACTGAACTGAATTAAATTATAACTAATTAATAGTAATGATAATAATTTAGGAACTGAACTGAACTGAAATGAACTGAAATGAACCGAATTGAACTGAAAATAAGTTGGGGAGAACATGCCCTTATTTAAACGAGTGGTAAGTATGACTCACGAGTTTGAGACAAACTTTATAAGGGCTCTTTGGAGGTGGGAATTCAAAAGGTGGGAATTCAAAAGATGGGAGGAGAATGGAAAAAAATACAAATAACATTTTGTTGTTGCATCGAAATATATAAATAATGTTGACTAATCTGGCTAACATTGAACTTAGTAAAATGAATGTTAGCTTTTTAACCCTAATAAATCACTCCGGAGATTATTCAGATTATTATTTCCTAAATAATAGCATGCATTTTTGTTGTCTTCCGATTGTATTGGTGTTGAGATCCTCTAGAGTTTCAAAATAACTCTACACGGTAGAGTTCGTGAAATATCAGTCGTTGATTAAGAAATCAAAGGCTTGTATTTTTTCTCCCAAAGATCCCCCTTATTTTTCTCCCGAATATCCTGCCCATATCTTTTCCTTTCCCACTAATCATGAGCCCTTGATTTTATAATATATGGTTAGGATTCAACTCTACTTTGTAGAGTTTTCATAAAACTCTAGAGGATCCGGACCCATTGTATTGTCGCTTATGCTCTTATATGTTTCCTAATAAATTCAATTGACATTTACAAAATAAATCAACATAAGTTTGAGTGCTAATGAGCTGGTGTACGTTGTAACCTATCACATTCAGCAACACTGATAAATCATAATCTCACTTCCTAGTTCCTATGGAGTGTAAATGAAGGAAACTAGCAACCATATATGTGAGCGCCACATTTTCCACATGAGGCTGCAAATTTTTGACTTCACAGTATTAACTATCAACATGTTGCCAATTAATGTAACTTCATTTCCCACATTTATGGGTCCCTAATTAATTACTAATAATGGGAAATTTTGTTGAAAAATCTTTCTTCTTTAACTCTTTTTTTCTTTAATTATTAATTTAATTAGTACTACTTTTGGTTTGATAGGGACTCTTCTTTTGGTTATTCTTATTTCTACTTTTCTTGCTAACCTTTTAAGCCGACCAACAACCACTATCATATGGAACAAGGGACCAGCAAAGACGCACACGTACTTTTGATTTATAGATAATCAACTATAAAATTTTCTCATCTAATACTACTGTAGAATTAGCAAATGGCAAGACGTTCTCATGAAAATAAGGGTGTCACTCGCATCACAAAATGGCTTTTTGGAGACAATTACGCTGTTTACTATTGATTAATTAGTTGGTTTAGCCAAACCCAAAACTACGGAAACAAAAGTTAGTGATGAGGTGATCAAAGTCTCATAACCGATCCTATTGATCATAGATAATTTATCTATTCCTCTACAATATTTGTTTGAATTTTATAGTTGTTGTATTACATAATTGATTCTATATGTGGATGTCATCTAACTTAGTTGGTAAAGTGTTGTGGGAGTGGTACCCCAGACGTGGGATCAAATCCCGTCTACATCACTGCGCTTAGTCGCTCATTTATACCAAAAAAAAACATAACTGATCTTATATAACACAAATAACGAAATATAATTTGGCTAATGAAAATTCATTCAGCGTACTTTTTTTCCATATATATTGAGTAGAATGAGGGTCTATAATCTTGGTTTTACACACCAAAATTATGTTTATACTGATAAGAGTAGATTTTACTGATAAGACTAGATTCTACTCAAATTATTACAAACAAATATTAAAATGTATAAGGAGGTTAAATATCAATAACATAAGAAATTCACATAATATTATTAATCCATAAATAATAATTATTCAAAAATAATATTTTCTTCTGTAATTTTTTTAAGGGAACCTTCTATAATAATTTTGCTTTACAATTTTATGTTTTAATCTCCAATTATATATTTAATAGAATATTATTATATAATTGAATGCTAATACTATATATACATAGAAATAAATCTTATAGAATCCAGTCTGATAATATTTTTCTTCCAAAAGGTATATTGACAAGCGTGCATTGGAGAAATGGAAAATCTATTGGGGGACGGAGACAGTATATCATTAAATAGAATCAATCTTTCTAATTTTGACCTTCACCATCCAAGTAGGTAAATAGAAAAATACAAAGTACTAACTAACTGAAACCAACATCTGCAACCCCCCCCCCCCTTACTATCTACGTACATACTACTCATCAATGCCACATATTAAACCTTAACTACACAAACCAGCCTGCTTAAATTAGGCACGCTGTTTACGTAAAGTAAAGCTATAATATATACTAAATATAGGTTTAACAAATATCTTAGGCTAATGGAAGGTATAATTAAGTCAAAATGGTTGCAGTATAAAGTAAAATACGAACATAATTATTGTGGAATGTTCTTATATTCTGAAAATACATGCTAGTGCATGTGCTGAAAGCGTGACCATGATCTATAGTAGTACTACTATTTCTCAGTTCTCAGTGGAGTGTTCCATGCCTTACAATTACTACGAGAAAATGCAAATATAAATTAAATTTCTATAAAAACTACGTTATCTTACTTTCTGTTGGTTTAGACATAATAATTATAAGGAGGGACAAATATTTCATGCCATGCAACTTTGAGTGATATATAAGCAAGCAGAGAGTAAGAACGTGTCTTAGATTATGCACAAACACTTGTTCTCAATGTCAGATCCAATTAGGCCCTCAATAGATCTTTCTTTGTTCTAATTGATCAATATATGAAATTTTGGTCCCATTTTAATGTAATTAATTTAATCATCTGTTAACATCTTCGATCACATTCTTTATCAAATAAATGAGTGAGCCAGTGTAGGGTTTCGAAATTATAATCCATATCCTCACAAAAGCGTGGAATTCATCAACATAAAGACAATAATACTGATCATTAAAATAAAGACACACAAATACACAATAATACTGATAAGTGATAATAATTCTTTTTTTTTCTTGTCTACTAGAGTAGAATTACAGGAATCCTGGATGCAGTTGTTTATGCAGTTATTTAAATAAAAAAAAGTTATTTATATTTCTCTTGTATTCTACTTACCTTAGTTCCCGTGAAAAAAGAGAATCAGACACTATATTTTGGGAGTTGGGACGGTCGGACGGAGGAGTATTAGACTTCATCATTGTTTTCAACTAAACGTAGGAATAGTAATTTAGTTCAAATTGGACCCATTCGAAAAAGGAATTGATCAAAATTTAATAGGAGGTGGAGTTTATGTAACGCCACCTAAAATATGACCCGGCTATTATTATTATTATTATTATTATTATTATTATTATTATTATTATTATCAACCGATAGATTAACATTACACTATAACATAATTATTGTACATGCAGTATGAAGATCAGGTAATGCTCTATTTTGTTTAACTAATATTTGACTTATTTAAGAATATATAAGTTAAGATAACTAACAAATAAGCTACAATAAGTTTAGAATTAGTTCAGACTAGCTCCAATGAGTTCTAATACCTTATAAACTAATCTTCAATAAGTTCAGATAAGTTAATATATGTTCAGATAAGTTAAGATAAGTTGAATAGATTGGACCCTAAATAATAATTACAATCAGTTTTCATAACTGTAATTTTGTGATCTTAAGGAAGTACCACATATAGTTTGGATCCGATTCAAAGCCAACATCGTCAATCCAATGCATTGACATCCCTCACTAGATGACCAGGCCAATTATAGCAATTGGTTATTATTCACAATGTACTTATCGTCAATCAATAATTGAAGTAGAGTTTGTAATATACGATCAATATACCATAAACACTACGTTAACTTGTTAAGAATATTGTATTTATCTATACTAATATATTAAAAGGTGATCTTAAGCAAGTATTTGCGCCACGTGGCACCCTCATTTTAGTTGTTTCATTCTATGTCATCATGATACATTAAAAATTAGAAACAGGCTCCATATAATTAAGATTCGACCACGTGATTTCAAGTTAATATACTAAAGTTCTAACCAATAAGTTATGCAATATTAATTAAATGGTATTTTTAAACAAGAAACTGTTAATAATATAATCCGATTGCCCGGGACTAAAATCTACTTTAAGAATATATGCTATGGCCCTCAAATCGGAGATAGATTGGGCCAACATTCTCGTGCATACTCTTCGTTGACATATGTCATACACCAGTGTACTAATATGATCAACCGAAGAGATGATACATGTCATGTCAACGTACTTGATGGCGAAACACCATTTCTCTACGATAAACTCCAAGAAAAAAAAATAGGAAAAAAAGGGTGTAGTATACGTTCTATGTCAACATATTATGTGAATTCATCAATAACTTTAGTTGATAAATGTTGATCAAAATGGGGCGAATGAAATCTTACAAAAATGAGAAAATGAAAGTAAGAAATGGAATTAACTTTTGACTAATGACGTTTGTTAGTATAAACATTATTTAGCTAGTATTAGACCGACAAGATTATAAAAGGCTAAGAAATTATATATACTAGAGATTTAACAGGGTCAAACATAATCAACTTTTTGTTGCATGCTAATTAGTCACATTAATAAAAACACCAAAATTACTATACATTATATAAACTAGCTAGCTAATATTGCTAGCACATCTTTCGCCTTTTTCAGCTAAGCAATACAGTATTTCACTCCTTTTAGCTCTTGAATTTGTCGTTATACTTGTTATTGGCTGACCAATGAGAACTGAAATTCTTCACTCATTAGCACAATATGGCAGACAAGAAGAGAACTTTAAACAGGAAATTGGGTAGTTACTATATCGATAATGCTAAACAAGCATACTTATTCCTATAATACTACTACTAGTCTTATGCATAATGCATTCCATCTATGCAAATTAACTTTACAGATTTATGTTTATATACTTAAATCTTTAATGAAAATTATGTATGATATTGATCTTTCATCCCGCAAATGCAATTAAGCTATAGCCTATTCGAAATCAACATAGCCTTTTTTAACTACTGTGGCATCTCTAACATAGTAGTGTAGGGGAATGCCACAGAGAAACTGGGATCCTCTCTTATTGATTCGTTTAGGTATGAATGATCCAATTCTATCTTAAACATACGACATACCAGTAAAACCACTTTACAAGAACAAGGAGATTCCACCTCAAAAGTCAAAACCATATGGCAATAATGGGAGTAGCCCTTAGCCTTATAAAGTAGACACAACTCATATATTTCTTCAATGTGGGATACACATCCCAACACTCCCCCTTAATTCCAAAATCGTAAATTGTGGGACAACACTTCCACTCACATGTGGGTTGTTCATGGGGTCAACGGTCATCAATGGACTTCCAAGGATAGCTTTTGTGTTTTGCCTACATTCGAACAACACAAAATTTCATTTTTTTTCCTTCAATCATTCCTATGTTTCCAACTTGAAATAAGTAATGCACTCCTCATTCACTTCATTCCTAGATAGTAGTTTTTCATCTAATTGTTAATTCATCTTGAAAGAGCAAATGAGTTAACAAATTAAGAGAAAATTGAATAGTTAAGATTTAAAAAACAACAAAAGCTATTCATCAAAATCGATAATTGTATATCATTTAGAGAACCTTAATTCGTTAAATAATATAACTCGCCAACGCAATCACACTACCTATTAGCCAAAAAAAACATTCGAGTTCAGAGCTAACTACTAGATTGTGATCAAACTATCAATGCCTTTTTCATGCAAAAGAACAAAGATAAACTTATGCTTAATCTAGAATTATGTGAAACAAAAGGTTCAAACAATTAAAGTGTTGATTTATTCAAAACGAAAAAAAAACCAAACCAAAAACAAAGAAAACCAACCAAGGCAATTGAAAAGGAGGGTCAAACAAACGGCCAAAAAAGCGGAAATTGCGCCTACTCGTGTGGGTTGGAGCGGCAAAAAGAATGCCACATTGGCATCCCCACTCTCCCAACAGTCCACACTCCTCATTTTATTGTTTCAGCTTTTTTCTCTTCTTTTTCTTTATTTATTTATCAATTTTTTTTTTTTGGCAAAGTTAATAAAAATCTCAAACCCACGTGCTTACACTATTACAACGACACAAGAGGGACAGTATCCTCAGTAAATTAATTAAAATAAATACACAACCAACGACAATATTTTTTTAATTTTTTTTTTGACTTAAATTAACATTTATCATGGGGTAAATTAATTTTTTCCGTGTACACTTGCAAGTTGCACCTACTTAAAAACTACAATTATGGGGACATCAAGTTGGGTCCAGAAATATATTTTTACAGTTATGCATGAAAATTTGTTACCTAAAATATAATTATAGTACTAAGATAGTACAACTAAATATGCGTATTCGTGACTAAGAAGTGGAATTATATTCAAAAGACAAAGAAGATCTTGTTCATTCTAGAGTCAAATGTTACCTCACTTGTAAGATCCCTTTAGTATCTTAGCTGCCAATCCCACGTCCTTGCCATATTCTACATTTACATATTTTTTTAAGAAATATTTTTCTTGCTAAATTATACCAAACTATTTATCATTGTATAAAATATACTATTTTGTATTTACCAACTTTTTATTTTCAATTCCCTCTTGTTATTAACATTTGTATTAATCAATTGTTTTGGCGCTTTTCTTCAACTTGTAAAGTTTTGATTAGTAAAGACTAATATAATCCACTAGCAATGTTAGTAAAAAATTACTCCATTTTAATATTAAAAAATTAGTTTCAATTAATAACATTCAGTTCAATCTAGAAACAATCAAAAAATAAATTTAACTTTCATGCTTCAGAGAAAGGTAGAGCTACACTTATAGTGTAAAATGTCACAATGTAAACGAAAAGAAAAAACACCCTCGAAAATATAAAGACAAGGCAATGTAAAACATGAATAAACACCAATGGGCAATGGGTACATGATATGTTAAGGAAAATAATGAGTAAAAGAAACAAAACCAAAGATGGTAAAAGATCAAGCAAAAACTCTAAAGAAATTAGTGAATAATAGGAAACAAATTGAAATCAGCATTTCCCTTTTTTCAACCAAAATTGAATTATTGTGTACAACTCATCATCATAAAATAAAATTAAAGCCTAAATAATTACTCCATAATTTATTATTGTTCCTCTAACACTCAAATTCCCCGCTATATTTTCCAACAGAGAATATTACTACTTACTAATCAACCACTTAACAAAAATTTATATATATTATATATAAAATAATAATAAAACTACTACTATTACTTTCCGCCGGTACAAAACTTGCCGATAAATTAATCGGTCGGAAAAAAGATGAGTTTTCTCAATCTCTCTCCTCATTCTTCTTTTTCTTTTTTCTTTTTCAACTACAACGCTACAAGAGGATCAGATGCAAAAATATCGTTGATATCTTGAAAATAATCATCCACTTGTAACAAATTAGACGATGAATAATTGTTGTTAATATTATCCACCGTACTAAAATCAAAATCATCAATAAACGAATCAACGAACATATCTCCGAAATCAAACTGATGATGATGGAGATGTTGATCACTTTCATCGTAGATTGTAAACAGATTTTCCGTTGGTTTAGAATCGTCAAAAATCATTGGCTCAGGTGACTCAAAGTTAAAGAAATCATTCAAAAACGGCGTATCTAACAAATGATCACCAACAGTTGAAGATGATTCCCCTTGACATTCTTCCACCATACCATAGCTACTACTGCTGCTATTACTGTTCACACTGACACTCAAAGTCTCCTCATCTGTCGAACCACGAAAGTGGAGAACAGAGGTAGGAGAGCAGAGGAGGTTAAGAGAAACTGACTCGTCACCTGATTCATAACCACCAGAGGTTGACGGCGCGTGAGGTTCAACAACCACCTTAGGTGGTGGTTCACGCGGTGGAGGAGTGGCGAAGTTGGTAAGCGCATCAGGACCACGAAGCTTAATAGCGGCGTTGTCATAAACCATTGCAGCCTCTTCAGCAGTATCATAAGTACCAAGCCAGAGACGTACTCGTCTCGCAGGGTCTCGAATCTCAGCCGCCCATTTCCCCCATGGTCGTTGACGAACTCCCCTAAATTTTCTGACTCCTCCTGTAGTGGTTAGTGTGGCTCCTTGTGCAGCTCCTGTATTTGTCGACTTCTTCCTTGATGCGCCCTTCTTAGCATTACAAGCAGGGGTGATAACAGCTTGTGCGGCTGCTAGTGCTGGAGTTGTTGCAACAGTAGCCAATGAAGCCGGTTCTATGACTATCTCGTTTAAGTACCTCCGCACTCGATGCCGGCCAAAAAGCTCTGACTCTTCGTCACTCGATGAGTCAGTAGCGTCGTTGTCCACCACCGAGACACGGACTACTCTAGGTGGCTTAATACAGGATGATTTTTTCAATGGTTTAATAGAGTTGTGTTTTTTAGTTACTCTACGATGCTCGGTATATTTCACCGGACATAACATATTTGTATAATCCATCATCTTTTATCTGTTTTTCTCACTGATTTTCTCTTCTTCGCATTAAGATTGATTAACTGATAGATCAATGAAATGACTTTTTCAGGAGAAAGGATGTGTGGAAAAATAAGAAGGGGGTGGTTGAGGTGTTGAAATATGGTAGTATATATATTAATACAGGCCTCTAAAATCTCAGAAAAGGAAAGTGAATAAGGTAGGAAGATTCAATGGAGGAAGGAAAAAGAGGGGGGTTTAAAGGGGGGAAGTATAAAGAAATACTTGTGTAATTTTCCAAATGACTTTCTTAAACCCCAACAAATTTTTAGGAAAGAGAGCAACAACTAATTTCTTGAGGAGAGAGAAAGAGTAAAGAGAGAGAGAATGGAGAGCAACAATAAGAGGAGGTAAGCAAGTCACACTTAAGTTGGGTTTTATATAGGATCCCATCAGCCGAAATTGGAAAACGCAAATTACTAGAATCCTAATTTTTTTATCATATTATATATTAACTATATTTTTTTAATTGGGTAAACAAGGGGGGCAAAAAATATCTAATTTAAGAAAATATTTTGTGAAAATGAGGGAGGGAGGAGAGAGGCTACAGTGACATAGCGGTGATGGGGAGGCGAAGATCACGGTGAATATAGGAATACAATACGAACCGCCGCATAGAGCAAATGGACAAGATTTAGACACGTGTACGATGGTGGAATGAGAGATCCAATGAGAGAAAGGTCCAAGTCTACAACTGGGTAGTGAAGAGGTTGATAGTTACAGCTGAGTCAGCTAAAACATTTATTGTTAAATTTTGTGATTTTGTGTTGTGTGTTTTTTTTTGTTTACATTGGTTTATGTGTTGCCCTATCACGTGAGGCCCAAGATGCCCGGCCTTCTTCGTTTTAACTTGTCGGTCAAAAATTCTCATCACTCTTCACTCATTACTTCGCCTCTCTTATAGTAGGATGAATATTCAATTAGTAAAATATTTGACACCCCAATGCAAAAGCTTAATTTAATTACTTTTGATGGCTAATTAGCAAGTTTTATGATGGGGGAGATAAAGATTAGAGGGGTTACCACTTGCTAGTGGCTTCATCCTTGGTTTGGTGGCTAATATGTGGTTTTTTGGTTTTTGGGTCGGAATAAATTAAAGTATCGTAATGAATTGTAACTTTGCACGAATCTGCTATACGACTATGGGATTTTCCAGTAAAAGTAGTTGTTGCGATAGCTGTTAGCCGTAGAAGTAGTTGTTGGCTGTTGTATTAGATGTCAACTGTCAGCTATTAGTTGTTAGAGTTTGACTGTGAAAAATGAAAATAGTTTTTATGATAATTAGTGGTTGATAAAACTAGCTGCGAGTTTTAAACTAAATAACAAAAATAAACTATGTACAATTTTCAAAAGTTACATCTACCCTAAAAGCTAATATTTATAGCTTTTTCCAAAACACTAGTTCAAACACCAAAAGTTACTCCAAAATTACTTCACCAAACACAATTTTTCGCCATTATTAGAGTTTTGACTTAGTCCAAACACCAAAAGCTATTGCCGAACACGCCCATGTCATTGAACCTTTTGATACCTAGTCATAGAAGCTGTATGTTATATGAAGTGAATAATTAGATGTGTTGATTTCGTTCATACAAAAATTGATTTGTGTTAAATTGACTAAAGTCTTGAGAGGTGGTAGGAAATCTTGTCTACATCACTTGTCTTTGTTGATTTATGTTGAACCAATAATGAGACAATATAAATGACATTTTAGGAATGAAATTTGACAAATATGTTAGAAAATCGAGTTAATAATTGTTTTGGTTAGGTTCTTTTAATTTTTAAAGGAAAAAGGCTTGATTTTGTCCCCTAAAGAGACCCTGGTGTGAAAACGTACAAATACAAGTTGTAACTGAACCTAGACGATTCAATTTGGTTGATTTAAAGTTCAATAAAATAAAGCAACTGAAAAATCAATTCAGCAAAATAATAACGTATTATGAATAACTTATAAGAGAATATATAATTCAAAAGATTAATGGACCGGTGCAATTAGGCAAATAATGATAAGAAGTTCCTTAGTTCGTATTCTGTAAGCTCACCACTTATGATTAAATCCTTTGATCTTGATTCCCAATTTCCATATATTGCATTTTAGCCCAAATATTGAGTAGCTCAATCATGTTACTCGTACAAATAAAACAACACAATTGGAATCATATTGGACTATATATGATCATAAAAGAGATTTACTTATAAATCGTATGTATACTAAAATCTTAGAGTTTTACAAAGTAATATAAAAGATTTTATGGTTCTACATTGTAAGAGTCAAAATTACACTCTCAATAATTGTTAAACAACTGATGCATTCAAATTTAGTTATGGTGACAAATTAAAATGAATAACTATCAAACCATGCAATTTATATTCACACAATATTGCAAAAAAAAAATCACATTATAGCATTACAACTCTCATTACGATTTTTTTTTTTATTAGGAGACCCTCTGCTCGAGCATATATTTGATGATCGATGATGTTCGTTGTAGACATGTGAGAATTTAATTGAGGAAACCATCGAACCAAATCAAAAGAACAGAAGTGAGAAAATTTTGATTTTAAACCAGTGCATTTTTCGCTGGCCAACCCCATAAAGAAATTTTTTCAATATTTTACTTTTTACAGCTAGAACTAACGTGGCGGGCAACCTAGAATTTACCGCCATTTATAATTCGGTTTGAAATGTACGGCCTTGTGTATTTCTTGTTTTCCACTAAGACGTTACATTAAGCTGCCTGATTTTCACGCTCTTCGACCAACGGTTGTAGGATCTTTTGAGGTGCTAGCGCGTGTGAAATTTGAAAATGAGTGGGACCAACCTACGTATTGTACCTTTCAAAAAAAAAAAAAGTATTTTTTTTAAAAAAAAAATTTAGTAAGATAAATTACATTAACGCTCTTTTAAGGAGCACCTAAGTGTAATCACACTCTTCTTGTACCCTGGAGAATTAGGGCATCACACTCTTTTTTAGTTATAAACTACTTCCTCCGGTCTTTATTAGTTTACCCATTTCTTTTGTATCTATTTTTGGAATGGGACCACTAACTTTCCATCACACATACATTCAACTTTAATATAAAATAATAGTTTCTCTTTCTTTTTATGTCCCACAATATTGTTTCTCCTAAAACTCGGTGCAAAAGAAAGGGGTAAACTAATAAAGACCGGAGGGAGTACGTCATAATATTTGTTTCTCTACTTTTTCTATGGGTTCGGGTTAGCGAGCTAGACATTTTAAGAGTAAGGGGAAGAGTAAGGAAAATCTCTACCCTAAGTGTCCATCGTGAGAATTGAACCATCAACCTTGAGGTTGGAATTTGGAAGACACAATCCCTACTACTAGGCCAAGCTTAGCTTTGTACTTTTTCTATATAATTAGGCTTTATATTCACCCATACACTTTTTTTTTCTATTTTTTTATTTTCTTAAGCAAGAGCTTGTGGCAAATATATTGAAATGGAGGAAGAATAATTAATAATTTTTTATAAATTAATTTTATCTTTAAACGCACTGGCCGGGGTGTTTTTCTTCAAATTTTCACAACTGAGTACTGAGGTCACTTATGAGTTATGACATTACGCAACAAGTTAATAAAGAAGGCAAAAGGCCGCAAGAGGCAAGTTGAAGAAGTGTCTCATGTGTATGGACATGGGTGTTCTGAACGAGAAAGCTACCATTTTTGGACCAAATGATAAGTAATTGCTAACATCAAGGTTTTTTTCTTCTTATTTTACTTTTTGTGTGTGTTTTTATATGATCAATTTTTTTTACTTGGGGCTCAAGGCTTAAGTCATTAACCTTGGAGTTTGGAGAAGAAATTATTAGTAGTATTTCTTAATTTATAATTTTTCTTGTGATTTTATTGGTAAGATGAACTGCCCTACCGGATCATAACTTTGCTTAGGTCAACCCGGCTCAGGTTAGCGAGGTAGACATTATGAGAGTAAGGAAAATCCCTACCCTGAAAATGCTCCTAGTGGGAACTGCACCCCCAACCTCAAGGTTGGAAAGCACAATCCTAACCAATAGGCCAAGCTTAGCTTGGTCTTTTTCTTGCTTAATAGTCCCTACAAGTAGATTTCTTTTGTATATTTGTTTAGTACACAAAGAAAAAGGTATATATGTAAGAGGAGGATAGGAATTTGAAACATGTATTTGGGTAAAAGATCAACATTTTTTTGAAGGTAGGTTTAAGACTCTTGTAAGTAGAGGGAATTTGGAATCCCTCTTACAATACAAGGAGTGAGACTCGATCCCATGACCTCTAAGATCGAAAGTGATACCAACACCACTAGACTATTACTCGTTGCTCGGGAAAAAGATCAACATATAGTAAGTAAAACTTATAAATATATATACTTGTTATAAGTATGATCAACAAGGGAACCGTATATACCACTCCAAGGCACGGAAACTACGTTTTCCTATTAGTTTAATTTTGACCCTCTAGGATCAATGGGTTAACACGAAATAACCAATGAGATACAATGGAGAGAACAATTCACAAAGATGATATTCTAAGTGAATCAACAAGAACTTTGTGTTTGTTGTTTGTGAAGAACACTTGAGAGAAAGAGTAGAGAATTTTCTCTCAAGAGAACCAAGTTTGTTTTGTGAAAAATAAAAACTGATTTCTTCAAATCACACTATTTGGAAAGAAGTCATTTTTTTTATATTAACTTAGAGAGGTTAATGATGATGTGTCTATATCCTAAGTGAGTGAAAAGATACTTATTCATTCACTTAAAAACCAGATAAAAACTCACCATCGCAAAGCAACAGACTGTCAAAATCAAAACTCGCAGCGAAAAAGACAGTAGCAAATCGCATGGTGCGATACAGATCACACCTCGCGACCTGGGCTGCTCTAGCTCTTGCTCGCGTTTCCTTTCTTTTTTCCAACCTCCGTAAAACGATTTCAAACAACATATTTTACTATAAATGTTCCAACAATACTTACATAAGCAGTGAATATACAAACAAGAATCTTTGATATATCCATTAGACTATTCTTGTAGTTTACTGGTTATAGGATGAGAAATTAGTGCCCTTATTCGTGAATTATTCTCTATATTATTCTTTATCTCCTCCAATAAAATGATGATATTTTTGTTGAACTTCAGTGCTCTTAGATAGCTTTAATTTTCACGATATGAGTATAAAATTTATGTTAAAATTTTATTGCTTAAGGAGATGTTAAGATAAATCAAAATGTTAGTTATTCTATTACCAAAGAAGATTGAGATCGACTAACATGCATGTAAGCTAGTGGACTGCTTCACTTATTACCCTTAATCATTTCAAGTTGGAAACTCATGACATACTTCTTAAACAATAATACTCTCATTCAAGGATTGTGCGCCAACCTATTGAAGATTTAAGAAAATTATTTGTAATTTCTTATATTTTGTAAAATTGACATTAAAGGAACACCATTATGATTTATCAAGAAGTTGTCATATGAAAATTTGAGTTTTTGGAGCAATATCGATTTTCCAAATCCGATCCAATGAAGAGGTCATGGGGGATCGAGAGCTGAAGGGTCTTCTCCTCTTGTTCACCAAAAAAAAATACAAAAGCTGGAGGGATAACATGGAAAAGCTAAGTTGCTAATTAATTCGACAGAGAAGCCACCTAAACTAGTAAGACCCCAACAAGCAAACGAGTATTAGGGATTGCATGTAGGGAATGGGGATACCAAAGATTCGGTATACAATATTAGTAGGAACTAATTATTGTAACATTTAAATATTCCACTAAAGGAAAGGAAGAAGCGTTTCATTTATTCTTGAATAGCTTCTTTGAATGTAATGAACCTATCCTATCTTCTCTATTTATATTCGATAAAAAATGAAAATGAATCATTAATCAAGACTTGAATATTTGGAGGACTCTTCTGATCCAAACAAAAAAAAATATAAGAGGGAGAAGGGCCCTGGGTTAGTGTCAATCAACAAGGTGGAATGAACAACTTCTTAAGTATATCTTTGATAGAGAAATCGAAAGGATCAAAATAAAACAAGTTCCAATTCTAAAGGAATATCATTTGTTGAATGATAAGGGGTCATTCGAGCGTATCTACATAGATACTATGTGTCTATGTTTACACATGAATCATCGCATCATCCCTTTCCATGTAGGATTAGGAATAGGCGAAATCGGGCCTGCTTTAATTTTTACATCTTAAGTATAAAGTATTCTCACTAACAATTAAGTCAATATATATTTGAAATGTTCAAAGGATTAATATAAAGAGTTTCAATAAAACCTTATATTTATATATATGTTACAAGTTGGATAATTTGCCAAAATTGAAGTAATAAATAGCAGTATAAAACATATATATTGTACAATAGAGTAAGAAAAAAGCAAAAGAAAGCACCCAGCAACGTTTTTGTCAATAACAAATCTCCTTCACTGGGTACACAGCTGTGTGACTTAGAAGTATCTTGATTATTAAGCTATATATTTGGATCTATTTTAGCAAACATTCCTTGAACGAGGATTGTATATATGTTGGTTGAACTCAATCAAACAAAATACACACTTTGGTAGGCTTGTATCTTTCTTATAAATCACGACTAATCCTCACGTGATGTTCCAATTTTGATTTTTCTAAATATTATAATATTGATTAACAGCTACTTAATTAATAATTTTGACCATTTGACACGAAAAAAGGACATAAGTAACTGTACAGACCTTTGTATAAAACTGGACAAAGTAATAAGTTTGATTCTAGATTTTGCAGAAAGAGGCCACTTTTACATAATGATTCCAAGAGGCTCGACAAAAAAAATACAAGAGATTTTCTAAAAAGACTGTAGACCCTCTTTCATACTTCAAGCCAAAAGTATATTTCGAATAAATTTTAGAATAGATGTTAATTAAATGATAATTTACTAGGGGAGAAAAAAAGGAAGGGATGCGCTGCAAGGGCTGCGTTTTTCGGAAAACGCAGCCCTTCGTGTATGAATGGTTACGGTTTCAAGTAAAGCGCAACCCTTTTAGTGAAGGGCTGCGGTTAGACAGAAACCGCAGCCCTTCGTACAGTACGAAGGGCTGTGGTTTTCAAGGAAATCGCAGCCCTTTTATTGAAGGGCTGCGTTTTTGGGCTAACCGCAACCCTTAATGGGTTGGGCTTTTAATTTAATGGTGCGCGCACAAAGCTAAGAGGCCAGGGATTTAGGGTTCCCTTTCCTCTGCTCTCTCACTCAACCCGTCTCTTTCTCTCAACGCCGTCCGAAATTTCCCTCTCTCTCTCACTCAACCTGTCTATCTCTCAACGCCGTCGCACAAAGAGGGGATCCACCAGCCCTCTCATCCTCGTCGCTCACGTCGCGCACCATCACGTCGCTCACAACACGTCGTACAAAGAGCGGAATTGAAGCTTCGTTTCGCTCTCGTCACGCACCAAGGTCGCCGTAATCTTCTTCGACATGCCTTCGCCGTTGCTGCCCAGATCTCGTCGCGCGCACCAACGTTGCCGAAATTTTAGGTTTTTTTATTTTATTTTATTTTGTGAGGTTTAATTTGTCATTGTTTTGGAATTTTAGGTTAACGTCGCCCAGATCTTCTTCGATTAATCTAGGGCTGTGTTTAGGTTAATTTTAGGTTATTCATTCGTTAGGGACCCTATTTTGATCGAATCTTACTGATTTATTTCTTCATTAGTATTTATGTAATCTCTTGTTGAATTTCTGTAAATATAATACTATTTGTGATTGATTTGAATACGTTTGATGAATAAATTGTTTAGATATGGATGATGAGATAAAGTTTGAAGATTGGTAAATGAATGTTCTGTTCTGTTCTTAGGAGTTAGGTCGATTTGTCCGAATGAAGAACATTCAATATCTTCTTAATTTGTGTTTTTGTTTAAATATTTTGCCTAAATCCAGGTTCAGTTTTACTAGGAAAGTTTTCCAGATATAGATGGATGAGGCTACATGGGTTAGCGTATTGGATTCTGTTGTTTCGTTTCCAGAAGATTCATCAAAATATTTTTTTTTATTATTTTTGGGTCACAAGGGCTGCGATTATGGTAAAAACCGTAGCCCTTCGTTGTGAAGGGTTGCGGTTTAAAAACACATCCCTTCACTTTTAGTGAAGGGCTGCTACGGAAAGGGCTGCTGGCCAAAAACGCAACCCTTCCGTTTTTTTCCACTGGTGATTTTAAGTATCAACTAATTCACTTGGTAAATTTAAAGAAGACACCGATACATATTTTTGTTTGTCTCCTTGAATTCTTATGTGACAATTTTTAAACCTTAACATAACTTGTTCATAAGTTTATAAATTACTTTTAAGACTTTTAGTAACGAGTTGCAAAGAAAATTGGTCATGCAATGTAGAAGTAATAAGGCTGTGTTTAGTTCACCTTATTTTTACTGATTTGGTATGATTTGAACTTATTTTTTTTGATATGATCTCATCTGAACTTATTTTTTCTGATCTGATCTCATCTGAACTTATTTTTTCTGATCTGATCTCATATGAACTTTTTTTTATCTGGTCTAATCTGATCTGATTTGAACTTATCTTTTATAAAATATATTATTACTAATATTATTATTACTTTGTATTTTATTACTAGTATTACTATTACTATCATTTTATTACAATCATAACTTTTAATAATAATAATAATAATAATAATAATAATAATCATAATCATCATCATAATAATATTAGTAATACTAATAATCATAATAATTATGATACCAATAACAATAATAATAACAATAATAATAACAATTATAATAAGTTTTTAAATATAAGCATGATCTGAACTTAACTGATCTGAACTTATTTTTTCTGATCTAGTCTGATCTAATCTGATCTGGTATGGTCTGATCTGGTCTGATCTGATATGATCTGAAATAAGTAAAAATAAGGTGAACTAAACATAACCTAAGTCACTCATGTACTGCATTTGTAGTAGGTCATCTATATTATTTAATTAATGTGTGAGGAGCAATTGAAGCCCCTCTACATGTCACCTTATTATCTTTATATGTTGACACGACACTATGAAAGTTATGACATGACAATTATCTTTTCAATGTTCCAAAGAGTTGTGTAAAAGGAATATGTGTTATCATTCTACCACCTAACTGTGTATCTTTCAATTTTTTTTGTAATTAAAGTGTTCCTAAGAAATTTTATGTGACACATGGTGTGCTCAATCATTCAACGTAATTGTTATTCATACATATATATATATACAAAATTAATAGTATGATTTGTACGTTACGAAATTTAAACCCTTGACCCTTAAGTTTATTTCAATATTAAATTAAAGTCTTAACCATTGAACTACATAATATTATAATATTTTACTTAATTATTTTAACAAATTACAATAAAACCCGATGATTTAACCTTTTTAAAGCAAGTCTAATCTACAAAACAAATTGAGTAACAACATAGATGAAAACTCTCTAGTGCCTACAAGAAATCAGTAGTATGTAGTTTGTTATATAGAACCTTTTTGTTTTATGTATTTTTCAAATTAACATTTTCATAGAATTTTTTAAGTCGTACAGAGAAAAAATGTTAATATTGATTTCCTTTTAGAACACCATGAATGTTGTGATTTACTCCCCCTGGTTTTTATTAGTTTACCCATTTCTTTGGGGCACATTTGCCGAGACACTAATTTGAACCTTAATATCTCTAATTTTCAATAAGCAAAAATTACAAAAAGTTGATATTTAGATAATACACATTGAGACGAATCCAACAAGATCTCACATGCCTATATTTTTCCTTTAATACAAATCACAAGAGATAGTCAAAGTCATGTGTATGAATAGTGTCAAAAGTCAAAACAGATAAACTAATAAAAACCGGAGGGAGTAAATCACAAAGTCCCTCGTCCAAACACCTCCAAATTAAAAGAAGTAGGAAAAAGAAAACGAAGTACAAGTAATTAAGTGCCACGCCTACTCGTGTAGCATAGAACTAGAAGTCTTACGCTGTTACGCATGCACGTAACATATTTGAAAAGAAAAAGGCAAAAGGGGGAAGGGGGGAAGAAGGCGACTGTGGGGTATAAAAGTTAAATTCCTCGAACAATCATGTCAAAAATGCCTTCTTAACAAATTAATTGTTATGATAAATCATATGGGCTACATACTTGCTTGCAGTCTTGAACCTCTGATAAGCTTGATTACATACATGCTCAAAATGGTTCCATCTTAATGTATATCGCTTCCTCTTTCCTATGATCTTTTATTGCTTTCTTAGTGAATAAGATCATGCCTTTTACCTAGCTACCTTTTAAAGTTGGGAGTTTTACACGATTAAGAAGTCTTTCTTAGTGGTTAGTTAAGTTAGTTGGTGTTCAGTTGTAAGCTTGAAAGTTGAAACGCTTAAAATTAGTTTAGAACTCATACTCGGGCGGCAAGCGTGATGCTTGGGCAGCAAGTATACATAAAATCTAGGAGTATCGATGAAGTTAGCTGAGGGGTGATAAAAGACTAATAGTTTGTGGGCACGCTGCCCACTAACAACAATTTTTTATTTTTTTTATCAAAACAAAAATATAAAAAGGTATAAGCGTTTTGTCAAAAAGTAAACATGTGATCTCTGCCATAAAGCAAAAGTTGTATTAATTTGCGTGTCCTGTTCAGCTTTTCCCCCAAAGAGTACAATTGATTATTTATAAGAACCCTTGTTTGTGTATTCAAAACACTGGTTATTGATAAATCAACACTTGTTTGTGTGTTTGAGACCTTTGTTATTGTAATATCAATTCCTGTTTGTGTATGTAAATATGTTGAAATGACACCATTGTCCTTGTTAGTAGTGCGAAATTACACAATTACCCCCGTTAGCGGGAAAAGGTGCCCACTAATGATTAGCGTTTTATCACTCCCTCGAAGTTAGCTGGCTCAAAATTTTCAAGAACCAAACAATTATAACATACTCCTTTGAGTACGAAAACGAATCTAATAAGTTGTTTTTGCCCTTTTACAATTATGATAAGTTGGTTTAGTTCCGCCTTTGTTCATGGAGTATACTATATTTTATCGCAAAAAAAAGAAAAGAAAAAGAAAGATGTACACGCATTAGCTAGATGCCTAGATTTATACAGTAATTTCAGTAAATGTAAGAAATATGGCTAGATCCTATGTATGTTTCATGAATAACTGAGCGTAGGTATCTATGTATCCACCCAACAAAGACAAAAGGTCAAGCACCCTTAAACTCTGGCCCCACGTCGAGCCGAGTGAACCACTATATGACAGACAAATCAGATAAATTACGATGAAATATGAACATATTGTAGTATTTTTTTAAAAGGAAGTTTTATTTTTTATATTTTATTATTGATAAGGTAAGAAAAATAATATTAGAAGACCCTCCGCACGAGGAAAGCTCCTAATGCATCGTTTACAAGGACGGATTAGAGGAGGGAGTTATTACAAGGATGGATATCAAAAGAATAATCTACTAAATGACTTACGTACATTAGTTATCCAATCTGATGATTTATTCGCCTCTCGGAAGATGTGTCTAATATACCACGAGTGGAAGTTGTTGAGTAGTAGTCAGATATCTCTATTATATAAGTGAAGGGGGGGAGGAAGATGGTGTCCCCTTACAAAATGACGAATATACCCTTAATGAATTTAAATTGCCATATATAATATAATATTTTCTTTTTCCTACTTGCCATATATATTGAGCAAGTTAACAATGGAATTAAATTCAAAATTTCAATTAAATATGAAATTAAGGAGAATGATTTCCTCTTCTTGCATATATGTAAAAAACTCTGATAAACAATTTTAAATTAACAATATAACTTGATTGACACAATAAGAAGAAAAAATAAAAACATAAATTTCATATTAATAATTATACTTATAATATTTTAAAATCTAAATATTGATTATTATCTGGTAATCTCTATTATATAAATCAAACTCTTCCACTTTATTAATACTCAACGATTGAACCAGTGACCTTGATACACAAATTCTTCCACTTTATTTGAGTACAAGCTTTCTTCTGTTTTATATTTCTTTCGCTCAATACTATATTTGAATAACGATGAACAAATAACTAAGAAAACCAACAAAACATTTATTTAGGAAAAAACATATTAGAATATTAAAAATAATTATAAATGTCTGTTCGAATAAAAAATTTTGTAACACTGATGAATAACTAACTGAGAAAAAAGAACGTTAATATAACACGCACGCATAGCGTGCAAAAAATGCTAGTATTGAATAATGTAAGCTACTGCCAGAGAGGAGTCCAAACTTCTTTAACTGCCTTGATGACAAGAATATTGTCCCCTTCAATGAAAATATTCTTGATGCCTGAGTTAAGGGCTAAAATTTCATTGGTAGTTTTGTATTTTGGCGTTTTATATTTGACAACCCTCTAATTTTTTAATATATAAGTCAAGGGGGGAGCTACGGTATCCCCCATGTAAAATTATTGGTAACTTATAAAAAAATGCTTATTTTAAAATATTCAATTCCTTCTTGATCTACAATTATGTGTAATAAGAAAAGTTAAGATTGTCTAACTTATAGTAAGATGTAATGTATGCATAAAACCTTTCACAAAAAAAGAATTGCTTGAAAATAGAAATTCTCAATACTGATATAACTAAAACAATTCCAAACACTTACAAAGTAAGAACTTACAAAGTTTCTTTCTACCTAAACTTCCAATTGCAATTACAATTTCAAAGAACATACATTAACAATCCATAAACATACGAAGAAAATAAGAGGTACGTAGTTTTTGGCTTTTATAATTGTCGTGTGTCGATCAGGATAATTTATTTTTTTATTTATTTAAAGGTTCGTAATAGTCGTTTGTTTCAGTTTGGATAATCTATCTCATCATTTTATTTTTATGTAGAAATATGTCACGATTATTAGATATATTATTTAAAACTATGCCCGTAATTCAAATATATTAAAGAAATAGGCTTATACCATCCAAATTCTCAATGTAATGTTACACAATAAATTACGTAGTATATATTAAAGAGATTAGCATATACTCCCTATGGTTCCTAAAGATCTTCCCTCTTTCCGTTTTAGTGCGTTTTCAAAAGATCTTTCCTCTTTTACTTTATTCCTTATTTGGCAAATTTTTTCCCCTTTTTACCCTCTTATGTCCCTATCATATGGTCCACCATTAACTATTAATTCAATTTTACTCCCTTTCTCTCTCCTACTTTACCCATTTTTATTTGTTTATTTTTCTTAACCCCCTTTCTCTCTCCTACTTTACCCACCCAAGACCCCACACAAATTGATCCTCCTTGGTATCTGTAGTAACAGTAACAAGGAAGATCTTTTGGAACCGGAGGGAGTATCATCCAATAATATCAACCTATATTGGTACATTCTGATACATGTTCATTCATCACATTGAAAAAAAATTGTGAATGATCAAATTAAACTACAATAAAATAATATTAGTCCCTGATCTAGCGCTTTTTAATGTCAGTTTTGATGTTAATATGTCGTCGCACACATGGCGTGCATATGAGGCTAGGTTTTTAATATGATAGGTAGTAGCCTTACCCATTATACACACACACACACACACACACACACACACACACACACACACACATGAGAGTTGATACCCTCCGCTCGAGGGGAACTCCTAATGCGTTAGTTATAAAGATGGAAAAAAGTGAAAAATTATTATAAAGAGTAACAATAAAAGATGATTTTACTAGAGGACCAGTTTTAGCAATCCAATCGGGCGCTCGATTTTCTTCTCGAAAAATATGGGTGAGCTGCCAACTATTAAACTGGTTAAGTAGAAGTTTGATGTCCATTGTGATATTAACTATTTGCCATGGAGGAGCCCAGAAACCTTTGACAACATTGATGACCATAAGGTATCGCCCTCAATGATAATAATACTGATGTTATGTTGAATGGCTAGTATTCCCTGGTGAATAACAGAAGATCCGGCGATGAATGCTGAAGCAAGGTTGAAATCGTTGGTGTGGATGAGGTCGCTTGAGTGGTTAAGAATGATAATTCCAACTGCTGGAGAAGAATCTCTAATGGAATCATTGAAGTTGAGTTAAGGATAGTTGATGGGAGACGACTCCCAAGCAACTAGGATTATGGATGATTAAGGATAAAGGGAAGGGGGTTGTGCCCCTATGAAGGTAGAGCCGAAATTTTGATAAAAATCAATTTGAGTGCGAGTAGCCTTTTTATTTTTGATGTTCTCCAGAAGCTCTAACAAAAGTAGTGGTAAGACATTGGCTTACAACCAGTTATTGGTATACGGAAGATCCCATAACATTCTTGCATTAGGGCAAGCGAGAAATAGATGGTCTATAGTTTCGGGTTGATTATTGCACATTTGCACATAACACAAATATTGGTACGGATGATTTGCCTTTTCTAGATGGTGTTTCTTACTCCCTAACTGTTTTGACAAATAATATTTGGAGGTTTGGTGGAATATCAAGGTCCTTATGTATATGTATATGTATATGTATATGTATATGTATATGTATATGTATATGTATATGTATATAGCATTTCATGTAGAAATTTTCAAAAGAGTGACAAATAAAGAATAAGTGAAAATGTCACATTATTTAGTTTGGTTTTGGGGGGTTGACGGTTGTACAATCATGTATGAATTTCCTTGAGAAAGAGATTTCATATATTTTCCTAAAGTAGCAAAATAGATGTACACTGTTTGTGAAAATTGCACTATTCACCTACTACATTTGACCATTATGCATTTTTTAGTTTTAGATAAAATCAACTGTTACTATCTGATATGTTGTTGGATTCGTCAATGTATACTTTAATAATATTAACTTCTTATAATTTTTACTAATACACAATTAAAGTTATTAATGGTCAAAGTACTGCATCGACAAGCGTGAAAGTCAAAGTGTAACATCTATTGTGTTATGGAGGAAGTAGATTAGTTGATCAAGTTTTGAAGGTTGACAATTTTGTGTGAGTTTGTCATAGAAGTAAGAAGAACGTGTTAAACATTGTTTTACAGCCATGAACTAATTAAAATTTATGAACGCCGAATTTTAAAATATAGTTATGCACAATCCTTTTCCTTTGAGAATTTCCTAAACTAATACTATCTCGATCAATAAGTTGCATTTCTCAAATTTGCCATTCTGTGAAAATCTACTTCTAGATTCGAGGTTAAAATGTAGAAAAATGTTTGATTGACCGCAAATGAAAATTTGTACAATTGTACTTAGTTAGTACAACAAACTTAGCACACATCGAGTCAAAGGCAAAGCCCAAGATTTAGGAGTCTCGCCTTTAATTTGATTGGGGAGAGAATCATGTCATAATCGTCCATCTAATGGATATTATACAACAAATCATGAAATCGTAAGCGTAGATTAGAATATGCTTCGAACTTGGCAAAACCCAGCTAATCATACTTATCATGTTTCTCCGTAAGATTATATGAATGCATATTGGGCGTTAAAATAGCCACATGTTTGTGTGCATGGATTTTTTTTTTTGAAGATTCTACGACTCGCATTATGTTTTATACTCCATATTATGATAATGAAATGAGAATCAAAGAACACTTTCCATTGGAAAGGGCATTGATTCATTTTGCTAGACAAGTAAAGTGATTTAGGTGGGTATCTTATCTTATCCAATCCAAATATTGAAGATATATACTTACGAACTTTCTTCTTTTCAAGGATATTGTCCACGTTTCGTTTTGGTCTTTTTTTTTCGTCTTCTTTGATGAGTAAATATTGTATAGTGACTCCATTATATTGCTTTACCATAGTATCATATTGTTGGTGGATTTATTTTTTACTAATACACTAATCTTTAATACTATAATACTGTCTTTTTTTTGTTAATTGTTGGCAAAATAACCTAACTTATTCAATCATACTTATTTGTGAGGGCAACATGAAAAAATACAGCTCAACCCTAATTATGTATATATACACAATATACACGAGACCTAAACAATATAATGATGAAAAGTAGTCATGTATATATATCTAATACACGACTCTAGTTTTGTATATTTACGACCTGTTTCTTTATCTAATTTTGTTTTCTCTTTAGTTATTAATAATTCTACTCGATATGATGTTTTTTTGTGTTGGAATTGCTTGTTTCTCTTGAAGGGAGTTTTTAATTTCTCGATATATTCAATAGTGGAAGTTTCCAAACTTCTATTGTAAGTGTTCGTCAATCGTCCAAGATCACTTTTACTACAAAATAAACTTTGATTTCTAAACAACTGTATTGTAGGATGTGTGGATCTCCATTCAATTAAATAATGATGCAAAAACATTGTTGAAAAATTTGTCATGGTGACATTCATCATACCATGGTCCGGGTCAGGAATGTCAATGAGTCCAGGACCCTACCCAGACCCCTCCAGACCCTACCGTAAAATTAGGGTATGGGTCTTAATTTTTTGGACCCTATGGGTAAGGGTAGGGTATGGGTCTTGGTCCCATCGGGTAAGGGTAGGGTAAGGGTCCACTCCTCAAATACCCAGACCCAACCCAAACCCTACCCATAGACCCATCTAAACTAAAATATATATTTTTATTTTTTAAAAAATTAAAATAAATATATATATAAACATATCCTTCCAGCAGACTTCCAATAAAACTAAAACCCTCCCTCAGTTAGGAACCCTAGCCGCAAATCGCAATCACGTAAAAATATATTTATTTATATTTTGATGTATGAGACTTTTGGGATGTGCAAAAAATATGTATTGGTATGAAATGTACGTGATATTATGTGTGCTAATTGCAAAATTAATATATAAAATTGTGCTTAACGATTATATATACATGTGAAAATGTAAGCGGATTTATTTTTGTGTTGGACCCATTTTAGACCCTAGACCCTACCCAGACCCTATCGGACCCTACGGGTACGGGTAAGGGTCCTAAAAAATTTTACCCTATGGGTATGGGTAGGGTATGGGTCTCAGGGTCTACATCCAAAAGTTAGGGTATGGGTAAAGGTCTAACCTTACCCTACCCAGATCCTACCCATTGCCATTCCTAGTCCGGGAGCAAAACTCAACTATGCATTTCTTCAGATATTTTGAAAAGGATATTTGTTTGATGATCTAGATTTTTTCTTGTTCAGGAAGTTTGAATAGAGATGTAGTATGATCACTCTCATTTGATAATCATTTCCCTATTTCCCAAAAAAGATAAAATTGAGCACTTGCAGATATCGGGCAAGACAAATTATTTGACAATCAATAAATAAAAAGTAAGTGTTAATTACTTAAGAGAAAATTCACATGTAAGCTGGTTTTTCATTGGGATATTGAAAAGAATAATTAACATATAATAAGTCCGATAAGATATTCCACCTATTACCGATTAATTACATGATTGGGATATAGTTATATATACTCCCCTAACCAGAATTTTGTACTATAGTTATAGAAAAGAAAATATAGTTATAGTTATAGGCCAAGTTTTATACTATAGTGGCTAATTAGTTATAGACAAAGAAAATTTTGTAGTCCCATAGGTCAAGTTCATCATCAATTAGTTTTGTACTACATTATAGAAAAAGGAAATATTTTGAAATGTGTTACACAAAACCTTAAAAATTACTATAAAGCTGGGGAAACAAAATTATAAAGCTTTTTTTTAGGGGAACAAAATTATAAAAAGCTTGGGAAACATGGGAAAATCTATGTTTGATGATTTACTTTAATAAAAAAACTTGCAATTCAATAGAAGGAAAAATGAACAAATACTAACCAACTAGTATTCTAGTAAAGAATAAACAATGAAAAAATTTACCCTAAAACAAGGTACTATACTTCTACAATCAACTGATTAAGAATTCAAGGTACGCAAAAAACATATAGTTTACGGAATGGAAATCTAAACCAAGCCAAGACAAGAAAAACAATACATAGGAGCAATATTTCCAATGAATATTTTTCTTGAAAAAACAAAATAGCCTATGGATATGTTTATTTTAATTTTGTTATGCAGGTTCCCTTAAAAAAATAATTTGTTATGCATATGGCTTATAATGCAGACTAATGGAACTACATAAAATTAAAAAAAGTAATATTTTAATTTCTTACTGAAAATTGTGCATAATTATGGAAGTAAACCAAGAATTAATCCCTATGTTTCCTCCATCAATATATAATCCCAAAGGAAAACAAATACTAGCATAACGAACAAGATCTGTTATGAAAAGAAGGGCCACGGATGCGGTAAATTTTTTTTAGACCTTGTTTAAACGTTTATATATTGGGACAGCTGCATTTGTTATTAGCTCGGACTTTAATGCGGAGCATAAAATTTTACCTTTCCCAAGTAAAATGGCATCAGATCAATTAGAGTAGTAGCTGAGATCATAAGATGCCCACATTTTAGAAGTCATAATTTCATAGAAACTTACCTAAATTGGCAATTCTTGCTGTGAATTACCCATTAATAGTAATTTCCTATATAACAGGAGTGTACTGTATTTATTTTCTCAAAACTGATTTTCTTTTAGGAAAATGATGTATACTCCTAATCTCCTATAAGTTTGGATTGACTATAAGAAAATAATATGGGAAATATGGGTGTGTGATTCTGTTGTAAAACCCTGAAAGATTGAAACTAATTTTTGTTGATCTCTAGTGTTTTCCCTTATGTTGTTCAGCGATTCCAACTGAATTTTGCGGATTATATTAGATATTTGTTTTAAAAGTTTAGTTGTGCTAGAATATGTAATCTATGGAGTATATATTGCTTCAAATACATATTTGATGTCAAACGATTTGGAAATTCTTAGGTTCTTCCAGAAGCACATAGAACTATATGCTCGCAAGCACATTTTTTTGCACATTTGTCACATATTTTGGTAATATGAGTAAAATGTAAAATGCATATCTATGAAAATGTTTAAAAAATCTGAGAGGGAGCACTATGAAGGCTTTGTAGATTCACTTTAATCTTAGAATCCATTTTCATAGTTTATGCATTACAAATGATTTTAATTTTATCATCTCAGCATAAGAAAATGATCTAATCCCATTTAATTGAACTAATTAAAAGGAAGTACCGAACAAATTCTCTTATTTCCCATAATCAATTAAAAGTTTATTTTTTTTAAATAAATTTACTTACACGCTTGAAGATATGATCAATTAGGTCAGTTAGTCAAACTTTTCGAGTTTGTAGTATTTTTGGTACCAATGTGCCATAAGATTTCATGCTACTCACTTTACTTTGGTCATGATAAGATTTTCTGGTTATTTGTGTTTAGGCTATTCTCATTCTATAAATAACTTTTCATGGGCTTTTAATATTGCAAGTGAGTTTTAGGCTGTTTTTCACTGCATCATTAGTCAGTTAGTCAGAGCAATCTATCTTCTACTGATATACTATAATATCTAATATTTCATCGCAATGATACGATTAAATCTCATACTTCAAGTCAAATGATTAAACCCATATTAAGAGAGTGCGTAGTAAATTATGGTTCAAACAGAAACTTATCTCTCAAGTTTAACTACTTAAGAGTATTATGCTCGGACCTAAGTCGGCAAATTTTCACGCTCAGCAGATGAAAGATAACTTTTTTTAGTCAATCGAGTGAAGAAACTGTACAACATCACATGCACACTCTCATTTTTCTTTTTGGGTGTTTCTCAGTCAAATTTTCATAATCTTTTGACCATATAAAGTATGTAACATTTTGATTGTTTAATTTTATTAAATAAACAAGTATTATAAGCATCAGAACTTTGTGGTAATTGCGGCCTTTTAAGTTCTTTTCTATACACTTTGGAATTCCTTTGTCATACATCACTAGAAAGGAATTAAAAGAAGAATTGTTCTTCTCCTTTTTAATAACTTCTAATCAATTATCTTACGAATTATTTATTTTTTCAAAATTATTAGCTGACGATGAGTTTCTTTAAGGTGGAAAACATTTCGAGATAATTTAATTAGCAAAATAATTTAGCAACTCAGCGATGAAAAGTTTTGTCAGGAAAGAAGATCATTTCAATTTTAACTACTCCTTACTAGCTACAATACATAGTTTAATTACTGAAAAATTAATGAAGTATAGGCTACAATTACAAGTAAATACTCCTATTCTTTGCTCCCCTTAATTTAAAGGGACGTCATCCCTTTTCTTTGGTTATGGTAAAAGCAAGCTGCAAAATACACAAGATATTTTTTTAAAAATAATTAGGGTTAATTAGGTTAATTAATTAGGGATTAATTATGGGGTTTAAGGAATAATCAACAAAATTGTCCTTAATGACTAACGGAATTGACTTCCGTTAGTCATTAAGGGCATTCCGTACATTTTTTCGAAACTCGGGGGCATATGATGAATTTTTGAAACAATAAGGGTATTTGGTGAATAAACGTATTTGTCAGGGTATTTAGTGAAAAAAACGTAAAAACGAATATTATAGTGTAAGATTGTTAGATTTGTCACAATATTTTCAAAAGATAATTTGATAATAGATTATGTCAAAAGATACATTTTTTTGTGAAAAAAAGAACTTTATATTTTTTTGGATTACACCTGATATAATACTTTTTTCGGTTTTTTCACCATATACCCCTAACTAATTTTTTTTTGCACCGTATACCCTTGCAACTTTCCAAATTCACCATATACCCCCCACGTTTCAAAAAATACACTGACTTACCCTTAATGACTAACGGCGTTAAACTCCATTAGTCATTAAGCCCTAAACCCCCCTTAACCCTAATTAACTAACCTAAATCTAACCCTAATCTAATACCCTAATACCCTAATACTAACCTTAACCCTAAACACCCCTCCCCCACCCTAACCCTAATTAAACCCTAACTCTCTCTCTAACCCGACCTACCGGCCCCCCCCACCCAACCCAACCCCAGCCTACCGGCCCCCAACAACCACCGCGGCCCCACCGGCCCCCACCAACCACCGCAGCCTCCCATGACCCCCCTCCCCTTCCCTCGTCGTCGCCGCACCCCCTCCCCTTCCCCGTCGTCGCACGACCCCCTCCCCTTCCCCCGTCGTCGCGCAGCCCCCTCCCCTTCCCCCTTCGTCACGCAGACCCACCCTCCCCCTTCCCCCATCGTCGCGCAGCCCCCCCTTCCCCGTCGTCGCGCGACCCCCTCCCCTTCCCCGTCGTCGCGCGACCCTCCCTCCCCTTCCCCCGTCGTCGCTTGGTTCCGGGCGTTACATATTTGGCGTTTTTGAATTTTTTTTTTTTTTTTTTTTTTTTCATTTCGGGGTAGGGGGGGGGTTCGGCGGTTGCATGGGGAAAGGGAGGGGGAGAGGTTGCACACGGGAAAGGGAGGGGAGGGGGTTGCCGGCGATTTGCGGGGAAGGGGAGGGGGAGAGAGGGTTGGGCGGCTGCGAGGGAGGGGCTGCGGGGGTGGGGGGAAGGGGGAGGGATGGTGGTGGTGACGGGGAAGGGCGGCGGGGAGGGGGTCGGTGGGGGAAGGGGAGGGGGAGGGGGGCGCGGGGGAAGGGGAGGGGGAGGGAGAGAGGTTGGTGGTGGTGACGGGGAAGGGGAGGGGGGTGGTGGTGGTGGTGACGGGGGAAGGGGAGGGGGTGGTGACGTGGTGGTGGTGACGTGGTGGTGGTGACGGGGTGGTGGTGCAGTGGGGGGTATGGAGTGGTTAGGGTTAGGGCCCAAGTTAGTGGTTAGGGCCCAAGTTAGTGAATTGGGTTAGAGTTAGGATTAGGATTAGGGTTTGATTTAAGTTAGTTAATTAGGGTTAGGGGAGGATTAGGGCCTAATGACTAACGGAAGTCTAACGCCGTTAGTCAAAAGGGTAAGTGGATGTATTTTTTGAAACGTGGAGGGTATTTGGTGAATTTGGAAAGTTGAAAGGGTATATGGTGCAAAAAAAATTTTATCAGGGGTATATGGTGAAAAAACTGTACTTTTTTATGAAAATAACAACATTGTCAAATTTTAAGCAAAAATTCGTACTTTTGGTTGAGGACCCTCCTCTTTTTCTAGCCTCTTTGTGCGTGTAAAATTGTAAGATTTTGTCTCAATATTTTCAAAAGATAATTTTATAATAGATTTTGTCAAACAAATACATTTTTTTGTTTAAAAAAAGCTTTTGAATATTTTTTTGGGTAACACCTAATATAATATTTTTTTCAATGAAAATAACAACGATTTTAGACAAAAGTTCATACTTTTGGTTTAGGTCCTTTAGGACCCTCCTCTTTGTCCTGCCTCTTTATGCGTGGAAAAGCTGCCTGTCATTTGGAAAAATTGAAAATTCCTGCAAAAATCTAAAACTGCATAAATTGGATATTTTTTGGCCATTTGATAAAATTTAGAAAACATTTAATGGCGTCGCCCGGACTCGAACCGGAGACCTTCAGTGTGTTAGACTGACGTGATAACCAACTACACCACGACACCATATTATGAATTTAAGCCCAATTTATTAACATATGTGATAGCCTTCGCTGAAACAACTGAAAGGTGAACATACTTGTTTCTAGTGTTATTAATTTTTTATGTCCTAAAGCGAATTACGATTGTCCTATAGTAAAAGAAAAGGGAGGAATGATGTTCTTAATTCTTATCATGGTAAATGGTTTGATACATTTGTTTTTAAGGGTTTAGGAGTTAGTTTGTAACTTTGTACTTCTATGTAACAAAACATCTAACAAAGTAACAACATCCAAAATCATGTGGAAACATTAATTATAATAAATCCATTCCTTCATAATTACAATTTTGAGAATGTCCTATATATTACTTAATGATAATTATTATTTTTTTCTAATTGATCGGAGTGAACTGGAATAATCTTATTGTCATAATTTCTTCAACTCCATGAAAAATTCAATCCCAGTTCAAAAAAAATTGTCATTTGATGGCCCTGATTATAAAAGTGTACCTTATGTCATATTCAGAGTAAGCCTAATAAAGTAAAAGAAATTGGATATCATGTTGTTTATGTTGTTAACTGTTACATGATTCACTTGTAGTTGTAATCCATCCTTCCAGTTAAACAAACTTATTTAGGCTAATAAAGGAGGTATATCCCTAATTAGAATAGGGATACCTAACTTCTTCTTTTTTTAGTTACCTTGTAATTAATATATTAAAGAAAAAACAAGTATATAAGGAGAAAAAAAAGAAGAAGATGAGCAATTAAGTTTGATTGGAAAAAAAAAACTATCACCTTGACAGTAACCTGATGTGCCGGGAAAAAAAAGCCAGTCTTGGACTTTTGGGGTATAAATAGAGGCAAGCCTCGTCACTTAGCAAGTACACCTTTTGTACATATACATGGTTGATCATTAACCATATAGAGAAAAAAGAGTTATCGATGAATGGAGCATTACTTGTGCTAAAAGGGGATATATCATATGTAACCTATTGATAGTCATTGGTGATACATTTTGGTTAATCTCTTCTTAACTGACCAAATTAAACATACAATTTTTCTAATCATCGTGAATGGTCTATTTATTAGATCATACTATGTGTCCTTGAATGGTGCAGTTAGTCTTATGCTTATATTGTGTGCACGCTTGTTTACTTAATCATTGAATCAAGATTTATTAAATTAATCAACCTCATTTTTAATTGTTTTCCTTTCTTTTGGGGCCATTATCTTAATTATCAAAGTGCATAAGAGACATATATACAATTTTATACCAACATTATCAAAATTTATTCAACATTAATATTAATAGTACTATACAAAATCTAGGGTGGTCAAAGAATTAGATCTTAGCCCATAAACATAAAAAATTATAGCTAACTAGCCTACAACACATTAATTAAGAGTAATGGGTCAAACTCCAAAGGCTATACATACATCATTCAAAAGTAGCTAAGTATTTCATAGGTGACAAATTTTTTATATTTTTAGCTGTCCTTTTATGCTATGTTATGTGCTATTTACAGTGAAATAAAACAAAAGGCTACTCCTACATGTTACTAGTATATTTATACATATAGAAGCTAAGAACAAGATAAATTAAATACTAATGACAAAACCGAAGCTAAAGGGTTTTGTCCTGTGACTCGATGACATAGCTGTATGACCGGCTTTTTTTGTAACTAATGACAAATGACAAAAACCCGGTTTGCAGTTAACCGGTGACCGGCGACGTTTACGGTTACAGTCAATTTAGCTCCTCGGCACGTGTACTTCTCCATGTGGGGGTGACTCGACCACACTTTGGCTAATCTTTTTGCAGAATAACTATAACCATAACACTAGTACTAGTATGTTTCTTAGCAAGAAATATTATTTCTTTTTAAATTTCTCTGTTTTCTTGAGTACAACCATTTGAATTTGCACTATTCAGATGCTTCTATTAACTTTAGTCGTAGGTGTGGTCTCTTCACCTTATAAAATAAGTTTTGGGTCCAATAAGTACAGATCAGGTGTGCTTAGGTTTGATCAGGTATAACACAATACTCAAGCATAAGTTTCAATAAGGATCAATCAGGTCTAATAAGTTCAGTTTAGGTTTTTCAGGTGAAGAGAACGCGCCCTAAGTAGTACTTGGTCTAGTGATAAGGTTTGTACCTCATAACCTTGAGGTTATGAGATCCACTAGAGGCACTTTGGGGTAAGATTTCCTTACATTCCCCCGGCTACTTGTAAAGGGCTTTGCCTATGTAGTTGGGTCGGTCAAATTAACCCGTGATAGGTTCTGATCTAGTAGGACACTTCTTCTTACCAATTAAAAAAAACTTTACTCATAAAAAAGAATTCTTATTGCATACAATAATGTTGGATTAGTCTTAATATAGTTTCAAAAATATCACAGCTATATACTTTATAGATTGTATTAAGTGATAGTTTGCGATATTACTTATAAAAATTATGCATTGACAAATATAAAAGTAAAAAGCGTTGTATATACTTATTAAGAAAAAGAAGAAAAGAAGTATATATAAAATATAAATCAAAATAGGTGGGTTTGATATTGTTTTGCAGTTAACATCCACTTTTTCAGTTTTTCTGCAACGGTGTTATAGCATATAGAAAAATTGGAATTAGCAACATTGGAGGGTTGTTTTTGGCTTTATCTAAGTTGTATGGTTTCTAATCCAACTGGTATTTGGGAGTTTTAAGCTTTGGAAACAGGGGTAATAACAAGTGCCTAAAATCAGGGGTCTTGGTCTAACACTTCTCTATCGTGCCCTTTGAAAATTTTACCATCTCCTCGTGGAATCAATAAACTAGCTCTGTTGCAATAAATCTTATAATAAAATTATTCGTAGTAGGCCAAAAAATTTCAATACAATCATACAAGTGAAAGGGAAATATCAAGTCATTACTAGAATTGAGATACTAGATAGGGCAGAGCTACACTGCCAGGGGCGGAGTCCGTTTACCTCATTTGAAATTTGATAATTTGAGAAAAAATTTAACATCTTTTCTAAATTGATCATACGAACCAACTAAAATATTTGATATTTATTTTGCACCCATTAGTATATTGTTCTGGATCCGCCAGTTGTTATGACAGATGTGAGGAAGAACAAATAACGAATGCAGAAAAAAGCAATAAACAACACACAGATTTACGTGGTTGACCAACAGTGTGTTGGCTACGTCCACGGGCAGAGAGATAATACTTTTATTGATGTGGAGGAAAAACCAGAATTACAGATGTAATTAATGACTTAATCGTCTAATAAATAAACTAGGTTAAAAACCTATTTATAAGCAAATTCGGAATATGCGTTTCCGAGTCAAACAACTCACCGCCCAATCGGGTTGGGCGGTACACGCCAACCCAGAAATCATCGCCCGAGTCGTAGTTCGCTACTACGCCCGACGACATCGGGCGCCCTGCTACTTGAGCTCCTGCTGAGACGCTGACCCCGCCCGGTCGGGCGAGCCTGCCCGATCCGGTCGGGCGAGCCGACGAAAACCCTTTCTTGACCAGATTCAAGGCACAAATTCCTATAAATCTCCACCTTGACTTGAATCATCTCACAACAAAACAGAAAACCAGATAACAGATGCATTGAACACAACGCCCATATTCTCACTGCAACCATATTTGCCCTGAAAGACAACCAGACCAGATTTGTCCCTTAAAGACACCAGATTAGCCCCTAAGGGCCCCAGACTTGCCCCAAAGAGCAATTAACAATCACGAACATTGAGCAAGTTCAAGCAATGTAGAAACTTACTCTGCGGAACCGGTTTGGTGAACATATCAGCAGGATTATCAGCTGTACCTACCTTCTTCACCTTAACCCTTTTCTCACTCCTCAGAAAATGATATCTCACATCAATGTGCTTAGTCCTCTCATGATGGACTTGATCCTTGGCTAAGCATATTGCACTCAAACTGTCACAATACACAATGGCCTGATCGTGATGTAAACCAAGATCACTGACTAGTCCCTTTAACCATATTCCCTCTTTAGCAACTGCTGTCAATGCCATGTACTCTGCTTCAGTAATAGACAAAGTAACTGTAGCCTGCAAAGTTGCCTTCCAACAAACAACAGAGCCACCAAGAGTAAATACATAACCAGTCATAGACCTTATACTGTAAACATCTCCAAACATAATCGAATCGAATAACCAGTATCTAAACACTGAGTATCATTCCCATAAATGAGACCAACATCAGACGTACCTCTAAGGTTACGAAAAATCTTCTTGACTGCCTGCCAATGCTCCTTACCAGGATCACCCATGAACCTACTAACAACACTGACTGCATGTGCAAGATCCGGCCTAGTGCAAACCATAGCATACATCAAGCTCCCTACTGCACTAGCATAAGGAACCCGACTCATGTACTCTTTCTCCTCAGCAGACTTGGGTGCAAAAGAAACAGACAAATGATTATTGGAAGCACTTGGAGCATCTATAGGCTTAGCTGTTGACATGCCAAACCTTGACAAAATCTTCTCAATGTAACCTTTCTGTGACAAGAAAGCTTCCTCTGATCTCTTTCCCTATAAATCTCCATCCCCAAAATCTTTTTCGCAGCACCCAAATCCTTTATCTCAAATTCAGCACTGAGAAGACCCTTCAACCTCTGAATATCAGACTTGGACTTTGCAGCTATGAGCATATCATCTACATACATGACCAAATAAATCAATGATCCATCATCCAGCTTGTTGTGATACACACAATAATCATACAAACTCCTGTTGTAGCCCAACTCAATCATATAGCTGTCAAACCTTTTGTACCACTACCTAGGAGACTGCTTTAGCCCATACAAGGACTTCTTCAGTCTGCAAACATAGTCTTCTTTTTCAGGAACTTGGAACCCATCTGGTTGAGTAATATAAATCTCTTCTTCCAACTCCCCATGTAGGAAAGCTGTTTTCACATCTATTTGCTCATGTTTAAGATCCTGATGTGCAACTATTGCTAGTAGCACCCTGATGGAAGTGTGTCTGACCACTAGTGAAAATCTCATTATAATCAACCCCTTCCCTTTGCGTGAACCCTCCTACAACAACCCGAACTTTATACTTGACTCCTTCAGAAAGTGAGGTCCCTTCCTTCTTCTTGAAAACCCATTTGCAGGTGACAATCTTTCTCTCCTTAGGACGTTTGACTAGCTCCCACGTCTGATTTTTATCCAGAGACTCCATTTCATCTCCCTTTGGAGCGAGCCATTGAGCAGACTCACTACCTGAAACAACTTCTTTGTAGGTGGATGGCTCATGAGTATCTACCTCCACCTCTTCAGCAACCTGCAGTGCATAAGAAACCATATCCTCAAAACCATACCTCCTAGGAGGTCCCACACCAACTCTTCTAGCTCTATCAAGTGCTATGCTAGATCGATGTGCTTCAGATGAGGCTGATTGATGACTAGAAGATTCAGATTCAGTAGCACCATGTTGATCTTCTCCTCCTTGGTGTTGTGATTCACTCTCATCATGAGTGACTTGCAGCTCCACCTGGTTATCAACATCACTACCAACAGACACCACCATGGACTTCACAGTGGGGCTAAGCATAGAATTTTCATCAAATATTGCATTTCTACTAAGTATAACTCGATTCTCAGAATGTGACCAGACTCTATAGCCCTTAACTCCACTCCCAAAACTCACAAATACACCCTTCTTAGCTCTAGGTTCTAATTTACCCTCACTTACATGATAATAAACAGTAGAATAAAAAACTCTCAATAAAGAATAATCTGTAGGCTTACCACACCCTCATAAGGTGTTTTACAATCAATACCAGTGTGAGGTCCACGGTTGATCAGATAGCAAGCTGTACTTACAGCTTCTGCCCAAAATTTTCTAGCTAACCTAGCATTAGAGAGCATGCACCTCGCTCTCTCCAACAATGTCTGATTCATGCGTTCTGCTATTGTGGAGTATTCCTGACAGTATGATGGTGAGCAATCCCTTCATTCTTGCAGACCTCATTAAACCAAGACCAATAGAATTCCAGACCATTATCAGTTCACAACCTTTTGATCTTCCTTTCAGCATGATTTTCCACCAAAGCCTTCCGCTGCTTGAAATTCATGAAAGCTCCACTTTTATGCTTCATCATAATTACCCAAGTCATCCTTGAATAATCATCGATCATCGACACAAAATACCTGTGACCTCCAATAGATTCAACTCGGGAAGGACCCCAACAATCAAAATGGATATAATCAAGTGTGCTCTTTGTTGTATGCACAACCATTGGAAACTTGTTGCGATGAAGTTTCCCAAACACACAATGCTCGCAGAACTCTAGATCTTGCACCTTGTCCCCACATAGAAGATCCTTTTTTGACATAATTTACATCCCCCTTTCACCCATATGTCCAAGCCTCATATGCCACAGCTTGGTCATATCCTCCTTGTGAACCTCAGATGATGCAACAGTAGCGGAACCTGTCACAGTAGAACCTTGAAGAATATATAAGGTACCATTTTTAATACCTTTCAGAACCACCTTCGAACCTTTGTAAACACTCATAACTCCACCTTCACCTTGAAAACTGAAACCCTTACTGTCAAGTAAACTCAAAGATATCAGATTCTTTGTCATCAGTGGAACATGCCTAACTTCGTTCAAGGTGCAGAATTTACCATCATAAGTCCTCAACCTGATGGAGCCTATTCCAACTACTTTGCAGGCAGCACTGTTGGCCATAGAAACATTGCCCCCATCTATCTGCTCATAAGTTGAAAACTAGAGTGGTCTCAGACACATGAGCAGAGTGAGCGATCGCTCAGGGCCCCCGATGTTAAGGGGCCCCACCTATATTTTTATTTTACTTACTTATTAGGTTTTATGAGTTTAATGGAAAATACATTTGATAATCCAAAATTTTTACACCTAATCAATCTATATATTTTCTTTCATATTTCATAGCTTATTTTAGTTTAATCTTGATATATCGTCTTTACTATTATGTTAAATCTAAGGTGTCGCCTTGCTAAAAATGAAATAACATTGAAGTATTTAAGAAAGTTAATCATTTTTTTAACCATTTTTAATAAAATAAATTAAATTAGTTCTTAATAATATGGGATTATGGATCCATTTCATAGTCCTATAGGGCCCATGTTTAATGTCTGGCACAGGGCCCCGAAATTGTCTGAGACATCTCTTATGAAAACCACTCCCTACATGGACTAATATGATACGATGCCCCAGAATCAAGAACCCACACATCCCTACAATGTGACTGGTTATTAGCAACTATGGCCAGATCTTCCTCAGAGTTACCTTCAGTTTCTGCCAGAGCAGCAGAACCCTCATTCTTTTCCTGCTGCTTCTTTTTCTTAGGACATTCATTTTTCCAATGCCCATTTTCCTTTCAGTAATTACAGACATCATTAGTTTTAGGACCCTTAGAATTCGAATTTTTATGGTTCGATTTCTTTTTACCAGATTTTCCTTGTCCCTTACCCCCAGTAACAACTAATCCCGATGCCTGATTTTCTGTACTAGAACCAGATGCCTGATGACGGACCTCTCTAGTATGAAGAGCTGATCTTAGTTCTTCTAATGACATACTATCTTTCCCAACAATAAAAGAATCCCACAAACCACTTGTTATACCATTAATATATTTAATACACACAATAGTGATGTCCTCTTCATAATACGATGAATGATCGAATATTAACTAAGTTAGCTTTTGAAGATAGCCTAGAGATGACATTCGAGATATAGGTCCGAAGCTTGAAATCCATGATCATCATTATAATTTACACTTTATGAAGAAATTGCTCATATATACATTATTGTTTCGACACCTTTTTAAGAGTCGAGTTGATTAATATATAAGGAGTTGTCCTTTGTTTATGTGATTCTTTTTTGGATGTAAAGCTCAATCAGCGGGTAAAGAAAGACTTTAGCAGATGGCAAGCATCATCTATGGATTGCTGAGAGTTTATAACATTCATTAGTTCATAATTCATTCATGACTTGAAATTATCAAAGTAATTAATAAACTAGGTAGCTATGGCATAACCCTCAGCTATGGCATAACAAACCAGGTAACGAAAAAGCTAGGTAGCTATGGCATAACCCTCAGCTATGGCATAACAAACCAGGTAACGAAAAAGCTAGGTAGCTATGGCATTTTGTCTAACCTAAACCATTTTAGCTTAAACTAGGTTTGTACCTATTTTGGTATTTTGGATTTTCCAATTCCCAAAATGTGATAAAGAAATTAAGAGACTCCATCACATATAAAGAGTCTAGCAATAGGGAAAAAAGAGAGTGCTAATCGCCATATATAATTCATTAACACTTTGTTTAAATAGGAGGAAATGAAGAGAAAAGAAAGGAAAGGGGAAGGGAGAGGAAGAAGTTCCACCGTTCAGATAAAGAATTGGGGGAAGGAAGGGCGGGGAGATCAGGAAATAATCCATTTTCCCTTCCTCTTTAATAGACATCATCCCTTCCAAATTGGACAGATTTAAAGGAAAAATGAAGTTCCGTCTTCCTTCTTCCTTTCTTTCCCCTCCCCTCCCTCCTCTATCCCTCCTATTGAAATATGTCTTGAATTACTTAGCCATAGATTTAACCAAGCACGGGGCTCTCATTGACTTCTCGGCGAGTCGAGGTCCCGGGGTGTATGCGGTTTAGTAAACTCTGTCTCTGTTTTGGTTTCTTTTTTAGGCCTAGTCTGTCTAGGTTTTACAAGGGTACTACATAATCCTTTTTAATTCGCTTATGCCTCCAATTATTCTGTAATCTTTACTCTCTCTCCTAAAAGGATAATAAAATCGAAACTCCTCTGCATGTGGAGGTTAACATATTATTAGTGAACCACGTTAAATTCATGTGTCGATTGTTCTTCAAATTTTCATTGCTTTATTGCTTTCGTCATAACACCTCCCCTCCGTTTCCCTCCTATATTAATAAAGTAGTAGAAAAGGATTTGGTATATATTGTTTCAAAAAACAAAACTTGATCTACCTAATGTCAATATTTCCAGCTTTAGAATGACATGTAAGTTTACTATGTCCAATCTTTAGGTATGCATAAATTCTTATATCAAGCTTAATTATATAATGCTAAATAATTTATTAGCTTCTTACCGACCAAACTTCTAATAATTTAAAAAAAGCTTTTATTTATTTAGTCTTATATAGCTAGCAAGTCATAAAATCATTCGTTAAAAACGAATCACATATATACTTAACATGAAAACCACTAAACTATGATGATCATGAGGCAATAATTAGTGAAGAAAGATTAGCTCAAACTATCATTAACATTGATTAGGGGAATAATAACGTACCACTAGAGTTTTGAAGTCCAACTCATCATAGATAGAATGACAAAATTTTCGCACAATTCGCCACATAAAACACGCACGTACATGCACCCAAAAGGCCAGAAATCTTTGGTGGAAGTCAGCTTGTAAGTAAGCTTTAAACGGCCTATAGATTAAATTATAACTCATTGTCTTCGGTAGAGACAAATTAGAACTCCAAATTATTAGTCAAATTATTATTATATTATCTATTAAACTTTATCAGTTTTAGTGATTTAGTTGAAGAAATCGAACCTGATTTTCTGGAGTTCCATACTCTCCTCCACTCGTGGACACGACCTATTGCCGGGAGATTCTATTATTTAGTTTAAAAATTTAAGAGTTTGAATTTATACAAATACTTACATTATAATTATATGAGTAGATACGACGTGCATAAATAATGCGTATAAAGTTATAATATATAGTTACATGCTAGATGAACGACATGGGTCGTCACTGCTGTCTTTATATAATAAACTAATTACTTGGTTGTAACTTGTAAGTACTACTGAGAGTCTGAGATACTGTTAAAGTGAAGTTGGGAGTGTAATCAATTGTATTATTTTAATTGTTTTATGGGCAAGTAGCAATTATATATTAAATCTATGGTATGAAGAATCCTAGGAATTGGTCATTTTAATTGCTTTTTAGTAAGAAAAAAATTAATGACTGTGATAGTTCTACGTACAACTGAGTTAGTGGTACGTTTATGTGTATAATGGAGAACGTATTATCTAGTCTCAATTATATCTTTTAATCATTTATTTTCTTGATCGCACTTTACTAATAATTTGACTAATACCTTTTTTAAGGGACAAGAAAAAATTAGGAAGTCCTTCTTTTAAGGAAAATGAAAAATATTTTCTGTTTAGTAATTTCTCATCATCCTATATCTATAACAAATTAGCTACTCTATCCTTTTTATAAAAGAAGTGATGAGTCTAATATATTAGTTCGATAATAATGTAAATCGAAAAGACTCTTCAAAGCTAAAGCTATCAGAATGTCTACATTTAGGAAAATTTGCCAAAAAAAACCTTTTACGAGTTCATTTTTACGAAAAAAACCTTATAAAGCATTTTTTGCGAAAACAAACCAAAATTAAATTTTTTTTGCGAAAACAAACCTAGTATCATTTTCCGGTGTTGACCATAGAATTTCCGGTGTTGACCACCTCTAGCCACCACTACCAACACCTGCGCCCAGCCCCCCACCCACCCCTGCAGCCCCCACTTCACCCCTAGCCCAGCCCCCACCACCCGCAACCCACCCCACCCCCCACCGGCGGCCCCCCAACCCCTCCCTCCACCCCCTCGGGCGGCGGCCCCCCCACCCTCCTTCGCCCCTACCCTCTCTCCTCTCCCTTCTTCCCTCCCTCTCACCCTCCCCCCCTCCCCCCTCTCCTCTCCATTCGTCCATCCCCCCACACCGCAACCCACCCCATCCCCCGCGGCTCCCCCTCCGCAACCCGAGGAAAATCCGAACCCACCACCATCACATGACCATAACACCATGAAACCCCCCCCACCACAACCACGAAACCCACTACCCACTACCACCACAAATGAAACGAAAACTATCAAAAATCGAAGAATGAAAACCATTGTTTCTGGGTGGCGCAGCGCGGCAGCGGTGGGGGGGTTCTGGGTGGCGCATAGTGGGGGGCGTTCTGGGTGACGCAGCGGTTGGGGGGGATGGACGAAGGGAGAGGAGAGGGGGGAGGGGTGAGGGAGGGAAGAATGGAGAGGAGAGAGCGAGGGTAGGGGCGAAGCAAGGGGGGTGGGGGTGCCGCCTGAGGGGGTGGAGGGAGGGTTGGGGGCTGCTGGTAGTGGTGGCTAGGTTTCATCTTGCAAAAATAATTTTGATTTTTGTTTGTTTTCGCAAAAAAAAATTTGATTTTGGTTTGTTTTGGCAAAAAATGCTTTATAAGGTTTTTTTTCGCAAAAATGAACTCGTAAAAGGTTTTTTTTTGGCAAATTTTCCCTACATTTATTACTCTCATCTGAATAAAAACATGTTAATCATATTTAGTTATAGGTACTAACGATTCAATTAAGTTTATTAGTTTATGAGCATTCTCAATAATAACTTTAGATTGACCAAGTAAAAAGTGTAACAAAAATGAAAAGTGATATTTGGTGAAATAAGGTTCTAAGCTTTGTTTTTGTGTATATTAGAAAAATTTACAGATATTATGGGTATAAATTTGGAGCTAGATAACTACAAATTTTATCATACACTCGGGTGTATCGTGAGTATGGTACACCCAAGGCTATTTTTTTACTCATTGCTCATTGATCATTTGGTAAAAATGAGTGTTCCAAATTAGCAGAAATTAATCTTAGGTGTATGATGCACATGATATATCTTGGTGTATGATAAATGAACTCCTAGATAACGGCATACGTTATTGTTTTGTCTACGAAGAAAGAAGATGTAGTGTCTTATTATAATAAAATAGAGTAAGAATTATGATAAAACCTCAACCTAGGCAAATCTTCTACATTTTCTAGTATATCTCCTCCAAGATTGAACCTTTGACATAATATCAGTTGTTGTGATCTTGACGCGTAGCTATTCGAAAATCTAGCTACCTGGTTCAAATTCTAATACAGTCGAGTCATTTATAAAAAATATTCATAATATATACAGTAAACAAGTTTCATGGTGCACGTAAAAACTTTGATTTTTTGTGTACTTGATCGTTGCTCATAATTGACATATATATTATAAAAAATGGTCGCTATAATATATTAATACACTTGTTTACTATGTTAGAAGTAATTTGCTTGTCGGGATTATTTGAATTTATGAAGTACAGTATATGTATACACTTTATTTCATAATCTATAACTAATGAATGTTAAAAATTTCATCATCATCTGATGATGAACTAGAGAGAGAAAGAATGTAGGAAGAATTCTCTTTTAATCAAATTTGGGTATTATTATTACAGCAAAGGAGAGTATTTAAAGTGTGCAGCTCAAACTAACTGTAACAAACTAATGCCAGTTGTACAGAAGTAAAACTAACTTTAATCTTAACATTTACCAAATAGACTAATAACCATCAACGTTACATACTTGTTAGGTATTAGGTAATGACGTAGGAAGGTTAGCGGAGAAGTTCGACGAAGAAGTTCGTCAAAATATCCTGAAATGATTTCCACTAGTCAGGCCTCCGGAGTCAGAATGCTTATTATAATACCTTTCTGGAAGCGAAACAGGTCAACGAGTCAAACTCACCGATACGCCGTGACCGATAGGCTTTTTAATCCCTCCGAGTTCGTTTAGGGCCCGAAAACTGCATTTTTATTATTTCCGGATTTTGTTATTTCCTTATTTTCGTATTAGGATTTTGTTTTAACTATTTAAACATTATTAGGTCATCATTATGAGGCAGTTTTTTTTATCTTTAATAATATTTCAGAGTTTTTGCTCTTTTCTGGTGGATTCCAAAGCCTTCGACAGATTTATCGCTTGTAAATCTGTTTGTTCTTGTTAAAGATTAGCGCTTGCTTTTCTTTGTATCTTTCCGACTGCGTCAGGTAAAAATCTAAAGTATTTGCAGCGAAGTGCATAAAACTACTTCTATTTGATAATACCTAAAAGGGTAAGAGTTAACTCCTCACATGCATCTTAGTTACTTCTATCATTTGCTTTTGACGATCTTAAAGAGTCAATATCTTTAGTAACATATAATAAATATATATCAAGAAAAAGTTAAATTTTTTAAAATACACATCGATATGAATCTTTAAGAAAATTCCATAAAGCACTTATGCTAGTAGAATGCCTTTTCATTACAGTGGGGGTGTATGTGCAAATCACGCATGATTGTGGTTGTGACACACAAGATGTTCAAAAATGCCTGAAATGTATCATTTTCTTGGTGTATCTTTTTTTTCTTAATAACAATATCTGCGAACGTGTAAGAATCTGCAAATGTCTAGTTTTATAGTTGACACTTTGACAGTGAACTACAAATATTTTTTATTTTTTTTGAAATAGCCTATTAACTTGCTAACTGTTTCATTTTGACTTTTTACACTATTCACAAATTATAATTTGATCATATGTTTTTACTAGAGCTGATCAACTTCAGCCCGGCCCGGTTTTTGGGCGGGTTTGGGCAGTTTTTTTGGCCCACCCCGCCCGGTTTTTTTTTTGGGCGGGCTTTGGACAAGCCAAAAAAGGCATTTTAGTCTATTTTTTGGCCGGCCCGTTTGGCCCGAAAAAGCCCACTCGACCCGGCCCAAAATAACGGGGGTTGGGCACTTTTTTTTGGCCCGGATTTGGGCCCGACCCGCTCAATGGGCAATTTTTTTTTTTGGTTCGGCCCGACCAATGATCACCTCTAGTTTTTACTAATACATTAAGCGTTATAAGATTTGTCTTAGTGTATAGTTTCAAACTATCTAATTGTTATATCTTTTACTGATGGTGATTTAACTAAGGGTCAAAATTGTACATCGTCATTCCCTGAAAAAAATTTGTACATTGTCCAAGTTGAAAAATCAAAGTGGAACGGGCATAAAAAAGCTAAGGAGGGGAATACTTCAATAGTTCAATTGTAAAACGCACCTAATTAATGACCTAACAGACAGGTTTTTTCAGCTGTTGTATCAAGATTTAAGAAGATATTGATTTCCTAAAAATAGAAACTGCATGTCACAGAAGAAGCAAACCTCACAGCCAAATCACAATGATTACATAATCACCTTAATTACCAGAACCATGGACCACAAAGAACATGCAAAAACGAGCAAATTTATATATTCCATATACAGAATTACAACTTGAATATTCTCAAAGATACTGAATTAGTGCACGTAATATAATCTGTTAAATTCAACAGAAAAATTCTTTACGTAACCCAGTATACCAACTAGAAACTAGAAAAGTCACAATTTGTTTGCCTTATTTTTTTTAACAAAAACATATACGACAGTATTACAGTAATATTAACTAGCTTAACCTGCCGCCATTTTCATTTAATATAACTTCTGATATATTTTATATAATTTTCAGAACATTCAGTAGCTCTCTAAAATAGTATATTTTTCAAAATAAAATTGTATTTTTCCAGATTTCTTCAGTATTATCAGCTTTGTTATAAATGCATGCAGCTGATTTTTTTGACTTTTTGGGGGGTGAAAGTTATTTTTAGGGTAAAAAGCAGGGTGTTATTTTTTTTTTAAGAGGACGTGCTTTAGCATGACCTTTATAGCTATTGAAAATTCTGTGCTTCATTCAATTTGATTCTAAGAATGTATGATTTTGTAGTTTGGACCACACTTTGAAGTTGGCGCCCTTTTTTTTCTTTGTTGAGAGAAGGTTACGTTGTAACTTGTAAGCTAGGGAATGTGAAATTGTGAATGGCACATGATACTGATCTGCCTACCAAAATACAATTTTTTGAGGACTTGAATCGCATCTCGTAATAGGAATAAATATGTGGACTAGTTTCAATGTTTCATTCTAAAACCTAGTGACGATATAATGAACATGAAGAATAACTATCTGATCTTGTGCATTCTTTTAACATTTAACAATGGCTCTGTTTGGCAATACTAACGGAAAATAAACTGAAAATGAAACGGATAAGATAAAGCTAAAATTGATCAGGTAGTTGATTATTAGCTTACCTGTTTGGCAAAATTAGTTGCTTAAGTTGATAAATTATTTTAGTAAAATTAGTTATTATCAAAATTTTAAAAAGATTTTCCAAAATTTCAGTCACCTGATTTTTAAAATGTAAAAAGTTTAACTTATCATTTAAGTCATTTATTTTAACCACCTGAAATTTTATGTTAGGTACTCCCCAAACACTACTAATTATTTAGCACCTAAAATATGTTAGCATCTTATGTGAAGGATAACTACTACTGGGTGGATTTTTCTAACATTTTCTCTCTTACGAGTTACAAATTGAGTAGTCAACTTATTCCGTATGTGTTAGTTATCCCCACCCCTCTCCTGTCTCTTATTTCATGCAAAATAGTTCACATATGATTTTTCAGTTAACTAGAAGTAGAATGAGACATCAAATTTGTTTCAAAGTTAACGCTATGTTTTGTTAGGAAAATTTGGAAGGGAAAGAGAATGTGGGGGATTTATTTTCCATGGATAATTGGATATGACATAGGGGAAGGGAAGACAAACAAAAGGAAGGAGTATTTTGTATTTGCAATTTAATAAATTATGATGGAGTATAAAACTATTCTATGGACTCCAACCATCAACTTAAGCTTTTGGTTGAGTTGGTTCTTTGACATGGTATCAGAGTCAGCGTGACGTAAAGGTCATGGGTTAAAAACTCATCCACCCTTCCTTTATAATTAGCGCCAGGTATGAGGGAGGTTTGTGCTGCATCCACACTTCAAGCCCAATGGGCTCTCGCGTGAGGGGGGCGTGATAGAGTATAAAACTATTCTTGGAACTCCAACCATCAGCTTAAACTTTTAGTTGAGTTGGTTCTTTGACAAATTACATCCTAAACTATTAGAAAAAACCGAAATGAAAATGGAACCTCAGTCTTTACCTCCACTCACCTCTTTTTCTCTTCCTTTTTTTTCACTCAGGCCTCCCTTTTCCTCCACAAATTATTATCAACACAATACTTATTAGAATAGTGACCATATCGAAGACAAGGCAAATAGTCATTTCTTAATATAGAGAAGATTCGATTTCAAGTCTTAAGTATCACCTCCAGTTTGATTTCTTTTTCTTGTGTATGGTTTTTATCTTTGAATGACTCGTTGTCGTATCTCTTTGAAGAGTCCCATTGATGAGAGACATTTATGTCACTCATAGGGTAATAATTCGTGCTTAATTAGAGTCGTTTTAGTTTAATTTTCGTAATTATTCTTCTAATTTTATTTCCTTTTTAGTTATTATTGTTTTCTTTATTTATTTTCATTTTATTATTTTATATGTATAGTTTCTCCCCTTGTGTTTGGTTTTCTATGTAGGTAAGCTTTTTGGAGCTACGCGTTCGAGTTTCAAAGTTAGAGGGGTGACTTGATTTAGTGCTATAATATAGAGCTTATCCTACACCACACTTCCCACCTATCCATACCACACACCAAGCATAGAGTGGAGCAATTTTGCCAAAATAAGAGCTTTTGGAAGGATTTGTGCACAAGGGTGATATTAAAATGGTCATAACTTTCACTACAAATACTATTTTTCAGTGATTCAAGTTGGAGATGAAAGTTTAGCTCGATAGCTTTCCAACGAGTGGTCACAATCCTGATTCCGGTGAAAAATGAAAGAGATATGGCTCTTTGAATTCAGGCGCGTCTGCTGGCCCGCCCGAGCTATGCCCAGACCGCCCGGGCTCCTCAGCCCGCCCGAGCAAGTTTCCTGCCCGCCCGGGCTGCTGAAGAGTGGAGCTTCTGCCTCGACGAAGAAGGGTAGCATTCCCCGCCCGGTGGATCAGCATGGGCCCGACCACCTTGCACCGCCCGGGCCTTTACCCAGCCTGCCCGGGGTGCCTTGGTCAGACCGCCTGGGCCATGTGGAGCCCGCCCGGGCTGCTGTTATTCGTACGTTTTTCTTCGGCCCATTTTGTTTACGACGATGTAATTGAGGGGGAGTATAAATACCCCCTTAGCCCATTTTGAGGAGCCAAGTTTTATTTTATTCCCTACTTTTAGTTTTAGAATATTTTTTAGGGTTTTAGGGAGGATTTGCCTCCATAACTTAGTTTAGGGGAAAAGTGAGAAAACTCAAAGAAAGATTGAAGATTTGGAGATTCAAGGGTGACAACTTGTATTTGAAGATTCAACAATTTATCAATGAGCATTTCTTACTCTCTCTCTCTTCTTTTATTGCTTGCTTTATTTTAATTGTTTTCATTGTTTAATCTTCATGTTTAATAGTTAATCTAGATTAAAGTTTTCATCTTTTCCTAGTTTCTTCTTGTTTGTTCACTAGATTTTGTTTTGTTTTTGCTTTAAAGTGTTGATTTTTGGTTTTTGCTATTTTTAGATTGGTGATTTATTGCTAGTTTTTCCATGTTTAGGATGCTTGGTAGTATAATGGATAGTGAGTAGTTCATTAACTAGGATTGGGAGTAGCCTAATCATTATTTGCATCCTATTTTCATGAGTAGAGTTTATTGGGTTGGTCATGTTTGGGATTTGTGCAATTTCAATCTTTGATGTCGATTGGTGACTTAGTTGATGTGAGCTCCTTCATCTTTTGATCCTTTGTTGCCCATTTAATGGTTTACTTTTATGTGGTTGACCTTCATGATTGATTGATTAGTTGTTACACATCACTTGTTGGTTGGTATTAACTTGGGTTTGATTTCAATTCTTAACTTGGCCTAGTTAGGTGATAACGCCTCGAAATATAGGTTTTGTTGCCATAATTAGGACTCTAAATTCCCTAACGATTTTAGAGGTGTTTAGGTTTGTTTATCCCCTTTGCATATCCCCAATGCTTGTCAACCCCCTTATCTCTACTTGGTTGTTGGATGTGAACTATGATTGTGGTGATTTCCCATTCCTAGTGCTTTCCCTAATTTGATTTCAATAGTTTATACCCTTAGTTTTACCAAAACTTGACGATTTCTTCGGCCTAGCTTATTGTTAAATTAACATATTTCGATGTTCCTTAGTCCTTGTGGAAGAATGACCCTTGCTTACCACTCTACTTAGTTTAGTGGTCTAGTTAGGTTTTGTTTGACTTTAGGAGACTAGTAACGACCTAGTTTTCCCCTATGTCAAAATGGCGCCGTTGCCGGGGACATCAGCTTACATTGATTTGTGTTGATTAGATGAGTCTAGGCTATTTGTGAATATTCTTTGTTTTTCTTTGATTTTTTTTGTCTTTTCTTATTCTTACTAAAAAAAATGGCAAATATCTCTTTTCCTCAATATGAGAATGAGTCCTTTTGGGTTTACTTTGATAAACTTGAGGACTTTATAAAGTACTATGGTTATGGTCTTTGGGAGGCTTGTGAGATTACTTATTGGGGTTTAAATGAGCATACTAGAGGAGTGGTTGAAAATATGTTTAATGGTGAATTTCGAGCTATATCTTTAGATGAAGCTTGGGATTTTTATATGTGGTTAGCTAGGGATACTTATGATTTTGATTGTGCAAATTCTCATAATTCATCTAATGTTTGCATGAATTCCTTTGATGAGTCAAATGTTCCCACTAGTGACCCTATTATACATGATTTTAATCCCCCTCCCTCTTATGCTTATAACAATGATGTGCACTCTAATGTTGATGATATTCATGCTACTTTTCAATATTCATCGAATTTGTGCATGGATTTTAATCAAGTGCCTCATATAATCCCGATATTGACTCTCATATGCTTGATTGTAATCCCCCTCCCCAAAATGGTCTCCAAATTATACTCCAAGCACCTCTTCAATTAGGACCGTCCACCAACACCACTAGTCTAGAGAGTATGATGCAAACCTTCATGACTAATCAAGCTAAAGAGACTAGTGAGTTGAGAAAGAGCTTAAAACAAATGCAAGTTCATAATAAAATGCTAGATACTCAAGTTTCTCAATTGTTGGAGTCTAGGTTGGAGCCTACTTTTGCAAATCAAGAGCAAAATGGATCTTATGATGACCATAATGAGATTATTGATGATGATGATGATTCGAGGGATGTTGAAGTTGAAAATCAATTGGGAAAGAGTAGCCTAGATCTTGATGATGGTTTTTGGAGTAGTGATGATGAGGAGTATGCTCTTGAGGAGAAAAAGCCCATTTTTGAGGATATTGTTGAAATTGAGGATGTTTATGAGTCTATACATTCTCTTTTTGAGTCTAATGTGTCTTCCTCTAATGAATTGGACCTTACTCTCTCTCCTTGTGCTTTAGAGTACCCATTCTCTCCTACCCCATCATGCTTGAGTGAAGATCTTGGTCAATTTGAGAGTGAGATACCTCATTTGATGGTTGGTGATGTTTTTGAGGCTTTAGAGGATGAGAAAGATGTTGGTAAGGAGTCATTGGTTGAAAAAATGTGCGATTTGAAAACTTGTGATATAGGAGAAGTCATTTGTGAAACCTTAGTTTCCATTCCTTCACCTTATATCCCGTTTTCAAGAAAGCTCGTTCTAGTTCCTTCCTTTCCCATCTCTTTCCCTTATTTACCCAAATTACCTCAATTAAATGAGCCCCCTTCATCCTTTCCCCTTCAAGTATCCAATTTGATTAATTTTGAGGAAGATAGTGAGATTGCCACAAAAAAAGAGTTTGTTGAGGAGAGTTTGTCATTTCATTTTTCTTTTTCTTCTTATTTTGATTCTTCTTCTTCTTATTTCTTTGTTTTTCCTTTTGTTCCTTCTTTTAGGCATCACTCTCCTCATTTGCATGTAGTTGCATTGCACTTTATGCACACTTTGCATATTATCATTACATACTTAATAATAATAGAAATGTGTGTGCTAGTGCATTTGACAAACTCTTGCGATCGTTGAATTGCTATTTACTAGAAAGGTCAAGCTTATGACCTTAAACAAGTCTTTCTTAGGAAGTAACCCATGATTTATTGCTTTCATTTTATTCCTTTTAATTTTACTCACTTTTGTTTTCTATCCTTGATTTTTGATTTAGGTACAAAATTGGAATAAGAATCATTCTCAATAGCACGTGGAAAGCAAATCATGGTTTTGAGGAAGTTGATTAGAAATGGAGAAATTGGGTCATTTGCGGGTATTTACAACCACCTACTATCCGGTAGCATCCTTCCTTTTCTCTTTCTCTAATGTTTTATGATTGCGGAACATGTGCTTGTTGGTTGGGATGTTTTTTTTCCCTCCCCCCACCCTCCCTTTGATTGTCTTGTTCAAGCATTGAGGACAATGCTTTATTCTAACTTGGGGGAGTAGCTACTCGCTAGTTTGGGGGAAGTGTACATACTTTATTATTTATTTTTCTCTTTTTAAAAAAAATTCAAAATCTAAAAATATTTTCCTTTCTTTTATTTTTCCTTCAAGTTTTGAGCTTCTCTTTATAAAGAAAAAAATTGAAAAAAATGAAAAAAGATGTTTGGCAAAATCCAAAAAAAAAAATTGAGGAATAAGAAAAGTACAAAGCACTTTGTGTCCAAGGGAAGATTCTTGATGCCAATTTATGTGGATTCCTTTGTTTTGGTCATTTGGGTAGATGAGTATAGGTGTTTCCATTGGATGCTTACTTGTATGTGTAATTTGGGGCGATTAGGGATCGATTAATCTTTGGTGCTTGAGTTTCTACTTGAAAAAGGCACTCTATGATTCTAAATGTTGTCAAACTTTGTGTTGAAAAGAGTCGAACTAGTTCTCTTTTGGAAGTTGTAGTGACCCTACTTAGATCTTGAAATATTCTTTGGTGCACAAGCTTTTACCCCCGAATAAGCTATGCTAAGAGTTAAATCGATTGTTAAAAAAAAATGTTTAAGGCTTGAGTCCAATAAGTGGAGCCAATGAGCCCACAAGGCATAAAAGCCTATTAAAATCCATTAAATGAAAAGAAAATCGAAAAAAGAGTCAATAAGTGGTAACTACCACATGATTTGAGAAAGTGGGTTAGTCGAAATGGTTGAGTGGAAGTTTGAAAATTTAATAAGTAGAGTCTCCCTAGTAATGATGAATGCCATTATGGCTTAAACATTAAGACTCTAGACCCATTGCTCAATCGTTATAATACTACAATCATGGTTTTCTCTTAGTAAAAGTCAAGTTTGGGAGAGTTTATGTACACTATAGGTGATTTGGATCAATCTTGGGACCATCTTCATCCATTTGAGAACGATTTGTAACTCTTAAATGCCTTAGTAGACTCTAATTGATGTTTTGAGGCTTTTAATAGTGTCAATTTTGCACCTTAAATTAGCCTATCCCCGATATTCCTAAGTCATGGATACATATTGATGATGGTTATGCTTTGAAAGTTTGCTTAGATCGTCCATTGCTTTGTGAACCATATTTAAAGAGATAACTTTGGCTTACTATATGTTTGTGTTTGATTAGAGTTGTGGGTTAAGCCTCTTGGGAAACCCTCGCGAGATCTCACTCGCCCTTTAAAGCGATTTAGGGGTTTAAAGAGCTTGTTGCATGCGCTAAATGCAACCGTGATTCCTACGAAAGTGAGTTAGATTTCTTGCTTTCTAGTTTAACTTTTAATGAATCTTTCTGCTCTCCTATTCCCTTTTGTGTCCAATTGTTTTGCTCGAGGACGAGCAAAGTTCAAGTTTGGGGGCATTTGATGAGAGACATTTATGTCACTCATAGGGTAATAATTCGTGCTTAATTAGAGTCGTTTTAGTTTAATTTTCGTAATTATTCTTCTAATTTTATTTCCTTTTTAGTTATTATTGTTTTCTTTATTTATTTTCATTTTATTATTTTATATGTATAGTTTCTCCCCTTGTGTTTGGTTTTCTATGTAGGTAAGCTTTTTGGAGCTACGCGTTCGAGTTTCAAAGTTAGAGGGGTGGCTTGATTTAGTGCTATAATATAGAGCTTATCCTACACCACACTTCCCACCTATCCATACCACACACCAAGCATAGAGTGGAGCAATTTTGCCAAAATAAGAGCTTTTGGAAGGATTTGTGCACAAGGGTGATATTAAAATGGTCATAACTTTCACTACAAATACTATTTTTCAGTGATTCAAGTTGGAGATGAAAGTTTAGCTCGATAGCTTTCCAACGAGTGGTCACAATCCTGATTCCGGTGAAAAATGAAAGAGATATGGCTCTTTGAATTCAGGCGCGTCTGCTGGCCCGCCCGAGCTATGCCCAGACCGCCCGGGCTCCTCAGCCCGCCCGAGCAAGTTTCCTGCCCGCCCGGGCTGCTGAAGAGTGGAGCTTCTGCCTCGACGAAGAAGGGTAGCATGCCCCGTCCGGTGGATCAGCATGGGCCCGACCACCTTGCACCGCCCGGGCCTTGACCCAGCCCGCCCGGGGTGCCTTGGTCAGCCCGCCCGGGCCATGTGGAGCCCGCCCGGGCCATGTGGAGCCCGCCCGGGCTGCTGTTATTCGCACGTTTTTCTTCGGCCCATTTTGTTTACGACGATGTAATTGAGGGGGAGTATAAATACCCCCTTAGCCCATTTTGAGGAGCCAAGTTTTATTTTATTCCCTACTTTTAGTTTTAGAATATTTTTTAGGGTTTTAGGGAGGATTAGCCTCCATAACTTAGTTTAGGGGAAAAGTGAGAAAACTCAAAGAAAAATTGAAGATTTGGAGATTCAAGGGTGACAACTTGTATTTGAAGATTCAACAATTTATCAATGAGCATTTCTTACTCTCTCTCTCTTCTTTTATTGCTTTATTTTAATTGTTTTCATTGTTTAATCTTCATGTTTAATAGTTAATCTAGATTAAAGTTTTCATCTTTTCCTAGTTTCTTCTTGTTTGTTCACTAGATTTTGTTTTGTTTTTGCTTTAAAGTGTTGATTTTTGATTTTTGCTATTTTTAGATTGGTGATTTATTGCTAGTTTTTCCATGTTTAGGATGCTTGGTAGTATAATGGATAGTGAGTAGTTCATTAACTAGGATTGGGAGTAGCCTAATCATTATTTGCATCCTATTTTCATGAGTAGAGTTTATTGGGTTGGTCATGTTTGGGATTTGTGCAATTTCAATCTTTGATGTCGATTGGTGACTTAGTTGATGTGAGCTCCTTCATCTTTTGATCCTTTGTTGCCCATTTAATGGTTTACTTTTATGTGGTTGACCTTCATGATTGATTGATTAGTTGTTACACATCACTTGTTGGTTGGTATTAACTTGGGTTTGATTTCAATTCTTAACTTGGCCTAGTTAGGTGATAACGCCTCGAAATATAGGTTTTGTTGCCATAATTAGGACTCTAAATTCCCTAACAACGATTTTAGAGGTGTTTAGGTTTGTTTATCCCCTTTGCATATCCCCAATGCTTGTCAACCCCCTTATCTCTACTTGGTTGTTGGATGTGAACTATGATTGTGGTGATTTCCCATTCCTAGTGCTTTCCCTAATTTGATTTCAATAGTTTATACCCTTAGTTTTACCAAAACTTGACGATTTCTTCGGTCTAGCTTATTGTTAAATTAACATATTTCGATGTTCCTTAGTCCTTGTGGAAGAATGACCCTTGCTTACCACTCTACTTAGTTTAGTGGTCTAGTTAGGTTTTGTTTGACTTTAGGAGACTAGTAACGACCTAGTTTTCCCCTATGTCACCCATGAACACCTTTTTTTTTCTTGGCTTTTTGCCTCTATATCAATACCCATTAAAAAGCAAGGAGTTCAAGTTACTATTCCTTATCAATAGTGACGAGACGGTTATACCCTCCATTGTTCACTTAACCACCTTCCTGCCATCCAATTGCCACGTGTTTTTTTTCCGTCAAAATTGTTGCCTCTGTTGGGCGCGTGCCTAAAATTGCTGCTCCTACCTCTTCTTTCCTTTCTCTTTCCCTTTCTCTCTCCTCCGATTTTTCCTCTGAACCCTACCTCCATCTTCATCAGCGTCTCTAACCTAGATAATTCCCTTCATTTTCTCTCTCCTATTTTCTCCCATTTTTACTTCATTTCTCTTCACTTGTATTGATTTCTTACTAAATTTTGCAAAGAATATGTGATTTCTTCCCATTTATGAGTTTGGGCAAAGAATATGTCGGCTCACTTGATCGATTTGCTCGGCCTCTTGGTTCTCTGTTCAAATGCAATCTTTTGGTGGTAAGTACAATTGTCTACCTTTGTTTTAATATTTTTTTCTTCGTTCCTTGATTTCCTTTAATAAATCTCCTTCCCCTCCTTTTTTTTCAGATTTTCATTTGCAATATCAATTTGGAATTCTGATGCTAAAGATTAGGGCTTCCTGCCATGGAGATCAATGCTCGTGACTCCATAACGGCACAAGAGGTCAGGTCTTATACTTCCCTTTCTTCCTAATTCCTTCATTCTCCAATTTTCGGTGTTTTTTTCTCTAGATTCATCTCTATATGTGTTCCATGACTTTAATTTTCCACGTTATTAGAATACCCAGTTAGAAATTTTGACAATTTACACTGATTTCTGAAACTCAATTGATGGATCAAAGCTTGGATTTTTTTTAGTTAGGGTTCCGTAATTTTGAGGTACAGTTGCTAATTTCTGTATATTGCTGCGTTTTTCGTAGTTCTGGGTTTTTTTTTTATATAAGAAGTTCTGGGTATTACCCACTTCGTTATTTGAGCAATTTTGCTGTTTACTTCCTCCGTTTTTAAAGACCAAGTTCCTATCTTTTGAAGACAAAGGAAATTGGTTAATGAGAAATAGAGATTAAGTACATCAAAAGAGGCTCGTAATCCTCTTACATCGTGTTTGGGTTAAAATTTTTTGATTTGAAGTTCATAATTTGTTCAATAGTGTGAATTTTTTAAATTTACTACCTTTTTCATAGTTTGACATCTACTACGAATGCAATTCTGGAATTCCAATCTTGGGGCGCGTGTAGGTGCCAATTTAAATTGTCGTCATCAATGAAGCTGTGAGAGGTTAGAGATATTTAGCTGTTTAACGTTGTGTACAAACTGGAGGTTGTTGATAAGAACGAAGAGCAAGGGTAGGTCTACAAACGCTCCAGTATGGGAATAGTGCATGAAAATTGTGTGCCATTTACATTGAGTGTTGGCCAAACCTAATACTCAAATGCACCCATAGAAGTGCCATAATGAGCCAAGAATACAACTCTGCATGACCAAGATTCCCCTTTCTAAGGATTTTTTCATTTATTCCTACCGTAATCCCTAAGTTATACCATTGTGAGATGAGACCATTGTGATTTCCTCTCATTGTCCTACAAAAGATCATAATGTAACTGAAAATGCTCTTAGAGGGCCAGGAACAATTTTGGAGAAGTTATGCTGAAAAAAACAGAAGTGTTTGGGATTATTGCGTCAGAATGAATAGATATGGCTTTCCTCTTTGTTTTAGCCTAACCTTATGTGCTTTGTCTGTATCTACTGAACGAGATCTTTTAATCCTTAGTTCTTTGGTGGTTTTGGGAAGATATTTGCCTCTCATTGACCAAGATGATCATATTGTGACATCTCCACATTCCAAGCAGGAATAGCAGAGCATATATGTTTTATATGAGAATAGAAAGCAAAGGTGAAGGAAATAAGCTTGAAGAGGGAGGGAGATTAATCAAGTTGTTCTCTCAAGAACTGGTAGTCTATTGAAAAGTTGTTGTTGTAGCTTATAGTGAAGCTGCTATGTTTTCAGTAGAATTACTTTCTTTGAGCATCCTTTTTACAGTAGCATACTTGATGTGGTTGTTAAATGTGTAGCAATTTCTTTGATTTTTGGAACAGATCCGTTTGAGAGCTCTAACGTGCAATATCGTTTACAACTAAAGCAGCAGCAGTATTTGTAAATGGTCAACAGGTGCGTCACAGTATTCGTTTAGTGTATTATCTCTGATAGAATTTTGATAGAATTTTGATACCATTTTGATCCAACTTCTTGTAACTAATAACCTTTTGCTTGAAATTTAACAGGTATGGAGATTTCTAACGTGCAACAAATATCATGGTGCAGTGCATAGACGAAATTCAGCATTTATTTCTTTCCCTTTTGCGATGTTGTGACCTTGAAATTTCTAAACCACCACGAGGTCTTGAAGACCCTGAGCGCCTAGCGAGGGAGACTGTCTGTAAGTAATAATTTATTAAAGCGTGTCTCATATATTCAGATGTTTGTATCATATGGCACTATTATATCTCCTTAAAAAGCCTTAGGAACATGACTACATGAGTGCTTTAATAATAAGGGGAAATAAGAAAAGGAAGTGTAAGAAGTCTTCTAATTAAACATTTGTGTACTTTATACCACCGTGCTCTGGTGATATATGATCTGGTGACTGCTATTTATATATTTTTGTATCTTCTCCAGTGCAGTTAGTGTCAGTGAGATAGAGGCACTCTATGAACTTTTTAAAAGAATCAGCAGTGCTGTGATTGACGACGGTCTCATCCAAAAGGTACGTGAACACTATCATTGGAGACTATACTTATTTATACCATTGTTAGTTTTTCTTGTTCGTTATTTGAAAACGTTTCTGGAATATCTAATCGCGTTATCTAGACAGAGATATTATGCTTGCCTTGCATTCTCCACTACTACAAGATTTTAATTCCGGATTAGTTATGTCTAGAGTACGCTTAAATTCCTTAATAGACGGACATAAAAGGTACGCATTCTCCATTATTTATACCATTGTTAGTTCTTCTTTTTTCTTTCTTCTTCTTTCTTCTTCTCTTTTTTTGTCGTCTCCCCGGTGGTCGCCGGCGTTTGCCGTCGCCCAGGTGGTCACCGGCGATTGCTGGTGGGTTATCTCCCTCATTTACATTCTTAGTCTATTTCTCTTTTTTTTTTCAGTTTTCTTCTTTCTTTCTTTCGTCCTTTTATTTCTTTCGTCCTTCTCTTTGTTCAGCTCACTGCTTCTGATTTGTTGGGTCATGGGTGGGTTTATTTCTTTTTCATTTTAATTTTTTTTTCGGTTAAAAAAAAGCTTGAGGTATTGAGTAGGTGAGTAGTAATTTGGTACATCTCTGCCAAATCTCTTTTGTTATTTCTTTTTAATCCATTTACATGATTTTTTTATTTAATTAGTTTTGGAATATCATTTTTTATTTAATATTAATTTTAATGAAGTTACTAATGGTGTTACAACCGGGATAAGCGAGAACACGAGTAGCCTCGGCCCGGTAAGCCTCTTATGCTTATCTTTGTAATGTAATCTTTGTTTTAAAGATGCTATGTAATTCCAGAGTAAATACAACTTGCTGAGTATACTGCTGAGAGAGAACTTTCTTGTTGAAATTTTGGAATTGGATTGCTGAATTAGTAAAGGTGTTTTAATGTTTTTCTTGATCTTTGACATACATCTATATGACACTTTTTTATAATATTTTGATGTGTTTTTATTGTGTGTATATAGATCTGCAATTTTTTCCCTTTTTAGGCGGCGTATTGAAGATTTGAAGGTGTTTTTCTGCTTATAAATTGATTTTTTTTTTGCTTCATTGAATGATGGTGGCCTACTCACAAATTGACTTCTGCATGCATCTGCATTGATCATGAGATATGTCACTTGATATTATGGTTGATGATTGGAAGATTAGATCAGGATGACATTGTTTGACATTTCAGGGATGCTTTTTTATTGCTAATATTTGGGTGACTTGTGTTGTTTTTATGTGGGTTACTTTTTAAAATCGGATTATAATGTGCAGGCAAATGGTAATTAGGGCGAGGAATTTGAGCTCTGCTGCTAACTTCATCCCTCCTAAGTCGTTTCGAGTTCGCCGAATGTATTATAACAACGAGGTCTTTTTTTCTCTTTCGTTGTTTGTTTTGATCTTTGTTGAAAACTGAATTTTATTCTTTGAAAATAACGTTTTGCTTATTAATATTAGAAGCTTAGATGATGGAATGTGATCTTGTTGTCTTAAATGCTTGTAGTAAGCTTATATGTGTTTTGGTACTTTATGCTTGTAGAGAGGGAGAGGGAGAGGGAGAGGGAGAGGGAGATGGAGATGGAGATGGAGAGGGAGATGGAGAGGAAGATGGAGATGGAGATGGAGATGGAGATGGAGATGGAGATGGAGAGGGAGAGGGAGAGGGAGAGGGAGAGGGAGATGGAGATTGAGAGGGAGATGGAGATGGAGATGGAGATGGAGAAGGGGATAGATTGAGATGGAGATGACATACATAAAAGGTGTTATCATGGGCGCTGCTCTTTGTTCCAGAAAATTTTCGTGCTTCGAATCACTATGAATTTCGCCCATTTGGATTTTATTGTATTTTCCACTAATCATGCTCGTCAAATGTCGTGTTTCGTCATATTAGGGTTTGTATTCGAGTGTGACTTTTGCATTTTTTTTTCTAATTCTGTTAATTAAGCTTATTAAGGTTAGTCCTGATGTGATTTTGCAAAAAAAAAGATTGTTAGGGTTAGTCCTGATGTTAATTAAGCATGTTTGTGAATAACTAGGAAAGTGGGTGATGCTAAATTGCAGAAAGTGGGTGACTCGTATCGTTGGGTCCTATGGTTTTCCTCACCAAAGATGCTAAGTGATATTCTGGAACAGCAAGCAGCCGGTGAAAAGGTCTCAAGAAGAAGGATAAAAGTCATTGTTGATCATTGAACAAATCGTATCAGATTTTTTTTTCTTTAACTGAGATGATAAGTTTATATGATCAGAGTATATCAATTTTTCTGATACCTACTTATGGAGGAGATATTCTGAAACAAAACAATGGTCATTCAATTCAATTACCTTTATTGTTTCTTGATAGAATTACATCTTGGTTGGAGGTTAAAAATCTTGATAGGAGTTGTTCAGATTATTAGCTGTCACTAAGTTGATCAATCAGGCTATTGGTGATGCATTGAGTGGATTGCTATTAGTGGAAGCTATCTTGCTACATAATGGAAAGAACTCTACAGAGATCTGTCAGCTTAAGCTTTGTCGCTTCGTTGTATTTTTCAAATAAAAGTACTATGCAACCATTCTCATAGTCGGATGGAGAGAATCATCACTCACGATTAGCCTAGCGTCTTTTGTTATTAATGCGTTTTGCTATTAGGCATGGTTAAGTTGTAATATACTTCTATATAAAAATGATCCAAGGGCGTTTTAGAGGAACATAAAGGCTCGCATGGCTTCTAGCTTGTTCTTGGCAAATACCCTTGTTGATTTTGTAACGCACAAATATAAATATATGTTAATCTACTCCTTCAAACAACTATATATAAGAACAAAATTGCGAGTATAAGCATCAAATATCTTAGCATATAGCTTGACATTCAATATACTAATTACATTTAAATTAATTCGAATATCGCAAATACACTATAAATGATAACAACAATGATTTGGCTCAAATAGTTACACCATTGTTTTTTTTATCAAATTTTTCCACCTTGGGGGACGGCGCGCATCGCGCGTCGGCCAACAACTAGTTTTAAAAAAAGTATCACCTCTAGTTTACCTATAAAGCAATTTGACATCTAGTAAAGATGTAGAAAGTTAAAGGGTATTGAATTTTTTAGGACACCCTAGAGCTGATCACTACTATTTCGCAGGATCCATGATGTAAACTTTTGGGTCAAAAAGTCCGATGAGCAATGCGTAAGCCCCAAAACCCAATCTGACCTATGATGGAGTACTGAATATTGACGCAAACTTGGATATAAATAGATCAATGGGCTAGAGACTTGATCCTGTGATAGCTTTGCTCATTCGACCCATAAAAAGCCCATGCTATTTAAGCGGGCCTCATAAGTCATAACCCATACGAATACATAATTTCCATGTACTCCTGAATCATGATCAGATCATATTCTTTTGTCACCCGGGAAAAAGAAGTACTAGTATAAAAATAATTTGCCAGTTTTTCTTGGAGGTCATAGCCTTAAAGGATAGTGTACTAATCCAACTTTTTTTTATATATACTTCCTTCATTTAAAAATAGTTGTACCATTTGCATAGTGTTTTATTATTCACATCTTATATTTTGATTGTCTTTGGTGATTTTAGAGGTGATCATGGGCCGGATTCGGGCCGGGCAGCGCAAAAAAAAATTTGCCCATTGGCCGGGCCGGGCCCAAATCCGTGCCAAAAATTTGTGTCCAAAACCCGTTATTTCAGGCCGGTCGAGCGGGCTTTTCGGGCCAAAATCGGGGCCGTGCCAAAAAATAGACTAAAAAGTCCTTTTTTAGCTTGCCCAAAGCCCGACCAAAAAAAATCGGGCCGGGCTGAGTTGATCACCATATTTTAGGAAAAACATAGTCATATGATATCTTGTTAGATTCGTCTCAATGTATATATTTTTTAAATCAACTTTTTATAATTTATACTTATTGATAATTAAAGATATCTATACAAATATATTAAAAGGCATTCCTAAGGAAGCCTATGTGCCATGTGACACTCTCCTCAAACATCCAATGCATATGTCCATGTGAACTCCTCAATTAAAAAATATAAATATTATGTAATTGCAAGGTATCGAACACGTGACCTTTGAAATGAAAAGTGAGAGTTTAACCATCAATACACTATCACTTTATTGTCTAATGTTTCAAATAAAATATGATAAATTCTTATAATAATTATATTTAATAAAAAGATTTAATCAAGTATTTAGATCTCTAAAACTCTTATTATGGTAGTACGACGACCAAGAGACTATTGATGACATATTGTCCTAACCCAATTTTTTTTAAGCTATTTTTAAAATGAAACCTCTAAGGTTTTTTTACTTATCACGTCATGACGTCAATTTTTCAACTTCTCACTGGACAAAAAAATACAAAAAGTAACAAATGAATTATGAAATTTATGAATAATAACATATTTGTTTATTGTAATTGACCCGAGGCATCGCCCGGGCCAAAATTCTAGTTAATGTATGAAAACATGTATCGACAAGCATGAAAACATGAAATGGTGCAACTATTTTTAGACGGAGGAAATACTAAGTTGGTAAAATTAATGGCAAAAATTTACATCAACATTTTCAACCCCCCCTAAAACAGGCTCAACTATTAAATAATTTGGAGTAATATAATCTAAAAGCATTAAATTCTCAAATAACTGATCTATTAAAAAGTGAAATGTGAGAGAAATCAGAAAATCAATGATCATCAAAACGAAAGAGACCTTTTTTACATGGTTTGATAAATTATAAAACATTTAAAAGTTGTTTTGACAAGACACTTTCAAAGTTGGGACTATTTTGAGCTAGTGGACAATATAAATTATATTTAATATGAATTTTTTTTTTTTTGACAAGTAAGAAGGAACAAATTAAAGGACATAATTGAGCGCTGATTTTTCCCCCATAAGTATTAATGTGAAAAATTACATTAAAAGGACTCACTAATAAGAATTTTATTACAATACTTTCACACTATATATCATTTTGTATGCAAATAATTAGATAGTTGTATGAACTAATTATTTGAATTTACTTGATAATATTTTTAATTATTTATTTAGAAATTATTATTTAAGGTAAAATAGAATAAAAAATTTGTGAAATATCTCTTATAATAAAAAAATTACATTAATCAACCATATCTTATATTTTCTAACCTTATGACCTAATGCCTAAATATTTCTAAAATATCTTAGTAGTAGAAACAATATTAAAAATTGATGTTCCCATGTCTCATATATATATATATATATATATATATATATATATATATATATATATATATATATATATATATATATATATATATATATATATATATATATATATATATATGATACGTTAGATTTGTGCCGTTTGAAGTTGAGCAACGTTGGGAGGGTCATCATGTCCCCTAAGCGGTTGCTATTATGTTTTAATGGACACTTTTTGTCCCTCCCTTAATTTAATGCTACAACTCGTTTCCTTTAAAAAAAAACCTACTCCAATGATATATATCATCATTCATCGATTGTACTCAAAAAGGCCAAGTCAAGCCTCTTGAAGCAGCCATTACTTAGTGTCCAACACAATCCACCCACAGGGGTTGAGGGGTAGTCCATCTTTTTTTCCATTGTTCATACAGATCCTCGCATGTCTTTAGAGAAGCCAAATACACATTGAACTGTACGTTGAGCGTATTTGACACTGTACCTTGCACATCAAGATATCGACCCATATTTGAATCGTAATTTTGCTTTTTACTTTTTTAAAGAGTCTAATTCTCCTTAATATTTCCTTTAGAAAAAAGAAGTATTTTCCTATATACTAGTATAGTTCGTAATAACTACTTCTTTTTATGTGAAAGTTTTTTGTGAGAAATGTGTCACTTAAAAAGAAACGGAGGAATTATATTTTAGCCGATAAACTTTTCCAAGTTGATAAAGAGGAAATGGTAGAAAGTGTGATCATTGTATTTTTGTGCTTCGAGTATATTAACATTTGCTGCTAGCTAGGTAGCTCAAAAGGAAGAGAAGAGGTATAGTTCCTTTATCAGCCAAGATCACATTATTGATTATTCACAGTCCAATCAATAATGGACTAAATTTATATATTCTCCGATCAAAAGAAAAATGCTCAATTATTTAAGTTGAATTTTTTTAAAGAAAAAATTCTCCGATCCTTGCACCTTGCTCATTTATCTTATCCGACATTATTTCTTTGATAGTTTCTCCGACATCTTAAAGTTAAAAGAACAATGAACCAAAAAAATTCGTTCAGTTTTCTTCTTTAGGAATTGTCATCTGTCTATTGTTGACAATTAGGCTCCAAATGCCAATTCTTGAGTGGCATTCATGGAAGTCAATTTTTCACGCAATACCAAAGTATCCAAGTGTCACAAACTTTTTTCTATTCTACGACTAATTTATGTACTCCTCATAGTTCATTTCATGATATATATAACTCATAATCTTTCAGGTTGAAATCTTTCAAATTTTAGTAAATATCTACTTTTGGCAAGAAAAAATTATTTGTACTATTTTTTAAATTAAAAATAAAGATTTTTTTTCTGCTCGCACCCAATCACATACCAACTCAGGGTTTTTTTTTAACCTTTTTTACTCCCATTAATCTCGTTAAAAACCAAAGCTACGGTTTCTTGAAGTTCAGTTCAGACACCTTCTGAGTTTATCGCAGTTCAGTTCAGTTCAATTCAGTTCAATTTCTCTAAGTTTAAAAGAACGGAACTAACTTATACATGAAATGGAGGGAATTAATACTAGCGGGAAACAAGGCAACAAACATGACGGCATGAGTGCATGACGAATACAAAAAGATGTCGCATTCCTATAGTTGATTTGAATTGGAATATATACCGTCAATATTCATCTTCACCATAAAAATAAAAAATAAAAATAAAGGCAAAAAAGTAAACCCTAAAGAGAAGACACGTAATGTTCAACATATAGTTGACTAATAATATATATATATATGCATATATATATAGATTCGATGAAATCAAAATCATGCATTATTCTCTAGCTAGTTTTAGCTATAAATATTGTCCTTGGAAACCCATTTTTTTCATGCAAATAAATGGACGTGGAAATAATTGAGGAGAGGGTCTTACATGAAGAGAAGAGTCGGTTTGTTTGGTAGCCAAGGATGACTTGCCTGCACCTTTCAAGAAAAGGCTTCTTTTCTTGTCTTCTCAAAAATCAAGAAGTCTTTTTAAATGGGTGATAGGCAGTCTCCTTGGCTATCTTGACAACCTCTTCTTTTTCATGTTAGCTCCTTCATCTTCTTCTTCATCAAATCGCCGGATCGGAACAACGCCGTCGATTCTACGTACGTATGGTACGTACGGTCTTTGTATCCGCTTGTGTAATAAGAATACATGCATGCATTATTATGAAGGTGAATTTCTAGAGATGATTATCAATCAAATCAGTGAATTACCTGAGAATTGTAGAAATTTGATTTCTCCTTGATTCACATATTCTCAAGTAATTCACTGACTGATTGATCTTAACCTCTAACATGTTGTACTCAAATTGAAATATGAATTTTCTACAAAATGTAACATATGTGACTGTTTTATGAATTGGAAAGATTAACTCCCCATTTTATAGCGTCGGAAAGCAATGTATATGGTAAGAAATTAAGAGTAATTACAAAGCATAAACCATGGTACATGATACAATGTACCACCTTAAATTATTAGTAAAATTGGTCTCAACACCACAAACTATGGCTCTGGTGCACCCAACACCACAAACTTTGACTAGTAGCCAAAACACCACAAACTATTGGCCTGAGTGCAGTGAGTGACATAAATGACGCTCGAGTTACCTTTTCTCGCCGGTGACTAGTAGCCAATTAATCTCAAGCTTTCTCTCTCTAAAACTCTTCTTCTTCACGAAGAAATTTGAAAACCGTTCCTGGAAGGTTCAAGGGTATCGTGAAAAGCGCACTCCAGCGTCATTTATGACACGCACCGCACCTGACCAAATAGTTTATGGTATTTTAGCTACTAGTTAAAGTCTGGGGTGTTGGCTGCACCCGAGCTATGATTTGTGGTGTTGAGGCCAATTTTGTCTAAATTATTTGAATAGATAATATTGGGTAAGAAAGGAGTAGATACATTGTTTTTACCGATTCCCTGAAATCAATCAATCATTATTCATTAGGTGGTCTCACTCTCACCACCACGTCGTCGTCATCATCATCATCATCATCATCATCATGCATGTATGGTCTTACCCTAGAAGAAATTGTCGCGTTGGGGATTTCCTTGGCTCATCAGTATCAACATTTTAGGAAGACTAGATTATCGTATCTGTATGGTCTAGAGTCTAGACCGTCCAATATTTGTTCCTACGGCCGCAATAAATAGTAAAAATCTCTTATACTGTGATCTACGAGAGAAGGAAATAATCTTGATTGTTTTCCAAACTTAGAGAGGGCCTAAATTTAATGCAAAAACAAAGTCATGAATATTGGAAAAAGAAGTGGGGGAAGAATATTTAATAAGAAGCTCGTATTAAGATTTAAAAAAAACTTGGTCTTTTTTTTTAAGTTTGGTGTATAGTATGCCACACGAACGATGATGTCAACATGATATAAACCCAAGTCGTGGGTACCAGTACCACGTATGCCTGATTTCACTAACTAAACTGATTAACATTCATATAAGGATAATAATAGTTTTAGATGACTTGGAACATACTAGAATAGTGTGTTACCTTTAACTACGTTATCTTCACCTAAAAAGGTAGTCTTGTCTAAATTCATTTACGTTTACCCTGATCTCAATTCACAAGTTTGGTTCGATCTGATGGTCTTAGTGAACTTCAACCATCAATATAATGTATATAGGCTAATCTATATAAAAAAAATCTAATTTTTATTGATACTTGATTAAACATTATTTGATAATAAGTATTTAGAAATAAGAGGGTTTTGTATGATATGATAACAGATATAAGTCATAAAATTCATGAGATGATATGATGAAAACCTAGTGTAAACCCACTTCCCCTGCCACATATAAGTTTTGATTATATTACTTTTAAAAATCAACTGCAAGCTTTTATATACTCGTGCCGTGTGAAGTATTAAGCATATACTTCCTCCGTTTCGTTTTAAATGCAACAAAGGGATATTTTTTTGTGAGATATAAAATATTCATTTGTTGCATTTAAAACGAAACGGAGGAAGTATTAATTTTATTATAGAATTATGTAATATTAAAATGTATATATAGTTCGGCAAACTTGAGGAAGAAGTCATCATCTTTTTATAATAATATTAATACTTCCTCCGTTTGGTCATAGCCTAGATGATGGTATTAAACAATCAACTAATACTAATACTCCGTTTGCTCAATCAACTAATATTAGTCATCATGTTGTATTAAACAATCAACTAATACTAATACTCCGTTCGCTCAATCAAAGTGACTTAATAATCTATTAATCTCTTAAACAATCAACTAATACTAATACTCCAATTATTTCTCATCATCAACACATCGTTCTACTTTGCTCTACTCGATCACATACTCCCTTTGTATTTTTTTTAGTTTGTTCTTCTTACTTGGAATCTTGTCATTATTCATCATGAGAGAGAATACTTCTAAATACTTCTCAAATATATAAGAAAGAAAAAATATGGTCATGTGGGGTCTTATTTGATTCGTCTCAATCAGGGGCGGTTCTTGGCCCATGCAGTAGGGGCGATCGAATAGGGCCCCAAAACAACAGGGGCCTTTGGGGCCCCAAATATATTTTAGTGTATAGATTGAAAAATTGACAAAAGGAAAGTGTTTGGAGCAATGGTAAGGCCACGCAGCTAATGAATGACAGGTATGGAGGTCGAATCCCCTGAAAGGCTTAAACCCATTAAATTTTTTGTTTTTGGAAAATTGAAAGATGTTAATGACAGCTCTAAGCGTGTAAAACAACACGCATGCTTGGCTATCTCTTCATATTCTAGACCATAAACTTTATCTCATTAATGGCTCCAATTCTCCAAGTTTTAACACTTAACTACTCCACTATAAAGAGAATTACTGGCTTTTCCCTTAACATAATATGATAAATTAATGGCTCCAATTCTCCAAGTTTTTAATATGATGTAATTTGACATTATTTAAAATATAAAAAAAATTAAATTAAGAATCTTATATTTGTTTTGAACTATAAATTAAGGGCCTAATTTTAAGAAACTGAATAGGGCCACCGTTACATTTGCCCCGCCCCTGGTCTCAATGAGTACTTTATTAATATTCAATCATTATAAGTTTTACTAATATGTAATGAAAGATAGTTAAAGTCAAAGAAGTGCATTGACAAACGTGCACAACTAAAGTAGGAAGAACAAAAAAAATTACAAAGGGAGTACTCATTTTGAATACTATTCGTGATTAATACGTAAGAAAAACATAGTTATGTTGAATCTTGTTAGATTTGTGTCAATAAATATTTTCAAAATATCAAATCTTTCATTTGTTACTTATTAATAATTAAAAATAACAATGATCAAACTTTTGTGTTGGCAAGTATAAAGGTATTACAACAATTACATTTGGGTAAGGAAAGCAAATTTTTGCCAAATTAGTCTAAGAATCCATTAAGCTAAATAGGGAAAAAAATACAAAAGTTAAGATCCTTAGACTCTAAGGTGCTCTTAATCATGTAAGAATATATTCCATCATCATTTGTAATAAACTAAGTCAACATTTTGAAGACAGCTTTAATAATGCAAAAATGCCTGACCATATTATGTGAATGTAATGGTACCCAGAGTTGCATGGTGGGCTAACAGAATATTATAGCCATTAGTATGTATAAATAGATGAACTTGGTATACAAAATTTGCATCACAAAGATCAGCACTAGTTCTTCAGTAATTATGAAAACGGAAAGAGAAGCTACTTGCATGAAGAAAAGGGTGTTTTGGTCTGGTAGCCAAGGATGACTTGCCTGCTCCTTGAGTTAATTTAGGGATCTTAAGTATATTAATTACTTTGGTGCATTTAGCCATCAAAGGGTCCCTAATTACTTGGTGTCAGGCAGTCTCCTTGGCTATCTTGACCGGCTCTTCTCTTTCATGTCAGGCTTCTTCTTTTCTAGCTTCTTTGTTCATCCTCGTGTTAGATGTGTTGTTAACTTGTTATACTCCCTCTGTTCCAATTTAGAAAGCATGCCAGTCACTTTTATTGTTATATTCAAAAATCGTGCTAACTACCCTCTTTTCAATGCAATAATTGATGTTTACATAAACATTTTATAATCTATTTCTATTACGTTGTTTTAATTAAATATGGGATGTTATATTTAATTATTTTTTGGTAAAAGAATTTCTGAAGATACTTAAATGAAACTACCCGTACTTACAAGATTTATTATTTCTTTTTTCATAAGCTAGTAAATATACTAGCTAGTCTATTTATACTAGTACAGTAGTACTGTGGTACATAATTAGCAACTTAAAATATGTTTGTCTCTGAGTACTTTCTACGTGCGTGATATATAAAAAAAATCTCTAAAACGTTCATGAGCATGACTGAAAATATAATACTCCTTTAGATAAAAATTTCCTTTGTACAAATTATAGATTACTAAATGTAGTATGTTTCAACGTGTACTCACTTAAAATTTCAGAAACATAAATAGATTGTCTCAGATTGTTTTTGAAATACCATGCAGGATAAGAGAGCTGAAAGTGCATGGTGCTGGATGCTGTACGTTGCAGCCGTGATATATATCATCTATGATCTATGGTCTACGGAGACAGACAAACAGTCACACAGAGAAATAATGTAACCCTTCCGTGTCTTAATGTTGCCCCGATCGATTTTCTTTTAGGTAATATGAGTTCGTCCCATACGGCCATACTACAAATGTTCGTAAGGAACAACACTTTTACTCTTACACCACTATATCTGGTCCCACCACTTTTCTTTGTCTCTCATCAACTTCACCCGACCAAAATGTTAAAAAATGAATTCACCCTAGCGAGGTAAACAAAAGAAGATGGAAGAAAAAAAAAGACAGAGGAAGTAATTAATCTTGAACAATAGAAGATGAATTCACCCTGATCCATGAGGAGCGAGAAGCAAACTCAGCGGCTGATGCCATTGCAAAAATGGCAAGAAAATACAATAGGGAAAAATTTCATTTAGAACCTTTTGTAACCCCTCCCGTGATTTGTATGAAATTTATTGACGCAGAATGTGAACTTGTAGCAAGTCTACACCATATTAGCGAGACAAACAATATGCAGCTTGTAAGGAACTGTGGACTTCTTCCACATAGTTAATTTAGTTGGTTTTCCTTATTTTTATAAAAAAAAGTGCCTCCGTCGTCTCTAGAGATATTGTAGATAGTGTGTGTGTTTTTTTCACACAAGAAATTTTTTCTCTGTATTGATTAAGAAAAGAATATATCGCTTTGATTATCCAAGGAAAATATCAGACTTTACAAATAAAGGTAGAAGATTGGCATTCCATTATTATTATTTTATATGTATAAATTTTACAGACCATAAACTTTTTTGAGCATCCATATTGTTTACTTACATCACGGACGAAATCAAATGCAAGATCAACCAATATTGGGATACTAACTAGTTATTAGGCCCGGCGATGACCCGGGTTATTAATATTTTTATGTCAAAAGAGAGCATCTAATGTTGCATAGTTCATTGGTTAGAACTTTATTATATGAACTTGAGGTTACGTGGTCGAATCTTGTACGAAACATGTTTCTAATTTTTTTAATGTATGTTGATGACATGAAACGAAACAACTAAAGGGACAGTGTCACGTGGTGTGTAGACTTGCTTCAGAACGCCTTTTAATATATTTCTACTAGCATTTTTTTCACGCTATGCGTGCGTGTTATATTAACGTTCTTTTTTCTCAGTTAGTTATTCATCAGTGTTATAATTTGTTTGATTCGAACAGACATTTATAATTATAATAGTTTAAGGTGACATTTTTTCAATAAATGCTATGTTTTGTTCAACTTCTTAAAAGTTATTTTCAGCAAAAATAAGTTTAGATCAGTTCTTGATATGACCTTATTATCTTTTATGTAATTGACTTACACAAATTGAAATTATATAAACCCATTAAAATGATCATTTCTTTACATGACTATAATGTTGTGGAAGTATATTGCTGATTTTTTATCTTGGCAATTTTTCCTTTTGATGGAAGATTTTGATATTCTTAAATGAATTTGTTCTCTTTGTTTTTTTTTTGTATACTTTTTTAGTCTTTTCTTTCTTTTTTAACCTAAAATTTTAAGTTATTCTAATTGTAGTTTTTTAAAATGGCAAATATTAGGATTGTTTGATTACCCATTATTATTTTAAAATTTTAAACAAAAATGATGTAATTAAAAAAGTAAGGATAATATAGTCATTTAAATATGGGGACATCATGTCTCCCCCCCTTCACTTATATAATAGAGATATATAGATACTACTACTTTCCTAATTAAACTAGAAGTACATACCATAAAATAGAATCCTAACAAATCCAGAGTATCTACCACAATAACGAGTCCGGATCCTCTATAAAACTCTACAAGGTAGAGTTGTATCTGAACCATACATTTTAAGATCAAGGGTTCATATTGGAGGAAGGAGAATATTAGGGGGTGGATTTTGATGAGAAAAAATAGGGGGGTTTTGGAAAGATAATATATGAGCCATTGATTTTTTATTCAATGATTGATATTGCTCAAAGTCTACATTGTAGAGTTATTTTAGAACTCTAGAGGATCCAAATTAAACACCACAATAACTCTAGAATGGGTAGGAGCAGGAAAGTCATCCTTGGCTGAGTTTGGCTATCCCAAACCAAAAACTTTTAATTTCTCTTCACGTAAGACTCTTCCTAAACATTTTAGGAAGTGAGCCCCCACATATATTATACTACCTCCATTTCACAATACATGCACCATTTGCTTTTTCACACACTCCAATGCTCTTTTTTCGACATTAATATCTTTAATTGTGTATAAGTAAAAATTATAAAAAGTTGATATTTGAAATCCTCGCATTGAGACGAATTTAACAAGATCCCACTTGACTATGTTTTTTCTTACATAAATTTGAGAGAAAGATTGTCAAAGTTGGTTGATGAATAGTGTCCAAATGAGAAATGGTGCATGTATTGTGAAATGGAAGTAGTATTCGATATTGTTCATCTTAATTATGCGATGTTGATTTTGGTTGTTCCCACTTTTACCTATTTATTACCCAAACAAAGCTTAAACGAAATGCTTGCACATAAGATTCTTAATTTTTGATAGCTATACCCATTAGTTTGATGGCCCGTCATTCTCTTATCTAAATCCTATTTCGGGTATGATTTCTTACATACATCACTACATCGGATGTACTCATGCAATTTCTTTATTCCGTATTATTTGAAATACTTCTCTGGTATAGTTGCTAATGCTTAACTTTATCATTAATATTTCTAATTTTCTATAAGTAAAACTTATTAAAATTTGATATCTTGAAACTATATGTTGAGATAGATCTAAGCATCTAACAAGATTACATATGACTATTTTTTTTCCTTGAGTTTAGTTCATAAAACACAGCCAAATGGAGTGTCTGAATAGTTTTAAAGTCAAAATGTTTCGCATATTTTGAAATGGAGGAAGTATTTAGAAATGTACACCGATAAAGTAAATTTTGTTTATTATTTCTTAACTATTGTAGAGATAGATTGATAGGTTATGTTTGGTTTAGGTACACCGAAAAGAAGGTAAAAGTATGTACTTTTGATAGTTAAAATTGATTCACCAATCCTAAGAGATATTTGGACCAGCTAGTATTTGATTTCCTTGTGATTTTATATACAACAAATGTTAATATGAAAAGCATTGCAAACATTAATTTTACGCAAAATTGTGACTTTGTATAAATTTGCTATCATGTTATACGGTGATGAATAATATATAATAGCAACAATAATAGTGATGAATGATACCATTGGTTAATTTTAACCAAATGTGGCGAAAAAAAAAATCTAAGTTTGTCCTACTCTTATAAATTTAACATAAAGGTCGTCACAAAAAAACATACAGGGAAACTATTATATATTTTTTTTGAGGGGGGAAACTATTATATACACAACTATGCTTTATTTTTTTTAGGAAAGCTATTATGTACATTCAAAAATCTTTTCTTGCTCATATGCTTATTTAATGTGCGTTTTTCAACTGAACTTATCTAACTTACTAAAATTTATTTAATTATTTATAAAAAAAAATACTTACTTATAATTTTTTTTGGAATTTATCCAAAATTATCTTCTTTTGAAACTTATTTTATTAAGATGGAGGCCATATCCTAGTTAGAGGACTTAAAATTAACAAGATAAAAAGTTCCAAACGAGCAATCAAGCAGAAAATAGATTTGACCTAATTATTTTCTCTTGAAACTTTTTTCATTAAGATGGAGGTACGTATCCTAGTTACAGGACTCAAAATTAACAAGAGAAAAAGTTCCAAACGAACAATTAAGCAGAAAATAGATTTGGGCATACTAAATAAGTACACGATACTCCCAAAATCTACAACATTGCATAAGCTGGTGTAAGGCTGAATTTGTAGGATACACAAATACATAATTTGTCATCCTCGAATATATTCACAAATTTTTGAGGTCACTCTGCATGCATCTGACTTTTGTAATTATAAGGTCTTTTTTTAAAAAAAAATTTGACTTTCGTAATTATAAGTTGGATAACGGAATCTAGATAGTAAAGTTGATTTTGCCTTTTGGTGGCTAGATTTGGGTTGACCAATGGGTGTTCCAAAGATTTACCCTCGGTTCCCCCAGTGTTTCCTTAAGTTGTTTTTCAATAGGCCCACGGTTGCTTGAAGGGTCAGCTTCCACAAAATATTGTTTTTTTTTACACAAGCTACATCTGAAACTAAGCAAAGCAGGAAACAAAGAAAATTAAGGCAAACATCTAAAGGAGTTGGCCAATTCATGAGTTGGCCAATTCATGAGTTGTCGAACTTGCTAACGAGGGACTTTGCAAATGAAACATAAGGGAATTGACACTCCAAAAGTGATAATATGTTGAATCGTCCATTTAAGAAACATGTTATCACGGAAAAATCCGTTAAGATTTTAAACGGTTGCATACCTTTAGAACTGGCCCATTGGATACAAAAGAGACAGGCAAGAAGCTCGGATTTTAGAGCAAATTGCATACCTTCCACAAAATATTGTTAATATCATCTTTATGACACTATTATCTATGATTTTATTTTATTTTATTTTAGTATAATTCAATACTCCTAGTAAATAAGAATTTAAATCCCACAATCCACATAATGTCTTCTAAAGAACACGTCCTCCATTTTCTATCATGTTTTCTATAGAGTATTTTTCATCTTATTATAGTTTGGATAAACTGACAAAAAGTGTGAAAATGTTCTGAATCTATTATGTTAAAAACTTCAAATTCATACTAATACATATAAGTTACTATTCTCATCATCTATTATATTTTTGTAGTTGCAACATTGGAGAAGACACATAAATTAATGTAAGGAGGGAGGTAGAGAGAAATAAAGGGAATCCATGTGAAGAGGAGAGAAATAAAAAGAAACAATATCTTAAATAAGTAATGTGAATTAAATTTGCAACACTCAAATATTAGAAAGTGTTGCAACTAAGAGATACAGAACCTGGTAATTATAGACATTTCACCAGCTTACGTGGGTAATTATTTGCAAGTTGGACGACATGCAATGATGCAATGGCACTCTACCAATGAGAGCATTACTTAAACATAGACACCCAGCAGTATTGTTAATATCATCTTTATGACACTATTATATATCTATGATTCTATTTTATTTTATTTTAGTATAATTCAATACTCCATGGTGTGACGATGAAGTGAGAATGGTGAGTTAAGCTGTTTTTGATTGCCAAACAGTGTAAGACTTGTGCGTGGTATGTGGCCGGCTTGAAATGGTGGTGTCGCGGAAGGGAATCAATGAGAAGAAATGCTAACTTAGCTTTACTCTCATGCATGGCATGAGTGGAACCCCAGGAATGACAAGTTCTGTTAGCAAATGTTTGGATTGGTTTAGGGGCCGTTACGAGAGTGATAAGGCTGCTGGCCACCATTTATAGCCGAAGGCAAGGCCATGGAGTGAGGATCCTCTCCAGTGATTACACCAAGAGTTGGGGGTGATATGGAGATTTCATCCCAAATTTCTCCTCTCAAAGAGTAGCACTGGACATCCAGTGCACTGGAGATGATCCTGACTCAAGACCATGGTGTTAGCAGTCAAACTAGCCGAACATTATGCCTCGTGTAGTAGTACCATTCGGAAGGAAGATTGCCAGGCTCAAAAATGGGCGTGGAGCACATACTTCCTTTTAGCGTGAAATCACATTTTCTTGTGTGTAAGATCGCCAATTTTGAAGAGTATTTTATATTTTCCCAGCGAAAACGACTTGAAGTTGTTCCAAGAATTTTGACGGATTCTACTCAATCAAAATCTATTGAAACTTTCCGACAATTAACAAATCCCTCTAACCCACTTTAGTTAAATCACGTGCTATTTCAAGGCAATAAGCTCAAGAAGAGTCTAGTCATTAGATTTTTGAGATTTTCATATATTTTTCAACTTAATTTTAAAAAATAAGGTGATCGAGCTTTTTTTTTCTTTGCCATAGCCCAAATCCACAAAATTCTATTTGCCAGCTTTAAAAGTCACTAGTAAAGCAGTATTTACCGGCAAGTAGTAATGCAACATTGAAATCAAGGGGCACTGTAATTTCAGACGGTAAATTTAGAGCTAATGACGAACACCAAATCAGTCATATATCACAGCTTGAAGATTAAGTTTCGTCCATACAAACATTGAAGGCCAACATATAAGTTCTCTTTCTTTCAACATAACGAAATACTGGACAACACCTTTTGTCCAGCTTAGGATGCAGAGCACACTGATCAAAAGGTTAAAACCCACTTACAATAAGCTTGGAAGACAGTATTTGAAAGACAAAGCTGCCTCCTGCCCCTTCCAACTGACATGTTAAGTCTTTTAGCCCATAGCATACTTCTGAGTCCAGCTCCTTGCGGTGCTCTCATATTTTGCCCTATCAGTTTTGTACATGTGAGCAATTTCTGGCACAAGGGGATCATCGGGATTTGGATCTGTCAAGAGCGAGCAAATGGAAAGCAAGACCTGCTCACAAGAGATGTTCACACCCGGTGCAACACCATCAGCAAAAAATTTCCACAAGACCGATTTTTCTAGTCTAGTTCTACACTCAAGCAAGGACTATGTCCACTGCTTTAGTGGATAACATGAAAATAGATTCTAGGTGTAGCCATGCATCGTAGGACTACCAAGTATTGCATGTCGAATGCATGTCCGTAAGGACAAAATACAAATAAAGTTTAACACATGGTTTGTACAGACCTTTGAGATGGTTAGGGCAGGGCTCCACTGTTCCTTCAAAATATCCAGGCATATGCTTCCGTTGCTGTTAATATTTGGGTGAAAAACCTTTGTCCTAAATGCTACCTGCGCTTATCGCCCACCAAAATATTAAATTCAAACAGAGGGGATAGATCCAACATCCAAGTAACCAAAAGGCTAAATGCCAGCACCCAGGAAACACGAAGGCACCAGCACAGGAAGCCTTGAAAGATGGAAGTTCAGGATAAATTTCAGGCAAGTATTAGAGACAACAGTCTCCATAGCCAGTATTCATATTAAAGTTTAAGATTCAACAATTAAATATCAGATGCTAACAATGATAAAGAAACTAAGCAAAAAAAGACCTAATACACAATGAAGGCAACAAGGGCAGAAAGATTAGCAGCGCTTCTGAACACTCCTATAACAACGGAGAGCGAACACCCAACAAAAGAAATACTAAGTACCTTGGGTGGTTTAAATGGATAGTCTGGGGGGAAGTGAATTGTAACAAGGAAAACACCCCCTGCATAAGGACTATCGGGAGGACCCATAATGGTAGCTTGCCAATGGAACATATCTTCACCTACAGGACCTGAGGGAGGAAATTTTTCAAAACCCAGCATCCAAATATTAACATACAGAAAGAATGCTGAAGCCAGTCAGATAATACTGAATAAAGTAATACACATTTGTAGTTCACCAAATTTTGCAATCAACTTACAGATCAAAATGGGTGAAATAAAGTACACGAGGAAAAAGAGGTAAAAATGACATGCTCTACATGTATATACATATATACATGCCTAGTAACGTGAAATTACAAAGTAAAGTGCTGCCATCAACCTTTTCGGTAACTTATATATCGCCTTGAAAAACCTTCTTCCAACTTGGAAAGAGAACATACTCTCCTCCAGCCGGTATCCAAATGTTAATTTAGGTTCTATCATATTCTCCATACTTTAAAACACCAAAACCTAATCATTCAACACTTCTCTTGAATTACATGGATATCTACCACCACGGAACAATTGTCACAAAATGGAGCCAGTCAAAAAATGTTACTGTAAGTTCTCGATGAATTTCTCATGAAACACCAATCATCCCAAAATTATCGTGTTTGATTGCTAAAAAGGAACAGAGATTCAGCACAAAAGCTGGGAGAATAGTAGGCAAGAATACGATGCAAAATCTCAGGGTGGATTCTAGTAAGATTCTATGAGGAATTTATAGAATTATAACAGCATTCGCACAGAATCATTACTAGAGATTTTTGTGGCATTATAATTTTAGAATACAAGCATACACATTTCGCTTCCATCTTTCACAAAGGGAACCAAGCATGAGTGTACCTTTCCTTTCAAATACAGTTCGAAACTAAATATATACATCTCTTCGATAGAGAATCAAGTGTAGAGAAAAGTAAGCACCGTTCACTTGAAACCACGATAATCTGCCATAGGCCACCCATCAACTCAGCCGTCTTGAGATCAAAAATAGCCACGAGTAGTCAAATTATACCCCGTGTTATGCAGGATATGAGAAAGATATTTCCAATAGCGCTGTACAACTTTGTGGCTGAACTTCATGAAACTCGAAAAATAGAAGGATCAATTGACAATGACACGGGATATATACATGAGGCCAGAGGTGAAAATAATCGAAAACAGGATTAACTCAAGCTTTTGTGATAGCCAAGGGAATAGGGCTAGGAAATTAAAAGTGCCTTTTAAAAATTCACCCAGAATTTCCAAAAAAGAAAAAAAAAACTGTGACCTTTGATGAAAATCATTACGCAAAAGACAAGTTAGTGCAAAATGTAACTAACGTTGTAGAGGGAAAACGGAAAAAGAATCCTACAACTAGTGAAGATTATCAAGAGGCAACTATGTTGACTTTTAAACTTTCAGAAGATATTAATAATGCAACCTATCTAACATTTTAAGGTGAAATTTTGACACTGCCCTCTAACCAAAAAAAAGTTGTCAAAAGAGAGAAAAGTGAACAAATTATTTTAGTGACCTCTAGTCAGATAGCAAGCCTCCATGAGGCACAAGATTTTACCCGCGATATGAAGCAAAAAATGGATTAGCAAACAGTTGATGATCCCCCTGGTCAAAGAACCCAGTATTAACTACTGTTGAAATTTCAGTAAATTTGAAAAAAGTGCATGAATTCTAAGCATGTTACAGTTGCTGAAGAGAATACTTTAGTTTAATGCAGGCAGAGAGTAATACCATTATTAATTGCTGGAAATTATGCAGAATAATAGAATCCATTAATAATTTCACTTATTACTAATCTATAAAAGAGGGGACATATTACATAACAACTAACTAATGGAGTAGAAGCTCCACCAGAGTGCTGAAAAGAATACACTACCGTCCATACTACACCGTTACCCAATGCCACTAACAAGGGTCCCACCTACGGTAGAATAGAGTGTGATGCAAAACTTTTTCATGATTTTGGCCAAAAATGAAGTGTTCTACCCGTGTTCGATTGTCGAGGATCCGACACGCATACTTGAGGTGAGAAAGAGAGTCCGAGTAACATAGGTAGAGTTAGATGTTTACACCTTTATTTGTACACCAGCAAAGGGGTTGCTCCCATCATAGCCTTGATTAAAAAAAGAGGGCTCGAACTTGCTATTGAACTCCCAGCAAATAAGTAAAGGAAGCCTTGAAAAAAATATTTTATTAAGCCAAATTTGGAATCCTATAAAAGGAATATCGCTCACAACCAATACAACTTTGTTGAAAATGAAGAAACAAAAAAGGCAAAAGACGCAACAGCTTTCAAAAAACCCAGGAGTGCATTAGCTGTTGGGGTAGAAAAGGAGTACAAATCAGCATTGAATATACGTGACAAGAAAGTAAACACTAGATATACAATGTATATAAAATCCCAATAGTTAGTTCATATGTCATTTAGGAAAATCCAAAAAGTTTGAAGAAAAGAATACTCTCTTCAAACTTATTCAGAATATAAAAAATTCAAAACCTACCGAAAACCATCCAAGTACACCAACTAATAGCCAGCTAACTGACTTAATCCAAGATAACATGCCAGAAATCTAATGGATGAGTATGTATCACCCTTTCGAGCATGCTCTATGATTACTTCTATTCTCTCCCTCCTCATAATCTTATAATCGATACATTTTCCTTCCAATAAAAACTCCCTTGACAATATTTACCCCCGCTCAGCGCCAAAATCCTAAAATTCGTACCCTCGATCATAAGCCTTTTACCACTTATCTAAAAGGCAGCACTTAAGAACCACAATCTAAAAATCTAACGCCACAAAATTCATTTCAAATAAATTACTACCACTCCTTGTGGTTCAACTCCTACACATGACAAGAAATTCAGAAACTATGCCAAGATCATTTGGCATAAAAATTACAAAAACGCTACCAAATTACATCACCATGACACACTCATCACCTACATGATCATCCTACTCTGATCATCACAAAATTCACATAAATTACCATGCAATCGCAAAATCTCATAATCTCAAAATCAAATCACGCAATCAACAAATCCATTTACGCAACCATTTAAACAGCAATTACACACATCTAAAACACAAAATCATGAAATTCATACCTGCGCTGCATGAAGTTGGAGGATCCTTCTGCAGATCCTTGAGCTCCTTCAAAATCCTCTTAGACGCCATCCCCTAACAAACCTAAAACATCGAAATTACATCAGATCAGGTCAGATCTTCAAGATCCAACAAAAAACAACCAAAAAAATCGAAAATGAAAGATTCAAATCCCTAGAACAATTCAAAAACATCAAAATTCAAAATTAAAACAAGATTCAAAAAAAAAGTGAGAGAAAATGGAAGAAAGATGATCGTACCTCAGAGAAGAAGAGAAGAAATTCTCTTTCTCTCTCTAGTTTTTCGCAGTGAAAAACGCGCAAAATTGCAGAAAACACCGGTTTTGCTTTTTTGCGAAGGGAGGAAAGAAGGGGGAAGGGTTTTCGATTTCCGCCGGAAGAAGGAAGAAAAAGAAAAGGTAGATGAGAGAGGAAGGATTACTTTAAATTGGGTGATTCTTTTTTTCTAATCATTCTTTTCTTTTTTAAGGGTGTGTACTTGTTGTTGTGGCATTAGCTTATTGGTTCTCTACTTTCTTTTTTATATGCTGATGATGTCATGATGTGAAATTTCACTTGAATTTTTTTGGCTCAATTATTAATAAAATCACTAGTATTTCGGCTCAGACAATACCCGGGTCAGTTACAATTAGCAAATATATTATTCTTTATAATATATTGTATCTAGTGCGAAATTGGAAAATGGACGTTATCCTATGATAACATGTTTTCTAAAAAAAACTTATAAAGAATTGGGGATAAAAATAACAATTTCAATGGAATTGGGGTGAGAGAATGTTATTGCCTTAATAAAGTGTTATAGATCAAAAAAATTGTATGTGTCTTTATAGTTACGTATTAATTATAAGACTTTATTATAGTTTACTTTGAAAATTAAACATTGAAATTGTAATAGATTTATGCCTTGGTGGTTACTCTCGCATTTCATTTTAAAGGTCGTGTGTTCAATTCCTAATAGTTACACATTGTTAATATTTTAAAATGAAATCATAAACATGTGTATTAGAAACTTGAGAAGAGTATCACGTTGATGTGGCACATACATTGGAGAGTATCATGTATTCATGTGGCACAACTCCTTTGATAGGAATGCCTTTTAATATATTGTTATATTTGTATAGATTATAACAAAATTTTAAACTAGTGTATGACATTGATAAATGTGTCAAAACTGATGCGACCTGACAATTTGATGTGACTACACGTCTACACACAAAATTAGCTTGTTTTGGTAGATGTTTCTAACCCGTTTAGATAAGCAAATTTATCCAAAACGACTAAATTGTAAAATAAGTTTGTTTTTTTGTGAGAAAAATCATCGAAGGCTCTCGCACATAGCCCCCATCCAGAGGCCCATTACAAGTCAGATACCTCCAAAATTATGTAGATGTTCTCTAATTTGTGTAGATGGTCCACCTCAAATTAAAGTTATTGAGAGAAAGTTGAACCGTAACAACTTGAATCCCACCCGATTTGGCACGTATATCATATTTGATAATTATATTAAGTATGGTATATCCCACATATATCGAGAATCGAAATTCACATATCATACACTTATAGCTACTTTCCTATTTCAATTTAAAGCACTTTATTCAATCATTATGTCTTAGTGGTATTTAATAATTACATTAGAAAATAATATATTGCTATGAATATATTAACCCTATATATAACGTCAATTACATACAGGATAATAAGAATTACTTAATTTTTCAACAGTAATAACGTCATATACAAACCTATTACTTTTTGGTCTAGTGGATTTTAATTAATACAAGTACAACTAATACACAATTATATTACAACAACAGTTATATGTATTCACCACATAGACACTTCTCATTGAGTGTCAATGCGCCCCGATGCGAGTTGGATGGATTCAAATAGGGGTGTGTCGATATCGGCACGCAGGTTAGTAACCAAATCCACTAAACCACTATTTAACCACGACATTTGTAACTTCTTCCATACTCACTCACTTAACTGAACTTTTAAAATCATATGAATAACCGACTCCAACCCTCCTCATAGGGCTTGTTCTATTCTATATAACTTATCTGAATTTATCAAACCTTATTAGTCTTTATAGACCTTATGTAAACTTAACTGACCTTGTTTCTGATAATGATCGAAACTAAGGTGAACAGAATAAGATAATAGATCAGGTAATTGGAAGTACTGCAAACAAACACCCTTACTTGATAAGATTCAAACCTAAAACCCTTTGTAATATGTGTACCACTGTACGTCTGTACCCCATAAGTTCAGTTAAGTTCACATATAATTTGGTTTTCATAAACCAAGTTTGCTTGGTGGATGTGGTGGGGAACTCACCTTATGACTTTAACCTCACAAGTTCGAGCCCCACTATCTACTTGTGCTTGGGAGTAGGGATTTCCTTAATCCCATCTTATCAGCGTTGGGTTTGGCGGCCTGCGATAGATCTTTGGTCAGGTAAGAAGGTCCTTCTTCTCAAGGGGTTAAGGTGGGGCCTAAGGAGTACTATTTTTGAAATATCTGATATCATATGTACTATTTTGTTTTTTGGTTTTTCATAAATGACTATTGCATAACAAATTGATAGTGGGACCCAGCACTGATGTTATCAAAATTCCAAAACCACTTTTTGTTGTTGGTCCAATACTTGATTGCCGGAGAAAATGGACAAGTACAGAAATCGACGAGTCCAACTCAACGATTCCAAGCCTCGATTCGACGACCAAATCGACAGCGAATCTCAGCCGTCCGATGATAATCCATCGCAGAATCTGGAGCCCTTCATGGGGGTTAAAGCTCGAAGATTAGCGTCTTTTCACAGAGATTATCGAGGTGATTATCTTGATGTATCCTCAAATCCTTACCTCTTGAAGATTCTCGATAAACAAGGTAAATACCCATTTTCCAATTTTTCTGAAAAATTAAAATTTCTGGGTTGTTTTATACTCTTTTGATTTTGATTGATTGTGTTAGAATTGTTGTATACTTATTATGATCTCAATTTGAGGAGGAATTAAGCTAAAGCAATGGTAGATAATTAGGTTTTGTTGGTGTGTTAGATAATGTGTTGGAATTGTTAGGATGTATTTGAATGCTGCAAAGTAGTATAAGTGAAAGTTTTTGAGGGTTGGATTTGATAAGTTGGAGGTTGGTTTGATACAAGAGCTGGTGGGTGTGAGACGGCGAGAGGCGGGTTTGAACTAAAATGCAAGCAGATGGGTTTTGTGTCTTCTGTGTTGGTTGTTCGATGAAATGCTGGATGGTATTGGAATGATAATGTGTTGGAATTGTTAGGATGTATTTGAATGCTGCAAAGTAGCATAAGTGAAAGTTTTGAGGGTTGGATTTGATAAGTTGGACGTTGGTTTGATTCAAGAGCTGGTGGGTGTGAGATGTCGAGAGGCGAGTTTGAATTGAATTATTGAAATGCAAGGAGATGGGTTTTGTGTCTTCTGTGTTGCTTGTTCGATGAAATGCTGGATGGTAATGGAATGATAATGTGTTGTTCTTACAGGATTTAGATATCAGCTCTAGTGTTTGAATTGGATTAGAAGGGTAAGAAGCCCTAGTATATGTAATGAATGGGTTAACCTGAATGTAGAATTATGGAGTGAGTTATTAGTTTGATTGGGTGTTGGTGGGTGTATTACACTCTGTACAGGATCGTTTTGCTAAGAAATTTGGGGATATACGAAGTTGGTCGTCTAATTTGCTTTGCCTTACATTTAGGTTCATGCTAGGCTTGTCGTTTTTGTGATCATTTCATGTCAGATTAGATGGTTGTGATTTACTGGTTGGAAATAGCCTTGTGGTCTTTTCAGGTGAAGTACTATTAGTAGCATCTTATCGCCATTTTAAGCTTGCAAAATATCCTGTTTTTCTACATATATCTAATATTGGCATGTTTATCTGTTGGTCATCTAATCTTCTTTGGTTTATTTTTCTTCCCTTTGTGGCTGTTGATAATTGCTCAATTTTACTTTATCTCTATCTCTCTTTTGGTGGGAGAGAGGGGTGGGGATTGTGGAAGTGGATAGGTGCTTGTGGCTTCCAGGGAGGTCAAAATGTACATAACTTTCAACAGATAAAGTGTAGTGTTTGAGATTAAAGATATGACAGATTTATTGTGAGTTCTAATCTATATTGAATTATTGATAGAAGGTTTTGGTAGTCAGTTTTTTTAAATTTCTATTTTATGGTTTTATTGGTGGAGAACTTGAGATAGAATAAAGAAAAGGTATAAGAATATAGCTTGAAGTTTATCCAGACATCGCGCACTAGTTCGTCAAATTTATTGGGCCTGTGAGATGATATAGTCTATGGATATTTACATGGGACATTGGGACTAAATGCAAGATTATGAGGTGAAAAAGAGTACTTAGGGTTAAGCTTATTTGGTTTTGATCATTGATACCGGAAACGTGGTACGTGGCCACGAATCCCGTTCCAGGGGACGCGTCCCGGAACGCGAAACGGGTACGTGGTACGTGGAACGTGGGCTAGGAGTCCATCTGAGGCTGCGTTCCGCGTTCCCGTTTCCGTACCACGTTCCGGAACGTTCTCCGTTCCTTGTAACAATGGTTTTGATGTTGTTGCCGTATTATAGGTGGAGATAAACTCCACATGATACATGACCAACTCATAGGATATCAGGGTTATTCGAACAAATTTGAAGTAGATATATGATATTGTTGCCCAAGAGAAATTGTTACATGTTGGATTAAATATGTGAAGCAACCGAGGTTCCTATAACTCCTTTGATATCTGCTAAACTAGACCCCTACAATACTTATTAGGGTATAGGTTGAATTTGGTGTTTCTGGTAGCTTTTCAGCTACTCTAATTGTATTGGGTTGAATATTCTCTATGCGCTATGATGCGATGGTATAAAGTATCTTTCTTTAGAGAAACTAATCATCAGTGGAGATCTAATGGACATGTGGGAGGGGGGAAGTCGAAATAACATTGATGGTTTATATGGAGGATTTGACTATGGGAGGAGGGATGAAGAGGGAGATCATTTTTTGTTTTGAAGTCGTATTACTTGCTTTGTACTACGAAGTGGAAACTTATGTCATGATATGTGATGGAGAGACAAGGATTTTCCTTTCATGATCGGACGACTCCGGGATTTTTATTATGTCCTTTTCTCTTTGTAACAATAATAGATGAATTAACACGATAGATTGAGGATGAGATGTCGTAATGTATTTTGTTTGCTAACTATTTTGTATTGGTGGATGAGGCTAGACTCTAGAGTTGTGGTTGATGCCAAGTCGGAGTTATGAAGACAAAAATTAAAATGTCAAAGGTTTAGAATAACCTGGAGCAAAACATTGTACGTGGAAGGGTCAATTTGGTACTGACAAGAAGTCAAACGAGGATGTATTGAAATTAAATAATAAAAAGGTATAGTGGAGTGAGTGTTTTAAGTAACTTGGGTCTTGGGTTGATCTTTCAGAGGAATGGAAATATTGAATAAGATGTGGTGTCATGATTAATTGCCTGGGTGGCATAAATGCAGAGTAACGACTAGGATATGGCCGTATTGTGTCTCTAAGAGTCTAATGTCAAAGAGAATATACTATAAGACGAGTTGTTAGAACCCTATTATATAGGTTGAAATGTTAGGCATCTATTAAACCTTTTTTTCCCCTTTTTAAATATGGGTGTAGTAGAAATGCCTATGTTAAGTCGATGTGTGGGAACCCCTTAAGGATAAATTCAGGATGAAGATATTCAGAGAAAGGTTGGAGTTGCACATATCGATGATTAGATGAGGGAAGGTCGACCACTTTAGTTTGTATACGTGAGACATTGTCTAGATGCAACCAGTAAGGAAAGTAGAGACTTGAGTTTTCATGAGAATTTTAGTCTAAGCAAAGGGAGTCAAAACTTTGACTCAGATGAAGGGGATTATAAATGATATGTAAAATACAGGTTTGTGGGAGATAGCACTATTTAGAAAAGAATAGAGGAAGAGGATTTTTGAGGACGAGTAAATGATGGATTTCTGAGAAAAAGATTGCGCACAAAATCTAATTATAATTTTGTCATGATATCTCTGCTATGAACCAATATTAGTAGGAGGGGCATATTAGGTAGTGCAACAAAAAAGTATCTAGAGGAGAAAGATAACTGAGTTAGTTATAGGAGTAATACTATAAATAAGAGAACATTAGGAAGGGATTGGTATGCTGAATATTGATGAGTGTTTTTAGTGAACTTTTAAGAGTTCTTTTGGGAGAGAAAGCAAGCCTTTCGAAAGCTTGTATTTATCCATTAGATTGCTGTAATTTCGGTTTTCCAAGCAAATACTCTTCTTCTTCCTTATTTTATGCCATTAATGATGCTCAAGTTATGTTAAATCATAACAAATGGTATCGGAAGCGTAACAATTAGGGAGATTAGAGTGCTGAATTTCGAATTTCAAAAAAAAAAAAAAAAAAAAAATCTGCGATGGAGGTCGCCGGAAGAACTGCAGCGAAACAGATGCAAATGTGGATCAATGAGGAGTTCGCCTACATCACACACAAAAGAGAACGAGGGATTTTAGATCCTGAAGAAGAGCGAAGAATCCGGCGAGAACTTCAACTTCATGAGTTCGATGGAAAAAATGTGGATGACTGGATTTTGCTGATGGAGGACTCCTTCAATTTTTTCCAGTTAGATACAGAGACAAGGTTACAGGCTGCCATAATAGCACTTGATGGCGACGCACAGCGGTGGTTCGAAAGAGAACACCGGTGGTGGCCGTTCAATGAGTGGCAGCAACTGAAAAAACAAGTCAAGCTACGGTTTGGTTCTTCACGGCCAACTCCGACGAAGTTCACTATACCTACTGTCGAACTGATTCCGGCTGTTGAAGAGACACACACTCGGGCACCAGATCTGGTGAAGAGCAAAAATGGTGATGGTTTGGGCCTGGTTGTCGCTGGAAAGTGTGGAGGTGAGAAGAAGGAAAACTCAACCGCCATTAATCTGGAGAAACTTCCACAAAAAAGGGGTGAATCACATGGAAGTGGTAGATCTGGTTGTAATTTGAGCGTTTCCGCAAGTCGGAACACCAATGGGGGTTTAAGAGTTGCTGCCGGGAATTTCAGGGAAGGCGGAGCAATTTCAGTAGAACGTGGAGGGGCTGGTGGTTGCTGCTCTAGCGGTGGCCCAGGTTGCTTCGCATACACCAACGGAACTTCACTAATAGCTGATAATCTCGCACCAAGTTATTGTGAAGCTGGTGGCTCTCGCGGTGGTTTTTGCCTAGATTTTTCGGTAGGTGGTGCTCGTCTTTTTGCCGGGGATATTAGTGTCGCAAGGAAGATGGTTGGTAGAAGAGAGATGTTTATGAAGGGGGGGCTCGTGTGCAAGTGGCTCCGGAGGTGGTCCGGGAAGCTTTGAAGACAGAGGAGGTGGAGCAAGGGGACTGTTCCAGAATGTTCCAGAAGGGGAAGTTGAAAGTGAAGCGTATGAAATAAACTTGGCTGGGTCTGGCTTGGAGAAGAAGTCAATATCAAAAGCTTTCATTAAGGGTAGTTTGGTAAATGACCAAAAAAATAAAACCAATGATGAAATTAAGTTGTTGGGGCCCCGTAATTTGACCAGCCCAACACTCTTTCCACCTCATCGATCCACCCACCCCCCTAACTCAGAAACTAACAACTCTAATACCCAACAAATCACCCACCCAGCTACCCATCTCTCATATTTTCCCAGCCCACTTTTCATTAAACCCACCCAACCTTTTATTCTTCAACCGAATTACTTTCACCACCTGTGGACCCCTGTTATTCAAAATCCTCAATTCATGAACCAACCCACCCCACCCAACATCAATCCTTCCCACATCTTGAAACCCAGCTTCTCCACATTACAACTAAATATTCCACGGAGCCTATTTCCTACTCATTCCACCCATTATTTTGATTCCCAAATTCATCAATCACTCTGCAAAATACCCAGCACGTCTTTTCAGCACTATATACAAACCTTACCTTCACCTCATGACATTTTCAAGGACCATTCTTTTGTTGTGCTTTCTGAGGAGATACAAAGTTTCACCACTGAGGAGCTTCAAAGGCAATGGAAGTCAGGTATCAAGGATGGCACTAATCACCTTTACCGAGGCAGAGAATTGAGTGCCAACTACTACCCACCTTGAGGACAAGGTGGAAGTTTGGGGGGCCGGTAATGCTATGAACCAATATTAGTAGGAGGGGCATATTAGGTAGTGCAACAAATAGTATCTTGAGGAGAAAGATAACTGAGTTAGTTATAGGAGTAATACTATAAATAAGAGAACATTAGGAAGGGATTGGTATGCTGAATATTGATGAGTGTTTTTAGTGAACTTTTAAGAGTTCTTTTGGGAGAGAGCAAGCCTCTCGAAAGCTTGGATTTATCCATTAGATTGCTGTAATTTCAGTTTTCCAAGCAAATACTCTTCTTCTTCCTTATTTTATGCCATTAATGATACTCAAGTTATGTTAAATCATAACAATCTCTTTTGAGAAATGGAAAAGTGGTTATATTACAGAAATCAAGATGCAGCATAGAGGCTGGGATACATTTAGTTTATTATGGTGGACGTTTAAGCAGTTAGGTTCTGAAACCTTTGGAATGTTATTGCCATCCTAAAATTTGAGCAGGAAGGAACCGTGAAGAATATGTGCTAAAAATTGGTCCTATTTGGGAATGGATACAATTGGTGTGTCATCTTGTGACCTTTACGTGCTGCATGCTTTCATGATTGCTCTCTTTGTGCTAGCGTTGAGGACCTGTCATATCTGTCAGTTGATTCTGTTTTTGAAAAATTGATTTACCTCTCTGTTTTATAGGTGACAGGCAGGTTCTCTTTGCTGATAAAGTTTTGAAGTTCACTAGTACTGGAAAGATGAAGAGGCGCATTTTGATAGTGACAGACTTCGCTCTTTATGTGATCGATCCTGATACTTATGCCCTTAAAAGGCGGATAGCCCTTGCAGCAGTGGAGAAGCTATATCTGAGCAAATTATGTGATAATTTCCTTGCAATCATCATTCCAACAGAGTATGATATCCTGATGGCAAGCACTAGAAAGAATGAAATTGTTACTGTATTGGTGGATGCTTCAAAGAGTACATCTAACTTCGAGATTGATGTGATTTTCAAGAACAGGTAAACCTTTAATCTTTTGATGGCCCAAAAGTTTCTCTCCAGTTCCCAATTGGATAATTTGAAGCATGTACGATTCACGACTCCAGATGTGTGAAAACTCTTATTAGACTGATATTTTGCATATGCTTAGATTGATTTCAATTTGTCAATTGACTATGATAATTTGATCCTCCTATATATATTCTTAACTGCGGTGCTTTACATCCATTTTAATCTGACCTTTGGTTCCTTTGTGCTTCACCTTGTATTTTTCCTGTAAGCTTTGGGATTTTCAGTGAAACTGCATATATAGATGATCAGTCAAATATATCCCTTATTTAATTGTTTTGGTACATATTAGCAGCTTTCTTAGCACTTCCCAGTGTCCATGTGCCAATAGCCTTTTGAGCTCTTATATCATTTATTCTCACTTAATATCTGTCTAATTTTGGCCTGGTAATAACAGCTTAATGCCTGAGCTTTTATTAGCAGCTTCCTTAGCACTTTGCAGTTTCCGTGTCCCGATAGCCTTTTGAGCTCTTATATCTCACTTAGTCTCTGTCTCATTTTGGCCTGGATGATAACGGCTTAATGCCTGAGCTTGTATTAGCAGCATGGGAGAAGCAAAGAAGGGACCAAGGGTGGCCTATACTATATTGATGTGGAATTAGACGTTTTGCTACATTTTTTGCCCCTGATTAGCAGCTTCCATAGCACTTGCCATTGTCCATGTGCCAATAGCCTTTTGACCTCTTATATCTCAATCTCTGTCTCATTTTCGCATGGATAATAATGGCTTAATCCCTGAGTTTTTAAGAGTGTTGACCATTTTTGCACGAAATATTTGATTCAAGATGCTGTTAGAAGAGCAAAAGATGGCAAGGAACATTACTATTGATTTGTACTAAACTCGGATGAACCGAGTTGTTGATTCATTGAAATTTTGGTTACATGATGTTGCCGATGAAAACTGATTATTGCTTATTCACTAGCGTGCATATATCCATCTCTCTAAGATGTTTCTTATTGTCGTTGGCCCTGTTTGGCAATTAGAGTTAGCTGGTTGTATTAGCTGGTTTGATTAGTTGTTTGTATTAGTTGTTTGGTAGATAGTTGTTAGCTGATTGGTGCTTTATTAGGTGAAATGACCAATAAGGATATTGTAATGATTTATTGGTGGTTTTTTTTTTGGTAAAGAGTAGTAAATTTGGCCAACTTTAGGATATATTAGTCATTGTACAACTAAATTCATAAACCCCTCTTCCAAAAAGCTCCTACTAGTAGCTTTTTCAAAATTAGTTTTTTGGGCTCAAACCTCTGTTTCAACTATCTCTCAACCAAACACTCCCATTATCTTTCTCAGATGATGGGGTTATGTCAACTTATTTAGGCATTGTCTAGTGTCGTATCAGTTCATCTTATTGCATATGGTTTAGTTTTATCAATCTGTCACATCCGATATCCTTCATATGCTTATTTTTGCTGTGTTTCCTACTTTAGGTTTGAGTATAATCCAGCTACTGATTTTGTCAAGGAGGTCCATTTTGAGGAAGTTGAAGGTTTGTATCAGTTTTGCCTTTGAGGTTGCACTTACAGCCCCTTTGGTAGACAGTTTAATTGACGGTAATAGTGATGAAATTTATTGTGATCTTGTAAGAAAAGTTCCATGTTCATATCCACCTCCAATCTTGTCTTTTTCTTTATAAATTAAAAAAAATCATAAAACCACTTTGGAATTCCGAAGGTGGTATCGTTATTGAGTTGTAATGGAAACTTAAGAAGCGAAATACCTCTTTCGGATGAAATTTTGTACCATGGATATTAACATGAAACTTTTCTTATAAAATTATATTAAAATTCATTTTTAGTATTGTCATACAACTGCCAACCGTATGGGCGGTAACAGTAATGACGTGTCAACTCTTGTGTTTAGTATATGGTTCATCACTTCATCTATATTGAATGTTTTCCTCTGTGTATGTTTAATTCTTTCCAGGTGGTGTGAAGACTCGGATTTTACGCAAGCCTGAAGAGGATTAAGTTTGGCATATTAAGACTTGTTTCCAGTGTTGCTGATATATATTGCTGTATGATGACAACTTTTCTCAGGTTTTATGCCATGTCCTGCATCAACCATTCAGGTCTTCTATACGAAAACCTTAATAGTACATAACTTGTATCATGTACATTAATCTTTGCATTTCTCTGATGTTTTTGTTTGTTTTTTCAGTTTTAATTTCTTTTAATCTTTTGTTTTTTCTACGGAAAATTTAGATGATCGAAATGTGTAGATGTAGTCCAAAGTTCATCAGAATTCTATGTAAGGTTTCCAGTATTCAAGATATTGTCCTTCGGTTGTGTCTCTTTAATGCTACTAGCCCACTATTTGATCTGGTTTTGGGTTGCGAGCGTATATAATAATGCAGCTCACATGCTACTTAAACAGTGTAGAAAACCATCAATGATCATTCTTGATCCATAACATCTGGAAGTACGCCATCGAAAACAGATACTTCTTCCTTTTCAAAATAAGTGAAACACTTGTGTCAAAAAGCTCTCACATAAATGAGAGAAGTGTTTCACTTATTTTGAAACGGAGGAAGTATATTTGGTTGAGATGTACATAGTTTATTTTGGATTTGATGCATTTCATGTGCAGGAAATTGGTTCTACTTTAAATTTCTGAGTTCAATTTGACGGAGTTACCACTTACTACTCTTCTCTTATGTCTGATTCTTGGAAGATGTCGATATCAAAGGATATGACTTGTTTAGTATTATTGCACATGTAGTGAAAGTTACGAAAATATCCCTACTAGACTCGGGAAGATAAAAATTTAGCTAACTAAACTTTGGTAAATAGTTATACTTTTACAAGATATACAAGAATGTTCACTTTCTTGCAAAAAGTGGGATGAAAGTGTGTTAAATTTCATTATCAAATGAACGGTTTCAAAAAAAGTTGAAAAAAAACATTGTCAAATGAATGGTGGCTCCCTATATAATAACGTAAAAAACTTATATGCTCCCTCCAATAATGTTAACTTAAATTAGTGTGGACCTAATGCTAATACATGTGATTTATTAAAAAAAATGGGTATTGTGTCAAAACATACATATATAAAAGAGGAGTTGGTGTAAATTGTAAAAGGTGCTATTTGAGAAAAAAGGTTACTATGTTATAAAATGAAAATTTCATTATGATAAACTAAAGTAAGAAGTGATAACTATATAAAAGAAATTGTCACTATATTAGATAATAATAGATAACTTAAAATTTTAAAAGGTTACTATACAAAAAAGAATGATCACTATGCCATATGAGTGGCTTTGGTCCACAATAATGTTAGTGTGGACCAGGTCCACGCAAGACTAACTCTATAATAACAATAGCAAAAAAAAAATGCTCACATTTTGACTTTCCAAAAATAAGTAGTTTTGACTTTTGGATCGTTTATTCGTTACCAAACTTTTCTTTAGACATCAAAAAAATAAACTTGAAGCCGCAAAAAGGTTTAGACTTTAGAGTTTAGACCAAGTAAAAAGAGGGGAAATTGACTAAAGCAGTTGATATTTGCTGGCAATCTTGGAGGGAAAGAATGCTCTCTTAGCTAACTCTTGACATTAGCTGGCTATGGTTTGGTAAACTACTTTCATCCTACTTTCTGCTAAAAAAATACTAAAATAATTCTAAACCATGTGCCTCATTTTGTAAGCAAAATCATTCCAGCCTCTTGGTAAAAAAAGAAATTCCAACAATATTTGTTACAACTAAATTAAACTACTAAGACAAGCAACCTTATTCTTGTGGAGTAACATAGGTAGATGATCCTATTTCGACTGTATGTGAAAGGCTTGTTGGTGTTGGAGTTGAAACTTCTGATGATGGGCGGGTGCCGGAGTTTCCTCCTCGGAGTTCCTCCACCACTCTGATCACCTCCGACATCTTTGGCCTTTTCTCCGGGACATGCTCGGTGCAAGTCATTCCTAGTTGTAGCATTGCCACCATCTCTTCCTCTATGTTAGTGTATTTTAAGAGCTCTATATCAAACACTTCAGCTGTCCACTCTTCTCTAACAACAGAAGACACCCATTTTACTAGGGGTGTACCTTCCTTAAGAGGAGTTTTCCCTGTGAGAAGTTCGAGTAGTACAACTCCGAAGCTATAGACATCAGAAGCTTGTGTTGCTTTTCGAGAGTCCGTGACTTCTGGAGCCCGGTGCCCTAATATTCGTTGGATTGGTGGGACTGAGGGTGTAACTATGGTTGCTAAACCAAGGTCGGATACACAACCGTAGTTATCTTGGTTGAGGAAAATGTTGGAGGATTTAATATTTCCATGGACTAATTTCCCACCATTTTGAGAATGGATGTGAGCAAGGCCTCTTGCTGCACCCATGGCAATTCTTAGCCGGGTTTCCCAATCCAGTGGAGATCGATTTTCTCTTTTTCCTGCAAAATGACATAACAAACAACTTCCTTAATGAACCAATCCATTTATAAACAAAGATAACTAAGTAAACAAAATCTCGTACCATGTAGTATAGCTGATAAGCTGCCCTGCCTGAAATAGTCATAAACCATGAGCTTCTCATCTTTGGAATAATAGTATGCCCTGAGAGCTGCAACGTTCTCATGCTTAATATTACCAACAATCTCCATTTGCTGCTCGAAATCCCGTTTTCCTACACTAACTTCCTTGAGCCTCTTCACCACTACAGGCGTGCTAGAATCCTCTAGGGCGGCCTTATATGTTGTACCAAACATGCCCTTACCAAGAACCTCTGCTGAGGCCCTTAGAAGATCCTCCAAGTCAAATGCCATGTTAGAGCCCTCAAAAAAAGTGATCCTTGAATCCTTCTCTTCACGGCTTTCTGAAGGCCTTCTTTTCTTCTTGGCCGAGAACTTCTCCTTCGTTTGTGCCTCCATTCCATTGCTTTGGTCCTTACTCTTTTTGTTCGACCACAAAAGAACCATGCAAACGGCAATCATAACAAACACAACAGCAGCACCACCAATTATTATCCCCAACAACGCAGTCTCACTGATCTTCCTGTGCTTATGAGTCGAGTTGTCAGGCGGAAGTGATGATGGTATCGGAGGAATAGAAACCTGCCTCGAGGAAACGTTATTGCCGGAAAAGGATGAACTTGGAAACCTCATAAGAGAATTAGGAATACTCCCATTCAAATGATTGTTTGAAAAGTTCAAAACCCTCAAACTTGGGATACCCAAATCAGGAATTTCACCAGAAAGTGAATTTCTTGAAAGATCAAGTGTTGTAAGTTGGGTTAAATTGGAGAGTGAAGTTGGAATACTTCCATTGAAGTTGTTATTGGATAAATTCAGTACTACAAGGTTTGGCCAAACAGAGAAATCCAAAGGTAAAGGACCAAAAAATCTATTGGACTGAAGATACAGGGAAGTCAAATTACTCAACTTAGAAAATTCAGATGGAAAAACACCTGAAATCCCATTATTTCTAAGACTAATTATTTGAAGGGCAGAAAGTCTGCTAAGTGTGTTCAATGGAATCGAGCCTCGGATTCCGATTCCCGGCAACCGGAGAGCAATAACCCTTGTTTGCCGATCATTACAAGTGACACCAGTCCAGTTAGTGCATAAGGGACTGTTTGGATCCCAATTCAAAAACCTTGAATGTGATGTATTTTGAAGGAAATCAAGCAAAGCTTGCTTATCTTGCCATGGCTCACCATAAACATGAACCAAACACAACCCAAAAAAGATACTAATTGATGTAAATGTAATTCCAAAATTGCCCATTTATTCTTACTTCTCTCTTCTCAAATTGTGTAATCCACAAAAACAGATTTGCTATACTTATAACTGGTTTCTGACAATCTGGGTCATAATCTAAAAATGACAAGAAAATTTAGGATATAAGTAGAAAAACATCAAAAGAACATAACATTTATTAATTGTATTCAATGCATTTAATAGTATAACGTTAGTGGTAATAACTAATAAGTTCAACGGTCATTTTTGACAGCAAGTGCAATGTAAGAGCAATATTAGCAAATTCAGTTACGGAATTACTACTTCTAGTACATATTTTCTTGCCCAACTTTTTTGTTTTATCAACAAGTTAGGTGGTGTGTTTGGTTTCCCAGGAAACTTGAGCTTCTATCCAGCAAAAAAATCCAATCTTTTTGCAGAAAAAAGTGCTGAAAAAGTTCCAATTTTCCCGGGAAACAAACAAAGAATACAAAAAGGAGATAGAAAGTTAAAAACTTACTTCTTGAAGATGGTCAGATAACAAGGCTGATAACACAGAACATCCATTTTCTCTCTCTAAAAAGTAGTTGAATTTGAGTGAAGAAAATCAAATTAAACAACAAAGTTTGAAACTTTTGACAATTTCAGAAAGTGGGTATTTACCAGAATTTCAACAGCAAGAATAATTCTAACTTAATTCTCTGAAATTCATCAGCAGAAAAAAAAAACAGAGAAGAGAGAGAAAGTAAAGAGAGTGAAAATATGAAATGAATGATGGGAAGAAGAGCATGTGAAAGAGAAATTTGTTTATTGCTTGCAAAATGGGGGAGTCATGAATAGAGAGAGAAAATAGAAAACACTTAATTTGATGATGATCATTTAAAGAGACTTATGAAAGTAATTAATTAAATGTGATGACATATTTATTTTTATAGTAAGTTTAATAATATGGGTTTGGTTGCTTAAGTTCATAAAACTACAATTATGATTAGTTAAAATAATGTGAAAGATATGTGCGTAGGAAGAGGAAGAAGCATGTGGGGACAAAAATGAGACAACTAAGGAAATTGGAATTCATTGCTTTGCTATTTATTGTTTGCTTCAACATCAGCATTGCATTTACTACCAATCTTTGGTCATACAGCTAAAATTCTTTTATTTATATCAAAGTCTTTTCATGATTTTGCTTTGTTAATATGGCTGTCATGTGAGCAGCCTGGTCTTCCATTTTTTTCTTATCCTATAGTAATTGTCTTTTGTTATGGGAATATTGTGTGCATAATCTATTTCTTTTAGCCCTCTTTTTGTTCTAGGGAGAATGAGACTCAATAATTGATATGGTGTGTTTTGGAGGGTTTGGAAAAAATAAAAGTAATAAAGTGACTAATACCTTTGTTTAACGATCGGTTTGGTTAATGGTCATAAATAGTGGTAATGGTAATAAAATTTAGTGTAAATTTGTAAAGAAGTTCTCATGTCATGATCATGGGAATGAAATTAATAGAAAACATGGGGTTTCCTTTTATAAATTTCCATTACCACCCAATACTACCTTCCGAAGTGGTAATAGAAAGTAATGAGATTTTAGGAAGAAAAATGGATATCTTGGGATGAACTATGAAGTAGCATTACCATAGGTAATGACATTGGATTTCTAGTACAAATTTACACTATAATGCATTACTATTCCCACCATTTATGACCTTTTACCAAAGGCTAGGAGCTTGAGCCTTTCTTCCGTCCCATAATATAGTCTTTTCTTTTTTACGGGGAATTAAGGAGAGTGGAGGGAATAGTAGGATCTCAAAAAAAATATTAATAAAAGCTTTTGTCTTGAACTATTCCTTAGTTTTGTTTTTCTTTTAATAAAAATCAAAAACAATAAATGTTCTGAGGGAAAATAATATAGAGGCACACATTTAAAAAGAAAAAGTAAGGTATTTTGGAGAATTTGTGTAAAGATTGAGGATAATTTAGTCCAAATAAATTGATAAAAATAAAATAGGCACAACATTTTGGGACACCCAAAAAGGAATGTAAGCACTATATTATGGGACGGAGGGAGTATTTTATAGTCCCTCAGTCCCATAATATAGTGTTTGTTTCCTTTTTATACGGTCTCCAAGATATACATTTGACCTTCAATATCTTCAATTCCGTATTAATAAAAAAAATATAAAAAGTTGATATTATGAAAGTACACAATGAGGCGAACCTAACAAGATCTTACATGATTATGTTTTTTTTGTATATATTAATGAGAATATTTGGTCAAGGATTTTAAAGTTTGACCTCAAGAGAGATAAACAAACACTATATTATGGGACGGAAGGAGTATAGGTTTGCATGTTTTTGTAATAATGTCTAATCTTAATAGAAGGTCTTAATATAAGATCATCAACATTGGTGGGTATTAACACGCCAACACCCTTCTCTAATTCACTATTTCGCCTCTATTTAAGTAAATTTACAAAAGTTGATAGGGTGCTCAAATATAAAGATGCTCTAAAAGTTTGGCACCTCCCTAAAAGAGCAATCAATGAGAGGCTGCGACATGGGTATATGGTAGCAAAAAAAGAAGCGTAGAAGGTAGAAAAAATGGTGGGATCGATAGAGGAAAAGGTAGGATAGTAAAATTGTTGGGTGAGCCTAATAATGTGGGTACTAGGTAGTAAAAATGTATTGGCGAGGGTAAGGAATAAAATTAGTGGAAAGTGAGGTGGAGCCGTGAAGGAAGGATGAGAGAAGAGAGAAATAATGGACTTGCACATCAATGTGGATGGTCTAACGCACACAACTCTTTCAGGGCTAAAAACTTCACCTTGGAAGATTTTGCAAATGTGCATGTTTATGTAAAGGCTTGATCCTTGTAACAATAAACTTCATTTAGTTTTGCTACAAGTCCCATGAGAAAACAGAGATTAGGATCTACACATACATTTGATAGATATCATGATATCAAAAGACCTTGTGACGCCAAAATATCCGCCATGTGGCACCTTGCTCATGCTATGAATTAAGATCATTCATATCATCCTCCACAACATCCACTTACAGACTAGTGTAAGTTACATAGATGAATGAAGTTAGCATTTTAGCAACGAAACTTGATCTTGAGACCACGCGTAGATGAACTAAGAAGACTTAGCTTATCAACGTAACTAAGCTATCCAAAAATTTCGTGATTCTTCAACTGTACATTAATATTGTGTACACAAATGTTTTGTCATTTCTTTTGCAATTTCATTTATACAATTACAACTTTCATATTATAGTAATATATACAAGTAATTGGCCCAAGTAACTAGTGTTATATTATATTTTGATGATAAGACGAAATGTTCACAGTTTTAAATGACCAAGGCCAATGACTAGTGTTTTATAGATATTGACTAGCCTTATATCCACACATGCGTGCGAATTGTCTTTGCATTTTGTTTTTTCAAAAAACTATTGTTGAGTTTAAATGTGATATATTTTTATTTTTTTTCCCTGTTTTTTCGTTTAAATGAAGTAGTTAGTTATCCCCCTATTTTTTAATCTTTTTTTTATATTTTTTTTTCTATTTTTTAGTGTCTCTCATGTGTTACCATATATAATAGAGATAAGATAGAAAGGTCAATAATGATGAAGTTACTACTTACTAACCTCACTTTTCTTATTAAAAACCTTTATCTCTTGGAATATCGAATAGCTTATCAATGTAATGATCTCACAATCATAAAATCAGTCTTCTATCATTAGATTAAGAGTACTAACATGGTATGGTTAGTATCATAGATATTAGATGATGAATAACAACATGGTACCGGTTAGTATATTAATCATGGTAATTACGTGAGCTTTACCCGGCCAGTAAAGTTATTGATGCTCGATGTTAAAAAAAAAAAATTTATTGATGAATGACAACAAAAACTGGTTACTTGGAGATCTTGGGCCTTCAATAGCCAACCAAATTTAATAATGACGATTTTATATTTTTATTATTATTATTTCCACCTACCTTTAAAGTTATTGAAGGGGAAAAAAAAGTAAAATAGCATCACACGTACATAAAATTAAATAATACCTGATCAAAGTCTTTGAAATGCATTATATATATATATATATATATATATATATATATATATATATATATATATATATATATATATATATATATATTTTTTTTTTTTTTTTTTTTTTTTTTTTTGGGCCCCTTTCGGGAACCCGTGGTAAGATAATAATTTCCTGCCGCCCTCGCACGGGACCACTCACCCAGAGGCCCAACAAGCCCCAAACCCTCCCCCCCAACCCCCAACAATATTGAAATTTTGCTTCCACCAAGATTTGAACCTTGGTCTCCCATGTGGGAGATAGGAAGCCATACCATTATATAAAAAATGCATTATATATGCATGCTATAGCTTAACTACGTATACCAAGTATCAAAAACATATTGTTGAGAACTCCACGTTCAAAGAAGTAACATGCTAAATCAAAATTATGACTTAATTTTTGGCCAAGTAGAGAAGGAGTGGGATGAAATTGAACACAAATATACATAGATGAATTATTAAGGTGTCATGTGAGGCTCACTACTTTTAAGGACAAGTTTCACTAATCATGGGTCAAATGAGAGAATTTGTTAAACTTCTTCAATTTAACACAAAAGCCAGAGAAAGTTTGCTTTATATTGTATAGTTTTTTGCCATTTCAATATCTATACAATACAGGTGGCTCAATTGTATATATGAGAAAATAAGTACAAATCTTCAGAATATATTAGGTGATCCTTATAAGAAAAGGATATCTTGAAATATTCATCTCCTTATCATTTGGAGGATTCATAATACAATGCTTACAAATTTTGCTTTCCTTAATTCCATCCCATTGCTTCCGTCATATATATTATTGTGAAATATTTTCGCAAATGTGGTCGAATCCCCTTCTCTTCATTTTTTAATCTAAAACTGCCAAGAATCCAAAAAAACAACATAAAACACGGGTCAGGCCCATCCCGCAGGCCCGTGGGCTTGGGCCGGGTTGTGGACGAAATATGGTAATTTCAGGTTTGGCATGACCAGCCACTCATGGGCCGGGCCGAGCCAGTGTACAGGCCCGACCCAACCCATGCCCAGGTCTAGTAGTTGTAAAAAGTTTGTTTTCCTCATCTTCTTCTTTTTTACATGAAGAAAGTTGGGACACCATTCTATCAAAGGGACTTTTCATCATCTTATACTTAGTAATACTTTGTTAGTTTGTTCTCCTCATCTTATGTCACTTATTTCAGTTAAAAATTTAAATCTTAGCTTATTTATATTAGAAAGGCTAAAACGTTTAGATTAGCTAGGTAAAGGCTAAAAGGAGCAAAAAAATTAGAATAGAATCCAATAATAAATTTAGATTAGGGCTCAATAAGCTCTGATAAGACTGATTAAATTCAAACATAAATACATAATATTGAAATGAAGAGAATGAATTTAGTAAGTGTTGCTTTTGCAATCGACAACGAAGAAGAAGATTTGGAATCGTCGGGCGAGCTACTTATCTTCCACACTCATTGCCTCATTTTTTATAATTTATCTAATTGGCGGGCATGAACAATGAGTTCAGTTTCTAGATTTTTGATGATTTTTCAGCTTTTGTAGATATTTTCTAAATTAATTGATGGCTATTGCTCATAATAATTTAGGATTTTCTTGAAGTTATTAGGCTTCTATGTCCTATAAAAGGACCCTATTGGGTGATTAAAACCTCTAAACATTTTGTAAGACTCCTTGTAATCCTCTAAACTAGTGAGTGTCCCGGGAGATGCTCCGGGTTTTCACTTTTCAAATTTTTTGTCTAGTGAGAAAATATTAACGTCATGATGTGATAAGTAATTGCAATAGCTTAAAAGTTTTGGAAGGAAAGCAACAACTTAACTTTCTACAAGGAATTCGGGTAAGATAACATGTACAATAGTCTTTTGTTAGTACCATAAAAATATTCGAGATTTAACTACCTGTGTAAGTCTCTCAATGAAAAATAATTATAAGACCTTATTATAGTTTATTTTGAAATACTCCACTAAACAATGATGTTACATTGGATTGGTGGTTAAGTTCTCAGTTCTCACTTTTCGTCTCAAAAGTCACGTGTTCGATATCTTGTAACTACAATATATTAGTATAGATAGATAGATTTATCTATTGAAGATTATAGAAAAGCTCTCAAATCCCCTACATGTGGACTAGGTCACATTGACCGAACCACACGTAAATAATCCTTGTGTCTTTTGTTCATCTTCTTTATTGCTTTTTCCCTTATATTTTATTGTTGACTATTGTTCCGCATTAAATCAAACACAACACCTTATAATACTTTATACTTAACCACTATTAATTAAATAAAAAGGCTAAGAAAACAAGGCTCCAGGCCATAAATATTAATTGAGTACGCTACATACAACTTTACAAAAGCTATACTTTTTTTGAGCATCCTGTAATTTGGAGATATCGCATACACATAATTGCATGGATGTTGGATATAAAAGTATAAAACGAACTATCATATTTGTCGTTTGTATGCAATTAGTCAATGACAAATTGTATAGATCATGAAAATCCGCCATCCTCTACCACGGCTTTACGTTACTTTGAGCTACAAGAAAACTTAAAATTGTTCTTTCCACACTTTTATTCAAATCCTTCAATTTCACAATAAGTTACAGTAATTAATAACTAGTTTGGAAATGATCATTTCCATTTAAAATGGTGAATTTCGCCTAATTTAGATATTTGAAAATCCAAAATATTTAGATTTGGATTTGGGGCAATTCCATACCCTTATGGCCTTATTATTGAAAGTTACATAGTCATTACTGGAATTTCTAAACACTAACTAAAAAGATGTCATTTCAACTTCCAAAATTAAAACTTCTCAGTAATTAAAATTTAGAGTTAAAAAAAAGAGATATTAAAAGGAAAGGTAATGTCATGTGGTAATGATATCGCTCAGAACTAGTACTCTTAATTGTATAGGCTAACTTCCCTTCAAAAAAAAAAACTGTAGAGGCTAACCGTTAACTTACTTTTCTTTTATTTATATAGTAATTGTCTTGTATTTACCTTACAAACTTACACTAGAAATCATTACCATTACTACCATTTAGTACCACTAACCAAACGAGTCATTAAGATTGGGATTTTATAAATGAGCTTACGTTATTTTTTGTATTGTTAATTTGTTATACTCCTATATTTTAAGGATTTTTATCTTTACTGTAACAATATAAACCAAGACAAGGAGCCAGGAGGAGAGAGTGAAACTCGATTGCCAATTCACAAAGTGTGTGCTAATTGCTAAACTCATAAAATTAGAAATTTATTTCGAGCTAGAATAAGTCAACGCATATGTTTACAGTTAGTGCACCCAAAAAAAAATACTACTAGTTTTGTCGCATATGGCGCCGATACAAGACATCAATCTGGTAATATAAGTAATGATTTGGAGCGAAATATCAACAACATCAGAGTGGCGCAGCGGAAGCGTGGTGGGCCCATAACCCACAGGTCCCAGGATCGAAACCTGGCTCTGATAGATTGAGAGAAAAGCTTCCTTTGCCATATTTTTTTTAAAAAATTTTGTTTAACGATTGATTAAACTGTCTTGCTGCTTTTCAGGGTTTGCAAATAGGAAGCGATCTCGATTGTGACCAAGTTTTATAGCTGGCTGCTATAGGCTAAACTATCTATTATATATGTGACTTTTTGGGGACTGTTCACCCTTTCTTTTATCAATATATCCCTACTTAAAAACAGAATGTACAAATTGCAGTCGTCTAATTAGGAAAACAAAAAAAATTCATCCCTAAAAAACCTGCACAGCAATTACATTCCACGCAAGTATAATGTCGTATAAGTTTGATGTAGCCTCAATAAGCGATAAATATCTTATGTTGTAATTTATATAAATTGTCTCAGGTTCACATATATGTACTCATTTTGTCTAAAAATAAATGTTCTCATCTGATTTTGTACGTATATGAAGAATAAATAATAGAAATTTTAACATCTTCATGTTAGACAATGTAAAAGTAGAGTAAAAATCCATCAAAAGAAAGAGAGAGTTAGTGAAGGCCTATACTCACATCGATATAAGAAGAGACATATTGATCATTTCCATTTAAAATGGTGAATTTCGCCTAATTTAGATATTTGAAAATCCAAAATATTTAGATTTGGATTTGGGGCAATTCCATACCCTTATGGCCTTATTATTGAAAGTAACGTAGTCATTATTGGAATTTCAAAACACTAACTAAAAAGATGATTTTGTACGTATATGAAGAATAAATAATAGAAATTTTAACATCTTTATGTTAGACAATGTAAAAGTAGAGTAAAAATCCATCAAAAGAAAGAGAAAGTTAGTGAAGGCCTATACTCACATCGATATAAGAAGAGAGATATTGATCATTTCCATTTAAAATGGTGAATTTCGCCTAATTTAGAAGTATTTGAAAATCCAAAATATTTAGATTTGGATTTGGGGCAATTCCATACCTTTATGGCCTTATTATTGAAAGTAACATAGTCATTATTGGAATTTCTAAACACTAACTAAAAAGATGTCATTTCAACTTCCAAAATTAAAACTTCTTCGTAATTAAAATTTAGAGTTAAAAAAAAAGAGATATTAAAAGGAAAGGTAATGTCATGTGGTAATGATATCGCTCAAAGCTAGTATTAACGGTATACTTACCTTTCTTTTGTTTATATAGTTTTTTTTTTTTTTTTTTGATACAGAAAAGAAAACTAGGACAGAACCCCTAATCTGGAGGCCAGCCTAAGACATCCTTACGGATGACAAGAGAGAAATCAAAAGAGTAAGGAGGAAACTTGTAGATGAGATTGCTGGCTCCTTGACCTTCATGCGCCATGAAATCCGCTGCCCGATTAGCCTCCCTGAAACAGTGCGCAATAAGACCTCTCTAAACTTGGACAAATCTAAACCTGCATCAGTAATAACAGCATTAATAGACCAAGGGGGTTTCCAAATTTTTAGAAGAGAGTTGATAACAGATAAGTTATCTCCTTCAATAAGAATATATATCTTCTAGATTAAGGAAACAAGCTGCTTTGATAGCTTCCCTAAGACCTGCTGCCTCAGCCTGAATGATAGAGAAATCATTAGGAACCGAGTTGCAACCTGCTAAAATAGCATTTCCAAGATAATCTCTAATCACGAAACCAAAGGAAGCCCGCCCGTCTTGATACTTAGAACCATCAAAATTAATTTTAAAAGAACCTTGGGGAGGAGGGATCCAACCGGTAGACCGATTGCCTACAACCGACGAACAATTATTAATACCAATTTTTTTAGGCAACAGAAAATCTTGGGAGGCTTTACAATGATTCCAATCATCTGCAAATTTCTCAATTAAACAACTCAGTTGTCTTATAGAGAAGGACTCCTGAGAAAAAATGATTTGTTGCTCGCAAACCACACAAACCACCAACCCATGGCCAGTTGGCAGGTTTTTGCCATCCCTAACTTATGAATACAAACTTCAAGATTTTGACGGAAGGAATCTAAACACGCTTCCACCGGAATCTGAAGCCAACCGCAGTCTTCTTCCAATTGAAGAAAGAGATCAAACACAAAACGGCACTGAAAGAATAAATGGGATGCAGTCTCCGAGAAACAACCACAAAATTCACATTGTTGTGGAGTAAAAATTTTAACTTGCTCTAGTCTATCCTTCGTGGGTAAACCATTAATATTACAGGCTTTCCAAATAAAATTCTTAATTTTCGGAGGTAAACAGGACTTCCAAATCCACTTATTCTCAACCGAATCTTGAATACCAAGCTTATGATCAATAAGATGTCGAGCACCTGTCTTAACTGAATAAATGCCATCAGCCGCCGGGGTCCAGAAAACTTCATCCTCTACATCATTAGACGGGATGAAGATTTGGGAAATCATAAAACAAATATTTCCAGGAAGAATAGCATTTAAACGATGATGATCCCAAACTTTGGTTTCCGTAATAAAATCTTTGACTCGCAAAATATTGTTGCTATAAGGGTTTTGAATAATCTTACTTAAAGGGTATGGAAAAACCCAATTATCATGCCAAAAGTTAATCTTAACCCCATTACCAACTTGCCACCTAAGCCCTTATCTAAACATTAGTCTTAAAGACATAAGTTTTTTCCATTGCCAAGAAGAATTCTGAGAGACTTTATAATTCAGAAAATCCCTATTTTTACAATACTTTTTCTTAGCCAAGAGAACCCAAAGGTTGTTATCGTTTTTTAATAACCTCCAAAGAAGCTTCATTTGATGAGCAATGTTGTTAACATCAGCTTTTCTGAATCCCAGGCCTCCAAACTGTTTAGGGGTGCAAATACGATCCCAACATATAAAATTGGGTGACTTAGATTGGTTATCTTTATTCCAGAAAAAATTACGGTAGCTACTGTCAATCTTAGCTAAAATAGTTTTCGGAAGCAAGAAACTTTGCATCTGGTAATTCGCTTTGGTGGCCAGATTAGCGTGAATTAGCACCGCTCTACCAGCCTGGGAGAGGGAATTAGCCTTCCATTTTGGTAATTGAGCTTGGACTTTGTTTACAATAGGCATAAAAGTTTCTTTAGTGACGCGGCTATCAATAATAGGACAACCTAAATAGCTATCCAAGGAGGAAGAGTAATCCATGTTTAATATAGCTTTAAAGGAATCTATCGCTATAGTAGAAACATTAGAAGTACATTGAAAGGCTGATTTATTAAAATTGACAAGTTGCCCCGACATATAGCAGTATTTATCTAAAATGGATTTAATAATCAAGCAGCTATCCTCATTTGCCTTAGCAAATATCATGGTATCATCCGTAAAAGTTAAAAACGGGATTTTGACCCCGGACTTTCCTATTGAGACCCCCACTAATTTACCATTATTCAAGCTATTATGGTGAAATTGCCTAGCTAATAATTCTGCACATAAAATAAAAAGATAGGGGGATAATGGATCTCCTTGACGAATACCCCTAGATGGGAAAAATCTATCACCAGGAATACCATTGGCCAAAACCGAAAAGGAGACTGAAGACAAGCAAGCACGAATCCAGTTAATCCAAACCATACTAAAACCCAAATGCTCAAGCATAGCATAAATAAATTCCCACTCCAATCTATCATACGCTTTCTCCATATCTAATTTATTGTCTTGTATTTACCTTACTCTTACAGCCCGTTTGGTTAGTGGTACTAAATTGTGGTAATAGTAATGTTTTTAGTGTAAAATTGTGAAGATATATCCAAGTTAATATCTATAGTAATGAAACTTGATGTCAAAACATAGGTTTTCCTTCATAAATTTTCATTACCACTCAATACCTTCCCAAGTGGTAATGGATGGTAATGAAATTTTAGGAAGAAAATAGGTGTTTTGGGATAAAGTAGTATTACCATGGATGTTGATATGAGAATTCCTTCACGAACTTACACAAAAAATCATTACCATTAATATCATTTAACCACTAATTAAATGGGCCGTTAAAGTTGGGATTTCATAAACGAGCTTACATTATTTTTTGTATTGTTAATTTGTTATACTCCTGTATTTTAAGGATTTTTATCTTTAGTGTAACAATATAAACCAAGACAAGGAGCCAGGAGGAGAGAGTGAAACTCGATTGCCAATTCACAACTGTATGCCAATTCACAAATTTATTACGAGCTAGAACAAGTCAACGCATATATTAACAATTAGTGCACCCAAAAACAAATATTAGTTTTGTCGCATATGGCGTCGATACAAGACATCAATATAGTAAGCATAAGTAATGATTTGGAGCGAAATATCAACAACATCAGAGTGGCGCAGCGGAAGCGTGGTGGGCCCATAACCCACAGGTCCCAGGATCGAAACCTGGCTCTGATAGATTAAAAGAAAAGCTTCCTTTGCCATTTTTTTAAAAAAAAAACTTTTTAACGATTGATTAAGCTGTCTTGTTGCTTTCCAGGATTTGCAAATAGAAAGCGAACTCGATTGTGGCCAAGTTTTATAACAGCCTGCTATGAGTGCTATGGGCTAAACTATCTCTATTATTCCCTTCGTTTTTGTTATTGCTACATTGTGTATTACACAAGAATTTAAGCAATGTCACTTACAAACTCTTTAAAGGGTACTTTTTACCAACAAGAGTTGGCTCAAATGGTAAGCAGCTTGATGTCGCTTAAGGGAGGTCTCGAGTTCGAGCCTCACCGTATGCAGAAACTCTTGTTGGGAGACTCATCCACCAAAGCCAGGTGTGTGACCCGGGTCGGACTCGGATGTAGTCGGAGCAAAGCTCCGGTGAACCGAGTGGGCAACAAAAAAAAAGGTACTTTTTATTCAATGTAAAATAACAGGACAAGGTGAAAAAATAGTACTCCCTCCGTCCTAAATATAATAGTATTAATTTTTGGTGGGTCATGTACCATAAATAAGGAAAGTTTAAACAATGTAGCAATTAAAAGGAAACAACCATTTAAGGAAAATGTAACAATTAAAAAAGCTGAGGGAGTATATACGGGACTTCTTGGGAACTTAGGTGTCCACCCTTTTCTTTTACCAATATACCCATACTTAAAAACAGAATGTACAAATTGCAATCGTCTGATTAGGAAAACAAAAAAATTGATCCCTAAAAAACCTGCACAACAGGTACATTCCACGCAAGTATAAATGTATAATGTCGTATAAGTTTGATGTAGCCTCAATAAGCGATAAATATCTTATGTTGTAATTTACATAAAGTGTCTCAGGTTCACATATATGTACTCATTTTGTCTAAAAATAAATGTCCTCATTTGATTTTGTACGTATATGAAGAATAAATAATAGAAATTTTAACATCTTTATGTTAGATAATGTAAAAGTAGACTAAAAATCCATCAAAAGAAAGAAAGAGTTAGTGAAGAGCTCTACTCACATTGATATAAGAAGAGAGATATTGTATGCCTCACATCACAAAGTAATTTGACATGAATTAATCCTAGTTCACGTCCGATGAATTCATGTGTCAATTTTACATAGTACGAGTTAATCCTACTAATAAATGTGAATAGAAAAAAAATAATGTAAAAATCGACACACGAGTTAGGCTATGTTCTTTTGGACTGAACTGAACTTAATTTGTCTGAATTGAATTGAATTGAATTAAACTTAATATGTATAAACTGAACTGAATTTGTAATAACTGAACTGCATTGCCATTAATTCAGTCCAAAAGAATAGAGCCTTAATCCTACTAACAAAATTGGTGATTTGGCGTAGGGGTGTAAATGATGCGAGTCGTGTTCGAGTTTGGGTTAGCTCGACTCGACTCGTTAGCATTTCAAGCCGAGCTCGAGTTGAGTCGAGCTCACTCGGGCCGAGTTTTGGCCGAGCCGAGTTTTAACAGAGTAGATCTCGAGTAGCTTGCAAGTGTCTTGGGTTAAAAGCAACCAAAAGGTAAAAAATATGTCGGATCTCGTTATTTTGCTATAGATAATTGGGCATTCGAGTTTCTCACGAGTTTAGAGTTGCTCAACTCGACTCGCCAACATTTCGAGTCGAACTCACTCGAGTCGATCTTGAGTGTCCCTCGAGTTGTCTCGTCTCATTAACACCATTTCGGAGATCTAAGGAGAAGTTGACGTCCGAAACGACGACGCCGTCTTCCATCTCAAAAACAGAAGTCCGCGATATTATCTATACGAGTAAAATAACGGGAAAACGCACGAAAGAATGTAAAAATAACTCATTTGCTAAACGACGCCATTTTTTTTCTTATTAACGCCATTTGTACATGTATTATACATGTACAAAACTATTCATATACTCACTATTCACTCAAAGAAAACCCACTCCTCTCTCTCACTCTCCTCCTCTTTCACTCTCTTCACTCTCCTTCTCCTTCTCCTTCACTCCTTCACTCTCTCTCTCATCTATCTGAAGAACAACTCCGGCTGGACCAAGGGTTACTCCGGCGGCGAACCAAGCAACTCCGGCTGGACCAAGGAAAACTCCGGCGGCGAACCAAGCAACTCCGGCTGGAGCAAGGAAAACTCCGGCGGCGAACCAAGCAACTCCGGCTGGACCAAGGGTAACTCCGGCGGCGAACCAAGGGTAATTCCGGCGGCACCTAGTCCTGTGGAGTCCGGCATCAACGGAAAACGAAGTGAACGGCGGCGAACGAAGGGTAACTCCGGCGGCGAACCAAGGGTAACTCCGGCGGCACCTAGTCCGGCCAACTGAACTCCGGTAAAGGTTAGTGTGCAAATGCGAAAAAAAAAAAAGGGGCGCCTAAATTAGGCGCCGACACCTCGGTTGGGCGCCTAATTTAGGCGGCCCACCGGTGGTGTCACGCGCCTTTTTAGGCGCCCAAGTATTTTTTTTTTTTGTTTTAATTTCGAAAAAATAAAAATATGTGTTGGTTAGAAATTATTAATTACAAAACTTTGTTAATTATGTTGTTTGGGTTGTGATTTCTGAAATTAAAATGTTGTTTATGAAAATATTTTTAGTTTAGAAATGAAAGGAAATTGCATGGGGTAGGGGGCGCCTATTTTAGGCGGGGAAGTTGTAATTTTTTTTTTTTTTAGTTGTAATTTCTGGAAATAAAAATATTGTTTATGAAAATATGTTTAGTTTAGAAATTAATAATTAAAAAACTTTGTTAATTATGGTGTTTTATAGTAGAAAATTGCATATGTTAGAGTAGAAATGGGTTTGTGTAGTGCTGAAAATGCCAAATTTGAAATGAAAGGGGCGCCTAATTTAGGTGGGGCGCCTAATTTAGGCGCCCCACCAGTGGTGGAGGCGCTTAATTTAGGCGCCTACACCTTACGTGTGGTTACTATAAGGCGCCTAATTTAGTTTCTTAAAATAAAATATTTTAATTTCTTTAGTTTAGGAAATTATTATTATGACATTTTGTTAATTATGGTGTATTAAAGTAGAAAAATGTGTAAATGCGAAAAATTTATGATATATAATATAATACAGTTAACGAACTTTAGAAAAATAATTAGAAATCTTTAAACGCATAAAATTAGTGTATGTAAGTGATTTTTCATATTATTACATAATTAATATTAATGAAATATTATACTTATAATTGAAGATGAGTGGACGAGACAAGGGCAAAGCTAAGTCATCTTTGCCTACTGCTTCGGGTCATCGTCATCCTCATGAGAGAGGAGTGACGATCTCGTCGAGGAAGGCTAGAGATGACCTTTTGAGGAGCACTCAGTCTTCATCAGGCTCAGAAACAGAGGAGGTAGCGGAAATTCCTCCTTTGTCCTTTGCAATGCCTACTCCGATCATTATGAATGTTGGGGCGTGGATACCTCACCCACCTTGGACAGGCGATCCGATGGCGGGGAACGAGCAGCAAGAGGCGGGTGATTATTATGAGAGTCGGGAGGAGCATCCATCGACAGGCCCAGAGGAGGGTCGTGCTTCTAGGGGATGCAGACCACGTACCTCTCGTGGTCGGTTTGCACGTTCTTCAGATGGAGCATCGTGCAATGCTGAGGGTTCTGGGAGTAGTAGGACGACCAAGAGGAAGGTCACGGAGGATGACACTACATGGCTAGTACGTGACGCTAGGCCAGGTGGGCCGGTGGATGGTAGTGTCATACCGAGTTTTGGAGGGCACATAGCGGCACGAATTTGGGCTGCAGAGGAAGAGAGGACTATGTTGAAGTGTCATAACCGGGAGAAGACGTGCAAGAAGCTTCAGGCATGGTACGCTGGTATGAGTTCCGAGCTTCAGGGGATGATACAGGCTACTGGATTGAGTCACTTGCCTGATATTATGTTTGATCATTTGGATCAGCCGTTGATATGTGCGTTTGTCGAGAGGTGGCAGCCGGATACAAACTCTTTCCACCTCCCTTTCGGAGAGATGAGTATCTTGCTCCACGATGTGAGTTCTATTCTCCATATCCCATCAGATGGATTGATTGCGGGTGACTTTGGTACATGGGATGACGTGAAGAGTTCATGTGCAGAGCTCTTTGGGATGGAAAGGAGCGCCTTTTTGAAGGCGCATTGGGCCGGTGGTGGTGTATACATTGATTCTTTGATACAGAGATGTTCTGCTACGGATCGGAGTACGACCCACCAGTATCGAGGTTTTATGCTGACCCTCCTTGGTGCCACTCTATTCGTTGATAAGAGTGGCAATCGAGTCCGTCCGTTACCACTATCGTTTTTGTCATGTCTCCCGAGGGATGTGAGTCGGTATTCTTGGGGTGCGGCTACATTAGCGTACCTATATAGGCAGCTTGGTATAGCTAGTCGTGCTGATTCAGCACAGATATGTGGTTGTCTCACGCTTTTGCAGGCATGGATTTACGAGTATTTTCCTATGTTCCGACCGAATCGGACTAGGAGGATGGTTCCTGTAGGATCTGCTTCGGCAGTTTGTTGGGATGTTCGGCATGAGAGCAGGGGGATTGACCGCCTACTGATTATTCGACAGGCATTGGATCAGATGAATGCCATGCAGGTTGATTGGTTACCATATGGTATATGTCCGGTATCGGCTTATCCTCGGAGCACGTACTACGGGTGGCTGCGATACTTGGATATTATTGAGCCGTATATGTCCGACCGAACTTTACGCCAGCTTGGATTCATTCAGGAGGTCCCTCACGGCATCTTGGAGCCGGAGTCTTGCTATAGGCCTTCTGCAGGGGATAGGTACAGGGTCGATTTCTCATTTCTAGCGCAGCGGTGAGACGTGGTCGATATTTCCCCGTTCTTCACAGCTTATGTTGGGTCCTCTTACGAAGGCGCGGATCCATCCCTCTCGACAGATGCTTTCTTGCAGTGGTATATCACCTACTCCCATCCTTACATCATTAACCCGACTGAGTTGCCTGATGGTGATGTTGATGGTGGACACGCATCACAGTATGAGGCGGGTTTGGTGCCAGATCGGGTATGTTATATTCTATAGTTGATTGAAATTAAGTGTTTACAAATTATATATTATATTCTAATAGTTTGACCTATGTACTAATATATGCAGGTGTTGACTGAGATGTTCCTGTTGATGGAGCCGTTTTTTGAACGGGACACTAGCCATCTACCTGCTGATTTTCGAGACTTATTTGACGGTTTGATGGGGTGGTATGATACATGGAACTGTACACGTGGTGTGGCCCCACGCCGCAACCCTCACCCATTTCCACCCCCCTAGTCCATCTATGTATTTTCGACGATTTGTATTCTTATTTTCATTTCAACTATTTTTCAATGTAATGGGATTTGTATTTATATTTTCACGTAACATGGATTATTTAGTTATAGTTATGCGTATGATGTGTAGTTTGAATTTCATTGTGTTTTATACTATTACATGATTTAGTTTGAATTGCATATTAAGTAGATCATAATAATAAACAACTTTAATAGATAGGACAAATTTATAACATTAATATTTACAACTTATTTACGTGTTCCCATAATGAACATTCCATGCATTAACATTAATATTTACAACTTATTTACGTGTTCCCATAATGAACATTCCATGCATTAATCCGTGATGTGTAACGATGCTCCCATCCAATCACAGTATTGTCTCTCAAATGATACCACTGTGCAGCAATTGGGGGCATCGGGAAATCAGGAGCCAAGTGTAGGCGGATATAATGCTGATGAAACGCTCCTAGGTGCAGCATAACGAACTCATAACACGGTCGATCCACATTTGTTGGTGCAGTCAATGGTAGAACAAAGGCAACAACCCCACAAAATACCTCCCGCCCCCATTGTATAATACATCACGGCAGCGGTTGTACAACGTAGCAATGGCATACAAATCGCAACGGACTCTAACCAATGATCTCTACCGCAAGGACCTTGGGTGTGCATGATACGGTATCTCGCCGAGTCCACGTAGTCTCGTCCTCCATAAATATCCTCATAAACGTTTCTCATAGAAATCTCGTTATAAAGGTGTTGACGTGCGTGTGGCCAACGATCTTGGCCACCATTGAAAGCGTCAGCTACACACCTGAATCCGCAATTCCCATCACCTACGACGTCGTTCCATGAGACTAGAAATGGGAGGATGGCATTGGGTATGTTATCCTTGTAAGGAAAAGGTCCTGGTTGCGTTTCAATTATTTCCGCTGCAAATGTATCTGTTGCACCTGAATCTGGTATATAAATAAGAGTTAGTTAGGCACTTCACACTACAAATGGTAAATAACATAGCAAATAAATTTTCACATAAATAAAAAAGTAAATATATGTACCTCCATCTCTGGTAGATTGAGTCGTCTGAGTTGTACGAGTACGACTAGTAGACCGTGATCTATCCCGAAACTGGCGCTGCACATGTTCGAACAAGCTCGGGTCACGTCTAGTAGATGATGAGCCACGAGGTCTACCTCTCCTGGTAGTAACTACATGAGGCTCCTGAACTCCCTCATCCTCTGGGTGTAACTGCTGACGAATAAGGTCAACTATACCTCTCCTTATTGCTGGATCGCACTCAGAAAGTTCGGCAAGTAATCCCTGAAGGTATTCAACATCCTGATCACACTGACTAACATAATCTGTTGCATTTACACCATCTCCCATGACCAAAGTCTTGAAGAAAGGATGAATATGGTCAAGATACAAACCTCCGTATTCGTTAATAGCCAACTGTATCGCACATGCGCATGGGATAGCAAAAGTAGACAGAAGCTGACAACCACAATAATCAAACACCCCATCTCCTAAGTTGAGGCGTTTAGTGTTTTCCAACTTCAGCAAATTCAAACAGTAATGTGAGACATGACCAACCACATGAGAAAAAGGTTGTACCATATGTTGCCTACCAATTCTGCCCCTAGATTTCTCTAAGCCATCCTTGATCTTGATCATTTGGCTATCAACGAACAAATTAACACGTGACCAAAGTGTATCCAATGCACAAGTGGAAGTTTGGAGCCAGGCTTTGAGAGCTGCATGTGCACTCTCTACTCTACACGTCGTTGTGTTCCCAAAATGAAGCACGTCATTGGTCCATGCTTTCACAAACTTGGTCTTATGGGGATTCAACCACGTTGTCTCAACATAAGTAATAACGGGTTGCTTCCACCCCCAAGCGTCCTTCAAATTTCTCAATGCAACCTCATATTCATCCTCTGTGTTTGCATTTAGCACATTCCACCAATTACCAGCACGAAAACGCTCTCCAAATGACTTGGCCCCACATATAGTGGTAACTCGTGCCTCCACATCTTTGTTAATATGCCATGTACAAAGAAGATGGGCAGTATTTGGAAAAACTATACGAATGGAGCTAACTAAACCCAACTCACGATCAGTAAATATGACATTGGGGCTCACATGATTCCCAAGTACATTACGTAGGCACTCTAACACCCAACGGTAACTCGTGCAGCCTCATCCTTCACTATGGCATAGGCGATGAGGAAGTTCATATTTGTCGGTGCCACACCAACCAACTCAATGCAAGGCATACCGTAACGATTCGTCTTATACGTTGAATCGATGCCAACAACCCAAGGATATGTACGAAATGCGTTCGTACCACCGGGATGAGACATGAATGCATGAGTAATAACTCCATCATCATCTCGTAATGACCATGACACATAGTTTTTCAAGCTAGCAAGGTGCAGAAAATTTTCAGCTGAAGTCCGCTCTTCACGGCCTTCCATCTTGTAAAAATACCTTTCGTTGTATATATGCTTGATCGTTTGGTGAAGATGGGGGTATGCCTCTGTTACAGCAGCTTGAATGTTTCTTGGTGCCGTCTCAGCATCACTCATTTGTCGAACCATTCGCCTAGCATCATCATCGAGCCCACTTGTCCGTCCCGTGGCCCTCCGCATATACTATGAATGCGTGATTGTGAAACCCATATTGACTTTTGGGAATCCGCACACGCCATTGCTCCCCCAAAACCAAGTTAATCCTAAATGGACATCCACAATACTTTGTTGATGTATTAGGCCGTATCACCTTTCTTGGGTCTACCTTATCTCCCTTGTGTCTCGTCCCCGAAAACATTTCAAATAGCAAACGCGGGGACCATTAGCATTCTTCTTATACGAGTCAATAACCAATTCAAACCCTATGGCAACCGCTATTTCATTAAGACGATCGTACGCCTCTTTAACCATATTGAATCTATCACTTATGATAAATCTATTATGATAATTAACCCCGTCTCCATCATTGCTCGAGTATGGAACTTATTAAAATACAAGTCATAATTCAGCGATAAACCGCAAAAAACAACATTGGCAATTACTTGGACATGCGCCCTAATAAGACGCCCGTTATATATTTATTAAGCAAAAACTATATAACGCCTATATTTTCATGCAATTTTAATTTAAGGTGAGTTTAATAATTATTCTTATATGCAAAATAATATTATTTACTTGTAGTTTTCACTATTTAAATTATTTATGTCTACTATATTATAACTATTCTAATATGCTAAAAATCTTAATATAACTACTATAATATGCTAAAAATGTAGATAAAATGCATATAATATATCATGTTCCTACTACATATGAACGTAGTCAATTCTATCATGTAAATTTTACATATATTCTACATTTCTACTTCATATGAACATAGTTAATATCACGTAAACATATTATTCGAAATGTACATGTCATTTGGCAAATGACTTTATTAACCATGCTAAAACTACATATATTACAAATTTAAACCTATAATCTTTCAATAAAAACTATATTAACCATGCTTTTTACGAAAGAAAAATTTCGTAAATCGGCCGACCGTTGGTCGGCGCCTAAATTAGGCGGCTGACCATCTGGTCAGGCGCCTAAATTAGGCGGCTGACCATCTGGTCAGGCGCCTAAATTAGGCGGTTGACCAGGTGGTGAGCCGCCTAAATTAGGCGGTTGACCATCCGGTCAACCGCCTAAATTAGGCGCCCGACCACTGGGTCAACCGCCTAATTTAGGCGCCCGACCAGATGGTCGCCCGCCTAATTTAGGCGCCTGAGGACCTTTTCACGCCAAAAAAAGTACTTACATTGTCTGCCATGAAGCCGGAGTATGTTTTTCTTCTTGGTCACCGCCGGTCAAAGTTGGTCAACGTCGGTGTTTCAGTGGTCAAAGCCGGAAATATTGAGAGAGCATGAAAGTAAAAAAAAAAAATTTTCAATGTGGGGATGTGTGGAAATGAGGAAAGTGAGAAAGAGGAAAGTGAATAAAGTAAGAGAAAGAGGAAAGTAAAAGGCAAACAAAAATACATGTATAATACTTGTACATAGGGCGTTAGTAAGCAAAAAAAATGGCGTCGTTTAGCAATTCTCAAAAATAAACAGAAAGGGAATAGAAAGAGGAAAAATAGAGAGACGAAGAATGAAACCCTAAAAATAGCGTTAAAATATCGCGCGATAAGTAAAGTTTAAGAGCTCGCTCGAATCTGCAACCCGGAAAATTCTCTCCTGTTTATCTCTCTTCTATATCTCTGCTGTAAGTTTTGGATTATTTCTCTTTTTCTCTCTCCTCTCGTTATTTTCTCATCCCAAATTTATCATATTTTTCAAACATTATATTATTATTATATACTTGGACCAGTTGATTACATTATTTAAGTGACATAGGAAGTCAATTCATTTGCTTGATCTGATGATAAATTATGATCATTAATATTGTTATTATGGACTGCTAACATCTCAATAAATAATTTTTTGTATAAATTATGAGTTTGGAGTTGTTTTGTGAAGGAAATACTATCAGAAATTTGGGCAGGTTTTGGTTGAAATTAATTGAAATTAAATGGTTTCATGTGCGTAGGGATGGCAACAGTGTTGCTCATCATTTCGCATGACTAGTGCCTTTTGGTATTGAGCAAAGATGGGAGAAACATGTTCCTTTTGAAATAGTTCCGTATGTACTTATGGATAATTTGTCCCTCCCTTAATGCATTTCCTGGCACTTTTCCCCTAAAAAAAAACAATGAATTTAACAAATACGAAGAGGAATTCTAAAAGAGGATCAGTGCATAATACTCATATGACTTATTGATATGAGTTCGAGTTTCGGGTTTTTCTTATAGTTTCGTGTTCGTGTCATGTCAGTTTTGATTGTATTGTCGTGTCTTGTAAGAGATTGCGGGGGCAATTTTTTTTTTGAGGGGGGAGAGGGGTTTGATTTGGTAACAAGGCCTTTTTGGATTGTTGCCACATTATTTGGAATACGTGTTCTGGAACACACCTGATTAGCTCAAACCATGAACATGGTTAAAATTAGCTTATGATGTAATGTAATAGGATGATTGATGAGTCAAGGGTAGATTGGTTTCTATAATCTTTAATGATGTGGATTACTCACTACTTAATGATACCAAAGTATTTGGAGCTGCTAATGTTATAAGTTTTTGCTTGTCTTGTATTAATGTGCAAAAGGGCTGATCCCTTGCTCCGTATATAAGTCGAGATCTAGCTGCATAGAGCTGGGTTCTTCAGTTACTACAGATGATTATCCAAATATAATCCCTGTGCTATGAACTTTCTCCTGAAGGCTACAGGAAGCATAGTGTATGGTTTCAATTAACAACACCTACAAGTTAGTGTCTAAATCCGAAAAAAGAAATAACTTGAAAGTATAATCTCTTGAGTAAGATGCAAAATGCTCTCAATTCTGTTGTACTGAAAATGTTGAGATACTAATGCAGGCTGCAGTTGCCATAAACGCGGAATAGATGGTTACACATTTTGGTATCAGTCATCAGAAGTATGTGTCCTTTTTTTTCATTAAATCAGAATGCATGAATAGAGTGTGTTACAAGAACTCATGGTTATACAAGACTGATTTGTAATTCTTTTATTTTAGTGGTTCGAGAGAAGGATGTATGCTGGGAGTATGCTGATAAGTTGGATGGGAATAAGGTGAGATGCAAATTCTGCTCAAGGATTTTGAACGGAGGCATCAGTAGATTGAAGCATCATTTATCTCGGCTTCCCAGTAAAGGGGTAAATCCATGCAGCAAAGTAAGGGATGATGTAAGTGATAGAGTTAGGACTATCATTGCAGCAAAAGAAGATAGAGAAATCCCTCTTTCCAAGAAGCTAAAGCTTCCAGAAACTACTTCTCCGGGGAGTATCCCTCCAAGTAAACCTCTCATGTTTCCGGAGACAACATCTCCCATTGCAAAAGTGCTTCCTGTGTTGAGCCATATTGATAGCTCTTCCACTTCAAGTGACCAAGAAAATGCAGAGGAAAGTATTGCTTTGTTTTTCTTTGAGAATAAGTTGGATTTTAGTGTGGCAAGATCGTCTTCTTACCAGCTAATGATTGAAGCGATAGGAAAATGTGGTTCTGGATTTTCCGGTCCTTCTGCAGAAACACTGAAGACTACATGGTTGGAGAGAGTTAAGTCCAAAATGGATGTAGGATTGAAAGACACCGAGAAAGAGTGGGTCAGAACAGGCTGTACCATTATTGCAGATACATGGACTGATAACAAATCACGAGCAATTGTGAACTTTTTGGTTTCATCCCCGTCAAGAACCTTCTTTCACAAGTCGGTGGATGCTTCTTCATACTTCAAAAACATAAAATCTTTGGCTGATTTATTTGATTCTGTCATTCAAGAAATTGGCCCTGAGAATGTAGTGCAGATAATTGTTGATGGGGCGCTCAGTTATTCTGGTGTTGCAAACCATATTCTTCAGAACTATGGCACGGTCTTCATTTCTCCATGTGCTTCTCACTGTGTAAATTTGATACTGGATGATTTTTGCAAGATTGATTGGGTGAATAGGTGTATTGTACAGGCACAAACCGTCACAAGATTTATCTATAATAGTACAACATTGCTTGAGTTTATGAAAAATTTTACAGCAGGCCAGGATGTACTTAGAACTGGCATTACCAAGTCTGTTTCCAACTTCCTCTCTCTGCAAGCGCTTTTTAAGCAAAGGAGTAAGCTGAAGCTTATGGTGAATAGTGCAGAGTATTCTGTTACCTCTGCTTGTGTAAGTAAACAACAGAGCATATCTTGTGCAGCAATTTTGGATGATAACGAATTTTGGAAAGCAGTTGAAGAATGTATTGCTGTTTCTGAGCCATTCCTAAGAATTTTGAGGGAAGTAGCAGATGGTAAACCTGCAGTTGGGATAATTTATGAGCTGATGACAAAGGCCAAGGAATCAATAAGAACATATTATATTATGGATGAGAGCAAGTGTAAGACGTTCTTAGATATAGTGGACAAGAAGTGGCATAACCAGCTTCATACATCATTACATTCAGCTGCAGCATTTTTGAATCCTTGCATCCAGTATAACCCTGAAGTCAAGTTCTTGGCTGCTATAAAAGAAGACTTCTTCAATGTATTAGAAAAACTGCTTCCGACACCTGAGTCAAGGCTTAATATCACTAATCAGATTCTTTTGTTTCAGCGAGCAACCGGAATGTTTGGGTGTAACCTGGCAAAAGAAGCACGTGATACAGTTTCACCTGGTATGTATCAGTTTGCCATTGTAGAAACTTGTCTGCAACATAATTCATTTGTCAAGGAGATGAATCGTCTGCTTTACCTAAAATCCCTCATTCTACATCATACTGTCAATTTTTTTTCCAGTTAACATCATAATGTCCTTCTAAAATGAAGATAAAGATTCATTAATCTTTGGCTTTTAAATTATTTGGGCTAAGTTAAAGTAACTCATCAAATTACTACTCTTTCTATGTGTGTATCTGATGAGGGTGAATTTGTGACCAGCTATTGGTTATTGAAAGGGTAAGACTGTTTACATCTAATTCTCCTATCGATCGATCGAGTGAGGATTGTCTTTAGAGGAATTGGGTTAATTGTCGGCTAGAAAAGTATCTGGACGCGAAAATGGATCCATACTTATTATGGCCTTTATCAGAGTTTTGTAAGCTTAGTTTAACTTTTACAGATTCTCATTTTGATGTTAGTTTGAATTTGAAGTCAAGGAGGTGATGTTGATGTAGTTACTTTTTCATCATGTATAGTTGTGTTTGAACCCTAAAGTTATCATTCAGCCAATCTAAGAGTGCATTGAAGTTAATCTATTCTGAAACATCTACAGGAGAATGGTGGGAGCAATATGGGGATTCAGCACCAGTGTTGCAAAAAGTAGCCATAAGAATCCTGAGCCAAGTTTGCAGTACTTCAGCATTAGAGAAGCAATGGAATACGTTCCAGCAAATACATTCTGAAAAGAGGAATAAAATCGACAAAGAAGCACTGAACGATCTCATCTACATAAATTACAACCTCAAGTTAGGAAAACCCAAGAACAAGACCTTTGATGTGGATCCAATCCAGCTTGATGACATTGACATGACTTCAGAGTGGGTGGAAGAAATCGAAACTCCAAGCCCAACTCAGTGGCTTGATCGTTTCGGGTCTGCCTATGATGTAAGTGACTTAAACACAAGACAATTCAGCGCCGCGTTTTTTGGTACAAACGACTTCGGCTTATGACTATAGAACCAAAAACCGCGATTGTATCATGTACATTTCATCCCCTTATAGTATAGTTGTAGGTATACCTTGTATCAACAATTGTAGCAATGAAAACCTTTGTACCATCTGCTCCAGAAGAAACATAATTTTTCCAAATTATGTAAAGTTTATGCAACTCACAAGCATAAGAATCAGAAACATCATTGGGAAATCCATGTGCTTTGTTTTGCAATTGGGAGAGAGTAAAAGTTTTATTAGCCTCAGAAATTCTACATCTTTCTATTCATGTAAACATTGAATCCTTTCTCAACATATCATCAAATTTGAAGCATAAAAAAAATGGTACACCAAAAACCAGGGCTGAAGACTGAAATTTCAAGTGCATTCTAAAACTGAACAACTTCAAGATTCACATTCTCCACCATTTCACAGAAGATATCTCACTCAATCATCCTCGCCGGAGTCGCCACTCGATTCGAGAGAACCCATTTCAGCCATCATTTTATCTCTATTCTGCATTTGCCTTTCCACAGCAACCATGTACAATCCTATATAATTCAAAGTAAAAAACCAAAAAAGGCCAAAAAAAAGTAAGAAATTTTCTCAGAGATAAACAAAAATAAAGATTTGTTTTTTTTTTTTTTTAAAAAGTACTTGTATTTACCAACTGCACTTCCAAGAGCACAAAGCCAGAGAAGCCTCATTGACCATTTATCAGGTATTGTTCCTCTTGTCATTTTTCTTTTCTTCTCTGTCATAAAATTTCAGAAAAATTAATAAAAATTAAAAACCCAACAAAAAGACAGTTTTTTTATGCAATCAAAATCATAAAAGCATCAAATCTTCAATTGCTTAAACTACAAACAGTTGTAAACAATTCAACAGAACTCTAAATATCAGCCAAAAGATGATTATAATTTGACAAAAATGATAACAGATTACGATAATAAGGTGACAAGGTTGTGAAAATGAAATAAAATTAGTAAAGTTATGACCTAGAGTTAGGTTTATTTCAATTTTGAGATGATTAAATAAAGTTAGGATGGAGCAGAGAGACATTAGAAGATAGAGAAATATGAGTACCTTTTGGGTTGTTGGTTGGAAGAGCGAAATCGGGGTTTTTTGATTTGGAAAATTTAGAGCTTTAGTTCACTTGGAGGTTCAGGGTTTAGAGCTCAAAACTATTCTCGCTCTTTTTCTATTGCAACAATTATCACCTTCGATAGTTTTACGGCTATTGCAATAATTTTACTTTTGGTAAAAAAAAACTATAAATGACAATATTACCCTTACTCTATCTTTCTTAAACCATCATTAATAACTCAAATTGCCTTATAAAGTTGTTTTTTTACTGTTATTTCTCTCATATGCTAGTTAATTAAAGGAATACATTTATGCTAAATTACCTACTTTTTCACTTTCTTAAAACCCATTCCCAAACCCGTTATTGCAATAGAAGAAGAACGGAGAAAGTAGTTTTTTTAGGCTTGGGCTACGCCTTAGGTAATTATATTTTTTATTTATTAATATTTTACATTAAAATGGTTACACCAGATAACACTTGGTCTAGTGGTTAGAGAGTGTCACATAACACCATTCCTTTTTTTAGGAACAACTTTTAATATATTAGATAATATAATTTCAATTGTTTTGTGTTTAAAAGATAATTTCATTTGTTATTATTTCTTCCACTTCTTTTACAGTCTGTTTGGTTCATTTTTAGTAAAGGAAAGGAAGAGAAGAGAAAGCAAGGGAAGAGAAAGGAAAAAAGACGGAAGGGAGGAAGGAAAAACTAAGCTTCTCCTGTTTGGTATAAATTTTCTCTTTCCTCCCAAATTCCCCCACTTTTGGGAGGAAAGGAAAGTGAAATTTTATTAAAGAGTCTTCCTCCCAATTCCTTCCATTTCCTTTCACTTAATTTTTTTTAAATGAACCAAACATTGGAATATAATAAATTTCTTTCCACTTCCTTTCTTTTCCTTCCAAATCCTTTCTTTTCCTTCCAAATCCTTTCAACCAAACACACTGTTAGATGCGACATTACTTTTACAAGCGAAATATGATAAGCCTAAAATAAGAAACATTGTGCATAACTTTTTAAGAATGATAAAACACCTAAATTATGGGAAATAAGGACAATGTGAATAAACACAAAATGGATTTGAGATATTTGGAAACTCTAAATTGAGGTAGCATGTATTGTAGAACATCTTACACACTATCTTAAATTCCCCTCAAATAAAACAATCATATTAAATTAAGTTATACAAAACCGAACTTTGCTACTAATAGTAGTGTTAGGATATAATAATGATAATGCTATTACAGAAATTCATATTTGACCACACCAGACCAATTCTGATCGAAACAATTATCGTCAAACCAGATTTTCTATCACTTTGTTTTCTAAACCTGAAATAAGGTGGTCCAATATGAATCTATCAAGACACGGTATGGTTGGATATGATACGGTTTGGTTTAGTCTCCAGCTCAGATTGAACTTTGACCACATTTCACTAATTTAGAAGAAAAAAGCATTATAGAATCATATTATTTTCGATTCATCTCCACAAGTATTCTTCAAAAATCAATTTCCACAACTTTAACTAATTCAAATATATTCAGTTTCTAAAATGCGAAAATAAAAAGATCTAATCGAATCAAATTTGAATTCTATATTTTTTAAGGGGAGTCAATAAATTCTAGCCTGATCCAATATAATTTAAGTGTAACGATAACAAGTATTTTAAGAAAGATAGATAGAGAGAGAAAGTCATTGAGCACCACTATTTGAATAGAAACCATTTATAAAGAAAAAAAATATGGATATTTTAAGGAAAAATGTAGCGATCCACCAATTTTTTAATGCTATTTTTTTTAGAAAAACTTTTCAAGGGAATTGTAGGAAGTTTAAGAACAAAAAGATGTCTATCTATAATATGTAGTAAGTAATATGATATTTCCATTTTAGGAAAGTGTAACAAATATTACTAAACAGAAGAAGTATATCTGTAAATTAAGGCAAAGGGGGCATAGCCTTATACAGTTATACCACATCCAATCTTATAAAATTCAGACCTTCCAAGTAAAGAGATCAGACTCATCAGAGCCTTAGTTGACAACACCAAAATAATACCTGCACAATGTAATCCTTCACTTGCATATCTAACAAACCTTGCATAAGCCATAAAGTTACAGATCAATAAAGTCTTCTCAGTTACTATACAATATCAGAATTCAGAGCAATACATCTAAGAGGGAAGAAAACATCATTTAGATTTATATACACCTACAAAATTGCATTTCGATAGCATACAAATTAACTTACATCTAAGAGAGCAAACAACACACAAATATATACACTCTAAGAACTAAGAAGTCTATTTTAGTACAAACTGATTCAGTGGCAACTGTTAGCCATAATTTAAGGTCAAAATTCATGGGACACACACAGCAAAATCGTTCTCTTCATCAGCTCCTATCTGTGAGGTCTCTGCCAAACAAAATCTCTGAGTAGACTGAGTTATCTAATATCTCCACGGGTTCCCATTTTCTTCGCCTTGCTAGTGGACTCCATTCGAGACTACATTGCTTACTCTAGATTGCAAGTTCTCGTTATTGATATGAGACATCTTTTGATGTTCTGTCTTATCAGAACCCATTTCATTTCCTTGTCCTTGCATATTTTTCAACTTGTCCTACATCAAATTTAACAACACCACAACTAAGTCATAAAAAAGGTCACTTGTCACACATAATATTGATATATACTTGTTGTAATATTCTATGTAAACAGTGAACGGATAAAACGGCCTTTGTATTTTGCCGCCCATGATTAGACACTTCACCTGCATAATAACTGCAAGTGATATGATGTATCACCGGGTGAATTATTCACCCGGCACTATATATACCGCACTTCGCGGGAGAAAATGAATAACACAACAACAAGAGCATACACTCCAATCTTGCTTAAAATCTCTCTATAATATAACACGTTATCAGCACCATTCGCTCTACTATCAAAAGGTAGTTCTTCTCAATTGCTACTAATTTTTTTTTCAAAAAAAAATGGATCACCAGTGTAATGGGATTAATACTATTCTAAACAATGCATCTCTTTATAGTATATATTTTATCATAGAACGTAATAGTGTACCTTGTACCACAAATCCGGCACGAGGAGTTGGTAGTGCACCCCACCGCCATAATACTCACGTTAATAGCCATGTCGGCGAACGCCGACAAACCACCGTCCCTAACCTCAATGATAACCCTCCTCCGGAACCACCAACTGAAATCCGGCAAACTCCTAATAATAATAAAAGGAGTAGGGACGATGAGGGTCCTTCCGTCAGCAGCAAGCGACGGCAAAGTAATTAATTGGCGGTATTGGCTCGGCCACCGCCAAGCAAGTCACGCCACCTTCATGGAGGGCAAAGACCTTGCATTTAAAGCCGCCTATATGGACGGGCTATATGAACGGGCTATTCTGTTGAACTTGCCCGCCTAAATGGACTGGCTCCGCCGCCTGGATGGACGGCTAATACTACGAAGAAGATGAATTTTTGGCCAGAAAATAGCTATAATGGTGGAGTTACCTGCTACCTTTTTCTTGTTTGTTATTTTTCATGGAATTTATGTCTTGTATCTATTTTATTTTGCTTTTAACTGTGAAAAAAAAGGAGGGGGGGAGAAAGCTTTGAGACTATGTACAAGAAAATGATGAAAGAAGTAGCTAGACTTCTTTGCACCGAAATGAAGCTAGCTTATAAGTACCAGTTTTTTAATTTGTTTTAAATTCTGGCAGCAATTTCCAATGTTAACTACTACTAGTTCCAAAGCTAATGCTAACCATCAACCTGCATTTCTGTCTTGGCACTTGGAAACTTGTTTGTCATGTAGTGTAGTATACTAGTATAGCCAACGTCCCACTACAAATGAATCCTCCACTTAGTGTTCTTTTTAAACACACAAAAAAACAAAAGGGGGGGATTCAAAGTGTTAGAACAAAAAAAAGTAATTTAATGCTTTCGTTTTTTTTGTGCCTCACTTGTCATACTGATGTTTTTTTTGGACTTAAAAGCATAGATAAAGGCCACTTTAGACAATAAATGGTATGACTAGTATCTAATATCTCAAACCATGAGTTAGTTATAAATTATAACCATACGTTAGCTACATATACTCTATTTTTCTGTTTTGTCAGCACGTTACGTAAAATTTACGTATTACATATCAGTATATATCTTACCTGTTAAATGTGAATAGTGTTTTTACACCACTATAAAAGGGACTTTAACCCTTCTCACTTTCTCGTCCGCCTCCCTCACTCACTTCTACCCCATAAAATTTTCTCTCTCATAAAATTTCACAAATTTCATCTCCACTATCTTCGGCCACCATGTACAATGCCAGAAACCGCCGCCCTCAAAACGACACACCAGATCTTCTAGAATCTTTCAAACAGTTGAAGGTCATGTTTTACTGGGGAATGATACTTATAACAGTTTTAGTAGGAATTATTGTAATTCTGTTTCTGCATATTGTAAAACGCAATTATAATGCTTAATTATGCAATTTTTCTTCTATTTATATGCCATTAACACATGTGATTTATTTTTGGACATGATAGTCACATTCTAATTAAACGTTGTCATAATCTTGAAAAAAAAAAAATATGCAACCTTTTTATATATATTTATTGTTCACTTTTCATGTTATTATCATGTTTCGAACCCCTAACCTCTTGAACGGTTAAGGATTCTCGGACCACTATGGCTTGCATCCCAGTGTGATTTTCTTTCGGAACTCTATATATTTATGCATTAATTTTCTACTAATACTTTTAAAACATCGCATGAACTCAGAAATGGCTCGACTTGCAAACCGAGATTTTGAGATCCTTGAAGCCTCAGGCCAAAGGTACCTAGAATGGAGGGTGGATGCAAAAGCTTACCTAAAGTCACTTAGCCTCGACCATACCATTGTCGAAGGTGGTGCCACTACCCCTTTGGAGCAAGCGGAAGCATTGGTGTATCTCAAACACCATATACATGAAGAGCTCAAATCTGAATACATCCTTGTGGAAAATCCCAAAGAATTATGGGATAACCTAAAGGATAGATTTGAGCATTTACAAAGAATTATCGCTCCAAGGGCCCAACATGAATGGTCAGTACTCAGGTTCCAGGACTTTGCATCAGTACGCGAGTACAATTCTACGATACTTCGCATCACCTCACGGCCTAAAGTTGTGTGGAGAATACGTGTACGAACGAGCCATGATTGAGAAAACCCTCTCCACTATGCACGCCAATAATGTTGTTCGGCGAAGAACAATATCGTGAAAGGCGTTGCCAAAAGTTACGCGACCTAATTGCCATCCTTTTGGTTGCGGGAACGTAACAACCAAATCCTGCTCTCAATTCATAATCAAAGGCCAGGCGGGTATCGGCGCGAATAGCGGTTGAAACAAATGCCACTAGAGGTGGCAAGCGCCGGAATAAGCGGGGAGGTAACTCAAATTGGAATGGCCAATTCAAAAATAGGGGTAATGGAGAAAGAAATGGCAATAGAAGTGGCGAGAGGAAGAGGACGTCAAACCGGCGCCTCAATAGAGGACGCGGAGGAAGAAACTCCCAACAAAGAACACAAGAGAAATGTTTTAAATGTGGCATTCAAGGGCATTGGGCAAATGAATGTCGCACGCCCAAACATCTTGTGGATCTATATGTGGCCTCTACTAGGGGTCAAGGGAAACGTGGCGAAACAAATTTCGTCCATCGAAACTACTCCGCTCCCGGACCTCGATGTAGCCGATTATCTCATGGAAGATATTTCTAATGTCTAGCCCTCTTATTCCCCCTAAATCAACCTATGATGTTGTTTTGTCACTTTACGTCATGTACTCTTGTCTCACTTGATGTCTCTTGTATCTTGCGTTCCATTTTTATCATTTCATGTAATGTACCTCTTTCTATGAATAAATTTTGTGTTAGATTTTGACAAATTTATGTTTTAATGAAGATAATGACAAACAAAGGCGCCCAACAATGCACGATTGATAGTGCCACCACACATACCATCCCGAGTAACAAGTCATACTTCACTCGGCTCAAGCCAAGAAAAGGCGACCTCAACACCATTGCGAGCCTTGCAAATATGGTTGAGGGCTCAGGAAAGGCATGCATAGTGTTACCTAAGGGAACACACGTCACTATAAACAACGCATTGTATTCAGGTAAAACTCAAAGAAACCTATTGAGTTTCAAAGATCTACGCACAAATAGTTACCATATGGAAACCATTAATGAAAACGGAAAGGAGTACATGTATCTCACTAAATGTGACGATGGCAAGAAAATAATCCTTGAAAGGATGCCATCATACTCCTCGGGATCGTATTTTACTTATATCGACCCAGTTGAAACAAATTTGGTGTCTCACCATAAGGTAGACAACCAAGCAATATTTACTCTGTGGCATGATCGCTTGGGTCACCCAGGAACGAGCATGATGACGAAAATCGTCCGAAGCTCAAATGGGCATCCGTTGAAAAACATACGGGCCCTACAATCAAATGAGCATAATTGTAAGTCTTGTTCCCTTGGCAAATTGATCATAAGACCTTCTAAAAATAAACTTGAAGGTGAAAATCTTGCATTCCTAGAAAGAATCCAAGGAGATATTTGCGGGCCAATACACCCATCATGTGGACCATTCAGATACTTTCTGGTGTTGATCGACGCATCGACACGTTGGTCTCACGTTAGTCTCCTATCAACAAGGAATGTTGCTTTTGCAAAACTGCTAGCGCAAATTACGCGTTTAAGGGCTCAATTCCCAGACTATCCCATAAAGAAAATTCGACTTGATAATGCTGGAGAATTCACATCCCGCACTTTTAATGACTATTGTATGTCAATTGGGATAGACGTGGAACATCCAGTAGCCCATGTTCACACACAAAACGGCCTAGCAGAAGCATTCATAAAGCGATTGCAATTAGTTGCGAGGCCATTACTCATGAAATCAAAACTCTCATCTTCTACATGGGGACATGCTATACTACATCTTTGCGGCTTTACTGCGACTAAGGCCGAGCGCCAAGCATGATCAATCCCCACTACAGTTAGTGGTTGGAAAGGAACCTAGCCTTGCTCACCTACGAATTTTTGGGTGTGCAGTCTACGTTCCCATAGCACCACCACAACGTACTAAGATGGGCCCACAAAGAAGGTTGGGAATCTATGTTGGATTTGAATCACCATCCATCATAAGATATCTAGAACCGTCAACCGGTGACCTTTTCACCGCTCGGTTCGCCGATTGTCAATTTGATGAGACAATTTTCCCAAACTTAGGGGGAGATAAAGTAGGCCCATGTTGGAATGAAATATCATGGAATGCCAAAAATTTATCATATCTTGATCAAAGATCAAATATGTGTGAGCAGGAAGTTCAGAAAATTATACACTTGCAAAACATTGCCAATCAATTACCAGATGCATTCACTGACTCAAAAGGAGTGATAAAATCACATATACCCGCTGTGAATGCTCCTGCAAGGGTTGAAATACCAAGAGAAAAAACAGAAAATCCACTTGCAAATGAATCTGCAACACGCAAAAGGCGTGGAAGACCACTCGGAGCCAAAGATTTGAAACCGAGAAAGTCTAGAAGAATAGAAACAAATAATGAGAAAACTGATGATTCTTCTAAAGTGGAACAATTTTCAAATGACGAAAACGTCATTAACCCCCAAAATGAACTCAAAGAATCGGATGCTACATCGAGGGGAGCGTGAAAATGCTAGCGTCGACAATCACGAAATTTCAATAAATTTTGTCCATTCTAGAAAGCAATGGAACGGGGTAAAAACCCCGATTGATGAAATATTTGCATATTCAATAGCCACGTAAATCACCAGCGATATTGAGGACACCGAACCAAGATCGGTGGATGAATGTCGACGAAGGAGTGATTGGCCTAAATGGAAAGAGGCCATTCGGGTAGAATTGAAATCTCTCAAAAAACGAGAAGTGTTCGGCCCTATAGCCCGGACCCCAAAGGAGTAAAACCCGTTGGGTACAAATGGGTGTTCGTGCGAAAACGAAATGAAAAAAATGAAATCGTACGATACAAGGCTAGGCTTGTAGCCCAAGGTTTCTCCCGGAGACTGGAATTGACTATGAGGAAACATACTCACCGAGTGGTAGATGCCACAACTCTAAGATTCCTCATAAGTATGCTCGCATGCAAAGGACTACAAATGCGCCTCATGGATGTCGTGACAAAGATATCTCTATGGGTCACTTGACACCGATATCTACATGAGAGTCCCGGTAAGGACTTGAACTACTCGAATCCTTGAGGTCAAAACCTCGAAAGCTACATTCCATAAAATTGAAAAAATCACTCTACGGTTTAAAGCAATGCGGAAGGATGTGGTATAACCGTCTCGGTGAATACCTCATGAATCGAGGCTACAAGAACGATCAAATTTGTCCATGTGTCTTCATCAAACAAACCGAAAATGGGTTTGTTATAATTGCGGTATATGTTGATGACTTAAATATCATCGGGACACCCGATGAAATCGAAGAAACCGCTAAATGCATGATGAAGGAATTCGAGATGAAAGATCTTGGAAAGACCAAATTTTGTCTCGGTTTACAAATTGAACACCTAAAGGATGGGATCCTTGTTCACCAATCCAATTACGCCGAGAAAGTGCTAAAAAGGTTCTATATGGACAAATCACATCCATTGAGTTCACCTATGGTTGTTCGTCGCTTAAAAATTGATGAAGATCCTTTCCGCCCTCGTGAAGAAGGCGAGAATATACTCGGTCCCGAAATACCATACCTAAGTGCCATTGGGGCCTTAATGTATTTAGCCATCAATCTTAGACCGGACATTGCATTCTCGGTCAATTTATTAGCTAGATACTGACTCAGAACCTACAAACGAGCCTTTGGAGTGGAGTGAAACACTTACTCCGCTATATACGCGGGACAACGGATATGGGATTATTCTATCCACAAGACGGAAATCCTACCCTTGTAGGATATCTTCGACGCGAGTTACCTGTCGAGATCCAATCAAGGCAAAATCGCAAACGGGTTATATTTTTAGCTATGGAAATACAAGCAATCTCTTGGAAGTCAACAAAACAGGACTCTAACAGACTACTTCATCAAATCAAGTTGAATTAATCGCACTTTATGAAGTTGGTAGAGAATGTGTATGGTTGAGATCTTTGACCCATCACATACTCGGGGAAAGTGGTATAAAAGAGACACAAGAAGGTCCAACTATCATCCATGAAGATAATACCGCTTGCATTGCACAAATTAAAGAAGGCTATATCAAGTGTGAGAACAAAACATATCGATCCTAAATTCTTTTCCACCCACGATTTGGAGAAGGAAGGAACAATCAATGTCACACAAGTTCAATCATGCGACAATTTAGCCGACCTACTCACAAAGGCATTACCAATGAAAGCAATTCCAAGAGCTTGTACACCTAATTGGTCTGCGTCGCCTTCGAGATATACGTTAAATTGAGGGGGAGTCCTATATGTTCTGTACTCTTTTTCCTTCGTCCAAGTTTTTATCCCATAGGGTTTTTCTTGGCAAGGTTTTAACGAGGCAGAAAAGCATATAGGCATCTCAAAGCCCAACTTGTACTCTTTTTCTTTTATGTTTGTTTTTATCCCATTAGGGTTTTTCAAATGTAAAGTTTTTAATGAGGCGGTTGTGATCCCGTAGTATACATTTTAAGATCCGTTCAAGGGGAGTGTTGTAATATTCTATGTAAACAAGTGAACGGATAAAAACGGCGTCGTATTTTGCCGCCCATGATTAGACACTTCACTGCATAATAACTGCAGTGATATGATGTATCACCGGGTGAATTATTCACCCGGCACTATATATACCGCACTTCGCGGGAGAAAATGAATAACACAACAACAAGAGCATACACTCCAATCTTGCTTAAAATCTCTCTATAATATAACATATACCTTGTTTTTTAGGTAAGATGAAGATCCGAAGGAGGATTTGGGGATCCCACTTTGCAAAGGGAAAGAATCAAAATCTTGGTCACAGGGGTGACAGGAGGGCCTCCAACCAACTAGGGCAACCTTGATTCTTAATGAGATTTACCTTGTTGGTACCCAAATAATGCATATATATATGTTGTCTAAAAATTTACTTTTAACTTGAGGTTGGGGATTCAAACCTTGACCCCACAACTTTCTTGGACCAAGAGGCAACAAAGGATGACGAGAAATCGGGAATTTACCATTAGTGCAGCATTTTCTGATCTCAGCTTCTCTGAATCTTCCACTAACTTGTTAATTTCAGATCGAAGGGCCATATTCTCAACATTCAACGATTCAACTTGTTTACCAAGCTCTTCCATTTCAGCCTGCAAAAAGAAAAGTAGCGACACGAGTTACAGGGGCATATAATGTCGAAGAAGAGAAAGATGTACACATCAGAAACTTATTTGATCATCTTTTTTCACCTGCTTCCTCAATCTTGATCTTCTGGCAGATTCTCGATTGGATTGTTTTCTCTTTTCCCGCTTTAGCTCTCTTTCATCCTGGGAAATATTAGCACCAGTGTCAATAACTCGTGCAGAGTTCTTTGGACTACTCTTCTGCAAAAGGGTCCATATAATCAACTGACTTACACAGGTACACTATCTCAAAAATAACAGGTGCAGACTGCAGTATAAAATTAAGCCACACATGAGTCGCAACAACAACAATGCTCCTAAGTCCTAAACCTTATATCCAAGATTGCAGTTGTACAAGAAACTGGCTTACTCCATTCCAAAATAAGCTCCGCTACTAATTTAAAATCTCCCAGAAAAAGTTACTTGTGTATTCACAAACCTCTAGTACTAAAGGACGTTATAAGGATAAAACAACCATGTAATATCGATATATAGAACCCAATGAATGGTAGTTTCCACCCAAAAGCAGAAGGTGGAAGTATGTTTAGGACACAGAAAGTGGACGTTTATTTGAGAGAGAGTAAAAATCTTCAGGATACTTATCGATTCGAAAACATGCATGGGGATGCCTCTCGTGTCGGTTAGAAGTACATATAGAGTACTAAGGATCCTCTTTTTTTTTTTTTACTTCAACAAACATTTCATATCTCCATCCACACACCTCGAGTTTCAATGAGCATATCTGCACCTCTTAAGTCTTATCAGTACTATGCTCCTCAGTCCCCATATGAACACTATCTGAGTAGATATATATACCAACTCAGAACCTCACATAAAGAAATGAAGAAATGTCGAAACATAGTGGCAATCAAGGACCTGTAAGCCGACTCCAGAAGGCCTGGGTACACAAGGTGCAGCAGCATTTACTGCATTTGCATCAGCTCTTGCACTGGGGTAACGATTCATCTCCGGTTTGGGCATAGGAGAGCTTCCCATAGGTATTACAGAAGCCATTGGGATGCCTGGAACTACATCGTCCATCTGCATATTACACGTGCCTTAGCACATGCAGATCACCAGTTAAACTAATCAGCACCAGAAATTAAGTGTCTAGGGCACAACAAACTCACTACATAAGAACAAAATGCATGTGCAGATCGTCTTATATGTCCAACAGTGATAACAAGATGTTCCAATTTGAACTTGAGCCCTTATATTCCCGACAATTGACAAAAATTAGTGAGATAATAGGCCAGAAAGTAGGTTAGAGTGCGCTTGTACCTGTGTCCAACACCCCATTACAAATTCTACTATTATTGTCCTCCTGACAAAAAAATATATCAATTAGAGGCTACACATATGACATATGAACTCAAGAATCCTACTAAGAGAGAATGAACCCTTACTCTTGCTGTACTGTCATCACTTCTATCACAAGAACCTTCAGTTCCACAATTCGTGCTATGCAAAAGCGTGATGAAAAACAGCATTAACTTTTTCTTCAGATGAATTAATGACTACAGTCACGAAAGAATCGGACAGTAGAACTAGACAGTACTTTATCATTTCGACCATCAGTAACAGTAAAAAGTGCGAAATCAGAGGTATCACAGCTTCTCTGAATCCTTGACAAACAAACTTGATGTTGTCCAACAAAAAAACTCAATAGCAGGCAGTAGACACACCAAGCCAATCAAGGTCAAGAAACGTAATAGTCTATGTTTAAAGAAATTATATAGAGTCATGCAAATTGTAAACATAAACAAACCTCAACTATATATAGTTGTGCATCAATGATAATGTATCGGTTTATCAGCCCATAATGTTCTGTTATATAACTCATATACTGAACTAGCTAGCTAAGAAGCTTCCTGTGTAGAAGAGCTTAATATCATTTTCATCGAACATATGGAAAAGCGCGATGAATCATTTTTCAAATTGAGGAACAATTATCAGAACTGCATTTTAATCAAGTACCTTATACGTCCACAAATTTGAGTTACGAACAACTAAATAAAATTACACTTTCCCTTCCCATCAAAGTAATTATTTTATTATGGGGGGAAAAAGGATCCTTACTTAGACATGTTCATCTCAACCAAGTAAGAACTGCTCTGAGATCCAGTAATCAAAAACTCGTCCGTTCCGTTACAGAACGGCCGTTCTGTAACGGATTTCAGACCCACCGTTCCGAGAAACGCCGTTATAACGCCGGGAGTTGGAATTCACACCAAACTCGCCGCGACGCCGTTCCGTAACGGTGGAACGCCGTTCTGTAACGGTTTTTTTATATAAGAACGCCCGTTATTTCTGAAAAAAGATAAAGGAAGAAGAAGAAGCGAAAGAAAAAAGAGGCTCATGATCATTAGATCTAACTTAAACTGAAAATTTAAATCTTACCTGATCATTAGACCTCAATTTCGATCAAAACCCCTCAAGTAATTTCATTTAATTACTTCAGATTGCAGTCTAAAATGGAAACCCTAATTTAAAAAAACCCTAATATGCGTGTGGGAGGTAAATGATGGCCCTTGCTTCGCCGGTCACGGCAGAAAATGCCGGCGATATACCTTCGGATGCTTCTGGTATCATAGCCGCCGGTGGACAGCGGCCGTTGTTGAAGGCTTGAAGCAGGTTAGTTCTCCTCTTTTATCGATCTGATGATTCTTCTTCTTTTCTCTCTCTTCTTTTTTCTTCTCTTTTTCATTTTATTTTGTGACTGCCAGTCACGTGAGAAGTGAGAACTGAGATAAATATCTCGCTCGTTCTCTGTCTTCTTTTCTTCCTTTTTTTATTTTTTATTCCCTTTCTCTTTTTTATCCCTTTTTTCATTCTCTTTTTCTTTTTATTCCCACACTCAGTCACACACCTTTACTATTGCGCCAAAAAAAACATGAGTATTTTCCATTTTACTTGTACACGAGCTCTTGTAAAGACTTGTGTGTTCAAATATCATCAAAAGTACCCCAAATATTGTATTGATAACAAAACAAAGTTAAAACGCTGCTTATGTGAATTTTTTCACAAAATTCACGCCGCGACGGCCGCGAAACGTTCTATTTGGCCGTTACGGGCCGTTCCCAGCAAGCGACCGTTACCGCGAACGCAACCGCGACCGCGTTTTTTTTCCCTGCTGAGATCTTCTAACATTTCTCAGGAAAATTGCATCATAAACAAAAGACACGAGGACAAACCTCTGTGACTGACCACGAACACCTCCATCTCCAGCACTCTCAGCATTGGCATTGTCGTTGCCTGATGCTGCACGAACACCAGATTTTCTATTCATCTTTCCTGAACCACTATCTTTTCCAGATGATTTTCCTGGAGTTTCTAAACTTAAAGGAGTGGTAGCCTGCATACACTAGAATACAGTAGCATCATCCATGTGGCTTTCTGAAGAAACAAATCAAGTACTTGACTGCTCTCAGCAAACATATGGATGTGGCTCAATTATATCAATATGAATGGTTTGGGCAAGAATTATCCATAAATATAAGAAATGCATGAATTCAACGTGCAGAATGAGTATTTTTTTTAGCCAAAGAGGAGATAGTCCTCTCTTTAGATTTGCACACGTATCCAAAGATTAGGAACATACAAAAAGAAAGGATGTTTTTTTTAAAAATAGATCGTGCATTTAATTCCAAAGATTTATGTAATAAATTGTGGTCCATTATCCAGTGATAGAAGTGTTCAGGGGAGTGAGCAAGAGAGGATGAGGCAAACTTACAATAGGAACAGAAGGGCCATATAATCCTCCATGTGAATACATCGCCGCATAAGGAGATCCATAAGGTGCCATCATCTGCCCAAAGACAACAACAAAGAAACAAATGACAAAACATTAAGCATTTTTTTTATTGATTTGGAAGAAGGAAGAAAGGATGCAACCTGTGGTGGAGCCCACATATATGGTTGAGCGGCATGTCCAGAAGCAACAGCTGGATTCAAGTAAGGTGGTGGCAAAGCTCCTGGTCCGTAATATGCCTACAACCGCCAAGCATCATTAACTCAGCATAGCTACTAGCACTTTCCCCAGCAAAACTCTAATGCTCAACATGATTGTCCAGAACGAAAAGAGAAACAGGCCTATAAAAATAGTAGTAAACCATACAAAACATAACCTGAACAGTTGCCCAATCAGGATAAACATGGACGCTGCTCTGTTCCTGCAACTTCAAACAAAATAAGTAGATGAAGGTTAAAAAATAACATTGATTTTAAACTGAATGCACAAACAGTTAAATCTATTTGTTACAACACAGACACACGGTACATATAACTGCAAGGCAACAAAAAGATTCATTCATTCCACCATAGCTATAATGCTATATATAGTACAAAACCAAAGTATGATCATCACTAACAAATTACTCTCAAGCAAGACTCTTTGACTCACCCGAGGTGGAGAAACTGGTTTATCGGATTTTGTAGGCTTCTCCCCTTCACTGTTGCCCATGACGTGTCACTAGCTTCAGTTTCAGAACCCTGAAAAATTATTTCAGAAATATGAGAATACAGATTTCTAAGCCAATTATAACCCCATCAAGTGGGATCTGCCACAAGAAATTCTTGTCCAAAATTCAAACATCCAATATCTCTGCAAAAAAATTCAAATGAGCTTTACATGGAATATGCAATGTTCCTCCAATAGGTTAGGGGATAATCGACAGAATACTGCATGGAGAAAAGAAGAGGCACACATTGCTCCATAGGAAGAAAAATATGAACCAACATAATCACTTTCACCGTTTTCAATAACACATTTAAAAAAAATTGGTTTACCATTCTTCTTAATTGCATTTGAAACTTGAATCCAACCATCAAATTCCATTTTACTGTTGGATATGTACATTAACATCAAAATCAACATTATCACTCTACGGCTCTACCTATGAGGGATAAGGGGGGGGGATGCATTCACAGAGAGGCAATTTCAAGTTGACCCTTGATCAAACATGCAGACATCTATCACTTTACAATTAATAAGGACAGTTCTAAGCACCATTTTGATTACGTCCATTACACTCCAAAAACCATAGAATTGTGAATCAGTTCCTCCATTGGAAATGGAGGGAAAGAATCAAGAAAAAGATAGCTGGAAGTTGCAATAACAATGAATAAAGGATAGTTTTTGGCTTTCAACTAACTCAACACAAGTCATCCCCCCGATCAAGTAAAACCCAAAAAGGAACAAGGTAATCATCGACAGCGATTCTAATTGCTTCATACGCATTTCACTTTCACCAAACTCACTTTAGAAATACTAATCCCTCTGTCCCTTAAAAGATCATCCATTTGTTTGTTTCCAAAGTCAAACTTCACAAACTTTGACCATAACCTCCCCACCTATATACTATAGAACATCATATGGAATCTTGTCAAATTTGTCTCAACATGTACCCTCAAAATATCAACTTTGATTTTTATTTTCATTAATTCATAATTGACGATAATAATTATGTAATGTGTGTAGTATAGAAGACCTTTAAGAAAAGGAAGTACTATATTTCACAACTTTCTTTCATAGTTATATACACTCCACTCATTGTCACTTCTTAGATCACTGCATTTTGCACATCTAATGAGTAGCTTGTTACAGGCTAACAGCCCAGTTGCCCAAGTTATTGTTCTTACTCAACCAATTTTGATATATTCACCTTATAATGCTGTGAGCCAAAGCTCACTGGCTATATATAGATATATATATATATATAGAAGTCTTCATATGCTAATAAAAAGGTGCTTCCAACAGCCTTTTTACCCTTTTCTTGTAAAATTCCAGTAATATTTTATTAGGTGCTAACCAGCAATGATGTTAGTAGTAGAGGAACTAAATAATACAATAACTATTCAATAACATGTAATCATTGCACCAAATTTTCATGGGAAGCAACAAAAGTTCTCCATATCAAATTTAGAAATAAGCTACCTTTCCCATTTAACTTTTCAATTTCTTGGATAAATACATAGAAGTTTTTCGAAAAAATTATCTTAACAGGGCGTTTGGCATGAGGGATTGGGATTATCAGGATGAGAGTAGGATAAGGATAGGAAACTGGTGGGTGGAATAACAAATAAAACATAAACTTTTTAGGTTGGAAATTAGATTGAGACAAGCTACAAAGTAACCAAAGTACTCCCTTCTTCCTTTTCATTAAAGGTGTAATAGTATTTTCTTCATTTTTCTTATCTCTCCCTCCTATACCAACCCCCCTTCGCCCTCCGGCTCCTAGATACTCCCTCCATTTCGAAAGTTCTTTCCAGGCACTAATTTTTTTCTCACAAAAATTCCATATAGGAATAACAAAAGAAAACGGAGGGAGTATTTTGGTGGTAAGAGGGGTTTTTATGCCTAACCCTATTCTCCCTTCTGTCCCCATCCCTTTAAACAAACACAACATTTCTTTAATCCCTCCACTCTTCCTCGTGTCCCTATCCCTCCTTCCTAACCCTCTAAACAAACACCCCCTAATGGTTGTTTTTTTTTTTTGAAAGAGAAATTTCATTAATTGAAGGGCCAAACGGCATCGTCTGATAGGTATTAAAGAAAAACAAGATACTAATTAAACAAGGCTAAATCAAATTCGTCTTCGAAGGAACTACTAATGAACCAGGATCGAGCAATACAAACATGCATTCCTGTATTCTTGAATCAGCCATTATTGATGAGGAAGTCTATCATTTTGATAAAGTGTATATGGAACATAAAAAGTAACTTCCTAGAAAAAATTAATGCTAGTGATTTCCAGGTAAGAACTTGTTTGGTTGAGTATATGGAACTAGTTAAGTTAATTCCTTCATTCCTTGAGAAGTAAACTTCCCACCTCGATAAAGTGTATCTTTATGTCAGCCAAACAACTCAAAACAGTTTCTTATTCACCAAAAAAAAAAAAAAAAAACTCAAACAGTATACCACTTTCCATGCCTTTTCATGTCAACCAAACAAGTCCCTAGTGTTTAAATACAACAAAAACCAAAATTTACGCAGGAATTAGCTCAATAATAAGGCAGAAACCCATCTTGCACGCAGATTACCATGCCTCAATCTTTTTGTCAACTTTTGGAGTGATCAAAATATGACTATATCAATGAAAAATATTTAAATTTTTTTGTTAAAAAAAAGTACTCAAAGATTAAGTTATTAACATACCTTAAAACAACAATAATCCTCCAAATTCACCTGAGTGCAACAGAAACAGTACAAAAGTAAAAGTTCTACCCTTTTAATTATTTCTGGGTCCCAGAAACAGAAACACAACACAAAGACACAATCTTTACCCTTTAATTTGTAGAGAAAACAATTTGGGTATAATTGTTTTTCAAGGTTAAACAAGAGAATGTAGAAAAAGGAGGGAAATTTGTGTTTTTTTTTCTTTTTTTTATATAAATAATTAATTTCTGGGGGTTGTAATATGCAGGCAAGAGGAAAAGAGGGAAAATGGGAAGGTGAAAGGGTAAGAAGGTTGGCAGGCTATCATCCACGTCAATTCTCATACACGTGTTTAACTCTCTCCTGCTTCCTAAATGTTCTAGTTACTTCCTTTGAGTTTTGACCCTCTTCTTCTCACCTCACGTCTCTCCTTTTGAATACTCTTTCTTTCCCTCCCTTGTTTTCTTTAGTGGCATTCTTGAATAAAGTACTCCATAGTCCATATTACTAAGATTTGAGGCCCCCCTTTCCCCAATTTTCATATTGCTAGAGGCCAGAGCCATCTAGAGATGATTATGGATCGAGTCGGGTTCAAGTTCAACGAGTAAATGGTACTCACGCTTATATTAAGAGAATCTTGTACATAGATCAAGATGCAGAGAAATAATAACAAAACTAGTTATTAGGTCCGGGCGATGCCTCGGGTTATTAATATTTTCATATCAAAAGAGAGCATCTAATGTTACATAGTTCATTGGTTAGAAGCTTTCTTATATTAAGCTTGAGGTCGCGTGGTCGAATTTTGTACCAAACATGTTTCTAATTTTTTAATGTATCGCTGATGACGTGGAGCGAAACAACTAAAGGGGACAGTCTTGCGTGGCATGTACACTGGCTTCGAACGCGCTTTTAATATATTTGTATAGATGTGTGTGTGCGGATATAAGGCCGACATGCAAAAGTACATCGATTCAATTAAATATATATTAAGTAAAAAAATGTCATTGTTTTTACCAAATATTCTCATTAATGTATACAAATAAAAAAAATATACTCATGTGTGATCTTGTTAGGTTCGCCTCAATGTGTACTTTCATAATATCAATTTTTTATATTTTTATCAAATACGAAATTGGAGATATCGAAGGTCAAAGGTACATTTTGGAGACCGTGCAAAAAAGAAACAAACACTATATTATGGGACGGAGGGAGTATTAATCAGCGCTCCCATATGTTATTTTATTTAAGACACAATGTTAGAAAATTAAGACTAAAAGTACATCTTAATGAACTCCATGTTCTTTTATTTTGCCTCACTTTACGGAAGTTTGATTTTTGATAATAAATTCAAAATGTCCATTTGCCTAACAAACAATGTTCAAGATTAATACTAAATTCAAATCGCCTGCACTCCCTCTCCTACCTCTTCTCCCCCTTGGAAGGATATTCTCAAAGGAATCCCAATTCTTTCAAAGGGTCTTATGAAGCTCATTGCTAAAGGTCTCGACACTAGCTTGTGGTATGATCATTGGGTTGGTGACCAGGCCATGTACCTCCATCCCCAAATTTTTATTCCTCCTTCCGTGGAACATTGGTGTGTGGCTCATATCATTTCAAATAATAAGTGGAATTTGAACCCTATCCTTCACCATATTTCTTCATCAATCTCTTCCCAAATCTTAGCAACCCCTCTTGCTTCTTCTCCTCCTTCTTCAGATTCTTTCTTCGGAAATATACTAAATCGGGAATTTTCTCCATTAAATCGGCTTATTTTGCAAACCTCTCTCCTTCCCTTGTTCCTCTATTTCCCTCGGAAACGTTTATGGAAAATCCTCGCCCGCACAAATTTAAAATGCTCTTATGGAATCTCGTGCATGAAATCCTTCCGGTTAGCCTTTGTTCTTGAAAAGAAAATTCCTTCCTTCAATCCCTATTGTGACCTTTGCCTTGACATAAAAGAAGATCACCAACACCTCTTTCGAGATTGTCCTAGCTCGCTCTTCTATGGAATAACATTCTCTCCTCTAACTACCTCCCAAATAACTTTAATCATAGTAACTTCATGAACCTTCCTTGGCATGAGTGGCTCCTTTTCCAATTCTCTCTCCCCAATTCCTGGTTAACCATATTCTCCACTGCAATTTGGCATATTTGGAATCATCGAAACAATTCCATTTTCCAGGGGATTATGCTTCCAACTAAGTCCTACCTTAATCAATTTTGGTCTCATTAACTAACATTGCTTTTCAGGACTCTACTGTTAAGTCTACTCCTTCTAAGCTTGTTATTCGTTGGATTCCTCCACCATTTGGTTATAAGAAACTCAACGTGGATGGCGCCTGGCGTGGGCTCAATGATACTGATGGAGGTGGGATCATCGGGCGTCATGATGGTTCCTGGTTTGTTGGTTTTTTTTGCAAAGTTCCTTGCCTCTTCTCCTTTGGCGGCGGAATTGATGGCTTTAAAGGAAGGGCTTGAGATGGCCAAGGAATTCAAGATAGATTACCTCATAATTGAAACTGATGCGTTGGAGCTCAAAGCTATGTTGACTAATGTTGAGCACCATTTCAATCAGGCCTTAGGGAATCTAATTCGAGATATTGCTGGTGTTCTTACAACCAATGACTGTTACTCAATCACTCAGGCCAAACACCAGGCTAATTCCGTTGCCCATATTCTTGCTCAAGCTGGTTCTCATCTCACTACTGCAAGGAAAACTTATTTTACTTGTCTTGAATTTGCAAATGAAGTTTATTATGCAGATATTGAATCCAATCCTGATGGTCCTCCTGATAGGGACTGACATGTCCTTGCTCGGTCTGTACTTAATGATTTCCATTGACAATTGTATTTTGGGTTCTAATTGTATAGTTGGGTATGTTTTAGCTAACACCCATGGCACCTTTTGTTTGGGTTGTAATGAAACCAGGGTGTTTTGGTTGTTTTATCGGGGTTTCGGGGTAGTTTCACCTAAGTTTCATGGCAGCTTTTGTTTGTATTATATTTTAGCCATGACTTTTGGTTTGTATATCTAAGCTTTGAGAGTTTTTTCTCTCTAGCACTGTTTTAAGTAATATATCCTATCTTTATGTTAAAAAAAATGTTCAAGATTAATACCAAAGGTACATTTAAAAATTTAATATTATAATAATTACCGCTACAACATGTGTTATATTACCTAATATATAATGTTCAAAAATTAAGATTAAATATATATCTTAATGAACTCAATATTATTTTGCTTGGTCCCACTTTACGAACGATTAAATTTAATAATAGAAAGCAAATTTAAGGTTCTTTTAAATTATGCAAAATGTTAAAGACGCAATGTTCAAAACTAAGATCAATATACATTAACAATTTAACACTATAATAATCAGTACAACAACCTATATTCCTAAATCTAAGACACAGTGTTAAAAAATTGAGATCAAATGTATATTTTAATAAACTTTATGTTGTTTTGTTTTGCCCTTGTTCACTAAGGCGCGACTTTTATTTTAATTTCACGCGTTTTGATCTGTGTGCAAGATCCTCTTGGCACAAGCGTGTGTAGGATCTAATTAACGAGTCGGGATAACCTATCTCTTAAAATTTTGGATCCAAAATATACTTTCGAGTCATATTAGGCTGGACTACAGTAAAATATATTGACAGCTATTTAAAAAAAAGTCAACCATTCGACCTGAAAAGTATACACCGTAACTTGGCCTTGATGAAGTTTATTTTGAAATAACGTTTTTTTTGTGAGGGAAAATTTTAAAAGAACGTTTTGTATATTTTTTAACTAAGTTTTAGTTCTTTGAAGGTTTAAGAAATTAACTTTTAACGTCTCATAACAAATTAATGCATGTAATACCATTGAGTTACAATTTCACTTAGAACTAGATTTTGACTTGCAACTTGCCTGTCTTTCTTTCTCTCCATTGTTCTCCCAAAAAACCCTAGTATTTTTTCAGCAAGTTCAAGGCTGCCACCATCTTTTAGATGGTGGTAAGCCCAATTTCTACTTCTAATGCACTTATTTTTCTAGTTTTCGTTGATGATAATCCTTCTTTCTCCTCTCATGGAGAGTTTTCTACCCAATTATTGGGTTATTTGTCTCCCCTAGTGGAAGTCTAGAGTTTGATTTATTTGTCTCCCTTATGAGAGTTTAAAGTTTGGTTTGTATACTTTAGTGCAAAGATATCATTTATTGATGGATTTTTGTACAAATTTGCAATCAGTATTAGAAATCCCAACACTATTTACACGGTCCAATAAAGAAATATATTCTCAAAGCTATGTAAGAATGATAGACACTTTCATAGAAGACTGCATAATTCAGCGTACAAACTGAAGTTATGCTATATTGTCAAATCTAATTCATTTTTATCACAATTATATCATAAATTAAATTGATCGAGTTACGTTGTGTTTCTGCCTAGAAACTAGTCAAAAGAGTTGAGTGTGTTTAGAGAGGTTAAAATCCCGAGTTGGAGTATAATCCCGAGTCTTGTCAACCGAGGTCCTGCAAAACAAAGAAACCTAGCCCGGGGGTGTTCCCGGGAAAGCCCCTCCGACGCTCAAGTCAGTTGAGATTGAGGTAGAGAGAGAAAGTGAACAGTTCTAGAGAGAGATGCTCTGGTTTTGTTAGGTGAGAATTGAATACCTGTTCATTGATTGGACTTGCTGCTTTTATAATGTTGGGGATTTCCCAGACAGGAAACCCTATTGGGGAGCATCCATGTCTGTAGGAAAGTTGTCTCCCTTTTATGGTAAAGTTGTTTTATGTCTAAGCTGATGGGCCCCTTGGGAGCATACAGATCAGATCTTTTAGGTGGGCTTTGCATAACACTGTGGGACCAGACCAGGGGTCCAAACAATTAGCCCCACGCCAAGTAATCGGAGTGAGATCCTTGATTTTCAGTGCGGTTGGTTGGCGGAACAATAATGTTTTTGCCGATGTTCGTTGAATGATGCCTCGAGTCAGCTGTGTGGCGCTAGGATTAACCAAGCACGGGGGTCTCGCTGCCCGGTCAGCGAGTCTGGGTCCAGGGGTGAAACGCCCTGGTGGGGGTTAGGGGGCAACGCCCCCGAACTTTTTCAAAGCATGCAGATCCCGAGGGGGGAGATTTCGTGAATTTCTGAGCCACATTCAAATGCCGAGGTGAGGTGAGGGCTATTAGACCTGCTTCCAAGCAACCCCGAGGTGGCGCCATCGTGCTGGGCACCGAGCGACCCCGAGAGGGAGGGGCATCCTTCCCCGAGGTGGTGTTGGCCAGGTTTCTGATGTTTCTGAGAGGCATGGCGCGCCTCTTATCTGATGGGCCCCGACCCGGGAGCTTACAAATCCCGACTCGGTTCTAAGCTGTAGATTAATTTCTGAGGGTATCATGTGCCTCATAGCAAGTGATCCCGACCCGAGGGTGCGGCTCTGTCGATGTTGCAGTGTTCTTAAACAACCCCGAGGATGCTCCTTTCTTGCCAGGCCAGTACCGACCCAAGGAGAATGCCGACCCCGACTTGGTCGAAGTTATTTTGTTGCCGATGATTATCCCGAGTGTGCTCATCGTTCATCACCACATCCCCGACTCGGGAGGGTACGAATCCCGTCTTGGTTCTGGGTTATAGGGCAATTCCTGGGGGCATCAAGTGCCTCTTAGCAAGTGATCCCGACCCGAGGGTGTGGTTCTGTCGACGTTGCAGTGTTCTCAAACAACCCCGAGGATGCTCCTTTCGAACGATAAATGACTTGGGAGGATATTCGTCCCGACTCGGGTCTGGGCTTCAGAAAATCCCGAGAACGTCAGATTTTTCTTACTAGGCGAATTGCGACCCGGGGTGAATGCCGAACCCGACTCGATCGAAGTAGCCTTGATGCCACAGGTGATCCCGAGTGTGCTCATCTTTTACTACCGAGCCCCATGGCAAGGCCGAGGTGGGCATGGGCCAACTCGGGGATTTAACGAGCCTTATCATAGAATCCCGTGTTGGTCGTGTGGTACTTAAACCGATATTTGGCCAAGTGCTAAGCCCCCTGGCAATGCCGAGGCGGGTATGGGCCAACTCGGGGGCTAATGAGCCTCTCCTTAGGGATCCCGAGTTGGTGGTGAGGTACTTAGCCAATATTTGGCTAAGTGCTGAGCCCCCTGGCAATGCCGAGGTGGGTATGGGCCAACTCGGGGGCTAATGAACCTCTCCTTAGGGATCCCGAGTTGGTTGTGAGGTACTTAGCCAATATTTGGCCAAGTGCTGAGCCCCCTGGCAATGCCGAGGCGGGTAAGGGCCAACTCGGGGGCTAATGAGCCTCTTAGGGATCCCGAATTGGTTGTGAGGTACTAAGCCAATATTTGGCTAAGTGCTGTGCCCCCTGGCAATGCCGAGGTGGGTATGGACCAACTCGGGGGCTAATGAGCCACTCCTTAGGGGTCCCGAGTTGGAGGTGAGGTACTTAGCCAATATTTGGCCAAGTGCTGAGCCCCCTGGCAATGCCGAGGTGGGTATGGACCGACTCGGGGGCTAATGAGCCTCTCCTTAGGGATCCCGAGTTGGTTGTGAGGTACTTAGCCAATATTTGGCTAAGTGCTGAGCCCCCTGGCAATGCCGAGGTGGGTATGGGCCAACTCGGGGGCTAATGAGCCTCTCCTTAGGGATCCCGAGTTGGTTGTGAGGTACTTGGCCAATATTTGGCTAAGTGCTGAGCCCCCTGGCAATGCCGAGGTGGGTATGGGCCAACTCGGGGGCTAATGAGCCTCTCCTTAGGGATCCCGAGTTGGTTGTAAGGTACTTAGCCAATATTTGGCTAAGTGCTGAGCCCCTTGGCAATGCCGAGAAGGGTGTGCACCAACTCGGGGGCTAATGAGCCCTCCCTTGGAGGGACCCCGAGTCGGTAGTATAGGTACTTAGCCATGTTTTGGCTAAGTGCTGAGTCCCTCTGTTATGGCCGAGGTGGGTATGCACCACCTCGGGGGCTAATGAGCACTTCCTATGAGGATCCCGAGTTGGAGGTTGAGGTACTTAGCCATTCTTCGGCTAAGTATTGGGCACCCTGGCAGGGCGAAAAAGTGTGATGCACCAACTCGGGAGCTAATGAGCCCTTCCTAGGGATCCCGAGTTGGGTGATTTTTGGTCGTGTTTGAGTAATTGGTCATAGACCGCTGACTGTTGACCGTTGACTGTTGACCGTTGACCGTTTGACTGTTTGACTTTATACCCGTAGAAATTTGGGGTTTTGGTTTAAAGCCTTACCCATGGGCCTTTCTCATTGTTGGCCCAATCTTTTGAAGCCCATTTAGAGTGGTGCAGAGGTTGTCGTGGTGCGGACACGGAGGGGGATGTATATAGAGGAGGAAGAGAGTAATTTTTCCGTACTTTCAATCATTTGCGGATTTCCTCTCTCTCTCCTTTCTCTCTCTAAATCTCTCCCTAGCTGGTTCCAGTCCCGAGTCCGTGAGTACCCGTGCCTATTACATTCCCGAGACCAAGAGTTCCCGAGAAGGTACGCTCTTCCTTCACAGTACTCTGTATTTCCTTTGATTATTGAAATAGACGTCCATAGGATGGATCCCGAGTCTGGTCCGAATGTCCCCGCTTCTCCTAAACTTTCGGAAGAGATTCGTGGGGTTGACGGATTCCTGGTTAGCACCCGAGTCCCGTGTGAGGATCCGTTAACCATTCCCGAGGCGGTTCCTTTACCTAGCCCCTCGGATTCGCTGAGTGAGGAGGATGAGGGGGTAGTTCCAGGTCCTTGGGAGGTTTCTTTAGCCCATAGACCATGTAGCACCAGCTACCTTGACCGTCTTATTTCTGACGGGGTTGTCACAGTATCCGAAGAGGTTGAAGAAGCACCGACTACGTCAGGTCAGGACTACCCTCCTTTAGACCCCGAGGGCGGCCCTCATACCTACTACCCAGAGGCGACCTTCATGAAATATATGGAGAGAAACGCCAAGTATGTGGCCACCAAATTTTGGATTCAAGATCCCTATTTTGTTATTCGAGCCAAACATACTGACTCGGTGATGACCCCGCCTGTGGGATGTGTGTCGGTGTATCATCAGAGTATGCAGATGGGTCTGAGGTTCCCCTTGCATCCTTTCATTAGGGACCTTGTGAACGCCTATCAACTGACATTGACTAATCTTCTTCCTAACAGTTGGCTGACCGTAAATGGTTTTATTTCTGTTTGTGATCTTCTCGGTGTTACCCCGAGTTTGCGCTTGTGGCGCAACATTTTCACCCTTATGCTAGGCCCCGCTGATCTCCATGGCCCTGGGTGGTTCCGCTTTCAGTGTAGAGCGGGCTATAAAGTCGTCCGCGATCCCCCTTCAAACCAAAAAGGATTTAGACGAATGTTCTACCATGTTTACACGAGTGGTGAATGGGGAATCCCTATCCTTCCTCCTGAGGAGGGGCCTCGTTTTCGGCTGAATCAAACGGTTCCCGAGATGTCTCGGGAGGAAGCGGTAGTGGGGATATATCTTTCCACCACCCCGAGAACATTGACTGGGGCTCTCACTTATGTGCCTCAGAACTGGCTACCAACCCGTCACGAGATGCGAAATGAAATGTTTCTGGCGGCAGCTGGCCTGAGTTCTAGCTGTGATAAGGGTAATTTCCCTTAATCCAGTGTGCCTTTTACTTTTATGCTAAAGTGTTGACGTTTGTCTAATTTCAGCTGTTGCCCGACAACGATTGGACCCCGTGATGGCTGAGAGGTATGTGAACAGCGTTGCATTAGCTGCCAAGCTCTTGGATGAGTTGGACGGGGAGACCATGTCAATCCCCCCGCCTCCTAAGGTGAGTGAAGTTACTGCTTTGCTTTCTTGTGGTGTCCCGACTTGTATTTACTTTTTATTCTTTTCAGGACACGGATTCCAAGAAACCTAAGAAGCCTCATGTCCGTTCTCGCAAGCTAAAGACGGATACCGAGAAGGCCCTTGCTCTTGAAAAGATCGCATCTGAGAAGGCCTCCTCGGGTGTGTCCACAGGAAGTAAGAGGAGAGTGGAGGACCTCCAACTGGACAATACCGAGGTCCATGATGAACCTCTTTCTAAAAAATCCCGAGCTGATGAGGTCGGGTCCAGCGTTCCTTTTACGGCTCTTACCAAGCCGCAGAAGCTGGCCGGGGTTAAGACTCGCCGTCCGGGCGGTCTATACCGATGCCGATGATGAGGCATCGCTTGCGCTTGGGCATGGGGAGGTCAATGCCTTCTATGAATCCCGGGCCGGAGGTACACTCCCCCGACTCCTCTATGTAGGTGTTTCTTGCTTTTCCTGTAGCCTAACCTGTCATTTCTATGCAGACCACTATTCGGATGACCTCGGTGATCAACCGTCGGGCTCAATTTGAGGAGAGCGTGGTAGACCTAACCAAGGAGGTGGGGGTGCCGAAGAAGAAGGTAGCAGATCGGGGAGGCTAAGATCCTCCAACCGAACACCGAGTTGGAGGGTCGAAGGCCACCTTCGAAGAGGCTAGGAAAGCCCTTGCGGACCATAAGGCCTTAAAGGATTCTAAACAGCGGGTCCGGACTCCTCGGGAGGCCGCCCCTAATGAGCGTAACACCGCTCGTAAGAGCTTGGAGGACGCCAAGCTTCGACTGGCCGAGGCGCAACGGAAGGCCAAGTCTTCTAAGCATAGCCTCGAAGAAAGCCAAGGCTAAGCTAGAGAAGGTGCGAGGCGTGAATTTCGGCAGAATGGAAGAGGTCTCCCGAGGGGTTGGCCTTTCGGGGTAAAATGGCCACCAACTCCTACCGTATGGCGGTTAGGGAGACAAAGGGGCGCCTCAAAGAGATCCTTGCCGGCCCCGACTCGCTCTAAACCGGGATGACGTTGAAGCCGACTCCGACCGTCGTATTGCAGAGGACCGGAAGGAAGATACGGCCAAAGCTAAGGCCTCTCCCCGTTACCCCGGCTTCAAAGAATATCCCGGCCTCATGTTAGCGGTTCGGTTTGCCTACTCTTCGGACCTCTACAACCGCTGGAGCGGCCCCGAGCTCGCGGCTCCGACGGGTGAGGCCGATAACCCGCAGGGTCCGGCTTCTGGTAAGAGCTCTGATGAGGAAGACGGGACGGGTAGCACCGACGCTCTCCCCATCAAGGATTCGTCGCTTAGTTCTGTTTCTTCAATCTTGTACTTGGATTTTTGGGCCCTTGGGAGTTTTGTTCCCGGGACCTTTTGGTTGTACTTTTCTATCCTAATAAGATTGCTTTGTGTTTGTAGCATTTCTGAGTTGGAATTTTCCGAGTTATATAGTTCCAAGTAACATACGAATTTATTTTCAATTTCCTGAATGTTTATTTTGTTAAGATGCAACTGTTACGGAACAAGTGCTTCCATTCATATTCCCGAGACTGTCAACTATGGGGTACAACTTACTGCCCCGAGTTGTGTCTCAACAAAATGAACTGTAGGCTCAAGTGTGGCCAAGTTCCCAAAATCCCGCCAACTCTAATAGGGTATAAATGGATGCCCCGAGTTGTGGTCTATAAAATGAACTGTAGGCTCAAGTGTGGCCAAGTTCCCAAACTTCCGCCAACTCTAATAGGGTATAAATGGTTGCCCCGAGTTGTGGTTTACAAAATGAATCTCAAGTGGCATAGTTCTAAATGTAATATTTCTTCAGATTGTCAGCATTCCAAGGTCGGGCCAGTGGGGTGCCTTCGGATAACTCGAGTCGGTATGTTCCCGGCTTGATTACTTCCGTAACCTTGTAAGGCCCATCCCACTTAGGCCCTAGCTTGCCTTTCAGGTGTGTCAACCCTGTGACTTCGACCTTCCTAACCACCCAATCACCTACATGAATTGGCCTAGCTTTCACCCCCGAGGTCGAATCGCCCGGTTATCCTTTGCTTGTTGCGGATTGACTTGAGTAGCGCATTACCCCGAGATTCAGGTAGTAGGTCTAGCTCGACTTTCTTCTCTTCTTCGTTCTTGTCATGCTCGTAGAAGGTCATCCTTGGAGAAGGTATCCCGACCTCGACTGGAAGAACAGCATCGCTTCCATAGACTAAGCTGAAGGGTGAGTTGCCTGTTGCTTCTTTCACTGTTGTTCTTGCTGACCAGAGCACACCCGGGAGATCATCGACCCATGACCCTTTTGCTCCTTCCAGTGACTTCTTAATCCCATTCAGCACCACTTTGTTTGCTGCCTCAGCTTGGCCGTTGGTCTGGGGTCGGGAGACGGCTGAAAACCGTGTTTGAATCCCGAATCTGGAACAATAATCCCGGGTTGGCCCGCTGTTGAATTGTCTCCCGTTGTCTGATATGAGCGTTCTTGGGATCCCGAAACGGGTGATGATGTTCCTCCAGATGAAGTTCTGCACCTGCTTGTCTGTTATTGAAGCTAGTGGTTCAGCCTCGACCCATTTGGTGAAGTAGTCGATGGCTACTAGGAGGAACCTTCTCTGCCCCGAGGCTGCTGGGAACGGGCCTATAAGGTCCATCCCCCATTTATCGAAGGGTAAGACAGCTTGAATGGTGGTTAGGGGGTTAGTAGGAGCCCGAGGGATGTCCCCATGAATTTGGCAGTTGGGGCATTTCTTTACCAATTCAGCGGCGTCATGCTTCAAAGAGGGCCAGTAGTATCCGGCCCTTAAAGCTTTCCCAGCTATAGTCCGAGCCCCTTGGTGGCTGCTGCATGCTCCTTCATGAATCTCTCGGAGGATGTAGTTCCCTTCAAAAGGAGTTACGCACTTGAGTAGGGGGTGGGTATAAGATTTTTTGTACAAGTGGCCCTCCTGCCAGATGAACCACCCCGCCTTCCTTTTTAGGCTATCAGCCTCTTTCTCATCCAAAGGTAATAACCCGTCCTTTAGGTACCCGATAATCTCTTCCATCCACGTGCCCGTTCTGTTGATGGTGTGTATCTGCAACGAGTTGATGCTTGGTTGGTTTAGGACCTCCCATATGATGGTTCGAGGAGTCAACCCTTCTGCTGAGCTTGCCATGCGGGCCAAGGCATCGGCTCTGGGTTCTCCGACCTCGGGAGGTGTATTTTAAATGCGGGACGGCTTCTTGATGAGCTCCCGGGTTTTATTGAGGTACATCCTCATGTTGTCCTCCTTGGCCTCGTACTCCCCCGAGACCTGTCCGACTATGAGTTGTGAATCCGATTTTGCTGTGACTGCCTGGGCTCCCGCATTGATGCAAATTTGGAGGCCTAAGATTAGAGCTTCGTATTCAGCCTCGTTATTGGAGGCCAAAAAGTCGAACTTCACCGCGTACTCCATCTTATCCCCGACTGAAGGAATGATCACAAGCCCGGCTCCGCTGCCGACTTTTGAAGCTGACCCGTCCACCTGCAACTCCCACGACTCCCTTTCTTCCAGGTCCGGGGGTCGGGAGCTGCATTCACTGATGAAGTCGGCTAGCGCTTGTGCCTTGATTGCTCTTCGGGGCTCATATTCCAATCCGAAGTCCGCCAACTGGTCTGCCCACTCGGTCATCCGAGTTGAATGATTCCTGCTTTCAATTACTTTTCTGATGGGTTGTCCGGTTAGGACCTTGATGGGATGCGCCTGAAAATATGGCTTCAACTTCCTACTCGCCATGACCAGCGCGAAAACCATCTTCTCAATCTGGCTGTATCTTGCTTCCGCTCCTCTATAAGCATGGCTGATGAAGTACACAGGGTGCTGAGTACCCTCTCTTTCTGCTACGAGTACCGCACTGAGGGCGTACTCTGATACCGAGAGGTATATGTAGAGTGCTTCTCCCGGCAAGGGTGATATGAGTTTGGGCAACGTTGCTAGGTGTTGTTTTAGCTGTTGGAATGCCTGTTCGGCCTCGTTGTCCCAATCAAATTCCTTCCGTTTCAGCGCTCTGAAGAATAACAAGCTCTTGTCAGCCGAGCGGGACAAGAAGCGGCCCAGCGCTGCTAGGCACCCTGTTAGCCTTTGAACTTCCCTCACATTCCTTGGTGAGGACATGTTTAACACTGCGTTGATCTTGTCGGGGTTAGCCTCAATTCCTCTTTCATCTACCAAGAACCCGAGGCATTTCCCCCCTCTGACCCCGAATACACACTTCTTGGGATTTAACTTCATGCTGTGGCGTCGTAGGGTGTTCAGCGTTTCTGCCAAATCCCCGACGTGATCAACTGCCTTTTTGCTCTTGACGATCATATCGTCTACGTAGACCTCAATGTTCTTCTCGAGTTGCTCCTCAAAGACCTTGTTGATTGTTCGTTGGTAAGTAGCCCTCGCGTTCTTCGCCCGAAGGGCATCATCTTGTAGCAAGATACGCCTGGGCCGTAACGAATGCAGTATGTATTCGGTCCTTTTCCGCCATCGGGATCTGGTGATATCCCGCGTTGGCATCCATGAAGCTGAGCAACTCGTGACCGGCCGTTGAATCGACCAGCCTATCAATCTTTGGCAGTGGGTGATTATCTTTAGGACATGCCTTGTTCAGATCAGTGAAGTCGACGCACATGCGCCAAGCTCCATTAGCTTTTTTAACTAGAACAACATTGGCCAACCACTCGGTGTATTGGCATTCTTCAATGATACCCGCCTCTAGCAGCCTTCTTGACCTCTTCTTCGTCGCCGCGTTTCTCTCGGGCCCTTGATGTCCGAGCTTCGCTTGATTGGGCGGAATCCCTCCTTAATGTTTAGCTCATGTGATGCGAACTTGGGATCCAGCCCTTGCATGTCCGAGGCGGAGTAGGCAAACACGTCCTTGTACTCACGCAAGGTGTTGATGAGTTTTTCCCTGACCTCGGGACTAAGGTTTTGCCGATCCTTACCCCTCTCCCGAGGCCTTCGTCAAGCATTACTTCTTCATCTTCTTCGACCGGTTGGGGTCGTTCGTATAGTTTTGGGTTTTTCGATAGGTAGACCCCGAGGCCGTCCGGGGTTTCGCGGGGTCTTCCCTCTTTCTCTTCCTTGGTCTTTCTTCTGAAGTTGGTGTTTTAAAACTGTTTGTGTAACATTCCCGGGCTGTCTGTTGATCTCCATATATCTTCCCGACTTGACCCTCGTCAGTCTCATATTGCAAGAGTAGTTGGTATACCGAGATGGCTGCCTTTATCTTGTTCATAGTGGGCCTGCCCATGATGGCGTTATAAGGAAGTGGGGTATCGACTACCGGTAAAGTCGATCGGGTAGGCTTCTTCCCTCGCCTCTTTCCCCGAGTCTCACGGCCCAATTTTACGAACCCGAGGGGGTATACGGATGCTCCCCCGAAGCCTATCAGCGGCTGACTGGTCGGGGTTACGTCCTTCTCGGTATATTTCAGCTTCTGCAAGCATTCTAGCGTGATGATGTCCGCTGAAGAACCACTGTCGACCAATATCCTCTTGACCCTAGAGTTGGCAATTTTCATTTCTATGACGAGAGGGTCGTCATGGGGGGTGTGCAAGTGCCGGTCAGGCTCCCCAAACGTCATAACGGGGCATCCCGCCCTCGTGGGCTCAATTTCCAAGACTTGTTGCTTCATTGCATGCGGAGTGAGCTTTGCGGGCTCGACCAGGTTAGGCCACCCGAGGCATGCCCCCGCTATTACCCCGACATACCCGTCGGTGTTGTCACTGTCATTTTTTCCTTCCTTCTCCTTTCCTTTCTCTTCCCGAGAGTGCTTGATGTATCTGTTCAACTTTCCTTGATCAGCCAAGTGATCCAAGGCCTTCTTCAATTCCCGACAATCTTTAGTGGTGTGCCCACATTCTCGGTGATATTCACACCACAGTCGCTGATCCCTTCTTTCCTTTGAGGTCCTTATAGGGGGAGGGATGGGCAATACCGACTTGTGTTTCAGATCTAGGTAGATCTCACGCCGATTTCTGTTGAAACGGGGGTCATTCCCATTATCCGTAGTTCTCGGGAGGAGTCGTTGGTTGCTTTTAGTGCTTTTGTTGGATTCCGGTGAGGGGTTTCTTCCTTTCTTTTCCTCGACTTCTCCACAACAAAGCTTGCAAATATCCGAGGCCCGAATGAATTTCGGGGCCCGACTCATGGCCTCGTGAATGTGGTGACTTCATTCTCGGCCGGGGACCATCCGAACTTGCTCGGGCCGAGTCCCGACATCAAGGCGGTGAAGGCTACCCCATCTTGAAGGTCGGAGATCTTGAGGGATTCCTCATTGAAGCGCTTGATGTAATCGGCCAAGCTTTCATGTTCCCGCTGCTTGATTGACATCGGGTGGATGCTTGTCTTTTTGCCGACGCCCAGCAATGAAATGTTGATGGAATAGCGCTTCCAACACAGAAAAGTTCGTGATAATGCCAGGGGAGAGCCCCGAAAACCAGCTGAGTGCTAGGCCCTTGAGGGTAGTCGGGAAGTAACGGCACCACGCTGCTTCACACCCTGTTTGTACACTCATCTGGGCCTTATAGGCAGCCATGTGATCGTCTGGGGTCGCTATTTCCCGAGTACTTGCTTTCAATCCGAGGGACCTTGACTTTTCTGGGGTTAGGGACTTCCATGATCTCCCGACCGAAGGGCGTCATGAAGTTCAATACCCCCCGTTGATCAAGATGGGACTTTTGTTTCGTGGAGGTCCCGAGTCTCCTTCCCCTTCCGTCCCGGTCTTCTTGGACCCGAGGGGGACACTTCCCTCCCCCGTCTAGGAGTCCTAGATTGAGCTTGCTCTTCCTGGCGAGTCTTCCTCTGGTTGGCTCTCCTTTTGTCATTAAGTAAATTCCGAGCGTCCCGCTCCACCCGACGCCTACGATTCTCTTCGATGATTCGCCGGGCATCCGAGTTGGGTGTCCTACGGGAGTTGTCCTGTCGGGGCCTTTCCCCTCCCACTCGTTGCCCGTCCCGGTTAGGGACGTGAGTGTTTGGATCACCCCTGGGTTGCAGCTCTCCTTGGGTCAACTCTCGAGGTATCCCCTGGTTTAGTTGTGGGATTCCCGCTATGAGCTCCTGCAAGCTGCGTTGCATGTTTGCATTCAACTGCTGAGCTATTCTTTCTATGTCTGCCATGGTGATGGGGGTTTGATCAGCATGGTATTGTTCCTGGGGACCATTGTGTTCCTCGTTACGAGGGGTAGATCCCTCATCGTCAATGGCTAGTGACTCGACCAAAGACATTGTGTTCTTTGGGACCGAATCGGGGTTGGTTGTGAAGGTGCATCAAGCTCGGGTTGTTTTCCTTCGGGGTGCCATGTTACTCTCGGTACGTAGCTTTGAGATGTAGTGTCCCCACAGACGGCGCCAAACTGTTTCTGCCTAGAAACTAGTCAAAAGAGTTGAGTGTGTTTAGAGAGGTTAAAATCCCGAGTTGGAGTATAATCCCGAGTCTTGTCAACCGAGGTCCTGCAAAACAAAGAAACCTAGCCCGGGGGTGTTCCCGGGAAAGCCCCTCCGACGCTCAAGTCAGTTGAGATTGAGGTAGAGAGAGAAAGTGAACAGTTCTAGAGAGAGATGCTCTGGTTTTGTTAGGTGAGAATTGAATACCTGTTCATTGATTGGACTTGCTGCTTTTATAATGTTGGGGATTTCCCAGACAGGAAACCCTATTGGGAAGATCCATACGTAGGAAAGTTGTCTCCCTTTTATGGTAAAGTTGTTTTTACAGGTTTGGGCGCCTTTGAAAGATACAGATCAGATCTTTTAGGTGGGTTTTGCATAACACTGTGGGACCAGACCAGGGGTCCAAACACGTTGTATTTCATAGATTTCGCATGACTTTCGATTAATGAAATTTATCTTCCGCTTCAAACAAAATTTCCTAATTGTCGCGGGTACAAACAACAATTATAATCTGAAGGAAGATTAACAAATTAAGAGTTAAAAGTGTACAAGCAAAGTCAATCTTTCTCTCTCCCCCTCTGCAAAAATTAGGAATTTGAGATTGTGAGAAAGAGGGAAAATAATGGAGAACGGGTACTATTCAAGCAGACATGGAGGTGGAGCAGGTGTATCACCATATGATCCACACATGCCCATGTACCAAAAACTTTCATCTTCTTCCTCTCAACCTTCCCATGTTTCTTCCTCTTCTTCTCTTTACCCTAAGATCGGTCAATCCGGTCAGTCGGTCATGCTTCCTTCTGCCCGTGCTCCTCCTTATCACCATTCTTCTGCCCCTCCCACTTCTTGTAAGTCTCTTTATCTCTCCTCTGATATTTTGTTTGTTGAATTCTTGCGTTAACTTGGAAAAAGAAGTGAACTTTATTCCTTTTTGAATTCTGGATTTTTCTGGGTTTCTTTCGTTTTTTTGATCTAGCCCTTTAATTTTGTGGGAATTTCCCATGATTTGATTTTGTTGGTGGGTTTTTTGAGGAGGGTAAGACTTCAATTGTCTTGAATTTGAGTGATAATAATTGGAACTTATTTTTTGGATTTTTAAGTGTGATCATATCAATGGATATAGTAAGTTGATTGATTGTGCTAATTGTGGTTTTGCAAAATGAAGTTGATTGAGTAGATTTAAATTGGGTTATTGAGGGCTGTTGATTTTTGTAAGTTTTTTTGTTTGTCCAAGTGAGGAGTTTAATAGTTTCCCACTATCTTAGATAAGTCGATGTTTCATGTAATTGTTTTCTGATTACATATGATTATCAATTTTGCAGCAGGGACTGGAATCAGGATTCAAATAAAGCCAGAATATAGGATCACTCCTCCTGTAAGTTATAGCTTCCAACTTTGATGTTACACCCTGATTAATGGAGTTTCATTTGTTTCAGCACCTTCAATATTATTTTAACCAAATTGTGGCTCAATTAACATAATGAGAACTAATGTGACCATTGTCTTGTTTCTTTTTTGTTCTGTTTTCTTTGCATATCCGACACGTGTTTCGCCTATCTGTGGAGGTCTATGGGCAAAAATTGGCTATTACTGTGTTTCTGTTATATTCTTGGCTATTGCTGTAAGACTTATAGCTCTTACTTCATATAGATACATTGTGCTGTTATATTTGCAAAGGTGCACTGAATGTTAAATTATTTGTAATTGTACAGAGCTTGGCAGAATTCATGTACATGATGCCTGAGGGAAGTAGTAAATGGCATAAGAGATGTAGGGTATAATGGTTACGTAATGTATCATGTTTGAACTGTGGTGTCTGTAACATAGATTTATATGTGTCCAATATTAGTAGCTGCGATCCTGACACTAACAAAGGTGAAGAAGAGGTGACTTAAATTCCCAGGTGGCTATTTCCTTAACTTTAGTGATTTATAGACTCACTTAAAAAGCAATGATCAAGGATTGTAAGGGCCACAAAATTTGTGATTGAATATCCATAAGGTATTCATGTGGTCACTGGTTTTAGTGTTTCTTGTTTCTTTCCCTGTTGTATCTGTTCTGGTGATTAACTTGCCTTTAATACTGTTCTGTACTGCAGCCTCAATTATTGCCACAAATGGGAGATATTCCACGAAGTGCATTTCAGTTCGATTTTGATCTAGAGAAGAAAATACTTGCCGAAGCGGAAAAGGAAAATCAGAACTGGAGCCGTCTTGCATCGGAAAATTTCCCATCAAGAACGTCACCATCCATGCCAGCAAAGGTAATTTCTTGCACTCCTGCGATTTAGTGTGGATCATATAAATGATGATTACTGTTTTTTTCCCAGTTACACCCTTGATCTCCCCTTGTCACAATCTGCGCCCCCTTGAAATATGATCTATGGGTGAAATTGAAGGTTCTTTTCGTCTAATAACTTTTGTCTTTATTATTAAGGATTCTTTGGTTTGTATCCATCATGTTATATAAGAGAAGCACTAGTTGCTTTTCTGTGCTATCTTCCGTGTACTGTGTGATATATATGCTTATTGCTTTAGAATCCATTTTAGTTCAGACTGCTTGGAAATTTTTGTGTGTGCAGATTGTCAAAAAATGCAGGTTCTTTTTTTTTCTTTTTGTTTTTTCCCTAAGGCCTAAGGGTGTGCCATAAGGATTATGTGTCTTATTTTTCTGATTGAGACTGGATGATTGGATTTATTTGGTTACGATGGGGATTACTTCTTTATACTCACCCGGTGAAAACATTGCTGCTTGGTATAAGAAAGCTACAAACCTGCTGTCTGAGGAGAGAGGGAGAGGGAGGGGGAAGAGAGAGGACATGCTCAACTACATGAGGATTACTTTTTATACTTACTTGGTAGTTACACTTCCTGGGGGCTGGGGGGTTTAATCTGCTCGGTAATAGGAAGCTATAACAACCTGCTATGTTAGTGTTTAATATCCTTTCTCTGAGAGGGAAGGAGAGAAGGGAGCATATTTCTGTTACAGGAGGAGTATGAGTGAGGCAGACAGCAAAAGTACTGATGAGATGCTAAAAAGAGACCTGGAATGTCCCTAAGTGGACGAAACATGGAAAAGTACCCTTTGCGTTCCAAACTAGGGAAAAGATGCTTGTATTTTGAGGATAAATAAGAAAAAAGAAGCAAATATATATGTGAAGCTTCAGCAAATTATGTGCAGTCAGTAGTGTGTGTAGACTGTAGAACATTAATTGATGTAGCATACTTGGTGTTAGATTCAGTTGCCTATGGTGAACTGCATTTAACATTTCATGTATCGATCTCTGAGTAATTTTGATTTTAGGTGCTCAATATCTCACTCAGGCCTCCTTTTAGGAGAATTAAATACTTGCCACATATATATTTACAGTGATGTGCATGAAAAGAGTATATGTAGTAATTCTTCTTACTTGTTATGCGTTAATTGAATGCAATGCGGATATTCATTCAGATAACTGTTTCTTGTACATTTCCCTAGAAGTTGGATATTACCTTGTCAGGTCTGTCCTCCTCATTTCCATTTCCTTGTTGTTCTGTGCCCTAAATGAATGTAACCAACCCTTGTAGACCCCTGCTGTGGATCCTGTCGTGAGCAAATATATTGCATCAGGCCTTAACCGAGAAGCTGTTCCTCTGGCAGTTGCAGCCTTTGGGGACAATCCCACTAAGGTATGTTTTTACCGGTTTTTGTTTGTTTCCATTAAGTCACTTTCACTTCCCATGTAAGAGTGGGTTTTGTGCCTTTCACAAGCAATATGTACTTGCTTCAAAGAGCTAGCTAACTTTGCCTAAGTCATGTATTTCAATATATTTGGGGAATTAAAATAAGGCTGTTCCATTAGGTGAGGTCGTTTTGTGACTGATTTTGAACTAGTTATACGAAGATACCGTGAATCATGTTGACAGTAACTTGCGATTTAAAATCATGCTGCAACATCCGTTATAGACTGGTTATTTACTACTACAGCCGTTAAATCCATTATCAAAACCATTGTGTGTATTGATACAACTTATACTCATATTTTAGTTTCATAACAAAATGTTTAGGGTCCTCTTATTGCCACACAGAATAACAAGATAAGGTTAACATCTATGCTATAATGGAATGAAAAAATTTCAAGAACTCTTAAATTGAGATGATGATTTGCATCTTTTTGAAGTTGTCAATTTACTCCATGATGGCCGTAAAGCACACACGTTGTACCAGCCATGAGATGTCGCATAAGCGACATTTCGACCGCGTATTATCATAACAAGACATATTTTAATGCAACTATAATGATTATTATATGTACATATTTGCTAACTTACAGAAAGTGAATAGAAATGTTTAGGGTTGTATATATCAGGTTAGAAGTGGGAAAAGTGAAGACATGCATCTTTCTAGTCATCTTCTAAGTGTTTCATGCTCTGGGCCAACTTGAGTAATTCATTAGGCAGAGTAGTGAGAGAAAATGCTTTGTTAAAGCAAGAGACGTGTTGCTGCTCATGCATTATGTGATATCACTCAATACTCATGCGTCCTCTAAATGACCAAGTCACTGGAACCTTGGTCTCTTTTTCATTTTGTGCTTTTTCTTGTGTTTAAGATCTCATGGTAGGGTCTTCAATGTTCTCTCATAATTGCTCAGGCCCTTTACTAGAATGCAATTTTTTTTGGTTGCAGATTCGAGAATTTGCGAATGGTTTTACCCTCCTTCGGGAAATGGGTTTCTCTTCAAACAATGTGGCGGAAGCTCTTCTCATGCATGACAATGACACAGATAAAGCTGTGGCTCATTTTCTGAATAGTTCATCATAGAGGTTCTCGCGGGTTTTTCAAATACCCCCCCCTCTCATGTTGACGATAGCATTCTTGTGGATTTAGCCCGTTTGTAGTGAGCTTTCCTGATGTACAAAGTAGTCAATCTTGCTTCTATGATTGACACTCTCTGTTTGTAACCTAGAGGGATCTGTTGGGATCACTATACTGTGCTGTAATACATATAACGTTTAGCACTTTTAATATTCTCTAAGTCATTGACCTAATGATACCTTTTCTTAGTATCACAGCCACACTTGCTTATCCTGCATAAAATATGTTTGTAAAAAAATTAACAAAATTTTGTGAGTATTTATGTAATTCAATGGGTATAGTATCTGAAATCCTGGTTTGCATATTTGCTCTTAGTTGCTAAAGTTCAGTGCGATAATTTCAAATCCGTGAAAAGAGAAGCGATATGGAAGCAGCGTACTCTGATCGAAATGCATCCAATATGTAAAGGGAGGATAACAATCCAATCTGTCTAGGAGAATTTACAAGAGCTGAAATTCAGACATAATGCAGGTTGTAAAATGGAGGTTGCATATAATACAGGCCAAGTGTAGTTGACTTCTTTTTTTCTTTGGAGAACTAATGTGTCCTGAGAAAAGGGGCAACAAATGCTTAACCACATACAGTTTTCCAATAAAACAAGATTTATGTGAAGGCTAGCTGTGGTTAAGCATTTGCTCTACCTACTTGCTCATCTGTAGTTACTACCTACTCGGAGTATCTAGTATCGTAATGTAAAAGAAGGCAGGTTAGAGATCCCACGTATCCTATATGGCCTCAGCAAGGGAAAAAAAGATACTCTCTTGTTGAGAAAATTGGCAGCCCGTCTGCACAGTATTGCAGTCAGAAAAGAACTTTGAAATTTTCATCGAACCCCGGCACATATAGCTCCTGATACATAGAAACAAAGTTCAGTAACCCTGAAAGAGGTTTATAGTGGAAGTATGCACTGAATAGAGGCTTTTGGTAAAAACAAAGGGGGGGAGAAAAATAATCCAATCCTATTAATATTCCTGTTGCTTAAGGATGAACAATGGCCTGACAGAGTGACGCAAACAAGAGGTCAAGATAGGGTCAAGATAATGCAAAGTGTACAATTGTAGATGGCCTACAACTGACACTTTGAGACTAGTGGAGAGGCTGATTATGTGAGACTAATAGTTTTAAGGATGACATTACCAGAAATCTGAGTTTTAACAGCTTAAAGAAGTGCCTGTTTGATCGAATGGGGAATAAAGATGCAAGGTAATAGATGCAATATGCATATTGCGTGTGAGAGACAGAGAGAGGGACCTGATGCCCACGATGAACAGCAAAACTTTCTTTCATCAATATGTTTCACATCAAGCCCAATAAACCAGGAGCCTACACTGACATCATCATGCGCATAGGTGCGGAGATTAGATCTGCCAAGTCAATGAAATGAAGACTGATAAATGATATGCATTACAAAAACACTTGGTAATAATATGGACAGAAGTGGGAACAAAAAATTTGGAAAGGCAAGATTGCCAAGGTCGCATAAATCTAGGAACAGTAGAAGTGTAGATCAGGTTCTCGGTTGACCTGCGACTAAAATCAGCCTCCTAAAGGAGAAACTATAATTTTCCAACAGACTCACCTATTTATCGAGACAAATTTTGCCAGTGCTTGTGATATGACAAATATTTCACCAGAAGCATGGCGGAAGTACCTGTTGGACACAAGATGATAATCATGAGGCGGTAAATTCAAAAGGTCAATTTGAAGGAACAGCATGATTAGTGAAGGGCTTAAGGCTACTAAACAGGATTATGGGGGAGAGTAGAACATATTAAGCAAGAAAGGAACAAGTGTGTTGTGTCAGGGAATTTGGTAACTGAAGAGATGTTCACATGTTATTACCAAAATAAGAAGCTATACAAATTCTGGTTAACAATATACAGGGTCTTCAGAGGATATAGTACAGATATCAAGTGTGGTCATGTTAACAAGAACGCAAACCTAGTTTATAAAGCTAACAATTAGATTATTGTCTGTACTTACGATTTTCCGTCACCAAATTTCCACCACTCTGGCTCATACCATTTCTGGTTCCTGGAAGGACAAGCATTGATGAATTCTTATAAAAAGTTATATTCGCAAATTGCATAGTTCATCTTTCAACATGCTAAGCTTGTGGTTATACTCACGGTTCAGAGAAAACTTCACCAGACTTCATACATCCCATATAAACTCGAGGGTCATTCACATGAGCTGCAAGAGTATTTCCCAGGACATCTGCAAAGAACGAGGTCTTGGACAGTTGAATACTGATTGCAAGATCCAGTGCAAGAATCGGTAGAAAGAAATTAAATGCTACATATTTATGAGTATGATAAGGACCAAAACAATCTATGGTGATAATCTCCATATTTTTAGAATATACATATATTTAACACACAATTCCAATAAGGGCAACAAAACTATTGAGAAGGAAAGCATATCATCTGAAAAGTAATTTACATTTATCAACTAAAACATCAGAAAGAGCCATAAAGAAAAAAAAATCAGAGCATGAACTTTAAAAATTTCACCGAGAAAACTAAAAGTACAAGGAAGCAATATAATATTGAGAGAATCCTGAATCCCTTTATAATTTTCTCAAAAAAAGTATGTCAATCATCAATCATAACCTTTAACGAAACTTTTATCATGAGTTAAGTTATCTCTTCATTTGTGAAACCCAAAATACGCCAATGGTTGATCAATGCAGAACAAAGTAAAGGACCAAGTTGAAAACAGAATCATGATATTAATGCATATGCTGCTGTGAAATATAAGTTTCAACAGACATTGTAACACATGGGTGAGAGTGACATCAGATGTGCACTTACCAATATTTATATAAACATCATCATTGACCTTGGCGTAGAACTCTGCTTCCCAGTTATTGGCAACATGAGCAAAGAAATACATGGTCTTCTTTGGTAGCTGTTTAGAAGTCTCCACATGGTCCTCCTGTAAACATAAAGTGCAAAACTCTCCACTCAAAACTTAGATACCCAGAAAAAAGGCAACAAGGTTATTCATAGATTAACACTTTATATGCTACTCCACATATGATATGCTTGGAATAAGGGGAATTAATCAGGGAGTAATATCTAATATGGAAGCTAGGTAAACTATTATATAACATGGTTGAAACTTGAAAGGGTGATATATCATCACAAAAATCAAAAATTTCAGAGATGGAGAAAAGCAGCAGTTCTATGAAGCAGGACTAAGGAAGATCAGTAAACTTTCAAGTTAAACTTCAAGAGAAATCAAAAAGATACTTCCTCCGTTCCAAAATAAGTGAAACACTTGTGTCAAAAAGCTCTCACATAAATGAGAGAAGTGTTTCACTTATTTTGGAACGGAGGAAGTATAAATAAACGGAACAGATCTTAATAGGGGACACAGTATGCAAGGCACCAATCAAACCAGGTCTACATTATGGGTTTCCCCTAGCCCATCTTATAGTCTTAAATTACCCCCATAGGTTACTTTACCCAATCCTAACATCCACCCTGTCCCCCCCCCAAAAAAAAAATTTGCTGTCCCCTTAATCAAACCCCTAACAGATTTCTATACCCCCTAACTCATTCCTCTCATTCCAAGCATCGCTTTATGAGACATAGAAGAAGCATCTTTTACTCCAGGACAATCTCCTTTGTTTTCAAAGCTACCTCTGCTTGACAAGCATCTGAATCATTAGGCGTACATCCTTTTAAATGTTTCAATAATATAGCTTAAAAGCCATTCTTCCAGGATCTGTTTCCTAACAAGATGGATCCAGGTCATTATGACATAGCAACATTCTCAATTTTTCATCGTCAATTGGCTCCTACAACCACTGCCCCCAGCAAATCCACTATTCTGATAATTAAATATAGAGGTAAAAACCATAATTCTAGAAAGGTACAAACAGAAGCCAAACATCACAACAAATCAAACCTAAAAGGAATTTGAAAAGAGTTTATTTAAGATTCTAAATGCTAGATACATACAAGAATAATGAAATCATTGTTCTGTCTGTTCTCAATGTCAATGTCCAAGTCTAGACTATCTCCACGATTTTCGCTGCAAACAAATAAAACAAAAGTAATCTTATCCAACAGTGAAATATCAACCAAGAAAAAAAAAGAAAAGAAAAAAGAGATAATGAACACCTTCTTCCAATGACAAACCGAGGAACAATGCCCTTCTCGTTCTCCATCTTCTTTAAAGCAGTACCTATGACAGATTCACATTAATCAGACAAGAAAATGTTAAATAAGAAAACACCATCTCCTACAGGAAGCAATTTCAATTTCAAAGGAAAGAAAATCAGAAAAGTAAAGCAAATAAAGAATGTTGAGAAAAACAATAGAAATAAAATATCATCAATTTGTTAAAAGATTCGAGAAACATGGACCATGCTTCAAACAAAAGATTGTAGGTTAATATGCATGTATGTCATTCAGCTATGGCGTCAGTGGCTTTAGTTCCAAAATCAATAACTTCCAAGGGTCGTTCAAGAATCAAAATCCCAAACCCGGATCTTAATACAACATTCCACTTAAAGCTTCCACATAGCATGTAAACAACTAATGTTCACTCCATCTCCCAGCGGAAAAGCATTCATCTTCAAAATAAGAGAGGTAAAGCAAATAAAGATTGTTGTACAAAAAATAAGGACATATCATCCATATGTTAAGAGATTCAACAAACATGAGGACCAAAATTTAAGAAGATTGCAGGTTAATAGGCAAGTACGTTAAATGAAAATTCTATAACGTTAAGCCTCACTTCAAAAAGTAAGTCATATACCATTCAGCCACGGTGCCAATAGCTTAAGTTCCAAAACCAATCATTTACACCTATAGTTAGGTTACCAAAACCCCAATCTCCTGATCTTGATACAACATTCCACTTCAAGTTTTCCTGATAACATGTTAGCAACTAATGTTCACTCCATCTCTTCCTTAAATTAGCGTACCAAAGTCCACAAAAGACTTACAGCTCCTCAAATGAAGAAGCACAACAAGATGGGGAGGCTGCAATTTTACCTGTTCCCATCCATGCCTTGCGGATCGCGTCTCTCTTACTTTTGCGCCCAAAACTTGTCAATATGCCTATTACAACCAGTGGCTTTTGTCCACCCTTAGCTTTGTTTATCCCATGATATTTTGGAACAAAGCCTTCTTCCCTAGCAGCAGCCAACTCCATCTGAAGAGCTGAGAGTTTCTTCTGCTGTTCCCTAACAACCAAAACTTTCTTGCTTCAAACTTGAAATAAGAAACTTTAATCGCCAGTGTATAATATAAAGAGTTAGAAGTTAAAGGGTGAAATGGAAATAAGTTACCTGCATGCTATAACTTTCAGTGAATCATCAACTGAAATGGCACTTCGTCCCTGTGAAACATAGCCCATTCATTCAATTAAATATCTAGCATGAAAACAGACAGCAATATCACATGCACAGGAGATCAGAGCAGTAACTGAAGGTCCGTCAAGTATCGAATTTAGCTAGGAAGGCGATGCATAGAATAACAATATCATTATACATGGAAGAAATTCACACTAATAGTATGTTAAATGGATAAAATTCGACTGCTACTATTATTATTATTACTATTACTATTACTTTAGCTCATATGGATCCTGCCATTGGCCATGTCTAGGGAGATCAGAGATGTCTAGGGGATTCAATTATTTCATATGCACACAGCTGAATTACCACTAAGGCACTAATCGCTCCATTGCATAAAAAAATAATGTAAGAAAAAATAAGTTGAGAGGTGCAAGAGGTTAATAAATTGTAACAAACTTACTTGACCTGTAATTTTGTCAAGCTCATTAATAATATAAACCCTATTCTGTGCATCCTGCCACAATCTGTCACATAAACAGTTTTTTCAACACGTGATCAAAACCAATATCAACAATTACAATTTACAACAAAGAAATCAAAGGTGTTGACAACCAATGCCCCATTCAATCAAGAGCGAGAGATCGTCTCTCAACCATTTACATCCTCCTGACCTTACACGGCTACTCCTCATCAGACTTTTACTTTGCATTGTATAGGATTATGATTCTATCGATTTAACATTAGACAAGGGTTATGTATGAACTCGAATCATCCCCCAAGAAGAACACAACTTATGTGAGAGTTACAGTGTTTAAACATTGCAAATATTCTAATAGGTTATTGGTTTTTTTTAAATTTTCACTGACTAGTATTAGCACGAAGAAGTTTGTTAGTCTGGTTCCTTGTTTTTCAGATATTAAGCTCTAAGAATGACGAATTGTAGCTTTGACAAAGTTCTTGCATGAAGAAAGGATTCCCTACTCCTTTCTTGGATATTATTCTATCCAGCTTACAAATAGTTCCTGATGCATTTGAAAAACAATTCTTATACACATGGTATCGGAGCTATCTATAGGATCCAATTGATTATTTTTTTGCTTCTTCCACTATGGATGTTGTTCGCATCAAAACAGGAGTTAGAAAATGAGCTGCAATCATCCTTTCTATTTACTCCTCATACTTCTGCAAGTCCTCTTGATTTTGTTCTCTTTAATGGCAATAATTACCTAGGATGGTCTAGAAAAGAACAACTTAGGTTTTATCGACGGAATAGTAAAGAAACCTACATTTACATACTCTTCTAATCAACAACAGATTCAGTGTTATTATAAGCTGAAAATTCTGCGGACATCAATGACAAACATCTTTGGAATGAAATCTAAGAGAGGTTTCGGCTTTCGCCAAAGTAATACATAATTTCAGACAGCAAAAACACTTACAATCTTGCATTACTGTAGCAAAACAATGAATTCGTGAGATGAGATGAAAAGTTTTTAGACCTTTCCTTAAATATACTTTCTCAATCAATGTACTTGTTTCTTATTATACCAAATATTTCCAAAATCGCAAAATTCAATTCTTTCCAATATGATCAACCACTTAAATTAAAGCAGAAATTCCATTTCAAATCTAAAATTAGAAATTCCAATCTATCACTAGATCACTCCAAAAGTTACAACACACATCAACATCATCATCATCATCATCATCATCATCATCATCATCATCATCATCAATCAACGAAAACAATAGATTTCGAAAAAATTAGCGCAAAAAAAAGAAGAGAGAGAAAAAGTGAAGTGACAAACCTTCCTGCAACATAGAAGGAAGCAATGGTGGCGAACATGGAAAGCATGAGAAACGAAATTCGAGATCGAAACAGCTTATTGCTACTACTACTTGATAACCTTTGACTTGATCCTTTTCTTTGCATTTTCTCTCTCCTCGATTCCGAAAATCTAGGGTTTTCGCCGTAAAATTGAAGATTAAATCTCGGATTTGGGAAAAAAAAAGAGTGATTAATGTGAAGAAAATGCAGTGTATATGTGTATCAAACAGGTTTCAGCGCGAGGACTATCACACTGTTTTTTTTTTTTTTTTTTGAGGAGAAAAGTTATTTAATTAATAGCTGCTAAAGTATCACCGGTTACATTGATCCTGGCAGGACCACTAACATCCGAAGTAATCATACGTTCAACATCTAAGTTTACTGAATTAATACAGACAGGAGGTGGGGAATCCAAATTACAAAAAACGTTAGCTCTAGTCACAGTTAATCTAGTGAAGTTAGCTAACTCATCCGCTACTCCATTAGCCCTCCTTCCTTCATGCACGATTTGCCCTCCTTGGACCTGCAAGATGGACTCCCTGCAAGTTTTCATCAAATCAGGTAATACACCCTTAGTTTGGGGTGGATTCAAAATTCCTTTTACAGCCAATAAACAATCAGAAGCGAAAGTTACATCCTTCCATTCCCTGGAAATACACCAATTTACATAGCCTAAAATTCCTTTGAGTTCGACCTCTAACGCCGAACAAGCGAAAAAAGTATACGAGCACCCTTCTAACCAATGCCCCGCAATATTTCGCAAACAAGGCACCGCCCGCGGCCGCCTTTGATTCATGAACAAAAGAAGCATCGAGTTAATTTTCGGGCGGCCAATGGAAGGGGGGTGACCAAGTGATAGAGGTTTGGGGGCTTACTATAGGTTGGTTTTGGGAGAAAAACCATTCAGCGAGAGGCCCGAGAGAATCGATTTTTTTGTAAAAGAGGGAGAAAGGTTCACCTTTCCTAAAAAGCCAAGCATTCCTTCTAATCCAAAGATACCAAAGGGTAAACAAGAAGGACAGGCTAGGCGGGATTAAGGGGTAGTCAGGAGTAGGCTGATCAAGAGAAGTCATAATCCAATCACTTAAAGGTATATCACGAGGGGGAGGAACCTCCCACACTTCTTCAGCCCTAGCACAACCTCTAAAAATGTGATCCATAGTCTCTTCTTCGGAAGGGCAAAAGCTACAGAACTTGGAATGAGAGGGAATCATTTTATTTATGTTGACATTGCAGGCACTTCTACCCCACAAACACTGCCATATGAAAATATACAGTTTAGGAGGGTAGCAGTTTTGCCATAACCAAGACCAATTTCTTGAAACGTCCCCCCTAGATCTTATAAATTCACCTGCCATTTTTGCCACAAAGTTAAACCCATTAGACCACTTAGAGAAAACGTAGTCTGAATCACCATTTAACTCAATGGCTCCTATTCTTTGTAAAACCTCGGGGGGGAGAACAAAGGAGACCTGGTTTGAGGTACCATTTATGTGACTCTGTGAGATCAGAATTGAAAAGAAAGAAATTGCAATTTCGGTTGTTGTGAAAAGACGAATTTGACCCTGAGGTGTCGGAGGGTGTTTTTGGTAACTGAATGTCAACTTTATGGGTTTTCAGCTTTTGTATGGATTGATATGTTTTTGTATGTTGGTTGTTGCGCATTTGGCCCATTGGGTCACCTAGCCACCTAGGTCTTTAGCAACTAGCATAATCTTGGTTATGTCGGTCTGTTTATAGATATCATACTAGTACTAGTTAATATTATTAACTTTAATACTTATAATTTCATAAGAGAGCTAAAAAGAAGTTGCATTTAAGCTTTCATTCTTAGAAGAGTGTAACTCTGTTTATGTAGGTCTGTTTATAAATATCATACTAGTTGTTTTGCACGGGCGATGCCTTAGGGGATTTTTCGTGTGTTACTTTTGACTATTTCATCACAACTAATGGGATTTGTTTATCATTTTGACTATTTCAAAGTTTAAGGCAATAACATTCTATTTTGGTTTCAGTCCATTTAATTTTTAATTTAAACTTATAAGTATTCAAGCTTTTAAATAAGGCAAAGTAATTTAATAATTGGCATTGGAATTGTTTTACAGATAAGAGATCGTATCTTGGTGGTAGGATTATGACATTTGAAGTAAATAGTCACAGGTTTGAGACTTCATATAACCATATTAGTATTTTTTTTAGAGAAATGTCAAATCTCTACTATATAAGGGAAGAGGGGAGGACTTTGTGTCCACCCTAAATTACATATATACACTCAAATAGGAAGAAAATCAAATACATCTTTACCATTTTTTAACAAAAAAAAAAAAACAAGGCCAAATTACACGATAATACTATTAAATCTCAAGACAGTTTCTCAACTTCATTAACTTTTTTTTCTAGTTAAAAACAAGGATTTGGATAGATGTAATTAGTAAATTAACTTTTGTTTTTTGAAGGGAAGTAAATTAACTTTCTATTTGTTTTTGCACGCATAGCATGCATATAAGACTAGTAAAAGAAGATGTGAAGCCATATCAATACTTGAAATGGAGAGTGACACGTTGACACGGTGCCACGTTACGGAGTACAATTCTTGTCCACACGTTTTAATTAATTGATATTAATATTAATATTGATTTGGCTTGTGGTTTTTCTCTATCTTCTTTTTTGACGAGCATTATATTGAATCACTTAAATCGGGCTAGAGGTTATGCTCATTACTTGGTTGTTTCTTGGAATAAATTGGACCCTTCGATCACTTGCACAGTATTAAATGCATTTGTTGATTAGTGATGAATGATCGATGCCTACAAGTCAAGAAGTATGACTTGAATAGCTTTTGGTAATGGCATGACAAATTAATTATCGTATCTTATCATATGCCACGACCATACGGCTTGTCCCAACTCCTACGCGTTTATTTCATAAGTACCACAAGAACTCATAATCTCTGATTCCCTTTATATTCTATTTTCTAACGTTTTGTACTACAAGTCTACAACTACAGGACAAATATAGGTGACAAGTAGCTTTTTCTCACAAAAATAATACTTCCTCCGTTCTATAATAAGTAAAACACTTACTATTTTAGAATGTTTCAAAATAAGTGAAACATACCTTAAATGGAAAAAAAAAGTGACAAAATGACAGGAATACCCATTACAAACTTGTGTGGTTTGCTTTTCTCTCTCCTCCTTTTGATAATGAAAAGGGTATTTTATGACTTTTTGGCTTTTGAAAGTGATGTTTATTAAATCTTGTGTCCAATCCCTATGTTTCACTTATTATGGAACGGAGGAAGTATACCATAAAAAATTTAAAATAATTGTTAGACACTGTTCTTTTGGACTTATTTTCAGTTCAGTTTAGTTAGTTTCAGTTCAGTTTTTCTCTGTAATTCAGTTTCTATCAGTTCAGTTCAGTGCAAAAGAACAGGGCCTTAGTCTCCTTCTATCACCCCTCTCATCTTGTCTTCATATGATTATATCATAAAAAAAATTATATCACTTATCATTTTAAGTATTACATATTATATTTGTTTTCAAATAAGTTAAAACACTTTTTTGATGACCAAAGTTCATAAATAATCATCGCGTCTCTTTACCAATGTATAAAAAAGTATCATAATCCTGATGCGAAGTTGCGATGAATTCATTTGGTCAATTATTATCAAAAGAGTATTTCATTTGTTTGGTCAATTATTAGCCACTCTAGAAAGAAGGATAGTACGTCTGAAATTACAAAAAAAAAAACATAAAATATTACAACTTGTAACTTGATGAATATGTGTTTTTATTTGATAGGGAATTAAACAAAATTAAGAAGATATATTTTTATGACAGTACATTAATTGATTTAAACTAAGAAAAATAAAAGAAATTATGATCTTGTTCGAAATCGATGTCTTGAGTAGTCATAAACAAAAGCCTTCTAAGCAATAAAGGAATGATACACAAACACACACCTGGAACAAGTGATTGCTAACTAATCACACTTGACTTCTCTTCAACAAAAGAATTTACGATATAAAAATGGTATTATAGTGGTTTGGTTATTTGGTAGGGTCTAATTAGGTGTAGTGTTGTAAACTTCCAAAAAATAGGGAAAAGGACTACTTTTATAAAGTTCAATTGTGAGAGCTATATTGTTACACATAAGCTGAGAGTACAATTTATAAAACACATGTTTCATTTTCATATCCTTTGCTGGTTCTTTTTTTTTTATTCAATTTTCTGCTGCTTCTTAGGGTGTGTTCTCTTCACCTTAAAAAAAATAAGTATCAGGTCCAATAAGTTCTGATCAGGTTTGATCAGGTCTAATACAACACTCATGAATAAGTTCCAATAAGGATCAATCAGGTCTAATAAGTTCAGGTCAGATAAGTTCAGGTGAAAAGAACACACCCTAAGCTGCAATAAATTCCTTTTTCCAAAAAAAATCATGAAACAAATAATTATTTTCATATCTTCCGTCAATTTTTAAGTTGCAATAACGTCCTAATTTAAAAGTTTTAGATTAGAAAAATTTACAAATAATGAGGAAGAGAGGGAGCACTTTATAACACAATATCTAAATGTAAATACATATGTATAAGACCATAAGGTCATCGATTTCAAAAAAAAAAAAGACTATAAGGTCATCATCGATACTGTTATTTGTTACTATCATATGCAGCAAAATTTGGCTATTTAACAAAACTTTACCTACCTAAATTTTGTCCCATAAATCTAACTGCGACATATTTTTAAAAAAACCCACACTCTACGACTCTATTTCAAGTTAAACTTTTTGCTAAAAGTTTGCAATCTTAAATGTTTTCTATGCGGTATGTTAAATGAGCAGGAAAAAAAACTTTATCTACCCACTAGGTAGACTACCCACCATTAATAAAGACTTGTTGAGGGTTACGGTAATGAAATCCAACTCAACATAATTATTACTTTTTAAATACTCTATTAGTAGTGGGTTGTCAACCCGGTGAGTAGATGTAGCAATGTCCGCCATGCCAAACCACACATTAAATAACATAAAACCAAATTGAACTATTGAAGCATTGCTATGCTACCCACCTTATTGGCAGTTGCTACTGCAAGTTTGCAATTGACGCAATTGACTGTACTGAAGTTGATAGATCAGCGAAAATGATTGGTCCTTGTGGGACTACCCCCAATTAAAATTATACGTCTTTGTCGAAAGCGATGTTACGATTTAGTTCTTTCGACATCGTCTCTATTAATTGTAATGTGCCAATGTAAAAAAATATCTTCATCGTTTCAAAATAAGTGAAAGCAACACTCTCATTTATGTGAGAGCTTTTTTTGGACAAGTGTTTTCACTTTATTTTTGGAATGGAGGAAGTATCTATTTATAAAAAAAGGTAGCAAAAAAGGGAGTACGAGTATTACATATGTTACGAAAGTCATATGAAAAAAAGGAGAGATAGAAGGGATCTGTATGATAGAAGAGAAATCAAGAGAAAGACATTAGGATCTATTATGTTCACCGTATTTTCAGTTCTTATCTGGAAAAAAAAAGTTCAAATAAGGTCTAATAGACTAATAAGATCTAATAAGTTTAATTCAACAAAAATAAGCAACAATAAGGTTTGCCACTCTCACAAAATAAGTTCAGATAAGGCCTAATAAGTTTATATAAGTTATGATAAGTTCGACCAAGTTATGATAAGTTCGGATAAGCAAAAATAAATTAAATAGAACACAACTATATATAATGTTTCATTTTCAATTAATGTAAAACTTATAAATGAAGGAAATATTGTTATTAATCTCTATTATATAAGGGAAGGAAGGGGGCATGGTCTCCGAATGAAGAGACTATTTTACCCCTCTTCCCTTTCTAAATTACAAATTCACATACAAACTAAAGTGGGGCTTCAAACAAAAATACCGGAAGTAAAATTATAACAATCACTGACAAGTCAACTAAAATCATAGAATTGCATAATTTACGTTATACAAATCACTCAAATGAGGAAACTTTACAAAAACTTAAAAATTCACTTACAAACTACAACCAATACACTGCAATGTCACTACATACTCACAAAAATATTTACAAAAATTCATTTACAAATTACTCTGTTCTCAAGAACCATTCACAATTACATACTCACAAAAATTACCAATACACTACAACATCAATACAAATTGAAAACTGAGAAAAACATACGATTTCGACGGGGATATCACACATTTGTCCATTAGCGATTTGCGAACTTCCAAAAAGGTACATAATTCTTTTAGTCTTGCAAGTTATTTCAAATTAGTTGAAAAAAAACTAGCAACTCTTATGTTCGAATGCATGTTCAATTATATCATAAAAATGTTGACAAAAATGTTGAACACAATTATATAACAACTGAGCCACCATAAATGAAGACAATTGTCTACAAGTATTAACGCATTCATGCTAACAAAGTAAATATGAAAATTATATTAGTCAAATATTTTATCAATTAATACACAATTAAGTACTCCGTATTACATTAAAAATATAACATTCAATCAGTTAACAAAGTGAAATAGTGCCATTAACAAATATTATATTACAAACATGACATAATATGTAAATGCAGATATGACAAACCTTTTGCTAAACAAACATTCAAATCAAAGAAATATATTGTCAAATTTTTTAATGACACAACATCCAACTCTTGACTTGAAATCAAAGTGTCCACTTTCTTCACAATCTATGAAGTAGTGTACTTAATTCAAAAATCAACTAAAAAATTATAATATTAGAAATCATAAATAAATTCAATAAATTTCTATTTTGTTCATAGAATTTAACTTTGAAAAGTAAAAAAAAAAAAAAAAAAGACTGGTGAGAGACTTAAGTGACAGAGACTAAACCAATCAAATTTTGCAACTAAAAACAATTATAATTCGTATGTCTAATGTTCAAAATTTGACTCTTACTTATGTCAAAGAAAATCGAATTTTTGTCTCGAAAAAAATCCAAGCACGCATCGCGTGCAAAAAATGCTAGTATAGAATAGAGGAACTAATTACTTAGATGAAATCCGATTTGGTAATTGGCTTTGTTAATTTTTTTTTTGCAATTGGCTTTGAATGTTACTTGTGTGCTCAGTCCATCATCGTCATTAATAAAACAAAACTTCGTAGTTTGGCAAGGGGTTAATAAATGAATTAAAAGGAAATTTGTTGAAGCTATGATCGATGTATAACGCACAATACATGTGAGTGTCCCATATTAAAAAAAGAAGAGAGATGAGTGCATTTTATAAGACAAATGGGTTATTTCCCTTATTGCCATATGGTTTTAAGGTGTAACTTCCTTAATCTTGTGAAGTTGACTCTCTCTCCTTAGTGTCCGTTTTTGGAGAGACGGTCTCGCGTTAGTGTTAACGTGAGACCGCTGATGTCATGCTGACATCACGCGCGTGCATCAAAACAGCAGCAAAATTAGTTAAGCGCTTGCACCTATTAGTTATGCTAACCAAAAATTGCTTCTGGATGAATAGTTAAGCGCTGGAGTATATTAGTTAAACGCTGAATTATATTAGTTAAGCATTGAAGTATATTAGTTATATCATAAAAATCATATTATAATGCATTTTATTAGCCATAATTTCAGTATCACGCATAAATAATTCTCTCTTTCTTAAATAACTAACGCACTAATTCTCTATTTTTTGAATAGCTATCGCATTTTTGCATTAGTTACGCCAACCTCAAATAACCAATGCAAAAACAATGTTTACTAATGCATACAATAAATAAAACTAATGACCTTAAAATCATAACTATTGACCACCCATACTATCAACCCTCAAAGTATAATTGTTAACCAAATATCAAAACTATAACCATAAAAACATGCATCATTGTTACTCATGAAATTAATAAATAATTATTCATATGCTATAATTATAATCTTTCAGTTATTTTCTAGACTAAAACTATTAGCCATAAAACCGAAACTAAAAAACAAAAAGTCATAACTAATGTAAAAAAAATAATAACTAAATACCCAAATATCATAACTATTTATCAGAAAACAATAACTAATAGCGGGAATCACAACCGTCAACCATAAAACCATAATTATTAACCACAATTAATAACTAATAACCTAAAAATCATAACTATATATCCGAATTTCATAACTATTAAGCAAAAGCTAACTATGAATCAGAAAACCATAATTAAGAGCCAAAAATATGTAACTAATTATTAAAATTCCTTAACTAATTGGAAAATTATAACTATAACTTGAAAATGACAAAATCAGCCCCTTTGAGAAATATGTAACCCATCATCCTTATTCTCTCTCGTGGCTTCATCTAAAAGTGCCACATTAGTGTTTTATTGTCAAAAGTTTGTCTCATTTCAACAAAATAAATGGAACCCCAAACCCAAACCCCAACCCATTTCTCTCTCTCACTCACCATCCTTCTCCTCCTTCCTCTACTCGTCGTCCTTTTTGTTGTCACCTCTGCCGGCGACTTTGTCGTGCTCCGTCATCGCTACCATTGGTGCTTGTTGTTGGTTGTTCTTAGTCCCATGTTCTCTCTCCTTTGCTTCGCGTGCCGCTGCCACCGTGTTGTCTGTGCTCCTCCTCGTCGCCGGCGTGGGTCTTTTGTGTTGTCGGTGTTCGGCGCGGCGAAACCGCTTCCGTTCCCCGCATTTCCTTGCCCTCATTCTCTCACCTCGGTATGGTATTGCTACAATTTTTCTCTCTTTCCTCTTCTCATGTGTTGCTGCTGCCAGATGGTGGTGCATGCCCCGATGTGTTGAACAATTGCTTGTGTTTTTTGCTTCGCAAGTCCTATATTCGTCTTCAATCTTTCTCTTTCCTCCGATTTTGCCATTGTTGGTTCCAAGTGACTCCATTTTCTCTCTCTCTTAAGTTTCTTCAATGGCGGCCTCAATGAAGCGAATAATTGACGAACTTTTAAAAATACCAATAGCTGTTGTTGTTGTTCTTCAAAGACGGTTAGCGATACAAAACTTCCATAATTTGAGAGGATGGTGGAGGAATTGAAGGCTGAAGCTGAGGATTGGAGGAAAAAGGACTCGTCTCACGTTAGTGTTAACGTGAGACGGTCTTTTATAAGACTTTGCGCTCTCCTTATAATGGGCGCGACCCACACCCATATTTAACAAAATTGGATGTTGATATCGACTTAGGGTAATGCCTCTTCTCTAATAAAATATCATCATGATTCTCATATTTCCTTTTTTTTAGATGCAATATTTAATTACAAATAGCCAGCATAATAACACGACTTTTTCCATTACTATCGCACTCCCATAGAAGCAAAAACATAGAAATATCTTTAAATCATTGGATTACAGAATTAGGTGAAGAAGTGCACGTGGCTATATAGCAAAACAAATCAAAACCAAATGTCCATACATAATGTCCAAGATTATTATAAACGTCGAATTAGCCTTGACCATAGATATGATTTTTATCTTATTTAAATATATGTTTAATATACATAAATTCTTAAATGAGTCTAGGTTAGTTCAAATGAGTTTTAAATAATTTTAGACAAGTTTAAATTAGTTTAATAATATATGATAAGTTAAAATAAGTTGAATAAAATGCACATTTTTTAATGCAACTCTCTATTAATTATTATCAAACTGTATATACATGCCTTCATATAAGCAATTGTGACGAGGTCCTCGTGGGAGCCCAATGGTTGGTGCTCCCACCTCCCAACCGCGAGGTCGGGTGTTCGACTCTCATTACTCTCCAATTTGGGGAGTTTGTATAAAAATGTTTGCTTGTGGGTATAAATCACTATTCACATTGAGCATCGAACAAACAAAAAAAAAAAAAAAAAAAAATATAAGCAATTGTGACTCCACATACACGCACGCATGTAAAGCCAATAATCACATATTCACATTGAAAGAACAAAGATCACGGGTTAATTAGGTTGATTTTTTTTTGGTGTTTAGAGAGTCATAAAAGAAAGATGAGAATCGATCTCGGGATCTCCCGAAATCGAGAGGGTTCTAACCAACCGAACTACCCTCACTCGGGTTAATTAGGTTGATGATTGTTACATAGATGTATGACACATACGTCCTTATATAAATTCTTAGGTATCTGGCTATCTGTGGATGTACTTAGAGTCAGGTTTCACATTTAAGTAGTTCAAACTTCATTATAAGCAAAAATAATCCCAAATGAAAAAATAATCAACAAAATAGCCTTGAATATACCTAGTAAAACGTTTACCCGACCCGTTCACCATATAATAATAGACATGCAGTTGTGGTTTCTTAGGAACATTTATTTTTCCCTCTTATTCTTAGGCCCATCTAATAAATTATATTCAATGGTCAGAGAATACTTACTAGAAGGGGTGATGTCACGAAACCAGCGTTGATATATATATATATATTTTTTTGGGTCCCTTTCGGAAACCCGTGGTAAGATGAATTTCTTCTGGGTTCTTCGCATGCGCCATTCACCCGTATACCAAAGTCCCAAACCCCCTCTCCCCCAACAATATTGAAATTTTTGCTTCCACCAAGATTTAAACCTTAGTCTCCCATGTGGGAAATAGGAAGTCATACTATTGAACCCAAGGGTTCTTGATGCGTTGATAATTATATGGATTCATAACATTCATTCACATACGTATAGAGTATACTTTCTTCCATAACACAACTGCCATTTACATTGATTGAGTTAGTAGTCCCACCATGTAGTATTTTTAGTAAACACATGGGTTTCTACTTTCTAGGATTGGACTTTAATGTGCAACTCTCAGACTCAAGAGTGAAAATCTGCTTTTTCATTGAAATTGTCCTTGCCTTTTCAATTAATTTCACAATTGATTTTTTTTTATAATACACAACTTATTTTTTTTAAAAAAAATTGGTAAATTAAATTACATTAATGCCCTCTCACAGGGCACCTAAATACAACCTACTCTAAAGCCCCCAAAACCCTCCTGATGAGGATCGAACCCACAACATGTGGGTGGAAGATGAAAAGGCTTACCACCCTTCCACTCCCTACACAACTTAATTAAGGTTGTGTTTAGTCCACATGTATATATCATACGTGCAAGGGTGCAAGGGTGCAATGGGTGGATCTTTATGTGAGAATGTGGATGCATGCATGATTGCATATTTGCACATATAATACTAATGATGGGTAAGAACTAGTCAACTAGAATAGGAGCGAGTCCACATCTTTGCTAGCATTCTAATTTTGTAAATTATGTAAACTAGTTTTTAACTTCTTAGGGTTTATTCTGTTCAACTTATTTTAACTTATATAAGATTTTATAAGATAAGATAAGATAAGATAAGATAAATAAGATGTTAGACACACACAATAAACTATCTTATAAGATAAAGATAAGATAAGATAAGATCGGATAAGATTTTTATAAGATCTCATAAAGATAAGATAAGATAAGACAAAATAAGTTGGAACGGAAACGGACCCTTAAAACTTATGAACCTTTAATAAGATTATTAGTTGTTGTCACAGTGGGAGGAGAGGCCGTCTGGAGGACTTCACCCTCAACTTCTTCAAACAAGAATACTCCAATCATCGAGGATATTGGGTTGGTTGAGTGGTTTGCCACTCGCCTCCCACTCTCCAAGTTTGGGGGTTCAAGTCCTCATATGACCCTCCCCTCGATAATACTACCTCTGTTTTTTTAGTTGCAACATTTGCTTTTTGACACTATTCATCAACCAACTTTGTTAAGTAATCTCGCACCATTATATAAGAGAAAATATAGTTAAGTGGGGTCTTGTTAGATTCGTCTCAATGCGATGATTCCAAATATCAAATTTTTATAATTTTTACTTACACCCGATATGAGATATTAACGTTCAAATAAGTGTCTCGGTAAATGTAAAAAGGCAAATGTTGCAACAACAAAAAAACAAAGGAAGTATATAAGGGACGTTGTTTACCTTATCCCAAAAAGAAATTTAATTGTTATGATATAGCGTATTTTTTACTATGTGTAATTGTGTATACCCATTAAGACCACATCAGATAATTAGGGTCCGTTCTGTTCAACTTATTTTAACTTATATAAGATTTTATAAGATAAGATAAGATCAGATAAGATAAAATAAGATGTTAGATACACTCAATAAACTATCTTATAAGATAAGATAAGATCAGATAAGATAAGATAAGATTTTATAAGATCTTATAAGATAAGATAAGATAAGATAAGAAAAGACAAAATAAGTTGAACAGAACAGACTCTTATATTGATGTAGTTGGTAAGATAATTGATTTAGATACACTTTTAAGAAAGAGGTGATAGATAAAAAGAGGAAAAACTCTAATCTTAGATGAGGAGAGAGATAGGAAGAGAATAAGATTTACTTTTCGATTAAATTTTAGTCTCCTAAACTCCTGTCTCACAATTTGGTTTATGTTTTGATTTTTTTTTTTGTCTTATATACTTATTAGTTAATAAAATTTAGCTAAATAGAGTTATTAAAAGAACATAAAGCTTAGAGAGTCATTCAAAAGGTTCATTTATCTGGGCGAGTCCCCAAGGTCGGGATCCTCCCTTAAATATAAAATGATGAAAAATAGGATCGTGATCCATGAGGCCCCCTTCAATGTAAATTAATAAAAACATTTTTTTTTTCATAGTCCAAATTCATTAATATATATTAACCTCCTTATTTTTCCTAATAATGTATAGAACAATTAAATAACAGTATATTTTTATTTTCTTGTTAGATAGTTGTGTTATGAAAACAGAAAACTGTAAAAAAAAATACGAAAAATTTCAAGGAACTACATTTTATAAGAAATATTTTTCAAAAAACTACCTTTTACAACAAATTCTTTTCAAAAATACTACCAGATGACAGTTTCTGTTAAGTTTGACCATTTATTCCACTATTGACTTATACGTGGTAGTTACATAATCTTCTCCAACCTTCTCCCCACCATTCATATATGACGCCAATACTATCAGGACTTTTTTACAGTTGGTTCGTGGATTCCACGGACAAATCCATCTAATTCGAGCTTCAAATGGTGTTGAAAAAGGTTACGTGATTACCACACGTAAGTCAATGATGGAATTAAACGAGGTCAAACTAAACGGAAATCGTTATCTGGTAGTATTTTGAAAGATATTTGTTATAAAAGTCAGGTTTTTGAAAAAAAAAAAATCTAAAAAGTAGTTTTTTTGAAACACGTTTTTTTTATATAGAATGTAGTTCTTTGAAATTAATAATAATAAAAAATATCGCAACTAAATTGGGCCAAAAAGGGTGTTAATGTAAAGGAGTAGAATTATAAAATAGGGAGAGGAGAAGCATTCAAAAATTGTGTTCCCAAATTTCTATAGCTTCCCAAATATACGGGCTTTCTCTATCATTCATCATAAGCTCATCAAAAATTAGTTTGCAGAGTCACTCTATATTCTAAAAACTCCATTGAAAACCTCTGTTGACTTTCTCTACTTCGAAATTCGCGCGATATACTATTTTACCAATATTCATTCATCTATATAGTATGCATTATTTCATTCTTTACTTCATACGAAGTATATAATATATGATTCACAAATCACAAGGACATACATATCATCTCAACATTTTTCTTATTTCTTGGAAAAATTCCATTATTTGCCTTTATTTTCATGTAAGTATTATTTTGATCCCTTCCTTTTGCATGTTAGTATTTGGGTATAATTTGTTTTTCTGCATACCCTTTTATAAACTGTAAACACTTCCATGATCTTTTTTTTTTTTTTTTGAACACTATAAGCTTATCTTTATGAACAGTCTTTTGTTTTAGTTTATTTTTTTTGTGATAGAATTGATTTTAGTATTTGCTTCAGATTTCCGACATTAATACTTCCTCCGTTTCAAAATAAGTGAAACACTTGTCTCAAAAAGCTCTCACATAAATGAGAGAAGTGTTTCACTTATTTTGGAACGGAGGAAGTATTTCTTTTCCTGTAGATTTCTGGGATGATGTTGTTGTTGTTGTTGTTGTTGTTGTTGTAAGATCCGTAGGTAAAATTATTGACATAGTAATGTTTTTTCTTGCAGGAGATGGGAGAACTATAGCAGTAGCAGAAATGACATAAGTGCCTTTGATACTTGCACCAGCTGTTAGAAATACTATTGCTCTATTCTCTTAAAAGGTACTCCCTCCGTTCCATAATATAGTGTTTACATCTCATTTTTCACGAGAATTAAGGAAAATGGGAGAGTTTTTTCTAAAAATATATATTTAAGTAAATGTTTGGAACTAGTTTTTTTTTTTCTTTTTTCTTTAAAATAAAATGAAAAAGCAATAAGTGTTTCTTGGAATAGTGTAAAATAATAGATAAGGACACATATTTTGAAAGAAAGGTAGGGGTATTTTGGAAAGTTTATGTAGAAAGGAAAGATAATTTAGTCCAAATAAATTGATAACAAAGAAAATAGGTACAATATTTTGGAATACCCAAAAGAAATGTAAGCATTATATTATGAGACGGAGGGAGTATTTTTCTCGTTAACTAGTTTTTGGCAGGAGCTATATTAGTTTATAACATATAATTTAAAAAACTTATCTAAGATTTCTTATGCATTAAATTTTTAAATTTTCAATATTAATTCTTCATGATCAATTCATCATCTTAACTACATTAGTTTATAGCATATAATTTAAAAAGGGTATCTAAGATTTCTTGTTAAAAGAAGATAGCTTCTTTTTAATAGAATAATCTTTCTTCCAAAATATCTCACAAAAGATTTAGGCAAAATTTTTTAATGAGAAAGTGACATGTGTCACTTTTGGTTTTTGTTTTAGTATAATGTAGTAGATTAGTGGAAAACTTATTATTATAGTAGCATAACTTACTAGCAGAAAGTTAGGACTTAGGAGTAGCTTTCCTATAAAAAAATGCAAAAAAGAAAGTTAGGACTTAGGAGTAGCAGAAATGATAGGGATCTAGCATTTTATCTAACATTTTTTTTGTATACAAAAATTCTCCGTATAAACAATAGTTTTTTTTTTAATTGGTAAGGAGAAGTGCCTTACTTGATCGAAACCTCGCACATGTTAATCTGATCGACCCAGTTATACATGCAATGCCCTTTGAAAGTAGGGGGAAGGTAAGAGAATCCCACCCCCAAAGTGTCTCTAGTGGGGTTTGATCCCACAAACCTTGAGGTTGAGAGATATAAACTCTAACAATTGCCCAAGTACTACTTGGTGTGTATAAACAATAGTGTTTTTGTTGTTTTTCTCTTATTTTGCCACATTACAAACACAAACATTACTTTCGTATACAATAACACTTGTACAAATTTGTTTGTTAGATGCATCTAACTTTTAGATCCCTATCATTTCTTTTTTCATGATGTCACAATTTTCAAGATTTGGTTCCAATAATAGAAGTTAGACACACAAGATTCGAGTGTGACACTATATTAGAAAAAAAGATTATTCCACAAAGCAGCTATTTACCCCTTTCATGCAATTTTTACTATTATATAGGAAATGGACCATCCATTTTCTCACCGACTATTCACATTTGTCACTTGGTCACTCAACTCTAATTTTATCTTCACTTGGTCTAAATTATAATGTATGGTCTAGTCTAGTTTGAGTCTTTCTGGTATAGTCTAATCTCCTAGCTTGACGAAGTTTGACCATAATAATATGTTAACTTATAAGTTATAAGAAAAAACAATAGTAGGAGTACTATATTGGATTTTGTTGGATTCATCTCTACATGTATATTCTAGACATCTAATTTCCATAGTTCTTATTATTACAGAAATAATAGTTGTTGATAACTAAACGAAAATAAGGCCTAAGGTCTAATTTTCACTCTGCAGTTTATCGCAAGAATAACGAAAATAAGGTGAAAAGAATAGAGCCGAAGTCCTAAATCACAAGGCTTACCTCTTAGGAATTAGCAAATAGGCCATTTTAGTTCCACACTCAGCTTACCTCTAGGTGTACATATTTTTCTCTTTTGAGTCTTTGCTTTACTTAAGAGTTACGCCTTCATTTAATGGATTGCAATGAGATTACACAATTTGTTTCTCGATAAGTATAATACAGTTCCCAAGGGTAAAGATAGTTGAATATGCAATTAGATCTACATTTGTGCCTCTTGTACAGAAGTCTAGTTATAGAATTCCATAGGCTGTAGATTTTAAATTTTTCTACCTAATTGAGCCCAAGTAGCTCTCTTAAACTTTCGAGTGCTACTTGTTTTATATGTGAAGATGTAGCATGATCAGAATGTGAGATATATCTAATGTGTGTTCGTATCTCTATGTTAATGCAGAGTCTGAAGAGAAAAGGAAGCTTATAAGCTATATAAGTGATGATGGAGAATCTTTGGACTATATTTTGTGGGAAATCTAATTGTTCAAATATCGATATTGAGCCTTGTGCTCCTCACTTAGTGTTTGTCACTCATCCTTCTTCATGTGTCAATCATGCCACCATCATCTGTTTTGATGTACTGGTTCTGGCAGTGCTCTTTTTAGCATGATTTGAAGTCGTTCTCCAAGAGAGTCGAGCTACTAGCTCGCTACAGACGCTTTTCAACCTTGCAGATATCGTCAGCTGTTTTTAGTGGCTGTTTGGGACTGGTTTACATAGGCTTAGGAACTTGGACTTTAGAGGAAAAGCTGAGAAATGGCCATTCTGCTTCACCAATTCATTGGTGGGTCTTATATATCTTTCAAGGATTTACCTGGATGATGGTGGGATTAACAACTAGCCTTAGACGAGAGTACTTTCAAAGAGCTTCAAGGCGGATCTTGTCCACCTTTCTGTTCCTCTCTTCTGGGATTTTTTTCTTTTTCGCTCTTTTTGCTGCCATAATTGAACATGAAACAACAGTTAAGGTGGTATTAGATATCCTATCTTTCCTAGGAGCAATTTTACTTCTATTATGTACTTATTTGCGATACAAAAATGAAGAAAATGTGGAGAATGACAATGGAAGTACTCTCTACACTCCTCTGAATAATGAGATTAATGGAAACTCTAAAGTTGATTCTTCCGCCCAAGTCTCTACATTTGCCGAAGCTGGACTGTTTAGTAGGTTGACATTCTGGTGGTTGAATCCTTTGATGAAATTCGGTAAGCTGAAGACTCTTGAGGAAGAGGACATTCCTTTACTAGAGGATGCAGATAGAGCAGAATCTTGTTACTTACAGTTCGTGCACCAGTTTAAGAAACAGTATCAGGACGAAGTGTCTTCACAATCCTCAGTGTTGTGGACTATTGTCGCCTGCCATCGTAATGATATACTGCTTTCTGGGTTCTTTGCTTTTATGAAGGTAGTTACTCTTTCGGCTGGACCTCTTCTGCTAAATGCCTTTATTGAGGTTGCCGAGGGAAAAGAAGCTTTCAAACATGAAGGCTATCTTTTGGCCATTTCACTTTTCATTTCTAAGAGCTTAGAATCTTTGTCACAGAGACAGTGGTACTTCAGGAGCAGATTGGTTGGCCTTAAAGTGAGATCCATGCTTACTGCAGCAATATACAGGAAACAACTAAGATTATCAAATGCTGCCAGGATGAATCATTCTGGTGGCGAGATAATGAATTATGTCACTGTTGATGCCTACAGGATTGGCGAGTTTCCTTTCTGGTTTCATCAGACATGGACTACAAGCCTTCAGCTTTGCATTGCACTATGTATTTTGGTACACGCAGTAGGACTTGCAACAATAGCAGCTCTAACTGTGATTGTTTTAACCGTTATTGGCAATACCCCCATTGCGAAATTACAACATAAGTACCAAAGTAAGCTTATGATTGCTCAAGATGCGAGGCTGAAGGCTTGCTCTGAAGCTCTTATGAACATGAAGGTGCTGAAACTGTATGCATGGGAGAATCACTTCAAGGAAGTAATAGAGGGATTAAGGAAAGTGGAGATTAAATGGTTATCAGGACTGCAGTTGCAGAAAGCATATAATGGTTTTCTCTTTTGGTCATCCCCCGTACTGGTCTCTGCTGCTACATTTGGGGCATGTTATTTCCTCAAAGTTCCTCTACATGCCAGCAATGTTTTCACTTTCGTGGCAACATTGCGTCTTGTGCAAGACCCTATCAGAGCTATCCCTGATATCATTAGTGTAGTGATCCAAGCAAGGGTTGCATTTACACGTATTGTGAACTTTCTTGAGGCGCCAGAGCTTCAGACTGAAATTGTAAAAAAGAAACTCAGTATGGGCAGCATAAAACATGCCGAACATGCCGTTTTGATGAGGTCTGCAAATCTTTCATGGGAAATGAATCCATCAAAACCAACACTTCGCAACATAAATCTAGAAGTTCGACCCGGTGAAAAGGTCGCTATATGTGGAGAGGTTGGCTCAGGCAAATCAACGTTACTAGCAGCAATTCTTGGAGAAGTACCATATATGGAGGGAACTGTAAGCTTTCTGAAGCAATTGTCAATTTGTCATACTTCTTGAATTGCTTTCCTTCTTAATATTTTGGGTTGGATATCATGTAGGAATGTGTGAGATTTTTTATAGTTTTGCATGGTAATTATCTACTAAGAAGCATGCTATAAAGCTTACCTGGTAGCTTTGGGCATTTCTAACTCCTGAGAAGTAAATTGCTCAAAGTTCTTAGAATTGTTATTCTTTCCCCTTTCTTATAGGTTGAAGTTTATGGGAGGATCGCTTATGTTTCTCAGACAGCTTGGATCCAAACAGGGACAATACGTGATAATATTCTTTTTGGGTCTGCCATGGATGAGCTAAGGTACCAAGAAACGCTTCGGAGGTGCTCATTAGTGAAGGACCTTGAGCTTCTTCCTTTTAGAGATATGACACAAATAGGGGAAAGAGGAGTGAATCTAAGCGGTGGCCAGAAGCAACGAATCCAACTTGCTCGTGCATTATACCAAGATGCTGATGTATATCTTTTAGATGATCCATTCAGTGCTGTTGATGCACATACAGCAACTAGCCTCTTCAATGTAATTGTTTGAACCTAGTTTGCAAATAATTTCATATATGATAGAAAGTGATAATTTGGCTTTTGAAATTATGGCAGGAATACATCATGGAAGCACTTTTGGAAAAGACTGTCTTACTTGTTACTCATCAAGTTGATTTTCTTCCTGCATTTAATTGCTGTTTGGTAAGTCAACCATTACTTTAATTTCCTGATGCACTGCACTGCAGCTTCTTCTTGAAATAATTCATGGAACTAATTCATTCTTTTTTCACTTTATGTTGTTAGTTTTGAAAATGAACATGACTAGTTTAACCAGGGCCGTCTCAAATATTTTGGGGGCCCTGTACAAATTTTACAATTTGGCCCTGGTGCTCTTGTTAATATCTAAATAGAAAAATACTTTCTTAAAAATGTAAAGTTTAGAATTAACTTGTTCACCTAAAAAAAATTAAAATTTGTCATAATATATCTTTTTTATGTCACTTTTTGCCTAACGCTCATTTCAACTCTAATTTGTCAACTTAAACCTTAATTAAATATAAATTGTGCGTGAGACACAACCTTATACCAAATTTAGGAACCATAAAAGTGAAGTAATTCAATAAACAATCACCTAGAATAGCAAGCATTCTTTAGTATTCTTTAACTTATATAACTTCTTCTCTTTTGTGCTTCTATGGTTAGTTAATGCTTGACGGTGTCCCAAGATTGATTCTGGCAAATTCTTTGTTAAGGCCTTAAGTTGCCACAAGAAATTTAAAAGGTTGATTCTTGCAAAAATGTGATATTTCCTCCTATTCCTAATATTTGCAATATATTCATTTTGGAGTGTTTCACAATATTTGTAACATTTATCTTTTTGGGTAGATTCTTACACAAAAAAGCATTTGCTTTAATATAATAGCATGAGCCATGTTTAACTCTCTGTACTCCTCCTTAGTTGTTGTGTCATTTTTATATTTTGTAGGTATTAAGAAGCGAGTGAAGTATAAAAAAAGTATTTTCTCAAAAAAAAAACTAACTTGCTTACAAACCAATAATAACTCAACATATCACCGTAGCCTAAATAAGTTAGGTAATCAATTATACGGTTTAAAGGAGCTTATATGGGGAAAATAAATGAATGATGCAGCTGATAACGACATGTTTTTTGCTTGAGATTAATTAAGGAAGGAGGTGGGCCGTGGGCAGTGGGAAAATTAATTAAGGAAGGGGGATCATTATTTGCTTAACCATCACATGAATGAAATGGGGCCCTACCAAATTTTGAGGCCCTGTTCCAAGGCACTGTTTGCACAGGCCATTAACCGGCCTTGAGTTTAACCGAGATGTGTATGACTGATTTTAAGTTCATTACACAACTTATATCATATGACTTCGTAAATCATAAAACCAAAAACTTGAAACGGCAGTGATACAGATGTTCTTGTTTACAGCTGATGTCAGATGGGGAGATCCTTCACTCAGGGCCTTATAACCACTTAATGTCTTATAGTCAGGAATTTGTGGAACTTGTAAACGCGCACAAAGAGACTGCTGGTACTGAAAGGCTAGCCGAGGTTAAGGCATCTGAGAGAATCAGCCATCCAGCAAAGGAGATTAAAAAAGCTGATATCGAGAAGCTACATAGACCATCAGAAGGTGATCAATTGATTAAACGAGAAGAAAGGGAAACGGGAGACAGTGGTCTTAAGCCATACTTACTCTACCTTCATCAGAACAAAGGCTACTTATGCATTTCTGTAGCTGCTGTCTGTCATCTCATCTTTGCTGCTGGCCAGATATTACAGAACGTTTGGATGGCTTCCAGTGTCGATAATCCTCAAGTCAGCACATCCAAATTGATTGTGGTGTACCTCATCATTGGAGTTTGCTCGACATTCTTTTTACTCGTTAGATCTCTTGCTGCTGTTACATTAGGCTTTAAAGCATCAACGTCGTTATTTTCTCAGTTGTTGGCTTCTCTCTTTCGTGCTCCAATTTCTTTCTATGACTCTACACCACTAGGGAGGATACTAAGTCGGGTGAGCGAGCATAAAGTCTTCGTGATGATTGATAAATCTGATGTACACAGTTATGGTGTTACTAAGTTGGTCTTTTGCACCCTCTATCTGCAGGTGTCTTCTGATTTGAGCATTGTCGATCTGGACGTTCCTTTCAGCTTTCTCTTATCCATGTCGGTTACTATTAATACATATGCTAATCTAGGAGTGCTGGCTGTTATTACTTGGCAAGTGTTGTTTGTCTCGATACCAGTGCTTTACATGGCAATACAATTGCAGGTAAACAATGTTTGTGCAGATATAATGATATATCAACCTACAATTTTGGATTAAAAAATATTATTAAAGTAAATCTGAAATTTTCATATTCATTTCTAGAATTTAATATCTAATAGTCTATGAAATTTGTCATTAGAGATACTATTATGCGACGGCGAAGGAATTGATGAGAATCAATGGTACAACCAAGTCTGTGGTTGCAAACCATTTAGCTGAATCTATAGCTGGAGCGATGACAATTAGAGCTTTCGAAGAGGAAGATCGGTTCTTTGCTAAGAATCTTGATATAATCGATACAAATGCAAGCCCATTTTTCCACAATTTTGCAGCTAATGAATGGCTAATTCAGAGGCTTGAGTTTCTCTGTGCCACTATTCTTGCAGCAGCAGCCTTGTGCATGGTTTTGCTTCCTACTGGAACTTTTAGCTCTGGTGAGAGATCTTATCTCTTTTCGGACTAATGGCTCTTTTTTTTTTTCCCCTGGAAGATGTACTCCATATATTATCCATTGCTGCAAGATAATTTGTGTTACATTAATACAACAACAAAAATGCAGGGGTTATCGGAATGGCATTATCATATGGTCTTTCATTGAATATGACTATGGTTTTTGCAATCCAAAACCAATGCACATTAGCGAACTATATCATTTGCGTGGAGAGGCTTAATCAATACATGCATATACCTAGTGAAGCTCTAGAAGTCATTGAAGACAGTCGTCCTCCAGAAAACTGGCCCACAGTTGGTAAAGTGGAGATATGCAATCTACAGGTAACTACTTCTTAGTGCACTAGATTCAATTTGGATAGTTTCTCACACTAAAGAATAATATTGATGTCATACAGATAAGATATAGACCGGATACTCCACTGGTTCTTAAAGGAATCAGTTGCACATTTGAAGGGGGAGACAAAATCGGTATAGTTGGTAGGACTGGCAGCGGGAAAACTACTCTAATAGGGGCTTTGTTTCGCTTGGTGGAACCAACTGGAGGGAAGATCATAGTTGATGGTATTGATATATGTTCGATAGGACTTCATGATCTACGATCACGTGTTGGGATTATTCCACAAGATCCTACTCTCTTTAATGGCACTGTGAGATTCAACTTGGATCCATTGTGTCAGCATAATGATGACGAACTTTGGGAGGTACACTTCACCTTTCAACAATATACTCACTCTGCTAAAAGTTTTCATATCTTCAAAAGTTAATCTCAAAGCCGACATTTACTGAAAGGGATGTCCGAGCTGAAAGTTAACATTCAACTTTTTCTCTCTACTTTTACTCACTTTGTGTAGATTACATGAAAATATATTGGAAGCTCAATGGTAGAGCTCGTACCTCCTTGGTTGCGGGCTGTTCAGTTTACTCCCAACTTTAAAGTTGGGTGATATGTGGTTTCGAATTTCCTTCTGGGTTGAATACCATGTTACGAGTCTAAATGGTCGGGTTTCCTTGTGGGACGGGATCCTCTCATATTCCCCACCTCACAAGGTCGTGCCATCTAGAAAAGAAAGAAATCTAGTGATATGTTTCATACTATTTCAATGACAACTCCTGATGCATCTATAATCTTTGTTGTTTTCTTATAAAGGTCCTTGGGAAATGTCAACTCAAAGAGGTTGTCCAAGAGAAAGAGCAAGGCCTAGATTCCTTAGGTAAAACTCTCATTACTTTGGACTTGATCATTATTTTTGTTTGTTTGTTTGGGGAAATGATATATATACTGACATTACACCAATAAGAGCTTAACAACTAATGTTATATCAAACATTTCATGTCAGTTGTGGAGGATGGATCAAATTGGAGCATGGGACAGCGGCAACTATTTTGTCTCGGCCGTGCTTTGCTGAGAAGAAGCAGAGTATTGGTGCTCGATGAAGCAACTGCGTCAATCGACAATGCAACCGACATGATTCTGCAGAGAACGATACGAACAGAATTTGTAGATTGCACTGTAATCACAGTAGCCCACAGGATACCAACTGTGATGGATTGTACAAAGGTCCTTGCCATTAGTGATGGTGAGTTAAAAAAAATATCAATACCTTACAATTTGTTGACCTTTTAGCACGAATCTGAAGCAAGAGTTCCAGAATATAGAAGCAAACTCTTAATGATAATCTGGGTTAACAAAATTTAGCCAAGTACTAAACATGTCTTCTAATATATTGTAATGTGATTTGGCAGGAAAATTGGTGGAATATGATGAGCCTATGGAGCTAATAAAGAAGGATGGTTCACTGTTTGGCCAACTCGTGAAGGAATATTGGTCACATTCAAACTCTGCAGAACAGTCACACTGAAGCAAAGCCAGCAGTAACATCATTCTGAAGATATATGTATTTGGCCTATGATACTCAAATCCGTACTCAAGTACCCATGTCAAATAATGTGTCCAACTGAGAGGCTCAGCTATTTCATGAAAAATTTCCATATTTTTGGTCCGAAATTAAGAATCACATGTCCAATTGTCCATACTCATATTTCGGATGAGAATTGACCAGAGATTGAAGAGAAATGGAGAGTCAGAAAGAACATAATTTTTGGCCTCACTATTGAACTACTCAAATAAGAATTTTGTAACTTTGTTGCAAACTTGTATATATTTAACTGAGTTTATCTGAATTGTTAGAACTGTAAACTTTCTAGGACTTGTTATAGAAATAGATGTGAATTGAACTTGGGGTAATCCTTATTGGCTCTAAATTGAACTTGGGTGACTTATTTAATTTATCTAAACTTATAGCATAACAACAAGCTTAAAGGTTTTCAAAATTACAACTGTGATTTGTAACAGTAACATACCACAAGGGGATAATTGTAAGTGTGATTTGCAATAATAACATATGACAAGGGTATAATTGGAATTTTGTGCGTTAATGAAGAACTCCTAAAAACGACACTGATAGAATGATAGTCATTTCATTATACAATTAGGCAAAGAACTCCTATGAAAGTTTCTACTTTCCACCTCTTTTGTTCTATCAACTTTCTCTAGGCAAGAAACACGTGATAGTATTCATCACATCCTAATTCCCACCTACTCTTAATAAGGACACCTAGAGGACAGATGAAAGAGAAAATTGCTTTCCACTTTTCAGAAACAACACATTTACTTTACCTTTTTACCAACGCGAATTTACCATTACACCCTGGATTATCCGATAGTGGTTTATCATCCCTCCTACCTACAGTTATATGTAATCCATAGTCCCATAGGATTTACGGCCCGTTTGGTAGGCGTTAATAAATTACGGTAATGGGAATAAATTTTAAGTGTAGGTTACAAGGGAAGCATCCTTAAAATCTCCATGGGGAGGCAATTTCAACCCCCAAGTTTGTGTTTTTTCTCCATGGGGAAGCAATCTCACCCCTAATTTTCATTACCACTCATTACCACCTAACAAGGTGGTATTTGTAGGAGTTTAGATGCTTAATGCGGAAAACGAGTATCACATACTCAAACATCTAATACCAAGATCTTTGCATAAATTAACATGAATCAACTAAGAGTGTAGAATATACCTCTTGATGCGTGAATTCCACTACCACTTCGAGCCTTCTAGTGGAGATCCTTTAGAACGTCAATCGCCGTTCCTCTAGTGGTGGTCCACGAACAACCCTTAGATCACCACGTATGCTAGTACGGAAGAGAGAACAAATCTCTTGCTTTTGAGGTGTGATGGCCGAAAATGAGGAGAGAGAGAGGAGCAAAGAAAATCAGATTTTCTCTACAAAATGATGTAATCACTACTCTCCTTTGTAACCCCCATATCATTATATAAGGTGGTTACAAAGAGGTGATTCATGAGGCTTTATTTTGCCTCATAATGTCATACATTATGAGCCTAATAACCTCATGAGTTACAACTCTTCCATCCATCTTTAAAACCGCCCAACCCATTTCACAAATGGATTTGGGTAATATCCAAGGGTTGTCACATTGTGTGACCTCATAGGACCCAATACATATTAGTAGTTGGCCTAAATATACTAGCCCAACCAACCGCAATTAGCTTCTAGCAAAACGTTGCGGTCACCTAATATTATTGAATATATTATCTTTATAATTCGTCCATATACATTTAGTTTATTACACTTGATCGAGGACAAAATCCTTCAATCTCCCACTTGTCTAAGAACAAGTGTGTAACCTTCAAATTCCTTAAGTCGCTTAATGTCTAACTTGATGACATGGTAACATCGTATGTAAACCATACCAATATTCAAGTTGTTTCTTGAAATCCGAGTTCGAATCTGTCGAAACAAATGATTAACTCCTTAATCCATTTGAGCACGGCCATGCATTTTCGGTTCTCGCTCTTCAAGAGGCCAAGACACCAATCCTAACTCTTAGGAGGACTTTATCCGAGTCTTGTATAACCAAAACTCCCACTCAATTCGTAGCGGTTCCGATCACTGCTTTTATAGCCTCCTTTTACGGCACGACGTTTTGCGGTGTCAAAAACATACTAATCCTTAAGTAAGAATAGTGTCATACTCATGTCTAAGGAATCCACTAAATATATTAATGAGATTCTCATAAACCTTTTAGAGAACTCCCACTAGGTCCGCCCCAACGTGTATCAACTATACACGCCTATGCAAATGACTAGACATCTCGATGTCCCCATAGCCCATGAAAGCTGCGCTATCAATCAACTTGCAATCTAGTCCATCAAACGGAATCATTTACGTTCATTTTTAATGATTCGAACTAGGGACAAAGGTAAATTATAACTCCTCGTTCCTTTGGATAGGGTTTCATTCGTCAAATCACATATTTGACAATCCTATCAAACGTTATAAAATACTTTGAACGTTTTATTTAATACTAAACCAAGATTAAATAAGAACATAACCTTTTATTGATAAACATAACCAAACATATCACAGGAGTAACTATAACTGTGAACTAATTAAAAGTAAATAGTACACAATCAAAGCCACTCTCCTACATGCTTAAGTCCTATAGCCCTAGTATGACTCTCATGCTTAGGCTGAGGCAATGGTTTAGTCAAAGGATCAGCGACATTGCTATCCGTATGAACTTTGCTAACTATTACATCTTTTCTCTCAACGATTTCTCGAATGAGATGAAACTTCCTAAGTACATGTTTACACCTTTGATGTGATCTTGGTTCCTTAGACTGAGCTATGGCACCATTGTTATCACAATGTAAAACAATACCATTTCCAACACTAGGCACTACTCCTAGCTCCAGAATGAACTTCTTCATCCAAACGGCTTCCTTTGCTGCATCTGCCGCAGCAATGTACTCAGCTTCTGTTGTAGAATCAGCGACAGTACTTTGCTTTGAACTTTTCCAGCTTACTGCCCCTCCATTTAGACAAAAGATGAAACCAGATTGGGATCGGAAATCATCTTTGTCAGTTTGGAAGCTCGCATCTGTGTAACCCTCAACAATTAACTCACTTCCACCTCCATACACTAAGAAATTATCTTTAGTCCTTCGTAAGTACTTTAGGATATTCTTAGCTGCACTCCAGTGTGCATCACCTGGATTTGATTGGAATCTGCTACACATGCTCAAGGCATATGAAACATCTGGGCGAGTACAAATCATGGAGTACATAATGGACCCTATAGCTGATGCATAAGGAACATTACTCATTCGCTTAATCTCATCAGGTCCAGAAGGACACTGAGTCTTGTTAAGCGAAACACCATGTTGCATGGGTAGAAAACATCTCTTAGAATTTTCCATATTGAACTTAGTAACGATCTTATCTATATAAGTTCGTTGGCTAAGTCCAATCATCCTCTTAGACCTATCCCTATAGATCTTGATCCCCAAAATGTACTCAGCGTTTCCAAGGTCTTTCATAGAGAAACAACTCTTCAACCATTCCTTGGTGACTCGAAGCATGGGAATGTCGTTTCCTATGAGAAGTATGTCATCTACATATAAGACCAAGAAAACTATGTTACTCCCACTTTCCTTCTTGTAAACACAAGACTCTTCTCCGTTTTTGAGAAAACCAAACAGTTTGATTGCCTCATCAAAACGAAGATTCCAACTCCGGGATGCTTGCTTCAATCCATAAATGGACTTTTGAAGCTTACATACCCTCCTAGGATATTCGGATCCACCAAAACCTTCCGGTTGTGTCATATACACATCCTCTTTCAAGAACCCATTCAAGAAAGCGGTTTTGACATCCATTTGCCAAATCTCATAATCATAAAAGGCAGCAATCGCTAGGAGTATCCGAATGGATTTAAGCATTGCTACTGGTGAAAAGGTTTCGTCATAGTCTATACCATGAACTTGCTTGAACCCTTTTGCAACCAATCTTGCTTTGTAAACCCGAATGTTACCATCTTTGTCTGTTTTCACTTTGAAAACCCATTTGCAACCAATAGGTGTAACCCCATCGGGCAAATCCATCAAGTCCCATACTTGATTTTCAGACATAGATGCCATTTCGGACCTCATGGCCTCAAGCCATTTTTCGGAGTCTTCACTCATCAAAGCTTGCTTGTAGGTAGTAGGTTCCTCAAATTCTAAGATCATTATCTCAGAACTTTCGGTTAACAAGAAATCAACAAACCTTTTGTTTGGTATTCTTGATCTACTAGTCCTACGTGGGGCTGCAACAGGAGAAATTTTCTTCTCAACAATTTGAGAATTTTCGCACGAATTAGATTCGAGTGGGACAGTAGGAGGTTCGTGTACAGGATGCACATCCTCCAACACTTGATCAGTTATGGGAGAAGATTCCTCTAAAGGAGGAATTACTTCAAGCTCCACAGCTGGCACTTGTGTTTCTGACTCTAACATAGGTTGAACTATGTCCATTTGTTGCTTTTCTCGAACCTCTTCGAGAAATATATTACTCCCACTTGCCTTTTTGGAAATAAAATCTTTTTCCAAAAAGACACCACGACGAGCAACAAACACTTTGCCCTCAGTCCGATGGTAGAAGTAATAGCCCTTGGTCTCTTTGGGATAACCCACAAAGAAACACTTATTCGATTTAGGGGCGAGTTTATTCGAAAGTAAACGTTTTACATAAACCTCACAACCCCAAATCCGTAGAAAAGACAAACTTGGAGTTTTTCCACTCCACATCTCATATGGTGTTTTTCTCTTTGCCTTTGATGGAGTTCTATTAAGTGTGAAAGTAGCGGTTTCGAGAGCATATCCCCAAAAGGAGATAGGAAGATCAAGAAAACTCATCATAGACCGAACCATATCAAGCGAGTTCGGTTCCTCCTTTCGGATACACCATTCAACCGAGGTGTTCCCGGGGCGGAGTGAGTTGGGAAAGAATTCCACAACTCTTCAAGTGATCACTAAACTCTTGGCTCAAATATTCACCACCACGATCGGATCGTAGTGCTTTAATTGTTTTGCCAAGCTGGTTTTGGACTTCATTCTGGAATTCTTTGAATTTCTCAAACGATTCCGACTTATGCTTCATCAAATAGACATATCCATATCTACTTAAATCATCAGTAAAAGTAATGAAGTACCCAAACCCTCCCCTAGCTTTTATGCTCATTGGTCCACACACATCGGTATGTATTAGACCCGATAGATCACGGCCCTTTCACCCTTTCCAAGTAAAAGGTGACTTTGTCATTTTACCCATTAAACATGATTCACATACATCAAATGGCTCAAAGTCAAAAGATGTTAGAAGTCCATCTTTATGTAACTTCTGAATGCGTTTCGCGTTTATATGTCCTAAACGACAATGCCATAAGTAAGTAGGATTAGTATCGCTTGATCTATGTTTTTTGCTGTCTATGTTAAGGACATCTTTGTCTAAGTCTAGGAAATATAGACCATTAGACCTTTTAGCAGTGGCATAAAACATTGAATTCAAATAAACGAGAGAAACAACCTTTCTCAATTGTAAATGAAAACCCTTCATTATCCAAAACGGGAATAGAAATAATGTTTTTGGTAATAGCGGGAACATAATATACGGTTATTAAGCTCTAATATTAAACCGGAAGGCAAAGGTAGACTATAAGTCCCAACCGCAACGGCCGCAACCCTTGCACCATTTCCAACGCGCAGTTCTACCTCCCCTTTAGCCAAGGTTCTACTCCTTCTTAGTCCCTGCACATTCGAAGTAATGTGAGAAACACAACCGGTATCAAATACCCAAGAAGTAGATGTTGCTAAATTAATGTCAATGACATAGATACGAAGAAGAAGCCCTGGACTTCTTATCCTTCGAATACTTCGGGCGATTACGCCTCCAATGACCAATTTGATCACAATGGAAGCACTTGGCATTTGCGGCCACCTTTGGCTTTGCCTTTGCACGTGGCTTATCGGCGATCTTAGTGGCAACTTGCTTGCCCTTGTCCTGCTTTTTTCTTGCCAGCCCATTCCTTCTTAAAACCCTTTCCCTTTTGAACCATAAGAACTTCCTTCTTAGGTGCAATGTGAGATGTTTTGCTCGCAAGTCATGAGCATCCCATGTAACTCAAGCAAGGGTTTTCGACACCCCATTCATATTGAAGTTCAACCTAAACCGGTTGAAACCTTCATGAAGTGAGTGTAGTATGATGTCGTAGCTCAACTCTTGGCTATAAGGAAAGCCCAACCTCTCCATTGTCTCGAAATAACCAATCATTTCAAAGACATGAGTGGCGACCGGCTTGCCTTCGACTAACGCACACTCAAGAATAGCCTTGTGAGTTTCATACCTCTCTATCCAGAGCTTCTTTCTTTGAAACATGGTTTTCAGCATTTCGGATAATATCTGCGAGCATCCAAGCATGCAAACCTCTTTTGAAGGCTTGGTTCCATAGCCGCAAGCATAAGGCAAGTAACAATTACGACCTTTCTCGCAATGGCCTTATGGGCCGCCTTTTCGGCTTCGGTAGAGGTGGTTGTTAAAACCGGGATCGGGGTTTCAAGAACATCCTCTCGACCTTCGGATCTAAGAACAATTCTTAGATTCCTTTCCCAATCAAGGAAGTTTTTGCCGTTCAACTTATCCTCAAGGATTGAACGTAAGTTAAAAGGTGAATTATTGTTGTTACCAGACATGATATCTACATAGAAGATGCAAAAGTAATAAGTATGTTTATCATAATAGTTTTTAATAAATTTTAAACACTTTTAAAATAAAAGCTATGCACTTGAGCAATTTTCAATGTGTCCCCTTTTGAATCAAGTGATTCTAAGATCCTATCAAACATGATTTATAAGTGGACTTTGGCCTCAACTTAAAACCAAATTTAAAAGGTAAGTAAACTCCTTTACTAATTACAACAATTGTAATTCTTAGATGTTGGGTGATTGCTAAGGTGACGAAAGCTCCCGAGTAAGGAAGTTACCCACAACGTTGGGGAGAGCCTTCCTAATCCTAGACGAACTTGTCACCCAAACACAAAACCCAATTCTTTGCTTCAAAATCCAAAACCGTTTTGATGATTTTGTTGGGCCAAACCAAACTAAACATGCAAATTTCGGAAATTTACTCTACTTAGCCCAAGATTGGAAGTAACACTCTGCTTTGGCAGATCTATTACTAACGATCAAGATTTTAGTAGATGTTTATTTGGAAAAGCAATTACCCAATATTAGCTTTAGGGACCTAAGTAAATTATTATGTGATTTAATTACTAGTGAACTCGTTGCAAAAATAAATCACATGCATAATAAAACTTAGAAAGCATTCAAAAGCAATATTTAAATGCATAAAATAAAATGTGATCCTAGTATGGCCCCTAACTCTAAAGACTACTCTTTAAGGTCTCCATTCTTGAATCACCTTGGATCTCCATCCTTGTGCTTCATGGAATAAGATTGAATCACCATTCTTCTTATGACAACTTGAATAATCATTTTTGGAATTTTAAACTAAAATTACAAAAATACCAACGATACACAGATCGTATTTAGATTACAAAAATACATTAACGATACGCAGATCGTATTTTCTATCCAAGTTTGGGCCATACTAGTCACCGCATGCAATCATAATATCATATATATAAAACATGCATTTTAATCAACTATTAAAATAAATTATTATGCTTCAACAACTTTAAAACATAATAACATCAACCAAATTTAATCTCATATTAAATTAAATGGTTAGTACCTCTAGATAAATTTAATCGTATTAGAATTTATCTCCCAAGCGCATTATAATATTAATCTAACAAATTTAATCAACTATTAAATTTAAAGTAAAATACATAAGCACTCTAAGGTACCACATATATTTTAATCATATTAAAACATAAAAGCATTGCATGACATTTAATCACAAACACTAGCATGCAAGAATTAATCAACTTATTAAAACTAACATCCTAACATAAAATTAAATGTCACAAAATGAAACTCCCATCATAATTTTAATTCATTTAAGCATTAGCATAGGATACCAAGCATAATAACTACTTAATATGCATTAAGGGATAAACGGATTAAACGTTTTTATCCGTTGAAAGAGCAAACGAGCCAAGCGAGGCGGGAACACCGCTCGCGACCCGCGAGCTAGGTCGCGACTCGCGACCAGTGGTCGCGACCCGCGATTCTCGTCGCGACTCGCGATGCTCGTCGCGATCCGCGAGAAGCTCACTGCTTCCGCTTTTCCGATTTCAATTCAGGCAATTTTAATCGAAATGCGTATGATTTTCTTTATACACTAAACATGTTTACGCATAAATAAATCATACTAGGCTTCAAATTCAAGAATTCATGCTATGAAATTATACATAATCAAATTAAGCATAAAAAATCAAAGCATGCAATTCATGAATCATACATATATACATCACATTCTAATTAACAACTTAACTAAAACATGAAACAATATAACAATTATATATGTATACATGTATCGAAAAATGTATAAACAACTTTTATACTCCCACTAGATTAAAATCAAATTTTAATCATGCAAACAATATCCTCATGCTAATACCCTCCCCTAAATGAATTAAAATAAAGGAAAACATGCATCAACATGATCACATTAATCTATGCAATAGGCTAATCGATACCTTTGTAGGAGTTTAGATGCTTAATGCGGAAAACGAGTATCACATACTCAAACATCTAATACCAAGATCTTTGCATAAATTAACATGAATCAACTAAGAGTGTAGAATATACCTCTTGATGCGTGAATTCCACTACCACTTCGAGCCTTCTAGTGGAGATCCTTTAGAACGTCAATCGCCGTTCCTCTAGTGGTGGTCCACGAACAACCCTTAGATCACCACGTATGCTAGTACGGAAGAGAGAACAAATCTCTTGCTTTTGAGGTGTGATGGCCGAAAATGAGGAGAGAGAGAGGAGCAAAGAAAATCAGATTTTCTCTACAAAATGATGTAATCACTACTCTCCTTTGTAACCCCCATATCATTATATAAGGTGGTTACAAAGAGGTGATTCATGAGGCTTTATTTTGCCTCATAATGTCATACATTATGAGCCTAATAACCTCATGAGTTACAACTCTTCCATCCATCTTTAAAACCGCCCAACCCATTTCACAAATGGATTTGGGTAATATCCAAGGGTTGTCACATTGTGTGACCTCATAGGACCCAATACATATTAGTAGTTGGCTAAATATACTAGCCCAACCAACCGTAATTAGCTTCTAAAAAACGTTGCGGTCACCTAATATTATTGAATATATTATCTTTATAATTCGTCCATATACATTTAGTTTATTACACTTGATCGAGGACAAAATCCTTCAGTATTAAATGGGAATGAAAATTCAAGAAGAAAAATAGACACTTTAGGATAAATTAGCATTACCATGGGAATGAACAATGACTTTCTTCACAAATTTACATACAAATTCATTCCCATTACCACCATTTATAACCAACTACCAAACGGGCCGTTAGTGATTTACGGAACAGATCTCTACTTTTTGACACTTTGTTTTGTCTTACACTCTTACTCCATAATAAGACGAGACGGCAGCTAACATCCAAAATCAAATTAACAAAATATTCTAAAAGGTACGTTAGCCATGACGTTTTATATTATGGATTTATGCTTACTAGATCTCTATCTAACTGACTACTACATTACAGAAACACGTTTAGGAATTCCTGGCCAATTTGGAAGCCTACAAGTTGTTTTTCCTTGATACGTTTTTGTCGTTGAGGAATTTAATCAAATATTTGGTGCGCATTATTAAAATTGAGCTCTGTTGAGTCATGAGTGTTGACTCATTGCCTTGCATTTACTTCAGCCATCATCTATCAATTATATACTACTATTCTATAAGTGTATAATCTAATAATCCAACATATTATATTTCGTACAGAATTAATTAAGGGACAATCACATCGTCCCAAAAGATTGATAACTTTATTTGGAAATATATGGGTTTTTTCTTCTTCCTATGTCATCAAAATTTCATCTTGCAAATGGGTTTCCAATTTCCACCATTTTCATGTAAGTATGTCCACTTTGAGATTCAGCATTTCTGGGCTTGTCTTTGTTTTACATTATGTTTGGAAAAGATTTGATTTTTGAGGTACCCATTTTATTAATTTCTTGAAAAAGCTGTAAATCTATTTGTAGCATAGTATTAGTGTGTGTGTTTCTATTTTTGGCTTGAAATTTTAAAGAAGATAGATTTTTGAGGTACCCATTTTATTAATTTTAGTGATGTTTGACTACTCAAGTCCAATTTATATTGCTTTTTTCCCTGAACTTTTTGCCATAAGTAGAGTTCTTTTAATTACATATTAACCATTCTGAGTTTTTTTTGGCAGGAGATGGGACCATGGAATAGCTTTAGCATCAGAGTTTTCTTATTGCCAGTTTTATAAACTATCTGTGAGTAATGCTTCTCTTTTAATTGTATGTTGCATTTATATTTTACTGGTAGCATTAATTGCAAAAAAAAATTTATAATTTGTGTTTGCTTCCATTAACAAGTCACACCAGAAGGAAAGAAAGGGATTTAGTATGATCAATATTTGAGTTTTGTATGATGAGTTTATGTTTTTTTGTTGACTGTATGTTAATGCAGAATCTGCAAAGAAAAGAAGGCTGAAAAGTGATGATGGAGAATATGTGGACTCTATTTTGTGGGCAATCTAATTGTTCAAGTATCAGTACTACTACTGAGCCTTGTGCTCCTCACTTAGTGTTTGTCACTCATCCTTCTTCTTGTGTCAATCATGCCTTCATCATTTGTTTTGATATAGTGCTTCTAGCAATGCTTTTATCTAACATCATTTGCAAAGTGTCCTCCAAGAGAGTTGAGATACCGGCTCGTCATTGTCGCTTTTCAACCTTGCAGAAAATATGTACTGTTTTTAATGGCTGTCTTGGACTGGTTTACATAGGCGTAGGAATTTGGATTTTGGAGGAGAAGTTGAGAAGTGGTCATTCTGCTTCACCAATTCATTGGTGGGTTTTATTTTTCTTTCAAGGAGTTACATGGTTGTTGGTGGGATTAAGTAGTCTTAGAGGAGAGTACTTCCCAAGAGCTTCATTGCGAATCTTGTCCATCTTTGCTTTCCTCTCTGCTGGATTTTTCTGCTTTATAGCTCTTTTTGCTGCCATAGTTAACCATGAGACAACAATTAAGGTGGCCCTGGATCTTCTGTCTTTCCTAGGAGCAAGTTTGCTGTTGTTATGTACTTACAAGGGGTACAAAAATGAAGAAACTAGGGAGACTAACAATGGAAGTACTCTCTACACTCCTCTGAATGATGGAGCTAATGGAAACTCTAAACTTGAATTAGCAGCCGAAATCTCTACATTTTCCAAAGCTGGGTTGCTTAGTAGGTTGACATTCTGGTGGTTGAATCCTTTGATGAAATTTGGTAAGCTAAAGACTCTTGAGGAAGAGGACATTCCTAAATTAGGGGATGCCGAAAGAGCAGAATTTTGTTACTTGCAGTTCATGGACCAGTTAGATAAACAGAAACAGGATGACACGTCTTCACAATCCTCAATATTGTGGACTATTGTTGCATGCCATCGTAATGATATAATGCTTTCTGGGTTGTTTGCTCTTTTGAAAATACTTACCCTATCCAGTGGACCTCTTCTGCTGAATGCCTTTATTGAGGTTGCTGAGGGCAACGAGGCCTTCCAATATGAGGGCTATCTTTTGGCCATTTCACTTTTCATTTCTAAGAGCTTAGAATCTTTGTCACAGAGACAATGGTACTTCAGGAGCAGATTGATTGGCCTTAAAGTGAGGTCCATGCTTACTGCAGCAATTTACAAGAAGCAACTAAGATTATCTAATGCTTCCAGGATGAAGCATTCTGGTGGTGAGATAATGAATTATGTCACTGTTGATGCCTACAGGATTGGCGAGTTTCCTTTCTGGTTTCATCAGACATGGACTACAAGCCTTCAACTTTGCATTGCACTATGTATTTTGGTACATGCAGTAGGACTTGCAACAGTTGCAGCTCTAACAGTGATTGTTTTAACCGTTTTCTGCAATACCCCCTCGCGAAATTACAACATGAGTTTCAAAACAAGCTTATGGTAGCGCAAGATGCAAGGCTGAAGGCTTGCTCTGAGGCACTTGTGAACATGAAGGTGCTGAAACTGTATGCATGGGAGAATCACTTCAAGGATGTAATAGAGGGATTAAGAAAAGTGGAAATTAAATGGTTATCAGCAGTGCAATTGCGAAAGGCATACAATAGTTTTCTCTTTTGGTCATCCCCTGTAATGGTCTCTGCTGCTACATTTGGGGCATGTTATTTCCTCAAAGTTCCTCTACATGCCAGCAATGTTTTCACTTTCGTGGCAACATTGCGGCTTGTGCAGGAACCTATCAGATCAATCCCTGATGTCATTAGTGTGGTGATTCAAGCAGGGGTTGCTTTTACACGTATTGTGAAATTTCTTCAGGCACCAGAGCTTCAGAATGAGAATGTAAAAAAGAAGAGTAGAATGGACAGCTTAGACAATACTATTTTGATAAGGTCTGCAAACCTTTCCTGGGAAATGAATCCATCTAAACCAACACTAAGGAATATAAATTTAGATATTCAACCTGGTGAAAAGGTTGCGATATGCGGAGAAGTTGGCTCAGGCAAATCAACATTACTAGCAGCTATTCTTGGTGAAGTACCATATGTAGAGGGAACTGTAAGTTTCCTCAAGCAACCCTCAAGACTTTTCACCAGATTGCAATGCATATTATTGTTCAGATAAAAACCTATAACAAGCTTTTATTTTGTAGGTATTCCTGTGCTCTCCATTTATACATGATACTTGCTTATCTAGAAAGTGCTAAAGCTATATACTCTTTAAAAGATTTATATTTATCTTGCTAGTAGCCTTAGGCATATCTGATTTCAGAGAATATAATTGCTTTAGACTCTGAAGGTTGTTTCATCTTACAGGTTGAAGTTTCTGGGACAATTGCTTATGTATCCCAGACAGCTTGGATCCAAACAGGGTCAATTCGTGATAACATTCTTTTTGGGTCTGGCATGGATGAGTTAAGGTACCAAGAAACTCTTCGAAGGTGTTCATTGGTGAAGGACCTTGAGCTACTTCCTTTCGCTGACATGACAGAAATAGGGGAAAGAGGAGTTAATCTAAGTGGTGGTCAAAAGCAACGGATCCAACTTGCTCGTGCATTGTACCAAGATGCTGACATATATCTTCTGGATGATCCATTTAGTGCTGTTGATGCACATACCGCAACTAGCCTCTTCAAAGTAACTCTTTGATCCTAAGTCCTAACCATGCAATTCTGTGTTGCTTTATTCAAAATTGAAAGTGACATTTGCCTTTTGAAATGTCGTAGGAGTACATTTTGGAAGGTCTCTCTGGAAAGACTGTCTTACTTGTCACACATCAAGTTGATTTTCTTCCTGCCTTTCACTGTTGCTTGGTGAGTTCTTATGCAGCTTTTCTTATGACAAATTTGTGAGTTCTACTGAGCTAGGGAACTTTGTGCTTAAACGACATTAAATGTAAGGCCCGGGTTATAGACCTTATAAAAAAATCATTACAACAACTAATCTCTTTATACTACAATGTAATAACAAGTGTAAAACTAACTCTACTACATAAAGCATGATGCTATAATTCCATGGCATACCTATCAAAGTAGTCTCAATTTATCTTTATCCATAATAAGACTGTGATTGGTCCATAACCGACTTAGAGTTCTGCCGGATGCTTGAAGCAGTTCGAATTAAATGTATTTCTCTTTTATCTTGGTACGGCTGTATAGATATTGTTGATCTTGAGGCTTATGGTTGTAGTTATCAAGCTTTTCCAAGGTTCAAGTAGACATTAGTCTATGTTATCTCCATTAAAACAATAATTTTGTACTTTACAATTTATTTGCTGGATTATAACAAAAACGGCACCTTAAATTATATCTGCTCCATATTCACATTGAAGTACCAAATGATTGTAGCATTGAGAAACAATCTCTCATTTATCATATGGGTAAGGCTGTACACTTCAATTCTCCTTACTTTACCCGGGACAGAGACTTCTTTATAGGTATTGGGAATTGGGATAATGTTGATGTTGAAGAAGACATTATTTTTTAAATGCCATTCAGTTGGATACATTGTTCTTCATTGCTATCTTCCAATTCAATGTCTAATAATGAACTTATTCTTTTATGAAGATTAGATTAATAATTTGGCACATATATAAATTGTTGTTTACTGTCCGGAACTGGCGTTCCTATATTACTAGGCAGAAAAGTGCTCCACAGTGTCCAGACACCTTGTCCAACTTGAGGACCTGCATTGACTTTCCATGGTCCTTGGTCCTTTAAGACTATCTTAAATTTTTTTTTTCTTGTTTGTAGCTGATGACAGATGGGCAGATCCTTCAATCAGGGCCTTATCATGAGTTATTAGCCTCAAGTCAAGAATTTTTGGACCTTGTAAATGCACACAAAGAGACTGCTGGTACCGAAGGGCTACCTGAGGTTAGGACATCTGGAAGACACAACCACCCTGCAGAGGAGATCAAGAACACCAACGTTGAGAAGCAAAACAAAGCACCAGAAGGTGATCAATTAATTAAACGAGAGGAAAGAGAAGTGGGAGATACTGGTCTTAAGCCATACTTACTTTACCTAAATCAGAACAAAGGCTACTTGTACCTTTCTATAGCTGTTCTGTGTCATATCACCTTTGTTACAGGCCAGATATTACAGAACACTTGGATGGCCTCCAGTGTTGATAATCCTCATGTTAGCACGGGAAAATTGATTGTGGTTTACCTTATCATTGGAGCCTGCTCAACATGCTTTTTACTCTTTAGATCTCTTGCTGTTGTTATACTGGGCATGAAAGCATCAGAATCTTTATTTTCTCGGTTATTAAGTTCTCTCTTTCGTGCTCCAATGACTTTCTACGACTCTACACCTCTTGGAAGGATTTTAAGTCGGGTGAGCATAAAGTTTTCATAAGTTTCATAACTTTGATTTATGCAGGTGTGTCCGAACTAATAATTGGGATTTTCCTCGTTTGTACCCCTGCAGGTCTCGTCCGATCTGAGCATTGTTGATCTTGACGTTCCTTTCAGCCTTTTATTTTCCATAGGCGCTACTACGAACGCATATGCTAATCTTGGAGTGCTGGCAGTGATTACTTGGCAAGTCTTGTTTGTCTCCATACCAGTCATTTACATGGCAGTACAATTGCAGGTAAACAAGTTTCTGAAGGATCTACCTTGAGTTGACTTTATAACAATTTTTGTTCTTCCATCAGTAAAAACTAAGAAAGTCTACTAGAACGAATTATAATTTGCTGTAATGGAGTTGTGAGTGTCAATTGTCAAACATGATTTTCACACTTTGGAGGATTTCACAGTAAGACAGTTAGTGCGTAGTGCCTAATAATGTATGGTCTTGATATCATTGAGCAGAAGGGACTTTTTTTAATAATAGGGAAAGTCATGGTTTCATATAATTCATAGTTGAATTATAAAGTATGAAAAAATCACGGTTCTGAACATTTAGGTAACTTTATATAGTTCTACGAACTGTAGTGTGCAGAATTTTTGTGCTGAAAAGCCATTTAAGAACCATTGACTAATTATGTTGTAATAAGAGTATAAGACTTCTTCTCCAACCCCATCTTGGCTAAAACAAAAGTATCATGGAAGATTTGCATTTGGTATGTAATAATTTCTATATTTCGACCTAATGAATCCTTAACATGTCACAGAGATACTATTTTGCGACAGCGAAAGAGTTGATGAGAATCAATGGCACAACAAAGTCTTTCGTTGCAAACCATTTAGCTGAATCAATAGCTGGAGCCATGACAATTAGAGCTTTCGGGGAGGAAGAACGATTCTTTGCTAAGAATCTTGATATAATTGATACAAATGCAAGCCCATTCTTTCACAATTTTGCAGCTAATGAATGGCTGATTCAAAGGCTGGAGACTCTCAGTGCCACTGTTCTTGCAACAGCAGCCTTGTGTATGGTTTTGCTTCCTACTGGAACTTTTAGCTCTGGTGAGAGGCACTTTCTCTCTTTTGTTTCTGTTTTACTTTTTTGGGGTATTACAATGGTGGAAATGGATTAATAACTGCTATAAGCTTCTTTTTTTATCTTTTCGGGATCATCTTAAATCCTTATACAACCCATAATGCAGGGTTCGTTGGAATGGCACTATCATATGGTCTATCGTTAAATATGTCTCTGGTTTTTTCTATTCAAAATCAGTGCACATTAGCCAACTATATTATAGGTGTGGAGAGGCTTGATCAATACATGTATATACCCAGTGAAGCTCCAGAAATCATTGAAGACTGTCGCCCTCCACAGAACTGGCCCACAGTCGGTAAAGTGGAGATAAGCAATCTGCAGGTAACTTAAGTGCACTTGAATTCACATTAGATTGAATATACAGAAGAATCTTATGCTAAACAATTGGTGTATGCAGATAAGATATAGATCAGATACACCACTGGTTCTTAAAGGAATTAGTTGCACATTTGAAGGGGGAGACAGAATTGGTATTGTTGGTAGGACTGGCAGTGGGAAAACTACCCTAATAGGGGCATTGTTTCGCCTAGTGGAACCGGTAGGAGGGAAGATTATAGTCGATGGCATCGATATAGGTTCAATCGGACTTCACGATCTTAGGTCACGTTTTGGTATTATTCCTCAAGATCCTACTCTTTTCAATGGCACTGTACGATTCAACTTGGATCCATTAAATCAGCATAATGATGAAGAAATCTGGGAGGTATACCCTTTTTTATCCACGTAGTAATTTCTGCAGTATAAAATTTGTGCAATGCATGACAATCCCCCTTTCGTACTCTTGTAAAGGTGCTTGAGAAATGTCAGCTTAAAGAGGCTGTCCAAGAGAAAGATCAGGGCCTGGATTCCCTAGGTAAAACTTTCTCCTCATTCCGGGCTTAGCCTTTTCTAAGAAGATTATATCAGAGATTTGTCCTGACAGACTAAGTCAAAATGAGCTCATGAGTTATTGTTCTAAACATTTCGTATCAGTTATGGACGATGGAGCAAATTGGAGTATGGGACAGCGGCAACTATTTTGTCTAGGCCGTGCTTTACTGAGAAGAAGCAGGGTATTGGTGCTTGATGAAGCAACTGCATCAATTGATAATGCAACTGACACCATTCTGCAAAAAACAATACGAACAGAATTTGTTAATTGCACCGTGATCACAGTAGCCCACAGGATACCAACCGTGATGGATTGCACAAAGGTCCTTGCCATTAGTGATGGTGAGTTTTCTTTCTCTATTTTTTCCAATATTACAATACCTTACATCTTTGGGACCTTTATATTATGGGTTACCAAGATTAAGCCAAGTTCTAGAGAATATGTTATGATAGAATGTATTGTTATATATGTTGTTGCAGGACAATTAGTGGAATATGATGAGCCAATGAATCTCATGAAGAAGGAAGGTTCTTTATTTGCCCAACTTGTGAAGGAATATTGGTCTCATTTCCACTCTGCAGATCAGTCATATTGAACAAAAAGCAGCAGCAACACATACTTCATTTTACTACTTTGATTATGAAGATATATATGTCACATATATTTTGGCCTCAATTCATTTTTCAAGAAATCATATTACAAATTTGGACTCTTGTACATATTGGAATTTGGAGCTTGGTATCTTTCTGACTATTTTGGTAGATGCCATTATTAGAAACTTTCGGCAGTCGAGCTGGTTTTTGCTGATGAAAGATGAGATTAAAACTGATTTTTGCTGATGAAAGATGAGATTTTCCATAGTGAAATTGATTTCTGCTGATTCTCTAGTGTTTTGCTTCTATGCTGGTAATGACTATTTGATGATTGAAATATATTTTGCTCATTAAAATTGAAATTTATTAATCATTTGTTCAAGTTTAAGTGAATAGAGCAGGGCTTAAGTGGAAGAATCCATTGTATCCATATTCGATCCGCATCCGATTTGTTCCGATCCGACATAATTAGGTTTTCCAACCGATCCATTCCGATCAGGAATCAACCCAACCCAGTTATGGTCGAGCATATCAGAACCCAACCCAATTTGTTACCGACCCAAACTTAATCTGAACCTAGTTAGATCCGAATACCAAAATCCGATCCCAATCAGCATCCGACCTAAAGTCAACCCAAATCCAAGTAGACCTGAGGAAACCTATTTTTTTTATCCAACCCATTGTAACCCGACCCATGTCAACCCAGCCCATTACCGACCCGATATTATCAATCAAATATGTTTTGCTCATAACTTTAGTTCATGTTCTTATAAATACTTCTATATAAGATATTAAAAAATTATTATTAATAAAATCTCTGGACATATTTGATAATATGATTATAGTTAACATTGGTCAAGTTTATTAACTTGTTCATTAATATATTTCTTGTGTTGTCGCGCACCAGTACACCACAGATATGCGTGTGCCGACCCGAACCTTGATCGATATCGATAATAATGACTAGAAACGAACGGACTCAAACATATAATGGACCATTCCAACTCTACCCGAAACCGACTTGAGATGACCCAAGTCCATCTGAACACAACCTAAGCTGACCCAAGTCCATCGGAATCCCACTTAATCCGCACAAACCCATTTAGAACCCGACTTATGTCTACCCAAAACCGATTTGAGCCAAAATGGTCCGACCCAATACCCAACCCGCAGTCGAGTATACGTTGGTCGGGCTTGGTTTGACCTAAGTGGCTCCGACACAACCCACACTTGATCCGAGAAAAGGTTTGATCTGGTACAATCGACCCAAACACATCCGACCCAGCTCGGGCCAATTCATTAATATATATAATTAAAAAGATATCATCATGTAGGATCTTACTGTATTAATTTCAAAATGCATTTTTAAATTATCAACTTCTTTAAAAATTTTATTAGTATTATATGATTGATGGACAAAGATGTGTTTTAAAGACCTTTATACGGTTTTTTCACCATATACCCCTGATAATTTTTTTTGCACCATATACCCTTTCAACTTTCCAAATTCACCATATACCCTCCACGTTTCAAAAAATACATCCACTTACCCTTAATGACTAACGGCGTTAAACTCCGTTAGTCATTAAGCCCTAAACCCCCCTCTAACACTAATTAGCTAACCTAAATTTAACCCCTAATCTAATACCCTAACCCTAAACACCCCTCCCCCACCCTAACCCTAAGTAAACACTAACGCTCTCTCTAACCCAGCCCACCAGCCCCCCACCCACCCCTTACCCCCACTGCACCACCACCACCCCTTCTCCTCCCCACGCCGACCCCCTCCCCTTTGCCCGACCCCCTCCCCTTCCCCGCCGACTCCTTTCCCGCCCACCGAAATCATACCAAAATGGGAGGGGTGAAGTTTTGGCAAAGTGAGCTTTAAAGACAGGGCGAGAAGGGTTTGACGAGGGGGTTCGCGACTGGGGCGGGGGGAGGGGAGGGGGTTCGCGACGAGGGCGGGGAAAGGGGTTCGCGACAGGGGAAGGGGAGAGAGGTTCGCGACGGGGCGGGGAGGGGGGGTTCGCGACGGGGGAAGGGGAGAGGGCGTTCGCGACGGGGCGGGGAGAGGGGGAGGGGTTCGCGACGGGGGGGGAGGTGGTGGTGACGGGGAAGGGCGGGGGGGGGGGGGTGGGGGGGGGAGGGGAGGGGGGGGGGCGGGGGAAGGGGGGGGGGTGGTGGTGGCGGCGGGGAAGGGGAGGGGGGGGTGGTGGTGGTGACGGGGTGGTGGTGCGGTGGGGGTAAGATGTGGTTAGGGTTAGGGCCCAAGTTAGTGGTTAGGGCCCAAGTTAGTGAATTGGGTTAGAGTTAGGATTAGGGTTTGATTTAAGTTAGTTAATTAGGGTTAGGGGAGGATTAGGGCCTAATGACTAACGGAAGTCTAACACCGTTAGTCAAAAGGGTAAGTGGATGTATTTTTTGAAACGTGGAGGGTATATGGTGAATTTGGAAAGTTGAAAGGGTATATGGTGCAAAAAAAAAATTGTCATTGGTATATGGTGAAAAAACCGTTAAAAAAACATTGCACTATATATTACTTAAACCAAAAAAAAAAATCTCTCTGTAGTGCTCTGCAGTTAGCTCATCTCCAACCTTGGGAGATTGACAAACGTATTTGGGTGGATGATGTCCCTAATTATGTTGTTTCTTTTGCTATGGCTGATATAATATGATCACCTTGATAGGTTTCCCTCAAAAAAGGAAAAAAAAACAGTGCACTATGTATTACTAAAGTATGCCAATGACTACGGGGAATTTTCTTCACCTTATAAAATAATCAAAATTTCTTTTCATAAGCTTCACTATAAGGTGAATTTAAATAAGTTCGGCATAAATAAGGTGAATAAATAGAAACCCTTATAGTTAGGCGTGTGCACAGGTCCAGATTCGGACCGGTTGGACATGTGGACCAGACTTCTCAAACTTCTTGTACCGGGGACTGGATTGGACATTTCTAGCCCGGTCCAGGTCTGGACCGGTAAATCAGGTCCAGTCCAGGTACGGACCTCTTTGGACCTGTTTTGGGGAAAAAAATTTAGGTATATAAAAATTATTTTCGCAATTTTTCGATTTTACTCTTCTTGGATTTGATAGGAACTCTTAGAGGAAGGAGAAAGGAGGTAGGGTATTCAAGATATGACTTAACTTTGCATTTTAAATTTGGGGAAAAAGAAGTAAGTAAATTAAAAAAAAAACTAAAAAAAATTCGGGTTTCATGTCTGGAACGGAATTTTCTAGATCTGTAACGGACCGGATTGGAAACATGGAATCCTAGTTTTCGCAGACTGAGGACCGGACCTGAATTTTCGGTACGGACCGCAACCGTCCAAATTCAGGTCCGACCTTGATCTTTGTACACCCCTACAGTCCTACTTAGAGACTTAGAGTTACTTCACTTACATGTAAGTTGTAACACATAAACCCACTACGGAGCAGATCTCTACTTTTTAACACTTTGTTTTGTCTTACACTTTTACTCCATAATAAGACCAGATGGCAGCTAACATCCAAAATGGTTAACAAAATATTCTAAAAGGTACGTTAGCCATGACGTTTTATATTATGGTTGCATGCTTACTAGATCTCTATCTAACTGACTACTACGTTACAAAAAGGCGTTTAGGAATTCCTGGCCAATTTGGAAACCTACAATTTGTTTTTCCATAGTTTTTAATTGATACCTTTTTGTCGTTGAGGAATTTAATCAAATATTTGGTGCGCATTATTAAAATTGAGCTCTGTTGAGTGTTGACTCTTGCATATACTTCAGCAATCATCATTCTATAGTATAATCTAATAATCCAACATACATTATATAGCGTACAGAATTTAATAAAGGGAGAATCGCATTGATCCAAAAGATTGATTATTACTTAAAAAAGATAGAATGTCTAACACCCACTCACCCAGTAAAGAAGGAAATAAGTTATTATTTGGTAATATATGGGTTTTTTTCTTCTTCCTATGTCATCAAAATTTTCATCTTGCAAATGGGTTTCCTCCATTTTTCATGTAAGTATGTCCACTTTAAGATTCAGCATTTCTGGGCTTGTCTTTGTTTTACATTATATTTGGAAATGATTTGATTTTTTGAGGTACCCATTTTATTAATTTCTTGAAAATGCTGTAAATCTATTTGTAGCATAGTATTAGAGTGTTTGTTTCTATTTTTGGATTGAAATTTCGGAGAAGATAGATTGTAGTGGCTCAGTGGTGCTTGACTACTCAAGTCCAATTTATATTGCTTTTTTCCCAGAGTAGAGTTCTTTTAATTATATATTGACCATTCTGAGTTTTTTTTGGCAGGAGATGGGAGTATGGGACCATGGAATAGCTTTTGCACCAGAGTTTTTTTTGCTGCAAGTTTCATAAACTAGCTGTTAGTAATGCTTCCCTTTTAATTGTATGTTGCATTTATATTTTACTGGTAGCATTAATTGCAAAAAAAAAATTAGAATTTGTGTTTGCTTCCATTAATAAGTCACACCAGAAGAAAAAATAAAGGGTTTTTAGTATGATCAATATTTGAGTTTTGTATGATGAGTAATGAGTTTATGTTTTTTTGTTTGACTGTATGTTGATGCAGAATCTGCAAAGAAAAGAAGGCTGAAAAGTGATGATGGAGAATCTGTGGACTCTATTTTGTGGGCAATCTAACTGTTCAAATATCAATACTACTACTGAGCCTTGTGCTCCTCACTTAGTGCTTGTCACTCATCCTTCTTCGTGTGTCAATCATGCCCTCATCATTTGTTTTGATATAGTGCTTCTAGCAATGCTTTTATTTAACATCATTTGCATAGTGTCCTCCAAGAGAGTTGAGATACCAGCTCGTCATTGTCGCTTTTCAACCTTGCAGAAAATATCTACTGTTTTTAATGTCTGTCTTGGACTGGTTTACATAGGCTTAGGAATTTGGATTTTGGAGGAGAAGTTGAGAAGTGGTCGTTCTGCTTCTCCAATTCATTGGTGGGTTTTATTTTTCTTTCAAGGAGTTACATGGTTGTTGGTGGGAGTAACTAGTCTTTCAAGGAGTTACATGGTTGTTGCTTTCCTCTCTGCTGGAATTTTCTGCTTTATAGCTCTTTTTGCTGCCATAGTTAACCATGAGACAACAATTAAGGTGGCCCTGGATCTTCTGTCTTTCCTAGGAGCAAGTTTGCTGTTGTTATGTACTTACAGGGGGTACAAAAATAAAGAAAATAGGGAGACAAACCATGGAAGTACTCTCTACACTCCTCTGAATGATGGAGCTAATAAAAACTCTAAACTTGAATCAGCAGCCCGTGTCTCTACATTTTCCAAAGCTGGGTTGCTTAGTAGGCTGACATTCTGGTGGTTGAATCCTTTGATGAAATTTGGTAAGCTAAAGACTCTTGAGGAAGAGGACATTCCTAAATTAGGGGATGCCGAAAGAGCAGAATTTTGTTACTTGCAGTTCATGGACCAGTTAGATAAACGAAAACAGGATGACACGTTTTCACAATCCTCAATATTGTGGACTATTGTTGCATGCCATCGTAATGATATAATGCTTTCTGGGTTGTTTGCTCTTTTGAAAATACTTACCCTATCCAGTGGACCTCTTCTGCTGAATGCCTTTATTGAGGTTGCTGAGGGCAACGAAGCCTTCCAATATGAAGGCTATCTTTTGGCCATTTCACTTTTCATTTCTAAGAGCCTAGAATCTTTGTCACAGAGACAATGGTACTTCAGGAGCAGATTGATTGGCCTTAAAGTGAGGTCCATGCTTACTGCAGCAATTTACAAGAAGCAACTAAGGTTATCCAATGCTTCAAGAATAAAGCATTCTGGTGGTGAGATAATGAATTATGTCACTGTTGATGCGCACAGGATTGGCGAGTTTCCTTTCTGGTTTCATCAGACGTGGACTACAAGCCTTCAGCTTTGCATTGCACTATGTATTTTGGTACATGCAGTAGGACTTGCCACAGTTGCAGCTCTAACAGTGATTGTTCTAACCGTTTTCTGCAATACCCCTCTTGCAAAATTACAACATGAGTTCCAAAGTAAGCTTATGGTAGCTCAAGATGCAAGGCTGAAGGCTTGCTCTGAGGCACTTGTGAACATGAAGGTGCTAAAACTGTATGCATGGGAGAATCACTTCAAGGATGTAATAGAGGGATTAAGGAAAGTGGAAATTAAATGGTTATCAGCAGTGCAATTGCGAAAGGCATACAATGGCTTTGTCTCTTGGTCATCCCCTGTAATGGTATCTGCTGCTACATTTGGGGCATGTTATTTCCTCAAAGTTCCTCTACATGCCAGCAATGTTTTCACTTTCGTGGCAGCATTGCGTCTTGTGCAAGAACCTATCAGATCAATCCCTGATGTCATCAGTGTGGTGATTCAAGCAGGGGTTGCTTTCACACGTATTGTGACATTTCTTCAGGCGCCAGAGCTTCAGATTGAGAATGTCAAAAAGAAGAGCAGAATGGACAGCTTGAACAATACTATTTTTATAAGGTCTGCAAACCTTTCCTGGGAAATGAATCCATCTAAACCAACACTAAGGAATATAAATTTAGAGATTCAAGCTGGTGAAAAGGTTGCTATTTGCGGAGAAGTTGGCTCAGGCAAATCAACATTACTAGAAGCTATTCTTGGAGAAGTGCCATATGTAGAGGGGACTGTAAGTCTCCTGAAGCAACCGTCAGACTTTTCCAAATCGCAACTCACATTATTGTTTCGATTAGAACCTTTAACAAGCTTTTATTTTGTAGGTATTTCTGTCTTCTCCATTTATACATGATTACCCATCTAGCTTCTAGAAAAATGCTAAAGCTATATACTCTTGCTAGTAGCTTTGGCATATCTAATTTCAGATGAGATTACTTTGATTTTGTAGGTATTTCTGTGTTCTTCATTTATACATGATTACCTATTTAGCTTCTAGAAAATTGCTAAAGCTATATACTCTTGCTAGTAGCTTTGGGCATATCTAATTTCAGATGAGATTATTGCTTTGGCTCTGAAGGTTGTTTTACTTACAGGTTGAAGTTTCTGGGACAATTGCTTATGTATCCCAGACAGCTTGGATTCAAACAGGGACAATTCGTGATAACATTCTTTTTGGGTCTGGCATGGATGAGTTAAGGTACCAAGAAACTCTTCGAAGGTGTTCATTGGTGAAGGACCTTGAGCTACTTCCTTTCGCTGACATGACAGAAATAGGGGAACGAGGAGTTAATTTAAGTGGTGGTCAAAAGCAACGGATCCAACTTGCTCGTGCATTATACCAAGATGCTGACATATATCTTTTAGATGATCCATTTAGTGCCGTTGATGCACATACCGCAACTAGCCTCTTCAAAGTAACTCTTTGATCACAAGTCCTAACCATGCAATTCTGTGTTGCTTTATTCAAAGTCGAAAGTGACATTTGGCTTTTGAAATGTCGTAGGAGTACATTTTGGAAGGTCTCTCTGGAAAGACTGTCTTACTTGTGACACATCAAGTTGATTTTCTTCCTGCCTTTCACTGTTGCTTGGTGAGTTGTTCATCTCTTCCCTGATGTTTATGCAGCTTACTTTTAATGACAAATTTGTGCGTATTACTGAGCTAGCAAACTTTTTGGTCCAAGATATAAAACATACGTGCTATAACTCCATGGCATACCATCGAAGTAGTCTCAACTTATCTTCATCCATAATAAGAGTGTGGTTGGTTCCATAACCGACTTAAAGTTCTGAAAAAGATGTTTCAAGCAGTTCAAATTAAATCTATTTCTCTTTTATCTTGGGTCCGGCTGTATTGATACTGTTGATCTTGAGGCTTACGGCTGTAGTTATTAAGCTTTTGCAAGGTTCAAGAAGACATTAATCTCTGTTATTTCCATTGACACAAAGAGTTGTACACAAAGATTTGTACTTAACAATCTCTCCATTATCATATGCGTAAGGCTGTACACCCCATTTCTCCTTACTTACCAGGGAGAGAAACCTCTTTATAGGTATTGGGATAATGTTGATGTTGAAGAAGACATTGTTTTTAAAATGCCATTCAGTTGGATACATTGTTCTTCATTGAATCTTCCAATTCAATGTCTACTAATGAACCTAATTTTTTATGAAGATTAGATTAATAATTTGACACATATATAAATTGTTGTTTACTGTCAGGAATTGGCGTTCCTATTACTGGCAGACAAATGCTCCAGTGTCCGGACACCTTGTCCAACTTGAGGACCTGCATAAAATTTTCATCGTCTTTGGTCCTTTAAGGCAGTCTTACCATAATTTAATGCGAACTTAATCTTTGTTTAAAGAAAATTTTTCTTGTTTGTAGCTGATGTCAGATGGGCAGATCCTTCAGTCAGGGCCTTATCACGAGTTATTAGCCTCAAGTCAAGAATTTTTGGACCTTGTAAATGCACATAAAGAGACTGCTGGTACTCAAGGGCTACCTGAGGTTAGGAAATCTGGAAGACAGAACAACCCTGCAAAGGAGATCAAGAGAACCGATGTTGAGAAGCAAAACAAAGCACCAGAAGGTGATCAATTAATCAAACGAGAGGAAAGAGAAGTGGGAGATACTGGTCTTAAGCCATACATACTCTACCTAAATCAGGACAAAGGCTACTTGTACCTTTCTATAGCTATTCTGTGTCATATCACCTTTGCTACAGGCCAGATATTACAGAACACTTGGTTGGCCTCCAGTGTTGATAATCCTCATGTTAGCACAGGAAAATTGATTGTGGTTTACCTTATCATTGGAGTCTGCTCAACATGCTTTTTAATCTTAAGATCTCTTGCTGTTGTTACACTGGGCATGAAAGCATCAGAATCTTTATTTTCTCGGTTATTGAGTTCTCTCTTCCGCGCTCCAATGACTTTCTATGACTCTACACCTCTTGGAAGGATTTTAAGTCGGGTGAGCATAGAGTTGTCATAAGCTTCGTAACTTTGATTTATACAGGTGTGTCCAAACTAATAATATGGGATTTTCCTCGTTTGTTCCCCTGCAGGTCTCGTCCGATCTGAGCATTGTTGATCTTGATGTTCCTTTCAGCCTTTTATTTTCGATAGGTGCTACTACGAATGCATATGCTAATCTTGGAGTGCTAGCAGTGATTACTTGGCAAGTCTTGTTTGTCTCCATACCAGTCATTTACATGGCAATACAATTGCAGGTAAACAAGTTTCTGAACGATCTAACTTGAGTTGACTTTATATCCATTTTTGTTCTTTCATCAATAAATCTAAGAAAGTCTACCAGAACAAATTATAATATGCTGTAACAGAGTTGTGAGAGTCAATTGTCAAACATAATTTTCACACTTTGGGATGACTTCACAGTAAGAGTGTAAGACAGCTAGTGCGTAGTGCCCAATAATGTACGGTCTTGATATCATTTAGCAGAAGGGACTGTTTTGTTTTTTAGAAAAAGCCATGGTTTCAGATAGTTGAATTATAAAGTATGAAAAAATTGGGGTTCTGAACATCTAGGTTACTTTATATAGTTCTACCAACTGTCGTATTCAGATTTTTTGGGCTGAAAAGCTAATTAAGAACCAAGGACTGATCATGTTTTAACTTCTAATAATACTTCTTCTCCACCCCCATTGCCCCATCTTGGCTAAAACAAAGTATTTGGTATGTATTAATTTCTATGTTTCGACCTAATGAATGTCGCAGAGATACTATTTTGCGACAGCAAAAGAGTTGATGAGAATCAATGGTACAACAAAGTCTTTCGTTGCAAACCATTTAGCTGAATCAATAGCTGGAGCCATGACAATTAGAGCTTTTGGGGAGGAAGAACGATTTTTTGCTAAGAATCTTGATATAATTGATACAAATGCAAGCCCATTCTTTCACAATTTTGCAGCTAATGAATGGCTGATTCAAAGACTGGAGACTCTCAGTGCCACTGTTCTTGCAACAGCAGCCTTGTGTATGGTTTTGCTTCCTACTGGAACTTTTAGCTCTGGTGAGAGGCATTTTCTCTTTTTCATTTCTGTATTGCTTTTTTAGGATAATACAATGGTGGAGATGGATAACTTTGACTGCTGTAAGTTTTTTCTTCCTTTTCGGGATCATCCTAAATCCTCTTACAACCCCTAATGCAGGGTTTATCGGAATGGCGCTATCATATGGTCTTACGTTAAATATATCTCTGGTTTTCTCTATTCAAAATCAGTGCACATTAGCCAACTATATTATAGGTGTGGAGAGGCTTGACCAATATATGTATATACCTAGTGAAGCTCCAGAAATCATTGAAGACTGTCGCCCCCCAGAGAACTGGCCGACAGTTGGTAAAGTGGAGATAAGCAATCTGCAGGTAATTTAAGTGCTCTTGGATTCTTATTAGATTGAATTTACAAAAGAATCTTACACTAACTAATTGCTAACTGCAGATCAGATATAGACCAGATACACCTCTGGTTCTTAAAGGAATCAGTTGCACATTTGAAGGGGGAGACAGAATTGGTATTGTTGGCAGAACTGGGAGTGGGAAGACTACCCTAATAGGGGCATTGTTTCGCCTAGTGGAACCGGTAGGAGGGAAGATTATAGTCGATGGCATCGATATAGGTTCAATTGGACTTCATGATCTAAGGTCACGTTTTGGGATTATTCCTCAAGATCCTACTCTCTTCAATGGCACCGTACGATTCAACTTCGATCCATTAAGTCAGCATAATGATGAAGAAATCTGGGAGGTATACCCTATTTTTTCAAACCTGTAGTAGTTTCTAGCGTATAAAATTTGTGCAATGCATGAAAAACCCCCTTTCATACTCTTGTAAAGGTGCTTGAGAAATGTCAGCTTAAAGAGGCTGTCCAAGAGAAAGATCAGGGCCTGGATTCCCTAGGTAAATCTTTCTCCTCATTCCGGGCTTAGCCTTTTCTAAGAAGATTATATCAGATATTTGTCCTGACAGACTAATTCAAAATGAGCTTATCAGTTAAGTGTTCTAAACATTTCGTATCAGTTATGGAATATGGAGCAAATTGGAGTATGGGACAGCGGCAACTATTTTGTCTAGGCCGTGCTTTACTGAGAAGAAGCAGGGTATTGGTGCTTGATGAAGCAACTGCATCAATTGATAATGCAACTGACACCATTTTGCAAAAAACAATACGAACAGAATTTGTTAATTGCACCGTGATCACAGTAGCCCACAGGATACCAACCGTGATGGATTGCACAAAGGTCCTTGCCATTAGTGATGGTGAGTTTTCTTTCTCTATTTTTTCCAATATTACAATACCTTACATCTTTGGGACCTTTATATTATGGGTTACCAAGATTAAGCCAAGTTCTAGAGAATATGTTATGATAGAATGTATTGTTATATATGTTGTTGCAGGACAATTAGTGGAATATGATGAGCCAATGAATCTCATGAAGAAGGAAGGTTCTTTATTTGCCCAACTTGTGAAGGAATATTGGTCTCATTTCCACTCTGCAGATCAGTCATATTGAACAAAAAGCAGCAGCAACACATACTTCATTTTACTACTTTGATTATGAAGATATATGTCACATATATTTTGGCCTCAAATTCATTTTTCAAGAAATCATATTACAAATTTGGACTCTTGTACATATTGGAGCTTGGTATATGATAGGGCACCAAAGTTCAAAGCTCTCTCTTTCTGATGATTTTGGTCGCTGCCATTATTAGAAACTTTCGCAGTCGAGCTGGTTTTTGCTGATGAAAGATGAGATTAAAACTGATTTTTGCTGATGAAAGATGAGATTTTACAGAGTGAAATTGATTTCTGCTGATTCTCTAGTGTTTTGCTTCTATGCTGGTAATGACTATTTGATGATTGAAATATATTTTGCTCATTAAAATTGAAATATATTTTGCTCATTAAAATTGAAATTCATTAAAATCATTTGTTCAAGTTTAAAGTGAATAGACAATCCATTGTATCCATATCTGTTAGTAATGGTTCAGTCTAACATCAATTTTTATAACTTACAAAGAATCAAGTTTGATATTGTTTCTCACAAAAATACTTTTACTGTAATCATCTTCTAAGTACCATTGTAAAACAAAAGTACCTTAGAGTTACAAGGTATAAAGTTTTATCACTCTATTGAGTCGTTTGGTTAGTGGTCATAAATGGTATTATGGTGGTTAGTAGTCATAAATCATAATGTTGATGATTATAACAGGAGTACATAGTAGGGCACATGGCACCCCTAATCCAAAGCAACTCGAGGCAATGGCTGCCTCCTTCGGATTGGGTGATTAAGATTAATTTGGATGCTTCGGTAGGGGAGGATGGATGGGTGGGTTTCTGTGTGGTCGCAAGGAATGAGATGAGGCAGGTTTTGTGGTCAGAGTGTCGTATAGTGCGTGCTTCGTGGCCGGTGGCAGTAGCGGAAGGAAAGACGCTATGCTTACCTGCGAAGTTGGCTCGTCTCCCTAATCATCCGAAAGTCATCTTTGAGACGGATTGTCAGTCCCTTGATCTCGACTCTATTGTTGAAGATATCTTGTCTTTATGCAGATCTTTCGATGTAGTATTATGGTCTCATGTGCGTAGGGATGAAAATTGTGTTGCCCATCACCTTGCTAGACTAGTGCCTTTTGGTACAGAGCAAAGATGGGAGAATCATGTTCCCTCCGAAATAGCAAAAGTATGAGATACTACGTAAGAAACTTAAATGGTCATACTCATTCGACATTGTTTATACTGTATTGTCAGTTTCATTATATATGCATTAACAATATTATTAATTCATCTCTTAATTATTAATTCACACCATTCACTAAATCAAGTTACACCAGTAACTAATGTCTAATGGTATGACTAACCAATTATAAAATTTTGTATAAATTTTACGTGATAAAGGGAAATGAAAAACCCGAACAAGCTAAGAGAAATATGGAAAGTAAACTTGCCAACATGCTAGGAAACTTTTTCTATTAGACAAAGTAAGAAAAGTAACACAATTACGTTAGTTTGCAATTTGAAAACTTTACAGCTTATTACATAGTAGTAAGTTACTTGGGAGAAAACGTTTCTTGTTCTTGATAATCTTCAATCAAAGTTTATATGATCATGATCAAAATGCTTGAGCACTTGACGTAATTCAAGATGTACATAAGTGAACTTGGCAAAAATCCAAATTCTATATGGAATAAATCCAAATTAACTATAATGGAAGATAATTTGTCCCAAAAAATTACTAATTTGGTAAAACATGTCTTTAAGAAAAATATCTTAGATTATGTTTTCCATTTTCTTCTGAATAATCTACAAAGTACCTTTTTTTTAAATATAACTACAAATTACTTACCATAATTAAGGTGTGTTCTCTTCACTTGTAAAAAATTGTTTTAGGTTTAATAAGTTCAAATTAGTTTTGGTGGGGTAGCAGTGATTCTCATCAGAAGACTCATTGGAAAAATTGGGATTCTATGTGCACTCTCAAGTGCCTGGGTGGTATGGGTTTTAAGGACCTTGAAGTCTTTAATGATGCTTTGCTCGGCCGTCAAGCTTGGAGATTAATCCGTGAGCCCAACTCTCTTTTTGGGCGAGTTATGAAAGCCAAGTATTACCACCAAAGTGATTTCCTCAATGCTTCTCTTGGTTATTCTTATAGCTATTCATGGAAGAGCATATGGAGTTCTAAGGCTCTTATAAAAGAGGGCATGCTATGGCGCATAGGTAATGGGAAGACAGTGCGAATCTGGGAGGACCCGTGGGTCCTTGATGAGGATGGAAAAACCATCACCACCGCAAAAAATGTTGCTGTTTCTATGGTGCACGAACTTATTGATGATCAACGTAGGGAGTGGAAATTAGATGTAATTGAAGACATGTTCAACGAGAGAGATCAACACTGTATTCTTGCTCTCCTGTCAGTTGTGAAAACATTGAGGATGAAGTCACGTGGGGCCTCACAAAAGATGGGCTCTACTCTGTCAAAACTGCCTACATGCTTGGCAAGGGGTGCAACTTGGATGCCTTCCATCATGCTTGGGTGGATTTATGGAGCTTTGAAGTGAGCCCAAAAGCTCACCATTTCTTGTGGAGGTTGTGTTCTAATACTCTACCTGTGCGTGCTCTCTCTGAAGTTTCGCCACCTCATTGAGGATGACTCTTGCCCTTGGGGTCGTGGGGAGGTGGAAACGAGCAGCCATGCGTTCTTTGACTGCCCCCGTGTCCTTGATTTGTGGAGTACGTGTGATTGTGAGGCTATGCGGGACTGGGCTGCTTCCCCTACAATGTGTGACCTGATTGTTCACTGGCGAAGTATTGCTAAAGAGGTGAGGACGAGAGGCATCTTCCTAGCTTGGTGTATTTGGGGCGAAAGAAATCAGCGTGTTTTCAACAACAAAACCACTCCAAATCCAGTGCTTGTGGACCGTGTTCGAAGAATGGTGGAAGAACATGGCAAATATGCGGGGCAAATTTACCCTAAACCTCACTCGTGCATCATTCCTAGCCCTCGAAGATGGGTAGCACCACCTGCAGATTCGACAAAAATTAACGTGGATGCCTCGCTAGCCACAGTAGGTTGGGTGGGGTTGGGTGTTGTAGCCCGAAACTCAGCTGGTCACGTCCTATTTTCTGCTACCCGAAGAGTCAAAGCGTATTGGGTTCCGGAGATGGCCGAAGCTAAAGCTATTGCCATGGCTTTGCGGTTGGGGAAGAAGTATGGCCTTCAGAATATTGTGCTAGAGTCGGACTGTCAAGTGGTCATTAATCGCCTATCCAAGCATGTTGTTTTCCTCTCTGATCTAGATACTATTTTGTATGACATTTTATCTGCTTGTTTGTCTTTCCCCTCTATTTTATGGTCTCATGTTAAGCGTGATTGGAACTTTGTGGCTCATCACCTAGCTAAGCTAATACCTTTTGGTACTGAACAAATTTGGGAGAACCACTGTCCTCCGGAAGTGGCTCCTTATGTACTCATGGACAATTTGTCCTTGGATTAATATAGCTTGGCTTTTCCCCTCAAAAAAAAAAAAAGTTCAAATTAGTTCCAATTTTATAATAAGTTCTAACAACTTATGAAATAAGCTTGAATAATAAGTTTATATTAATTCAGATTAGTTCTAATAAGTTGAATAATTTCAGATAGATTCCAACAAGTTCAAACAAGTTCAAACAAGTTGACATCAGATAAGTTCGGAAAAATTAAGTATAAAAACCGCATCCCTTATTCTAGACACTCCCTTATTTCGTTCTCTTTTTGTTCTCATTCCCATTTCCCGCTCCTCTATCATTCTCCCAAAAAGGGAGAAAATTGGCATAAAAGATTTTGTTTCTTTGGCTAAATTGAAAGTTTAAATACTCACTATTGTAACATATTACTTTCTCCATTTGAAATTTCAAGGAACGTTCACTTTTACACATTAAAAATTTAGTTATATCATCAAAATTCATAAGTATGCAGATTATTAATGAAGTAATAGATCTGAAATCTTTCATAACGTTTACATTCATGCATTTTGATAAAAATATTTGGGAAAAAAGTTTCATAAACAAAGTTACTTTTAAAATCTCTACAGAAAAAAGTTACTTTATAAAATCTGGGAGTGCTTCAGTTACTTAATAAGTAAAGGGTATGATTTCGTCTCAAAAAAAAAAAAAAAAAATCAATGCACCTCTGCATGTAAGCAACTAAGTAATACTACACTATAATGTCTACTTAAGTTGCTTCTACTTCTGAGTTTTTACTGTATTTGCAACTTATTATTTGGTTCATTTCAAGTTTATAAAAATTGTAGTAGAATAAACTGTATTATTCATTAGAAAAAATAAGATGGTTGTATTTCTATCATCTTTAAAGTTAAATTTTCCGTTTGTTTTTTCCATGTATATTAATAGTTAATACATCCAAGTTTAGTTGTCACGTTACTAGTTTGAATTATATGAGCACGAATTGTATGAGCTCTTCATTAACTCAAGTCTTGAAAATTGATGTTATAACTCTTTATTACATCCGGTTTTTCACATAACAAATCCAACAGCAAATCAGTAAAAACTCAGTTTTAATCAGGCAAAGGGTTTTTTTTTTCCTTGTAAAATCAAACCAAAAAGAATAAAGATCATGAGCCTCATCAGAAGAAAGGTATCTATTTGACGATTTGGTATGTATTGTTGCAGAGAAAAGATAGCTGAAAAATTATGGAGGCTCTGTGGACGATATTTTGTTGGCAATCTGATTGTGCAAAAAACAGAACTGAGAACAGTAACAACATCAGTAAAAATGATTCAGTTGTCCAAGTTACCCCATATGCTAAAGCTGGGTTGTTTAGTGAAATGCTATTCTGTTGGTTGAACCCTTTAATGAAATTGGGAAAGAACAAGACTCTCGAGGTAGACGACATACCGAAATTACGAGACATAGATAAAGCAGGATATTGTTACTTACAGTTTCTTGACAAATTGAGTAAACATAAAAAGGCTAAATCGCCGTCAGAATCTTCAATCTTGTGGACAATTGTTGCATGCCACAGGAAGCAGATTCTGATATCCGGGTTCTTTGCTCTTCTGAAGATACTCGCGCTGTCAGCTGGACCACTTCTGTTGCATTCCTTCATTCAGATTGCTGAGGGTAAAGAAGCTTTCAGATATGAAAGATATCTTTTAGCAGTTGCACTCTTCGTTTCAAAGATCTTAGAATCTTTGTCACAAAGGCAATGGTACTTCCGGAGCAGATTGATCGGTGTTAAAATCAGGTCCGTGCTCACTGCAGCAATCTACAAGAAGCAACTACGACTATCAAATGTTACCAAGAGAATGCACTCGGGTGGTGAGATTATGAATTATGTAACTGTCGATGCTTACAGGATCGGGGAATTTCCGTTTTGGTTTCATCAAATTTGGACTACAAGCTTCCAGCTTTGTTTTGCATTAATTATTCTGATCCATTCCATCAAACTCGCAACTGTTGCATCATTTCTTGTGGTTGTATTAACTGTGGTTTCTAACGCGCCTGTTGCCAAATTACAGCATAAGTTCCAAACCAAGTTGATGGTTGCTCAAGACAGGAGACTGAAAGCTTGCTCAGAGGCTCTTGTGAACATGAAAGTGCTAAAGTTATATGCATGGGAAACTCACTTCAAGAATGTAGTCGAGGCACTGAGGAAAGTGGAATCAAACCGGCTATCAGAAGTGCACTTGCAAAAGTCTTACAACATGTTTCTCTTTTGGCTGTCACCTGTATTGGTCTCTGCTGCTACTTTTGGGGCATGTTATTTCCTCCGAATTCCTCTACATGCCAGTAATGTATTCACATTTCTCGCAACATTGCGTTTGGTGCAAGAGCCAATCAGAGCAATCCCAGATGTCATTGCCGCGGTGATTGAAGCAAAAGTTGCATTTGCAAGAGTTGTGAAGTTTCTTGCTGCATCAGAGCTTGAGACTGAAGATGTCAGGAAAATGAACAATAGGAACAGCATAAATCATGCCATTCAGATAAAGTCAGCAAATCTTTCATGGGATATGAATCTATCAAAGCCGACACTGAGAAAAATAAATCTCAATGTACATCCAGGTGAAAAAGTAGCTATATGTGGAGAAGTTGGCTCAGGAAAATCAACATTAGTAGCAGCAATTCTTGGGGAAGTACCATGTATAGAAGGAACAGTAAGTTCCTTCAGTAACTTTGGCTTAACCAGCTCCATGTAAACCTAGTGATGGCAGCTAGAGTTAAAAAATAGCTAGTTGATTTTCTGAAGATAATTTTGAAAATTGTTCTTTCTTAACATCTGTTTCTCTTATAGGTGGAAGTTTCTGGGAGAATTGCATATGTTTCCCAGACAGCTTGGATTCAAACAGGGACAATACGCGAAAATATTCTTTTTGGGTCTGCCATGGAAACCCTAAGATATGAAGAAACTCTTTGTAGGTGTTCATTGTTAAAGGACCTTGAACTTCTTCCTTATGGTGACATGACTGAAATAGGGGAACGAGGAGTTAATCTAAGTGGTGGCCAGAAGCAGCGGATTCAACTTGCTCGGGCATTATACCAAGAAGCTGACATATATCTTTTGGATGATCCATTTAGTGCTGTCGATGCACATACTGCAACTAGCCTATTCAATGTAACTCTTAGACCTCAACCATGAAATTCTTATATCTTAATCTTTCTAAATGTTTACCTTATCTGAATTTTTACGTTGTCGCAGGAATATGTTATGGAAGCTCTTTCTGGAAAGACTGTTTTGCTTGTGACACACCAAGTTGATTTTCTTCCTGCATTTCATTGTTGTTTGGTGAGTCCTCACTTGACAACGCTTGTGGAGCTTTCATCTTCAAAAGCAGGCTATTCATTAAGCTTAGAGACTTTCTGCGCTGTTAAAACTAATAAAAGGAGCTATATTATGTATGCTACCCATGGCATGAGGAAATCTTAACCTCTATCAGATAGTCCAAAATGGATTGCATCACCATTAAAATATAATCTTTTTACAGAAAACAAGTATATATGTTGTATATAGTTTCTACTTTTCATGGTACTAACATGTGTACCAACTACCATTGAAACCTTGTAGTAGTAGGCCAGTACCATTAGAAGGCTTCTTAGTAACAACGCCCTCGATATTAGAAGGCTTCTTAGTAACAATGCCCTCGATAGAGTCCAAAAAGGACACTAATTGATGGAGGTTTATCAGTCCTCATATGCATTGTTCTATCATACTGTCATCCAAATCATATCCTAACTAGCATACTTAATCTTTAGGAAAATTTACTAGAAAAACATCCCAAAGTACAAGTCATTATTTTCCCGACACCTGCAAGTAAATTTATTAAAACAAACACCTAGAAATGTTTTTTCTGTATAACACGGTAACACCCCTTCATTGATTTGAGTCACTTAAAAGGTGTTCACGTTGATTAACATTAACTAACTCTTAGCAAGCATCATATTATTATACATACCTTTGTGAAAATAGACTTGAAGGGGTGGTAGGTGCGAACTGCGAAAGGGATTCGATTAACGTTAACCACCTCTTAATTGATACATGCAGAGTTCTTTGCTGCACTAGTTTTGTATACGGTAGAGTTGTCTTCTATTTTAATCATCCATGAAAGGTGATTCTTCTTGTTTGCAGCTGATGTCAGATGGAGAAGTCCTTCAGTCAGGCCCTTATCACGAGTTATTAGCTTCAAGTCAGGAATTTAAAGATCTAGTAAATGCGAACAAAGAGACTGCAGGTACCGAGACACTGGCTGAAGTCAGCATATTTAAGAGAGAAAACTGTTCTACTACAGAGATCCAGAGAGCCAACATTGACAGCGTTGACAGCGAATATCAAGCATTGAACAAGGATAAGTTGATAGATCAAGAAGAAAGAGAAGTTGGAGACACGGGCTTTAAACCATACCTGATATATCTGAATCAGAAAAGAGGCTATTTTTACTTCTCTATTGTTGCTCTTGCATCTCTCACCTTTTTGATAGGCCAAATATTTCAGAATACTTGGATGGCCAAAGGTGTTGATAATCCTCAAATCAGTAAATTAAAACTAATTGCGGTTTACCTCATTATTGGATTCTGCTTGACAACCTGTTTACTTGTAAGATCTCTTGCAATGGTAACATTAGGGATGGATTCATCAGAATCTTTGTTTTCTCAGTTACTTAGCACTCTATTTCAGGCTCCAATGGCCTTCTATGACTCCACACCTCTCGGGCGGATATTAAGTCGGGTAAGTATAAAGTTGACATACGCTATTCAGCTATGATCACACAGGTTGGTCTTATAGTATGATTTTACAGTAACTTCCCTTGTAACTTAAAACTCTGCAGATCTCTTCGGATCTGAGCATCATTGATCTTGATATCCCCTTCACCTTCCAAGCAACCTTTGGAGCTACTACAGCTGCATATGCTAGTTTAGTAGTGTTGGCTGTCATGATTTGGCAGGTCTTATTTGTCGCTATACCAGTCATTTACATGGCAATACGGCTGCAGGTAAATTCTTGAAGGATCTCCCAAAATGTAACTTACGTCTCAACCCTTCTATGTAATCAAAAGTCCACATGAGTCATTTATAGCTTGTCTAAAAGTGAATATATTAAACTTTGAAAAGTATGAAAAGGAGAGTTGGCAACCAATGAAAGAGGATGAGAGTAACACCATTTCAAGCCTGAACGAGGTTCCAATCCAAAATCCATTGGCAATGGGAACTGGGAAGAGTAAACTCCTCGAGCTTATAAGTTGGTAATTATCTCTCCTTTTCTCCAATGTGGGATAACATGCATGTGCACACATATAGGGATCAACAGATTGTCATACATTACATTGCCACACTTTAAAAAAACCATTGGTAAATATTAGATACCTATTCAGCAATACTCTATCCCAAAATTATCGCTATCTGTATCACAAATCGTCGAACAACTCTGATATGGAGGAAGTATCTGCTGATAAATCATTTCAGTAAAGTTCCTGCTTTGGTTTTGTAATAAATACAGGAAATCAACCAGTTCCATCATTTAGTAGGTGCTCTTCTTAAGCTTCAAGAAAGTTTACATGTATCTGTTTACTCTACAAATTAGTTAACAGATTTTCTTAAGGTTGACTATATATTCAGGAGAAGCCATGATTTTGCAGTTGCACAACTCATGGTACAGAAGGAATTTTTTCCATCTCGATCTTTGTTAAACTCTTAACTGCAAATATATTGTTAAATGTGTGTATTGAATATTTGAACTTATTTTAAGGTTTAAAACCTATATACTCTATGAAACATGTGGACAGCAATACTATTTTGCAACTGCAAAAGATTTGATGAGACTTAATGGGACAACAAAGTCTATGGTTGCGAACCACTTGGCTGAATCTTTAGCTGGAGTCATGACGATCAGAGCGTTTCAGAAGGAAGATCGTTTTCTTGCGAAGAATCTCTATCTTATTGATACAAACGCAAGCCCGTTCTTCCACAATTTTGCAGCGAACGAATGGCTAATTCAGAGGATTGAGATCCTTAGTGCCACTGTTCTCGCAGCAGCAACACTCTACATGGCTTTGCTTCCTCCCGGAACTTTGAGTTCAGGTGAGGGTCTCTCTCTTTCTCTGGCTTTCAGGGGATTTCAGAGGCTAATAATCTTCCATGTGCACTTCTGTGATGCAATTCTTAATACAACCAATAATGCAGGCTTCATCGGAATGTCACTATCCTATGGCCTTGGGTTAAACTTGGCTATGGTTCTCTCGATCCAAAATCAATGCACATTAGCCAACCAGATCGTTTCTGTGGAGAGGCTTAATCAGTACATGGATATACCCAGTGAAGCTTCAGAAGTCATCAATGGTAGCCGCCCTCCACAAAACTGGCCATTGGTTGGTAAAGTGGAAATAGTAAATCTGCAGGTGAACCATTCTACAATTGGATTAACATGTATTCTGGAAAGGTGACATACTAAGAATTTTCATAATCTAAACAGATAAGATATAGACCAGATGCACCACTGATTCTTCAAGGAATCAGTTGCACATTTGAAGGGGGCGACAAAGTTGGTATCGTTGGTAGGACAGGCAGTGGAAAGACTACCTTAATAGGGGCACTTTTTCGCCTGGTGGAACCAGCAGAAGGAAAGATTACAGTTGATGGTGTGGATATATGTTTGATAGGACTTCATGATCTAAGGTCACGTTTTGGGATTATCCCTCAGGATCCCACTCTCTTCAATGGCAGTGTACGATTCAACTTGGATCCATTGAGTCAACATACTGATGAAGAAATCTGGGAGGTATAGTTTCCATTTTTTCTGTAATACCTGGAATTTCTACATTTTGAAAATAACAGCTGATATTTTCACGCTACTTTCTCGAATTCTTGCAAAGGTGCTGGGGAAATGTCAGCTAAAAGAAGCTGTGCAAAAGAAGGAGCAGGGCCTAGATTCCTTTGGTAAAAACTTTCATCTGATATGATAGTGGACTCGGGTGCATTTTTTTCACAAGGATTCTCTGACATATTACGCCAATAATGAGCTTATCATTTCTTGTATCAAACATTCTATATTAGTTGTGGAGGATGGATCAAATTGGAGCATGGGACAACGACAACTTTTTGGTCTGGGCCGTGCTTTACTGACAAGTTTCTGCAGAAGACAATACGAACAGAATTTGCAGATTGCACTGTGATCACAGTAGCCCACAGGATACCAACCGTGATGGATTGCACAAAGGTTCTCGCCATTAGTGATGGTGGGTTTTCTTTAATAGTGCAGTATCTCACATTTTTGGGCCATATATAAGGAATCTGAAGCAAGAGTTGCAGAATTTAGATGCAAACTCTATATGATATTTTGGGTTACCAAGATCAAGTCAAGTTCTAAAGAATGTGTTAAATTAGAATGTAATGTTATGTTGTTGCAGGAAAATTGGTGGAATATGATGAGCCTATGAAGCTAATGAGGAAAGATGGTTCACTATTTGGCCAACTTGTAAAAGAATATTGGTCTCATTTCCACTCCGCTGATCAATCACAATGATCAAAATCCAGCAGCATACAAGACTTCATCTACTGCTTTCATTTGGAAGAGACTAACTTTTATGCCAATGGAATTTGTTATATGCTTTAGTATCTTTTATCCTCTATACCATGTTCAACTGAAATGTCATTAAAAGCACATAAACTTTATATCTATGTTAAATATGAATCCAACATGTTTTCGTATTCCTAGGAGTATTCTAAGTAGTGAGTGTATAAATTTCGTTAACATACTTTTTTTTTGGGCCCCCTTTCGGGAACCCGTGGTAAGAAGAATTTTCCTTTGGGCTGCCCTCAAATAGGACACTCACCCAGAGGCCCAACAAGCACCCCAACCCCCGACCCCCACAACATTGAAATTTTGCTTCCACCAAAATTTGAACCTTGGTCTCTCATGTGGGAGATAGGAAGCGATACCATTGGACCCAAGGGTCCTTGGTATTTCGTTAACATACTTACATACAAAAAAGGTCTATATATGAATCAAGTGAGGGTATTTGAGGTTAATTAAAGCTTAAGTGCAACTGCATTTGCTAGCCTAAGGAAATTTCTATCCTTGCTCTTCTATGCGCTCTCTCTTAATACCTAACAAGGTCACAGGTCACAAGGAGTAGCATATATTAGTCGATTCGTACATTCTAAGACTCACAATATGATCAAATACGAATCTGACAGAGTTCCATCCTAAAATCAATTGGCAATAAGTGGAGTCGTCCGTGAGACTTACACTGTAGATCACATTTTCAAACAAATTGAAACTTTTCCTCAAACATTTTAGAATAGCATATGTGACAATAATTTCAAGATGAAGGACATACCTTGTACCAGGATTTTAGTAATATCAAACATAAAGCATAGTTCTAGTTTGCTTGCACCTTCTTCCTGACAACAGAAAGACCTAATGACTAATAAGTTCTTTTAACTTATATTTAGCAAAATAAGGTTTGACACACTCATAAAATAAGGTTGAATAAGTTAAGACAAAGTCTAATAAGGACTAATAAGGTATAATAAGGACTAATAAGTTCAAATAAGTTTTTTAAAAGTTCGGTTAAGTTGAAATAACCAATGATAAGTTGAAAAGGCTTGACCATAATATATTCGCTTTTGAACATCTCGTATGATTAATATGTAAGGTTCAACAATTTTTTTTAAGGTAAGATGAAGTCCCTTGCAAAGAGGGGGAAATTGGGGATCATTCCTTGCAAGGGGTGAGACCCGATCCCAGGATATCTGGGATCAGATGTGATGTCAACACCACTAGGCTATCACTTGCTGTTCATATAAGGTTAAACATAATCATGTGCGATTTTATTAGATTTGTGGATACTTTCAAAATATCAAGATTTTATGATTTTTACCTATAAATAATAAAATATATATAAATGGTTATTAATGGCGGCCCGTTTAGTAACCGTTAGTAAATGGTGATAATGGGATTGAATTTTAATTGTAATGTTACAAGGGAAACACTTTCAAAATCTCCATGGGGAGGCAATTTCAACTGCCAAGTTTGTGTTTTTTTCTCCAAGTGGAAGCAATCTCACCCATAATCTTGTGTTTTTTTCTCCAAGGGAAAACAATTTTCATTACCACTCACTATCACCTACAAGATGGTATTGGATGGGCATGAAAATTTAAGAAGGAAAATAGACACTTTAGGATAAATTAGCATTACCATGGGAATTAAAAATAAGTTTCTTTACAAATTTACATACAAATTCATTTCCATTATCACCATTTATGACCAACTATCAAACAAGTCGTGCAAGACATGAAAATATTATTGTTGCAAGTAAATTTGAATGGAGGAAGCTTTAGCTTCCAACTATTGTAATGTAGTTTATAAATGAATAAATATGTTTGAAACACACCATTTATTTATAATCTGCAACACAAAAATGAAAATTATAATAATATTGAAATTATTTTACTATTTTAACCTCGGTTGCATTTATTGTAACTATTAAAAAAAAAAAGTTTCCCTCAAAAATAAAGAAAGTGATGCAATTATTGAGAAACGAAGGTAGTATATAAGTATATAACCATTCGAAATTTGGCATGGCCCAAATCATTGGACATCAAATTCAAAGCACAATCTAGAAATCTAGCCCGGGTCATACTCATCCCTAAAAATTTCTACACTTCTAGTTCTAGAAATTGGATCAACATACAAAAATAGGAATTCCAATGAACCAACACAAATGAAAATGTTATCCATTTCTTCCCTCTCAAACACCCTCAACACTCTCATTCTCACAAACACCCAAAAAAACACCTTCTTCTTCTTCCTCTCACCCACCTCTTTTTCTTCATCATCTGCTACCCAAAACAAATCCTTCAAATACCCTTTAAATTTCTCAAAAAACCCATCTTTTCCCCTTTTTTCCTCAAGAAAATCTCCAATTATTATAGCAAAAGTTTCTTCAGACTCAGAATCAGAAGCAGAAGTTTCTACAACAGTTGAAGATGAATGGATTAGCAGATTGCCTGATAAAAAGAAACCTTTATATGCTCATAGTTTGCCCTGCATTGAAGCTTGGCTTAAAAGCTTAGGTTTTTATCAAAGTTCTGATGATAGGGCTGTTTGGTTTATTGAAAAATCTGAATGGCATGCTCAACTTTCTCTTGATATCACTGATCTTAATATAAGGTTTGTATTTCTTTGATTTTTGCTCTCTGGGTTTTTTCTCATTGATAATATTTCTTTGTTGTATTTTACATTTTTCTTTGTTGGAATCCTGGGTTTTTCTTTTTCTTTTTTGCAATTGCTTTGAATTGTTTGATGGGAATGAATGAAAAACTAGTATTTTTGTGGTTCTTGTTAGTAATTAGTATTAGCACTTTAGTTTAGGGATAATTGGAATTACTGTTTTAAGTTGATTCATGATTGGTAAGATTGTTGTCTAGAATTGTGAAAAAAAAGAAAGAAAGAGGATGTTGTGTATATACTGTCTTGCAATTTTTGGGTAATCTTTATTGATAATCATTTGTGTGATGGGGAGAAATTTGGAAGAATTGTGCTGAAAAAATTCTAGGACTTTGGAAGTAGAACTTTAGGCTTTGTTTGGTAGGAAGGATTTGGATGGAAAAGAAAGGAAAGGAAAGGTAAAAACAAACTTTCTCATGTTTGGTAAAAGAAAATAAGAGGGGTTTGATTGGAAAGGAGAGGAAGTGGAAGGAAAAGAATACTCTTAAATCTTTGTTTTCCTTTCCTCCCAAAATCGGAGGAATTTGACTGGAAAGAAAGCTAACAAGCTTTTACCTATGTTTTCTTTATTTCCTCCCTTTCCTTTCCTTTACTAATGACAACCAAACACGTGATTCCTCTCAAATCCACTAATTATACCAAATATTGGAAACTACAACTACCTTCTTTTCTCTTCTTTTCCTTTCTTTTCCCTTCCTTTACTAAAAAAATACCAAACGAAGTGTTAGTGATTGGTGTAGTGTATGGGAGTTATGGTGTTGGGATTACTGTTTGGATTTAGTTTTCAGGGTAGCATCCTTCTTTCTTTTATTTTATTTTTTGAAAGATGAATGCATAGTAGATTAGTAGTTTCATTAATGATGCATTAAATCATAATATTTGATCTCATGAGAAAGAGTTCAACATGTAGGGTCAAAAACTAGCCACTCGAGAACTGAAGCCCAAATTTAATAGGAAAGTTCATATGTCAATCATATATAAAAAAGAGATGAATAGTATTTCAAATTGAATTACAAACACACATTTAACAGAAAATTTGTGTATTTCTTTTTCTCTGAGTATCACTGATACAATAGCGAGCCGAAGAATTATTGTACGTCTTGATTGTTCATAGAGGTCGACTCTGCTCTATGTACCTAATCACAGGCTTACTTCCATGTAATGAAACATCGGCCAACTTGAACTTACCAGCATTCTCGCAGCTCTTAAGCTCGTCAACAGAGGAAGCTTTTGCTGTCTGTTGGTTCAGTAATTCCCTGGTTTTGATAAAGCAATTTCAAAATCCGAAAATTCCAGATAGGTGATGCTAGCAGTCCAACTCCCTGCACCGTATCTCAAATAAAACATACAACACCAAGAAGTTGAATAGAACTGCTACCTTTATGCAATCATATTCCAGGCTAGAAATTTTCTGATATGTACCTGCTACAAATTAGCTGAGTTACCAAGTTACAGGATAGAAGTTTCTAACCTCATGGTGCGTTACCTATAAATAGTTTTTTGTGCATGCCGGAGTAACCATGTTAACTACAGATTTTAAGAAAGCTGAAAACTACTCCCTAAGAAATTAATGAGGCTACAAAGTGCATATTAGATTAGTTATCTTTATCATGTGAAAGTGAGAAATTTAGCACTCTTGTGAGTTTATGAATCACAGGACTTTATGTAAATCTTGTCAGATTTGTGGCTGGAAAGTGCTATCAACGAGAATACATTTCCTGCTCACTCTGCTTGACACCAACAATAAAACATTTAAAGATTATTTTTCATTTTGGTTGGCAATTAAACCAGACATAAAAGATACCGTGGAAGAAGTGCAACTGAGGACTGCCTGAGGTTATGTAAGTTACGGTCATATGGTTGCTCAAGGACTATTAAATTATCCACGCTGGACATGTTTGTTGAATTTTGTTTGTTGGTGAAAAATAAGAAGTGTGATTATCTGAATTAAGTGTCCAACTGTACTCTGGGTCGTATATCGGTGGTTTAGAGAATGTCTCTTGATTGTGTGTTAGTTTAGAAGCCATCATTCTGCATAATATAGTATAAAGCAGTATGATGTTTTTTAAGTTTAATTGACATGTGACTCTTCCTATATTATCCTTGAAAGAAGTGTGGCATGGAAATATAGATTAATACGCACTTAGGTAAACTGACGTTTGCGACTTGAGATGGAAAGTGACACTCATGTTTGAGGGACGGAGTGCCACGACACTCTTAGATGTGGCCAATCTTTTTGCTATGAGATGTGGCTTTTCTACAAGTTGCATTAAGGAGGGATTTGAAATATGACAAGGCTTGGCTAAAAGATAGAACTTTGGCTAAACACTTTTGGCTGGTCTCTCCTATATCATATCTCTTTTCTCCATGGATGCTGTTGTATAAAGCTCGTCAGTTTTGTGGTTTTAATAGTTGTTTTCAACTTTCAAGCTCTAGGTAATGTGAACACCCAAATAATATAGCTCTTGACCGTTGCATTTTTTACGTTCAGATATTTGAAGAATGGACCGGGCAATCTAGAAAAAGATATGGAGAGGAGATTCAGCTATGCACTGAGTAGAGAGGATATCGAGAATGCTGTACTTGGAGGACCGTAAGAAATGAATACTGTAATCATTCAATGGTATAGAAAAAGGCATGTTCTGCTTAATTAGGTTTGTTGGATATACGTTTCAGTAAAAAAATTCTATCTATAATTGTTCATGTTGCAAATCTACTTGCATTGATCACACTGTTGCCATGACCTGGCATACTCACTTGTTCTCAGCTAAACATTACAGATGCTATCAACACAGGTAACAGATAGTTATCGGATGAATCCATGAACAATTATATAGTTTCAAGATCTGTGAATTCTAGTTACTCGTACATTCAGCACAATTGCATAGCTTCTAAACTGTTCACCCGGCCTCGTACCACTTTAATATATAGCTCTTTTCACCCAAAGAAAACTGTTCAGCCTATCTAGTGCCCAATTCTTTATACGACTAACCAGCAGCGTGGATATGAGACCAATATTCCTTGACAAGTTGGCCAAATAGCGAACCTTCTTTCTGCATTAGCTTCATTGGCTCATCATATTCCATTAGTTTTCCTGCAATAGAATCAGGGTAACTTTTAAGCATTTGATCTCATCCTGGTAATTTACAAAATAATTGAGGCCATTTTAGGGTGTCTTATGAATTCTCCAGCCTGTGTTTTACTCTCTTTTGAGATCAGTTTGACATTCTGAATAACATCATTAGTTACTATATGACTTGTTTATAAGGGTTGGAATTGAGCAGATCTAAACTTATTGGAAATGTTAAGAAGAAAATAAAGGATTTACCATCACTAATGGCAAGGATCTTTGTGCAGTCCATTACTGTCGGAATCCTGTGGGCTACAGTGATCACAGTGGAATCAGCAAATTCTATTCTTATTGTTTTCTGCAGAATCATATCAGTTGCATTATCGATGGATGCAGTCGCTTCATCAAGGACCAATACCTTGTTTTTTCTCAGCAAAACACGTCCTAGACAGAACAGTTGCCGCTGTCCCATACTCCAATTCGATCCATCCTCCACAACTGATGTTAAATTGTTTAGTGCAACCATTAGTAAACTGATGGGAAATTGGTTATTCATACTTGGGAAGGATGAAAACTTACCCCAGGAATCTAGGCCGTGGCTTTTCTTTTCGACAGCTTCTTTTAGCTGACATTTGCCAAGCACCTCCCAGATTTCTTCATCATTATGCTGGCTTAACGGATCCAAGTTGAATCGTACTGTGCCATTGAAGAGAGTAGGATCTTGAGGAATAATCCCAAATCGAGACCTTAGATAATGAAGTCCGATTGAAGATATATCGATGCCATCAACTACTATCTTCCCTCCTACTGGTTCGACTAAGCGAAACAATGCTCCTATCAGGGTAGTCTTCCCACTGCCAGTCCTACCAACAATACCAATTTTATCTCCCCCTTCATATGTACAACTGATTCCTTGAAGAACCAGTGGTGTGTCTGGTCTATATCTTACCTGTTTTGAACATGAAATTTTCTCATATCAGTCGTCTTACCAGAATATTATCAAACTTAATCCTAATACACAATGATTTACCTGCAAATTGCATATCTCCACTTTACCAACCAGTGGCCAGTTTTGTGGGGGGCGTATATCGTCGATGACTTCTGGAGCTTCACTTGGTATATCCATGTATTGATTAAGCCTCTCCACGGAAATAATATGGTTGGCTAAAATGCATTGATTTTGAAGTGAGACCACCATAACCATGTTTAATGTGAGACCATATGATAGTGCCATACCGATGAAGCCTGTATTATTATTATTTGTATAAGAATTTTCTTACAGAAGCTGTGATGCAGCAACAGCAACCTGATGATATGGAGTGAGTGTGAGACAGAATTTCTCACCTGAGCTAAAAGTACCGTGAGGAAGCAAAACCATACACAATGCTGCAGCTGCAAGAACAATGGCACTGAGGGTCTCAATCCGTTGAATTAGCCATTCACTAGCTGCAAAATTGTGGAAGAATGGGCTTGCATTTGTGTCAATAAGATCAAGATTTTTAGCAAAAAAACGATCTTCCTCCTCGAAAGCTCTAATTGTAACGGCACCAGTTACAGATTCAGCTAAATGGTTTGCGACCATGGACTTGGTTATACCGTTGAGTCTCATCAACTCTTTTGCAGTTGCAAAGTAGTTTCGCTGTCAACATGATTTATAAATCAGTTAGGTGTGCAACCTAGCAGTATGTTCGAAAATTGAAAAACACTCTTACTTCAGTAACATATTATACACTATACAGTTAATTCACTAGAGCTGGAGGCAAAGAAAAATGCTGTCTAAACAATGAAAGATGAAGTATAATATAAGTTTTCTTTGTTGTTTCCAGAATAACTAATACCAACGTAAATGCCAGTGAGCAAAAGCTTGTAGAGTTCCTTGAAAGTTGAGAAAAGCAGTATTTTTGCTCAATATTGCGTAGCATTGTATAGTATATCTGAAACCCTGAAACCATGGTTTCTCCTGAATCCAGAGCGGGATCATTTTGTGTAATGATTTATCAGCAGATAATCCAGAACCATTGTTAGGATAAGTCATGTGTCAGTATCAGCTATTTTATGGATTCCATTCTTTTAGTGCAAGATAAAGTGTCAAAGTGTTTATATCCATGTAGGAGTATCGAGGTATAATGAAGAGTACGAGTAACATATATACAGATAATCTATAAAGCTATATGAGAGAAGATCGTGTAATTACTTGCAACCGTATTGCCATGTAGATCACAGGTACTGTGACAAACAAGACCTGCCAGATGATGACAGCCAGCACGCCAAAAGTAGCATACACAATAGTAGTAACCCCAAAGGTCATCATGAAGCTGAAGGGGATATCAACATCCACAGTGCACAAATCAGATGAAATCTGCAGGATTTAGAGAAACAGAGAGATATTACCGCAGTGTCATTTTAATGTGATTCAGTACGTAGTGAAACTTATGAGAACTTAATACACACCCGACTTAGAATCCTTCCGAGAGGTGTAGAATCATAGAATGACACTGGAGCTCGAAAGAGAGAGTTCAGCAACTGAGAAAATAAAGATTTTGATGATTCCAACCCTAATGCAACCACTGCAAGAGATCTGATTAGTAAAAGTACTGTCATGCAGAATCCAATTATGACATAAACTATGATCAATTTTTGTTTGCTGAGATGTGGGTTGTTAACGCCATAGGCCATCCAAGTATTCTGTAATATCTGACCGGAAACAAAGGCGAGATGGAGAAGGGCAAAAATAGAAAAATACAGACAGCCTTTATTCTGATTCAGGTATAGTAAGTATGGCTTTAAACCAGTATCTCCAATTTCCCTTTCTTCTGGTTTAATCAACTGACCCCCTTTTACTGCTTCATATTGGTTCTTCATGTTTGGTCTCTTAATCTCATTTGCAGAGGATTTATGTCTTCCGGATGTACTGACTTCAGCTGATGATTCAGTTCCAGCAGTCTCTTTGTGCGCATTTACAAGGTCTGAAAATTCCTGACTTGAAGCTAATAACTCATGGTAAGGTCCTACATGAAGAACTTCCCCATCTGTCATCAGCTGCAGAAAGAACAGAATTCTGTTATCAATGCTTGCAGGGAAAATTGCATAAATGTTATAGACAACTTTCACAAGCGTAAGGCAAGTGATGCTACTCACCATACAACTATGAAACGCGGGAAGAAAATCAACTTGGTGTGTTACAAGCAAGACAGTCTTTCCAGAAAGAGCTTCCATGATATAATCCTGCAACAATATACAAAGGTCATTCATACTTCAAGTGAAAATACTAAGGAACGAAGAGTATAATAGTCAAGGCCAAATAATTTACATTTAAGAGGCTAGTTGCGGTGTATGCATCAACAGCACTGAATGGATCATCCAAAATATATACGTCAGCATCTTGGTATAATGCGCGAGCAAGTTGAATTCGTTGTTTCTGACCACCACTTAGATTGATTCCTCTTTCCCCTATTTCAGTCATGTCACCGTAAGGTAGAAGTTCAAGGTCCTTTACTAATGAACACCTACGAAGAGTTTCTTGGTATCGCAGGTCATCCATGGCAGATCCAAAAAGAATATTCTCGCGTATTGTCCCTGATTGGATCCAAGCTGTCTGAGAAACATAAGCAATCCTCCCATAAACTTCCACCTGAAAGAAAGAAAGGGGGTTAATTAAGGAAAAATCTCCCAATATATCGCTGTAATGATTAGATATACGAATCCGTAAAATGATTAAAATGATGCAACCATACAATAACGTCAATAAGTAGGAGGGTTTTTGAAGAAGCTTACAGTTCCATCAATATATGGTACTTCTCCAAGAATTCCTGCTAGCAAGGTTGATTTTCCTGAGCCAACTTCTCCACATATAGCTACCTTTTCACCTGGACGAACATTGAAATTTATGTTTCTCAATGTCGGCTTTGATGGATTCATCTCCCACGAAAGATTTGCTGACTTCATTAAAACGGCGTGCAGGTTTGTGCTGGTTAAATTACTCTTCTTCCTCACATTTTCAATCTGAAGCTCTGGCGCTTCCAGAAACTTCACAATTTGTGCAAATGAAAGTCTTGCATGAATCACTACACTTATGAGATTAGGAATAAGTATGATAGGCTCTTGCACCAGTTTCAAAGTGGCAAGAAAGGTGAAAACATTACTAGCATGTAAAGGAATTTTGAGAAGATAACATGCACCAAATGTAGCACAAGTCACCATTATAGGAGAGGTCCAAAAGAGAAAAGCATTATATGCTTTCTGCAATTGCACTGCTGATAAACATTTATATTCCACTTTCCTCAATGCTTCAATGACATTCTTAAAGTGCACCTCCCAGGCATATAACTTTAGCACCTTCATATTCACAAGAGCCTCGGAGCAAGCCTTCAACCTATCATCTTGAGCAGCCATTAATTTGCTTTGAAACTTATGCTGTAATTTGGCAAGTGGGGTATTGCAAATCACGGTTAATATAATCACGACTAATGATGCAATCGTTGCAAGTCCAACTGAATGGATCATAATAACTAATGCGAAGCAAAGTTGGAGGATTACAGTCCAAGTTTGATGAAACCAAAAAGGGAATTCCCCGATCCTATATGCATCAACAGTTACATAATTCATTATTGTACCAGCCGAGTGAATCTTCCTTGAACCATTTGATAATCGTAGTTGCTTCCTGTAAATTGCTGCTGTAAGAACGGACTTTACATTTAGGCCAATCAGTCTGGTCCGGAAGTGCCATTGCCTTTGTGACAAAGATTCTAGGATCTTCAAAAAGAAGAGCGAGAATGCTAAAAAGTAACCTTCATATCTGAAAGCTTCTTTACCCTCAGCAACCAAAATGAAGGAATTCAGCAAAATAGGTCCAGCTGAAACTGATAGTATCTTCAGTAACGCGAAAAACCCTGATTTCAGAATCTCCTTCCGGTAACAGGAAACAATGGTCCACAATATGGAGGATTCTGATGATGATTTAGCTTGCTTATGTTTATTCAACTGGTCCATAAACTGCAAATAACAAGATTCTGCCATATCTGTGTCTCGTAATTTGGGTATGTCATCTGTTAGTAGAATCTTCTTTTTCCCTAATTTCATCAAAGGATTCAACCAACAGAATGACATCTTGCTGAACAACCCGGATTTAGCAAACGGGGTAACTTGTGCAGTTGCATTAGTATTACTGCTGTCATTTTCCATCATGTTTGGAGTGTGCCCTCTGTAAGTACAGTCTACAGACACAGGAGCAAACTTGCTCCTAGAAAAGATAAAATGTCTAAAACCACCTTTTCTGTTATCTTATGGTATACTGTGGTGATAAAAACTGCTAGAAAGCAGAAAATCCCAGTAAAGAGGAAAGCTAAACTGGACAAGATTTGTAATAGGAATTTTGTGAAAACCTCTGCTTTGAGAATGATAATCGTTAGTCCCACTAACAACCATGTAACTCCCTGAAAGAAAAATAGAATCCACCAATGAATAAGTTGATCAGAATGATCATTTATCAACTTTTTATTCAGCTTCCAGATACCAAAGCGGCAAAGCCTAAGTAAACAAGTCCAAGACTGCCATTAATTAGAAACAGCTGCAGTATCTGCAAGATTTAGAACTGTGTACTTCGAGCTCGTAACTCAATTTTTTATTAAAAATGTTTTCTGACAAATTTTCCCATTTTAGATGAAGCAATATATTAGAGGTGATCATGGGTCGGGCCATGCAAAAAAATTGCCCATTGTGCGGGCCGGGCCCAAATCCGGGCCAAAAGTTTGTGCCCAAAGCCCGGTATTTCGGACCGGGCCGAGCGGGCTTTTGCGGGCCAAACGGGCCGGGCCCAAAATTTAGACTAAACAGTCTTTTTTGGCTTGTCCAAAGCCCGCCCAAAAAAACCCGGCCCGCCCGCGGGCCCAAAAAAACTGCCCACCCCGCCCAAAAACCGGGCCGGGCCGGGCCGGGCTGGAGTTGATCAGCTCTACTATATATAATAAGACATTGCTAGGAGCAGTATATCGAAACAAAGAATGGAAACATGGTTGACACATGGAGAAGGATGAGTAATAAACACGAACCGAGCATTACAAAGCTTAAAACTGCTTCTTGCACAAGTAGATTGCCCATAAAACATAGCCCAGAGATTCTCCATCATCTTTCACCAACTTTTCTCTGCATTTACATGTAATACAATAGTACATTACTACAACAAGATCATCACAACATATAATGCATTGTTTTGATGATTTTACAATTATTTGCAGTTCATAAAGCAGTTCATCATTTTACCTTCTATTGTAGGAGATTAGCATTTTTTGGCAGCTGAATTCTTCAATGCTGGTAGAAATTAGCTTACTTTTTCCTAGAAAAAAACATCAATACATGAAAAACTATACTTACAATGTTCACACAATTTGTTATTTACGCAAAAATGACAAGCTGAGCAGATATAAACCCAGAAGTGGACAGAAATAAAGTATGCTTACATTCTTACATATCCAAATTTTCCAAGTTAATACGATTTTTAGAAGAATTTCTCTTTTTATTTATTTGGAAATCTGATGCTATGGAAATAAACTAACCATGAAGTTCATGACTCATGAGAAAAAACTTCACGTTGTCACGTATTAATAAGTACTATAAAAATCAATTAACAAGTACTCTCGTGTTTTATGCATAATTTTATTTTCGGATTTTATGGGATTTTAAGATCATATAATGTCAGAGGATAGCTGTAATATGATACTGGTGATTATATTAGTCATTAGTGGGCTAACACCGAGAGAGATATCACACGGCAATTATACAAGGTCAAAGGTATAGACGAAGTAAGACAGAAACGCCATTTCATAGAGAATTATTAGTTGGAAAAATAGTTCTGGTCCCGGGCGGGCGATGTCTCAAATTATTTACCAATGTGCAGTTGAAGTCTTAAATCAAAAACTTGAGAGAATTCGAAAAAAGGAATTGTAGGTATTGATTGTGATCTAAAGATGATCTTGCAGTTGCTTTTAAATTTTATACATAATAAATTATAATATAAATTAGGAAAAAAATGACATGAATAATCTCAACTTTTACCAGTCTCTAAAAATAATCCAAACTTTTGATTATTTTAAAATGATCCCAACTTTAGGGGGTACCTTCTCAAAATAATCCGAACTATTAATTTTCTATATATTATAGACCTAAAACGGATTAGTGTAGGCAAGAAAAGTACTGATAGTTTAATTTATTTTGAGAAGATCCCCTCAAAAGTTAGGATTATTATTCTGGAATAATCCAAAGTTGGGATTATTTTAAAAAGACAAGTGAACGTTGGGATTATTCATATCAATTTTTCTTATAAATTATTCATCAATATAACTCTCGACTTTAAGAGAGTACATATATATAAATATATAATTATGTACAAAGAATATAATACAATATTGTTTTTAAAATTAATAATGTTAATGTGTAAGAATATAACAGATGTAATTCAGTGGTGTAGTAGTGTTAACTACTGAGGTTATAAAAATTTGAAGAGCTTTTTTAATACTACCTCCGTTTCATATTAATTTACACACTTACACTTCTCACGCATGCCGATGCACTACTTTGAGCCTTTATATCTCTAATTTTGTATTTGTAAAAAATATAAAAAGTCGATATTCTAAAACTACATATCGAGACGAATCAAACAAGACCCTGCATGACTATATTTTCTCTTAACCATAATTCACAAATGATAGTCAAAGGGAAATTTGTGAATAGTGTCAAAAGTGTAAGTGTGTAGATTAATATAAAACGGAGGTAGTATAAGAGTACTGAAAGGTAGGACACGCTATTATTAGCATTAGCTCAGTGAGTATTAATATATACATTTGTATTTAATTGATCTAAAAATAGAAATTATCTTGTCTTTAAATGATTTTTCCCCCACCAAGACTAACCTGAGATTGTATAGTAGTTGGTTATTACATTTGTATCTCAAATGAGATGTTATAGGTCCGAGTATATATATATATATATATATATATATATATATATATATATATATATATATATATATATATATATATATATATATATATATTTATTTTTTTGAAAGAGAAATTTCATTAATTGAAGGTCAAACGACATCTATAATAGGTATTAAAGAAAAACAAGATACAATTAAACAAGACTAAATCAAATTCGTCTTCGAAGAAACTACAATGAACCAGATCGAGCAATACAAATGTCGCCCCCTTGTATTTCTTTGAATCAAGCGACTATTGATGAGGAAGTCTATCATTCGATATAGTTTGGGAAGAACATTCTTGATCGAGTCAGGTTGACCGCATCCGAGATTCCAATACCTTCATGTTGAGTCTCGAACTTCAACCAATGAGAATAATTTCTCATACCTAAAAACAAAAGAACCATACTCACAACTCCCATAGGGGAGAAGGAGATTTCCAAAACAGAAACTAAAAACCCCACAACAGGGTTTGAGAAAATCTCATAAAGAGAGACTAATTTATGAAATAAAACAAGAAAATGAACTAAAAACTGAAAATAAAAGGGGAAAAGGGGCTTACCATGGATGAAATCATCCATGGCAGCCCCTAATTGATGAAGAAGGGGTAGGGGAGGCTAGGGTTTGAGAGAGAGAAAAAGAGAGAGGGGGCGACTTATTTTTTCTCCGAGTATATATATAGGATCACGTGAAAACCACTCCTTATATTGAAAACTGAAAACTGCAACATAAAATGAGCAAAAATTTGTAAAATGAACAAAAGTTTCTTATAATGAGCGAAAACATAAAATGAGCAAGAAAACATAAAATGAACAGAAGTTTGTAAAATGAGCAAAAACTTCGTAAAATGAGCGAAAGTTTGCTAAAATGAGCAAAAGTTTATTAAAATGAGCAAAAACATGAAATGAGCAAAAATCTGCAAAATGAGCAGCAAAAAGGCCGGTTTTCAGTTTTCAGCTTAAGGTTAGTTTTCAGTGGATCCTATTTGTCAGAATCAAGTTACCAGTCTCACAGTTCAATATGAGCGAATCGTGCTAAAAAGTCGGGTTATTAAAAAATAATTAAAAGTTGAGATTAATTTGAGCGAAGGGCCCAAATATTGGATTGTCAGTGCGTTTTTGGTAAAACAGGCCACACCGAAGCTAAAGCGTGCGGCCACCCTCATCGCTGCATCCTCCTTCCTCACTCTTCGCTTCTTCCCATCTCCCCACCCACCGAGCACCCTCCCGACCTCCAGCTCCTCCACTGATCCTCCTCGAACTCATCAAACTCATTCTCATGTTGTTGGTGTTGTCCTCGTCACTGACGTCATCACCGGAGGACGAGTTTCCGGCGGAAGTTAATGCAAGGATATCGAGTTCTCCTCTCCATTTTCCATTTTCTCTCTCCTCAGCTTCTTCCTCCATTAAAGCAACAATCCTTCGACACTCCTCTATACCGAGTATCTCTCTTATCTCTCCTCTTTTAGATTTTCGCAAGATTTATGTTATTTTGTTTATCAAATTGATGTCAATTTCCTTCAAATTTGCAGTTCAATGTGCCTACTCTTCGTGTTGATACCCTAGATTCGCTCCTCACACTTGCTGATGAACTTCTCAGGGTATAATTGTTTGATTTTAAGCATGTTTTGACAATGTATAATCGAATATGATATTTTAATTGCTTGGTGATTTCGTAGGCGAATGCATACGTGGAAGGTGTGACGCATAAGATCAGGCGTCAGATCGATGAATTGGAGAGATCTTCGGGCGTTGACGGTGGTGCTTTGACAGTTGATGGAGTTCCAATTGACTCTTATCTTACAAGGTGGTGGTTCCATGGTTTGATCAAAGAGAGGGGAGGGAGAATTGAGAATTGTTTTGGTGTTTGTATAAAGTAACCTTTATAATTACAAAAAGTAACTCATACTTTTAGTAAAAAGTAACCCCTCAACATTACAAAAAAGTAACCCTTAGTATTTGAAAAAGTACCCCCTCTTACAAAAAGTAACCCCTGCATAAGTGTAAAGTAACCCTATAATAAATGTAAAAAGTAACCCATAGTTTCAGTAAAAGTAACTCCTTATAATTACAAAAAGTAACCTCTAGTGTCAATAAAAGTAATCCCTAGTTATAGTAAAAAGTAACCTACACTTTCAGTAAAAGTAACCCCTAGTTATAGTAAATGTAACCCCCTTATAGTTACAAAAACAAACCTATATTTTCACTAAAAGTAACCCCTAGTTATAGTAAAAGTAACCCACTTACAGTTACAAAAAGTAACCCATACTTTCAGTAAAAGTAACCCCTTATCATTATAAAAAGTAATCCCTATTGTCAGTAAAATAACCCCTTAGCATTCGATAAAGTAATCCCTAATTCACTAAAAGTAACACCTTAGCATTGGAAAGCAACGCGTTTTACTTTTTATGAATAAATGAGATTACTTTAAATATACAATGGGAATACTTTTTATGAACTAATGGGTTACTTGTGCCTTTCTTATGATTACTTTTTATAAACATTTCAAGCTATTATATAATAATTAGAGTTACTTTTGTGAACATAAGGGTTTCTTGAACAAATAAATAAAGTTCTTCATACATTTAATTAGAAGATGGGGATTTAATCAACTATACTCGAGGAAATGAGAAGAGAGAAAATAGGAAAAAATGGGGGAAATAAGAGGAGAGAGAAGATGGGGAAATAAGAGGAGAGAGAAAATGAGGCAAAAAAATGGGAAAATGAGAGGAGAGAGAAGATGGGAAAAAAAGAAAAAAAAAAGAAAGAAAGCGTTTGTTTTCTTATAAAAAAAAAAAAAAAAAAGAAAGAAGGGGTGGGGGCAGGGTTTGTTTTCTCAATAAAAAAAAAAAAAGAAAAGAAAGAGAGAAGGGGTGGGGGGGGACGCACGCCACACCATTAGTTGAAGGTGTGGCCCGCCTCTTTTAAAAGTTTGTGTTGGATTGTTAGAATCAATTTTTCCTTAAAAAAAATTTCTAAATGTAAGTTTTGTAAGAAATAAATTTTTTAAAAAAAATTCTGGCATCATAAAAACTCCAAAAAAAATTCCTTTGTAAAATGAAACGAACCAATTTTTTCGGCGTTGACTTACCATGTGCATTCCTTATTTCATTATTTTTTTACCAGAATTCCCTCCATTTCTCACCCTCTACTTCTCGTCACTTCCCTCAGTGCTGCACCCCACCATTCTTCATGATTCATCAAAAGCTAGCAATTTGTTCCTTGTTTTTGTAATTCAAGCACATGAAACTTCAATTGAAGCCAAGTCGACGAACATAAGGTAAAAATTCTTCTTTAAATTCTTACATTTTTCAGTATTGTCAATTGTAGCTTAATCTAGGGTTTTTTCCCCCAAATTCCCGAATTTCAATTCTCTAAATTTCGACCCATAATTGCAGCAATCATGGTTTCCTTTGAACATACCAAGTGTGAGTGTTTATGTTTCCTTTGAAATGAAATTGTGTCGAGCATGAGAAGAACACGTTCTTAAGCTATATGGGTAGTTTTAGGATGCTATATGTTAGGGTTGTGAGTGCGTAGCGGAAGCAGATTAAAGATGTAGAGATTGAGAAAAATAATAGAGTTGGAAATATGTGGTAAGAAAAGTAGTAAAAGATGGACACACAATTTAACGTGGGAAAAATCCTCAAATATGAGGTAAAAAACCCACGGACGACGAGTACCCAAAATCAACTATATGAAAATAGGAGAGTACAAGAATCACCCGAAACTTACTAGGGTGAGTAGTACAAATAGAACTCTCACTATAATATAAACTCACTAAGAGGAGTACAAAAGATAGTGGATTAGGAGATTGTGTGTACAAAAGAGAGTCGAATCTCCATAACAGAGCCAATAGTAATAAACCTATACATTGTAGGTAATATCTCTCTAAGCCGAAATATTATGGAGAAAGAACACTCATAGAGTGTATAAGAGGATCGGAGCCGTGTGTAACATTGGAGGAGTGTGGGTGAGTTAATGGTGGATTAGTGATGCTCCAAAGCATGTGCACAACACCTTATTTATAGGTGTGTAATGTCGGTTAATGAATATGGAAGAAGAATGAAGAAACTTCTTCTATAATCTCCAAAAGCCACGTACAGTAGCTCCACCTCCACATGCTCTTCATTTCACCATGAGTTCATGGAATATTCTAGATTAAACTAGATTTTGACTTTTGGTCTTAATTCTTCATCAAGAGAACCAACATTCATAGTAGGAAAGTTCCAGCCTTTCCTATATTTGAGCAAATATAATTTAGGCCTTAAAGAATTTGGGCCATAACCCAACAATCTCCACCTTGGACCAAATTCCATATATACTCGTCGTATGAAACCCGAAAGGGTATAAGAAATATATGTATGTCACACAGATATTGACCCGAATGTAGCTTGAGTTAAGAAAATATGTGACATACCGGAACTCGTTTGACGAGGACGCAACGCCAATCGAGGTTGAGTAATGAATCCACCAAAAATGGCTTTTATGTACGCCATCAAGCGCCCAATCCGCACCGGGTCAGAACGGCCTTCATAGATATCCTCCAGATGTAAAACTTATCTTGCCACCGAACTTCTCAATCTCGAGTTTCATTATTGAAGACATCTTTAATGTGAAAACACTCTAACCAACCTTGGGCTCGGATACCACTTGTTAGGGTTGTGAGTGCGTAGCGGAAGCAGATTAAAGAAAAGTAGTAAAAGATGGGCACACAATTTAACGTGGGAAAAATCCTCAAATATGAGGTAAAAAAACCCACGGACGACGAGTACCCAAAATCCACTATATGAAAATAGGAGAGTACAAGAATCACCCGAAACTTACTAGGGTGAGTAGTACAAATAGAACTCTCACTATAATATAAACTCACTAAGAGGAGTACAAAAGATAGTGGATTAGGAGATTGTGTGTATTAGAATCTCCGACCTCATAGTATCTTAGAGAGTCGAATCTCCATAACAGAGCCAATAGTAATAAACCTATACATTGTATGTAATATCTCTCTAAGCCGAAATATTATGGAGAAAGAACACTCATAGAGTGTATAAGAGGATCGGAGCCGTGTGTAACATTGGAGGAGTGTGGGTGAGTTAATGGTGGATTAGTGATGCTCCAAAGCATGTGCACAACACCTTATTTATAGGTGTGTAATGTCGGTTAATGAATATGGAAGAAGAATGAAGAAACTTCTTCTATAATCTCCAAAAGCCACGTACAGTAGCTCCACCTCCACATGCTCTTCATTTCACCATGAGTTCATGGAATATTCTAGATTAAACTAGATTTTGACTTTTGGTCTTAATTCTTCATCAAGAGAACCGACATTCATAGTAGGAAAGTTCCAGCCTTTCCTATATTTGAGCAAATATAATTTAGGCCTTAAAGAATTTGGGCCATAACCCAACATTAGGGTTGTGAGTGTGTAGCGGAAGCAAATTAAAGATGTGGAGATTGAGCAAACTAAATGGAGTTGGAAATATGTGGCAAGAAAAGTAGTAAAAGATGGACACACAATTTAACGTGGGAAAAATCCTCAAATAGAGGCAAAAAACCCACGGACGACGAGTACCCGAAAATCCACTATATGAAAATAGGAGAGTACAAGAATCACCCGAAACTTATAAGGGTGAGTAGTACAAATACAACTCTCACTATAATATAAACTCACAAAGGAGTAGTACAAAGAGGGATAGTGGATTAATAATATAGGTGGATTAATATACAAGGAGGGAATTTAGGAAGGCTAATGTAATATGTGGCTTCTTGGATTTTGTGGATGACTTGTGAGCCTTCAAGCATGCTTGTATAATGTGCCCAACTCCTCTATTTATAGGAGTATATAGGGCGGTGCTTGATGAAGCAAAGTCGGTTAAAATTGTATCAAGAAACTTCAAGATATCTTGATACACATACCACGTGGGATAATTACCATGATATATCACCCTTGCTCATGATTTCTAGAATCATCATGATGAGTGTAGCATGTACATTAGCACCGACATTTCACTTTGAGAATTCTAAAGCATGCACCATTCTTGGCTATTGGAGATGGGCTATAAAAGTTGGGCCACAAACCCAACAATCTCCACCTTGGACCAAATTTTATGCACTCGTCGTATGAACCCCGAAGGGTATTAAGCAGATATGTCACCATGGCCTAATTTTAACTTGGGCTTAGAATAATGTGACATGCCAGAACCCGATTTATGAAGGCGTTGATGCCGAACCGGGGTTGTGTAGGAAGAAGCCATAATAGAAGACCCTTGTAATACATAGAGATTTCTATGTCTGATGGCCTTCAGAAGTTCATGAGCACCTTTGGAGACCTTAAGTACTCCACCTTGAGCCGAAATCTTACACCCTTTAGAATCTAGAGTGCCCAAAGAAATGATGTTCTGCTTCAGATCAGGAACATATTGAACATTAGACAGAGTCCTGATCTTACCATCATGTGTCTTGATCCGAACAGAGCCAATACCATGAACTTTGCAACAGGAACCGTTGCCCATAGAGACGGATCTATTCTTCACCGATTTATAGTCGATAAAGTGATCCTTTTGAGAACAAACATGGTATGTGCAACCGGAATCAAGCACCCAATTAGGAGTTGTACTTCTTCCATGAGAAGTAGCCAAAAGAACATCATCGGATTCTATTTCACCAAAATCGGCTTGTGCATTTTCCGATGCTTTTTTCTCATTTTCTTCTCTTTCGAGCTTTTTCTTTAATTTTAAGCAATCGGAAACATCGTGCCCATGTTTTTTACAATATTTGCATAAATTCTTTGATTTATGCCCATTAGATATGGCCCCATTTTTTGTTCTTATTTTTCCGTGTGATCTCCCTCCTACATTTAATCCTTCGGCATTATCATTGGAATGCACTTCAAGGTCAAATTTTTCTTTTGAGAGTAAATGTGATTTAACATCCTCAAAAGATAAAGTGTCATTGTTACCATATAACATGATTTCTTTGAAGTGCTTGTACGAAGGTGGTAGGGAGACAATTAATAACACGGCTTTATCCTCATTATCAATCTTAACATCCAAATTTTCAAGATCAATAATAATAGAATTAAATTCACTAAGATGAGATTGGATAGAAGTACCTTCGGCCATCCGAATAGTGTAAAGCCTTTCCTTAAGACGGAGTTTATTAGCGAGACTTTTAGTCATGTAGAGGGACTCGAGCTTCAACCATAGCCCTGCAGCGGTCTCCTCGTGAATAACCTCGCGTAGTACCTCCTTAGTTAAGCATAGTTGGATCGTAGATAACGCTTTTTCATCCAACTCTTGCCATTGCTCGTCGGACATAGTAGATGGCTTTTTCTGTTTGCCATCAAGTGCCTTTTTTAATCCGCTCTGTGTGAGAACGGCCTTCCTCTGGACTTTCCAGATGCTAAAACTAATCTTGCCATCGAATTTCTCAATCTCGAACTTTGTTACTGAAGACATCTTTAATATGAAAACACTCTAAACAACCTTTGGCTCGGATACCACTTGTTAGGGTTGTGAGTGCGTAGCGGAAGCAAATTAAAGATGTGGAGATTGAGCAAACTAAATGGAGTTGGAAATATGTGGCAAGAAAAGTAGTAAAAGATGGACACCCAATTTAACGTGGGAAAAATCCTCAAATAGAGGCAAAAAACCCACGGACGACGAGTACCCGAAAATCCACTATATGAAAATAGGAGAGTACAAGAATCACCCGAAACTTATAAGGGTGAGTAGTACAAATACAACTCTCACTATAATATAAACTCACAAAGGAGTAGTACAAAGAGGGATAATGGATTAATAAAATAGGTGGATTAATATACAAGGAGGGAATTTAGGAAGGCTAATGTACTATGTGGCTTCTTGGATTTTGTGGATGACTTGTGAGCCTTCAAGCATGCTTGTATAATGTGCCCAACTCCTCTATTTATAGGAGTATATAGGGCGGTGCTTGATGAAGCAAAGTCGGTTAAAATTGTATAAAGAAACTTCAAGATATCTTGATACACATGCCACGTGGGATAATTACCATGATATATCACCCTTGCTCATGATTTCTAGAATCATCATGATGAGTGTAGCATGTACATTAGCACCGACATTTCACTTTGAGAATTCTAAAGCATGCACCATTCTTGGCTATTGGAGATGGGCTATAAAAGTTGGGCCACAAACCCAACAAACTTTCATTGTTATTTGTGTTAAGGTTGTAGTAAGAATGCGGAATCAAAATCACGTTATATACTTCAAAAATTTGGTTTCTTTATGGATGTTTAGTTTCTTAAATTCTGTTTGCTCTAAATGTAGGATTATGTGGTACTTGGCTTGCTTATAGTTTGTACATCCTTAAGCTAGATGTAGGTCTTAACTTGAGCTTATGATTGTAATAATTTTACTCTCTGATCTTGCATTTTTTACGCGCAGATATTTGAAGAATGGACCAGGCAATTTAGAAAAAGATATCGAGAGGATATCGAGAATGCTGTACTTGGAGGACCGTAAGAAATGAATACTGTAATCATCCAATGGTATAGAAATGCCAAAAGGCATCGTCTGCTTAATTAGGTTTGTTGGATAAACGTTTCAGTTAAAGAATTTCTTTCTATAATTGTTCATGTTGGAAATCTACTTGCATTGATCACACTGTTGCCATGACCTGGCATATTTACTTGTTCTCAGCTAAACATTACAGATCAACGCAGGTGACATATGGTTTTCGGATGAATCCATGAAGAATTATATGGTTTCAAGATTTATGAATTTTAGTTACTTGCACATCATCGCAATTGCATAGCTTCTAAACTGCTCACCCGGCCTCGTGCCATAACTCCTTTATTGCTTTAATATATTGCTCTTTTCACCCAAAAACAAGAAACTGCTCAGCCTATCTAATGCCCAATTCCTTATTCTCTGTTAGTAGAAGTTCTGGGTCCTAAATGCCTTTTGTGCTATGCGGCTAACCAGCAGCATGGATGTGACTCATGTGAGACCAATATTCCTTGACAAGTTGGCCAAATAGCGAACCTTCTTTCTGCATTAGCTTCATTGGCTTATCATATTCCATCAGTTTTCCTGTAATAGAATCAGGGTAACTTTAAGCATTTGATCTCATCCTGGTAATTTACAACATTAGTGAGGTCATTTTTGGGTATTTTATGAATTCTCCAGCCCGTGTTTTACCCTCTTTTGAGATCAGTTCAACATTCTGAATAACGCCACTCGTTACTACATGGCTTGTTTATAAGGGTTGAAATTGAGCTGATGTGAACATATTGGAAATGCTAAGAAGACAATAAAAGAAAAGAATTTACCATCACTAATGGCAAGGATCTTTGTGCAGTCCATTACTGTCGGTATCCTGTGGGCTACAGTGATCACAGTGGAATCAACAAATTCTGTTCTTATTGTTTTCTGCATAATCATATCAGTTGCATTATCGATGGATGCAGTCGCTTCATCAAGGACCAATACCTTGTTTTTTCTCAGCAAAGCACGTCCTAGACAGAAGAGTTGCCGCTGTCCCATGCTCCAATTCGATCCATCCTCCACAACTGATGGTAAAATTGTTTAGTGCAACCATTAGTAAACTGATGGGAAAATGGTTATTCATTCTTGGGAAGGATGAACACTTACCCCATGAATCTAGCCCCTGACTCTTCTTTTTGATAGCTTCTTTTAGCTGACATTTGCCAAGCACCTCCCAGATTTCTTCATCATTATGCTGGCTTAACGGATCCAAGTTGAATCGTAGTGTGCCATTGAAGAGAGTAGGATCTTGAGGAATAATCCCAAAACGAGACCTTAGATCATGAAGTCCGATTGAAGATATATCGATGCCATCAACTACTATCTTCCCTCCTACTGGTTCGACTAAGCGAAATAATGCCCCTATCAGGGTAGTCTTTCCACTGCCAGTCCTACCAACAATACCAATTTTTTCTCCCCCTTCATATGTACAACTGATTCCTTGAAGAACCAGTGGTGTGTCTGGTCTATATCTTACCTGTATTGAACATGAAATTTTCTCATATCAGTCGTCTTACCTGAATATTATCAAACTTAATCCTAATACACAATGATTTACCTGCAAATTGCATATCTCCACTTTACCAACCAATGGCCAGTTTTGTGGGGGCGTATATCGTCGATGACTTCTGGAGCTTCACTTGGTATATCCATGTATTGATTAAGGCTCTCCACGGAAATAATATGGTTAGCTAAAATGCATTGATTTTGAATTGAGACCACCATAACCATGTTTAATGTGAGACCATATGATAGTGCCATTCCGATGAAGCCTGTATTATTATTTGTGTAAGAATTTCCTTGCAGAAGTTGCTATGCAGCAATAGTAACCTGATGATATGGAGTGAGTGAGAGACATAATATCTCACCTGAGCTAAAAGTACCGTGAGGAAGCAAAACCATACACAGTGCTGCAGCTGCAAGAACTATGGCACTGAGGGTCTCAATCCGTTGTATTAGCCATTCACTAGCTGCAAAATTGTGGAAGAATGGGCTTGCATTTGTATCAATAAGATCAAGATTTTGAGCAGAAAAACGATCTTCCTCCTCGAAAGCTCTAATTGTCATGGCACCGGCTACAGATTCAGCTAAATGGTTTGCGACCAGGGACTTGGTTATACCCTCGAGTCTCATCAACTCTTTTGCAGTTGCAAAGTAGTACTGCTGTCAAACATGTTTCATAAAACAGTAAGGTGTTCAACCTAGCAGTATGTTCGAAAATGTAAAAACACTCTTTACTCCAGTAACATATTATACAGTTAACAGTTCACCAGAGCTGGAGGTGAAGATGAATGCTGAATTGCTGACTAAAAAATGAAAAATGAACTACAATTTTTTTTTTTCTGAAGCTATGATTTCCCCATTAAATATAGTGCAGGTTCCAGAATAACTAATTTAAAAAGTTGAGAAAAGCAGTATTTTTCAATTTTCATGCTCTATAATGCATATCATCATGTATCTGAAAGACTGAAACCCTAAAACCATGGTTTCTCCTGAAACCAGAGCAATACTATTTTCTTAAATGATTTATCAGCAGATACCCAGAACTACTGTAAGGATAAGCCATGTGCTGAAGTATTTGACTCAGCTATTTTATGGATAATTCCGTTCTTCTAGTGCAAATAAAATGTCGAAATGTCTATATTCATGTAAGAGTATCGAGGTAAAATGAAGAGTCTGAGTAACGTAGATTTATATATAATCTGTAAAGCTGTATTAAAGAAGATCCTATAGTCACTTACTTGCAATTGTATTGCCATGTAGATCACAGGTACTGTGACAAATAAGACCTGCCAGATGACGACAGCCATTACTCCGAAAGTAGCATATGCAATAATAGTAGATCCGAAGGTTATCTGGAAGCTGAAGGGGATATCAACATCCACAATGTTTAAATCAGATGAAATCTGCAGGATTTAAAGAAATAAAGAAATATTACTGCAGTGTCATTTTAATGTGAATCAATGTGTAGTGAAACTTATGAGAACTTGATACACACCCGACTTAGAATCCTTCCGAGAGGTGTCGAGTCGTAGAATGACACTGGAGCTCGGAAGAGAGTTCAGCAACTGAGAAAATAAAGCTTTTGATGATTCTAACCCTAATGCTACTATTGCAAGAGATCTCATCAGTAAAAATGCTGTCATGCAGAATCCAATTATGACATAAACGACAATCAATTTTTGTTTGCTGAGATGTGGGTTGTTAATGCCAGAGGCCATCCAAGTATTCTGTAATATCTGGGCGGACACAAAGGCGAGATGAAGAAGGGCAAAAATAAAAAAATACAGGCAACCTTTATTTTGATTCAGGTATAGTAAGTATGACTTTAAACCAGTGTCTCCAATTTCCCTTTCTTCTTGTTTAATCAACTGACCCCCTTTTATTGCTTCATATTGGTTCATGTTGGGTCTCTTAATCTCTTTTGCAGAGGATTTACGTCTTTCAGGTGTGCTGACTTCAGCCAGTGATTCAGTTCCAGCAGTCTCTTTGTGAGCATTTACAAGGTCCGAAAATTCCTGACTCGAAGCCAATAACTCATGATACGGTCCTGCATGAAGAACTTCCCCATCTGTCATTAGCTGCAGAAAGGAACAGATTTCTGTTATCAATGATTGCAAAGAAAATATAAATATTTTAGACAACTTTCACTAGCGTAAGGCAAGTGATGGTACTCACCATACAACAATGGAACGCGGGAAGAAAATCAACTTGGTGTGTTACAAGCAAGACAGTCTTTCCAGAAAGAGCTTCCATGACGTAATCCTGCAACAATGTACAAAGGTCAAATTTTACTTCAAGTGAAATATTAAGGAACCAAGAGTATACTGGTCAAGGCCTAATAATTTACATTCAAGAGGCTAGTTGCGGTGTGTGCATCAACAGCACTAAATGGATCATCCAAAATATATACATCAGCATCTTGGTATAATGCACGAGCAAGTTGAATTCGTTGTTTCTGACCACCGCTTAGATTGATTCCTCTTTCCCCTATTTCAGTCTCGTCACCATAAGGTAGATGTTCAAGGTCCTTTACTAATGAACACCTACGAATTGTTTCTTGATATCGCAGGTCCTCCATGGCAGATCCAAAAAGAATATTCTCACGTATTGTCCCTGATTGGATCCAAGCTGTCTGAGAAACATAAGCAATCCTCCCATAAACTTCCACCTGTAAGAAAGAAAGGGGGTTAAGGAGAAATCTCTCAATATATCGCCGTAATGATTAGATATGCGAATCCATAAAATGATTAAAATGATGCAACGATACAATAAGTATGAGGGTTTTTGAAGAAGCTTACAGTTCCATCAATATATGGTACTTCTCCAAGAATTCCTGCTAGCAAGGTTGATTTTCCTGAGCCAACTTCTCCACATATAGCTACCTTTTCACCTGGACGAACATCTAAATTTATGTTTCTCAATGTAGGCTTTGATGGATTCATCTCCCACGAGAGATTTGCTGACTTCATTAAGATGACATGCAGGTTTGTGCTGGTCAAATTACTCTTCTTCCTGACATTTTCAGTCTGAAGTTCTGGCGCTTCTAGAAACTTCACTATTCGTGCAAACGAAAGTCTTGCATGAATCACTACACTTATGACATTTGGAATAAGTTTGATAGGTTCTTGCACTAGTCGCAAAGTTGCAAGAAAGGTGAAAACATTACTAGCATGTAAAGGAATTTTGAGGAGATAACATGCACCAAATGTAGCACAATTCACGATTAAAGGAGAGCCCCAAAAGAGAAAACTATTGTATGCTTTCTGCAACAGCGCTGCTGATAAACATTTGTATTCCACTTTCCTCAATGCTTCAACGACGTTCTTAAAGTGCACCTCCCAGGCATATAACTTTAGCACCTTCATATTCACAAGAGCCTCGGAGCAAGCCTTCAACCTATCATCTTGAGCCGCCATTAATTTGCTTTGAAACTTATGCTGTAATTTGGCAAGCGGGATATTGCAAATCACGGTTAGTATAATCACGACTAATGATGCAATCGTTGCAAGTCCAACTGAATGGAACATAATAACTAATGCGAAGCAGAGTTGGAGGATTGTAGTCCAAGTTTGATGAAACCAAAAAGGGAATTCCCCAATTCTATATGCATCAACAGTTACATAATTCATTATTGTACCACCTGAGTGAATCTTCCTCGAACCATTTGATAATCGTAGTTGCTTCCTGTAAATTGCTGCTGTAAGAACAGACTTGACATTTAGGCCAATCAGTCTGGTCTTGAAGTACCATTGCCTTTGTGACAAAGATTCTAGGATCTTCAAAAAGAAGAGCGAAAATGCTAAAAAGTAACCTTCATATCTGAAAGCTTCTTTACCCTCAGCAACCAAAATGAAGGAATTCAGCAAAATAGGTCCAGCTGAAACTGATAGTATCTTCAGTAACGCGAAAAACCCTGATTTCAGAATCTCCTTCCGGTAACAGGTAACAATAGTCCACAATATGGAGGATTCTGATGATGATTTAGCTTGCTTATGTTTATTCAACTGCTCAATAAACTGCAAATAACAAGGTTCTGCCATATCTATATCTCGTAATTTGGGTATGTCATCTTCTTCTAGAATCTTCTTCTTGCCTAATTTCATCAAAGGATTTAACCAACAGAATGACATCTTTCTGAACAACCCGGATTTAGCAAACGGGGTAACTTGGGCAGTTGAATTAATTTTACTGCTGTCATTTTCCACCATGTTTGGAGTGTGCCCTTTGTAAGTACACAACAAGAGCAAACTTGCTCCTAGAAAAGATAATATGTCAACAACCACCTTGTCTGTTAGCTTATGGTATACTGTGGTGGTAAAAACTGCTAGAAAACAGAAAATCCCAGTAAAGAGGAAAGCTAAGATAGACAAGACTCGTAATCGGAGTTTCGTGAAAAGCTCTCCTTTGAGGCTTATTGTTAGTCCCACTAACAACCATGTAACTCCATGAAAGAAAAACAGGATCCACCAATGATTAGGTGAATTAGAATGATCATTTGTCAACTTTTTATCCAGCTTCCAAATACCAAAGCCTAAGTAAACAAGTCCAAGACTGCCATTAAAAACAGCTGACAGTATTTGCAAGACTGAGAACTGTGTACTACGAGCTCGTAGCTCAAGTTTCTTTGAAAAATGATTGCAAATGAAGTTATATAAGAGCATAACTAGAAGCAGTGTATCGAAACAAAGAATGGAAGCATGGTTGATACATGAAGAAGGATGAGTAATAAGCACGAACCGAGCATTACAAAGCTTATAACTGCTTCTTGCACAAGTAGATTGCCCACAAAACATAGCCCATAGATTCTCCATCATCATCTTTCACCAACTTTTCTCTGCATTAACATATAGTACAGCAAAATCATCAGATATAATGCAGTGTTTTGATGATTTTACAATTATTTGCAGTTACTAAAGCAGTTGAAAGTTTTAACTTTTATGTAGATTTTAGCATTTTATAGCAGCTGAGTTCTTCAAAGGTAAAAATTGGCAAATTTTTCCTAGAAAAAAAAAACCAATACATGAAAAACTACATTTGCAATATTCACACATTTTGTGATTTACGCAAAAATGACAAACTAAACAGATATAAACCCAGAAGTGGACAGAAATAAAGTATGCTTGCATTCTTACCTTCAAATTTTACAAGTTCATAAGAATTTTAGAAGAAGCTCTTTTTTTTTCTTGGAAATTTGATGCTATGGAAAGAAACTAACCATTAAGTTCATGTCTCATGAGAAACTTCACGTATTAAGTACTAAACACATTAATTAGCAAGTACACAGTACACTCATGTTTAATGCATACTTTTGTTTTCGGATTTTATGGGATTTTAATGTCAGAGGATTACTGTAATATGATACTGATGATTAAATTAGTGGGCAAACCCCGACAGAGAGATATCGCACATTCACACCACACGGCAGTTATAGACAAGGGCACAAGGCCAAAGCCCTAAGGTATAGACGAAATTAAATTAAGACAGAAACGCCATTTCAGAAACATTATTAGTTAAATTGATTGAAATTGGGAAAAATGTTAATCTTTTCGCCTCAAAATATAGTTAAATGCCTCATTTTTTCATGGTCAACTTTAAAACTTTGGACCTAATATTCTCATCGATATATACAAGAAAACATCTTTATGTGGGATCTTTGTTAGATTCTCCAATGTATAATTTTTATTAGTACATAATCAAAGATATTGATGGTCAAAGATACGTCTTTGGAGCGTCAACGCGAAACGTGAACTATATTTTGGGACGGATGAAGTAATATTTTAAAATATTTATGGGCTCCGGCATTGACCTTATTTCTCTAGAATTGAATTTGATTTGAATAATTGATGGGTCGTATCTAATCTAAGTCTAAAAGAAAAACTATATTTTGGTGCTGATGGAGTAATATTTCGAAATAATTCCGACATCGACCTTATTTCTACGGCATTGAATTTGATTTGAATAATTGATGGGTCATATCTAAAATCTAATTAAGTAAGAATAATTACAATTTACAAGAAATGACATTGCATTTTTGAAATTAAAATATTTTTTTAAAAAAATTGTGAAATTAAAATGGAAAAATTATTGATCATCATAACATGGCAAGATTACATCTTCAATGTAGAGTGATTTTCCATGAAATAACATAATCTATATTACTTTAAATACACATCTGTCTAGTTGTTTAGTTTTTCGGTTCAGTTCAATTCAAAATAACACGATCTAATATTCGCATCTAGACAAAAAAAAACAATAAAATAGCAGCAAAGGAGACATCACAATATCAGATATCCATATTATTCATAAATTTCCCGCCCAAACCCTCAAATTTCAACATTTGTTTCCCTCCTTTCCTCACTTTTTTCTCTCTCCTCCAAAATCCCCAATCTCATCAACAAATTTCCGCCATTTCTATTTTCATCAGCCAAATTCATCAAACGCCGGCGATTTTCCGGCGAAAATGGTTGGAATTAATCCGATTAACTACTCCAAAACTCAGAGAATCGTTCTTCTAATCGATCTTCACCCTCTTATTCACCTCCAAAACCCTAATTCTTACCTCACTTCTCTTCTCACTTCCGCCAAAATTCTCCTCTCTTTTCCTCCTCTTTCTCTTTCTCTCTCCTCTTTCAAGTTTTTCTTCTCCTCTCTCTCTCCTCTTCTTTCGTCTTCTTCTATCCTCAAGCTCCCGATTTCGTCGTATAACCCTAATTTTCTCTCTTTCAATCGCCCCGATGAAACCCTAGATTCACTCTCGCAGACCCTTAAATTGGTTTGTGATATGGTTAAATCTTCGATTTCGGGGTCGAATTCGAAGGCTTCGTGTGTTTCCAGCTCGATTGCGCAGGTAATTCATGATTATAGTTGGGATTTGTGTGATTATGTTGATGATTCTGATTTGTTAGGAAATGTTAGGTCGAATTTGGTTGTGTTGTTCTCTCCTCTTTGTAAGTCTCTTGAGGATTTGCGTGATTTTATGGGTGTTGATGATGTGATGAGTGACAGTGATACTTTTTGTGATAAATTTAGATGGGTTTTTGGGAATGTGAGAGATGCTTTTGTTAGTAGGGATATCCATTTTAGCTGGGTAGATGTGAGATATGATGATGATAACGTAGGAAATGATAAACGGAACGATAATGTTGATGAAAATGGTAGGCTGGTGGGGTTTTTTCAATGTGGGCTTAAGAGTTTAGGTTGGGGTTTTTGTTCTAGTAATTCGATTGTATTAGGTTCCGCTCTTGTTTCGTTTGGCTTAATTTATCCAATGATTGGGGTGTCATCGACTTGTTGTAAATTGAATGATACATGTAAGAAAGTTAGTGGGCAACTGAATCTTGAGATATTGGATGTGAGTGGTAAGCCGATGGAGTGCACATACTGTGATCTCCAACTGCTTGATGTTAATATGTCATGTGGGCAGAGGCTTAACAGTCTCTCACTTGCTGGAGCGTGTGAAAAAGCAGGAGCAGAATTTTCTGAACGACCTTGCGGAACTTTGGGGGGTTTTGGCGATGGAGTTGTGAAGATTGGTGTTAAAGCTCTCTGTAGACACAGCGAACTATTAAGAATCAATGGGCAGATCTCTGATGTTGTTCTAGTTGATGAGCTTCCAATAGATGCAAAGAGAAAGAAAGAAAAATCATCTGAAAAGTTTTTCGCTGACAGAGTTCTTGACTTGCTTTCGGAAGAAACAGGCAAGTTTATGAAGAGGAAACCACCACCTCTTTGGCAAATTCTGTTGTGCTTCCTCTATAGGAATGATTACCTGGCATTGTTGCATCTGTCAAATGCCAATGGCAGCAAAAAGATGGGGGTTCTTAGACCATTTAGTACTCATTCAGCTTTTCTCTATATTCTGAAAAATAACTCTGACTCTCAATGTGGAGCACAAAATGGTGAAAATAAACTGAACCTTGGACAGGATAGTTCAAGGACAGGAAATAAAACTGTTGGTGCTGATACTAGTATGGATTCTGTAAGTGGGATAATTAGAAATGAGAGTAGAATAAAGCATAGAAAGCATCCTCACAGATACAAGGATCTCTCGTGGAGCTCTTTCTGCAAAGCAGCTTTTGAACTCTGTGAGATGGAACTTGAAGAAGCTTACTTTTCTAAGGAATGGGATACTTCAAAGAAGTTGAAGTTTCTGAAGTGTTGGATGAAACAGGTCACTAGAAGTCCTCCATCTATTTCATGTAAATCAGACCCATTTAAAATTCTAGAGAAAACGAGAGAGAGATTATGCCATTTGGATCACGAAAGTCAACAGCCACTTCCCTCTTTGGCTGAAGAACATGCTGTTAAGGAACCTCCTCAAATAGCTGGAGGTTCTTTGCAAGAAGCTGCAGAAGCTTTCTTCAGTAATTTATCTCAGAGAATCCAACATGGGATTGCATCAGGAGTTGACTTGGTGGCTTTTGCGCAGCGGGTTGTTCGGTCTTGTATTTATTGGTTAAAGGTAAAACTAGGACCAGATACCAGAGAAGAAAGTCAAGCCTCCCTTGAAAAATCAGATGGTAACAGTCATGGAGGGCTAGTGGCGGCTGAACTTGTGAAAATGTTACTAATTGATCCAAAAGACATAGTAGGAAAGCACAAAGATGGTAGTCTGTCCTCTAAAGCACCAGATGCACAATCATCCAAGATGTCCTCTGAAGATAGAGTTAGAGAGTATCCTTTTCTTCCATATAATACTTGGTAATAAATATGTTTATGATGATTTTACCTCTTTTTTTGGTTGGAACATTTAATTGGGTTCTCAGGGTAGTTCCTTAAGATTCTTCCAGATACGAGCTGCAGATTTTGTTTCGTATGGAGATACTTCAATCAGATATTGTGGCTGGTATAAGAGATTCTACTAAGCACAAATTTGCTAAGCAGATTTGCTGTCTTCTAGAGTTTATTCAGTGTAACATGGAGGATGGATTTTTCGGAGACTTCAACCTTAATGATTATGTGGGCAGGACCATCAGAAGCAGGTATATGCACTTCTAATGCTATCAGCATGTATTACCACAATATTGACTATTTTGTGTTCGTATGTTACCAAGGGGCAATGCCATCTTTTACAAATTTCATAGATGAAAAGCTTTACCATATCAGCAGCATCATTGATGTGGGTCTTGGCAGACAAGGAGATGTCTTCATAAGTTTCCAATTTGCATTTTTTCTAGCTTTTCTTTGGTCTGCCTTCCAGCTGATTGCTTTGTATAAGGTTTGACTGTTTTCTTTTCTGCTTTCCTTTTCCCTGAAATTGTTCACTTTTAGCCTTTATTAGTGTTCAGGAATATGGATGAGTTGATCTGGATCTACCAAGTTAATGTGAATGACGCTATCCAATCTAGGTGGTGGATTTTGTTGATCTAGGATGTCAGAAGTTGTTGTTAGTGTCTGCTAAAGAAGGTTCTCACCCTGTCCTTGACATTATACTCGAACAATGTCTCCTGGATTGAAGGGCCACTCTCTCTTCTTTTCAGTGGTTTCGATGATGATCATTGTGTTCTATTTCCTCTGCCCTTGGGCTTTTTTGTGTTTTTTGTACTGCCATTTGTCACAAAATTGTACTGCAATTTGTGCTCTATGTGATGTAGATTAGGGGTAACCTTTTCTGATTTTAAAGTGTATAATCAAGTATGTCCTGGATTATTATTTTTGAATGCTTGATGATTCTATAGTTTAGGGCCCGACTGTTGTTGCATCTTTGCGTCAAACCGCCCTTGTCTGCTAGATGAACATGTATTCAGTGAGGCTAAATAGAGAACTGTTAACTGGTGAGCATACTAGAGGGGAGTAATATGGTAAATCCACTTGGTATGGGCCCCACACCCATTCTTCTCTCTTGCTCACTAGTGAACATGCTCAGCGATAGCCTATTTCATGTATTCCATTTGATGTTAGCCTCAATGGATATGCAACCTCATTCCTGTTTATGCCATGAATCAAACTACGACTGGAATGACTTTGAACAGGAATTTTGCAATTAGTTGTTGAAGATACATGCTGGTTCTCTGATTTTAGAATTTTAGGTACCAGGTTATCGAGTAATTACTTTCTAGTTAAGAGGTGTCCAGATCCTTTGACTTCTCACTCATATGTTCAATATTATTTGATGTCTGGTTTATTTTGGACTTTTGGTGTAAAAAGCTGTTTTGAACGGCATAGTTTTATCTTATGTTACTATTTGTGGGCAATGTCCAGGTACTCGCAAAAGCTGGGAGATGTTGTCCATAAGATATATGATCATATGGATCTCTTATTGTTTGATGATGGTGATGATGAATCCCCCAACCTACTTCTCAACAGTGAAGACAGCAGTCAATCATGGAAAGTAGGGGATAATGATAGAGGAAGTGAACCCAATTCTACTGATGATTCAATTCACTCTGGTAGCACTGATCATGACCGCAAACTAATTGAAGCTCAAGAGAGGAGAGCAAGAGCTTCAAGGTTTTCATCTTTTTCAAGAAGAGCCATGCCAGAACTGCAGAGAGTGTGGGCCCCTAAACCTCCAAAATTATCTAGGTCAAAATCAGACTCATCTCGTAGGTCTAAGAGGAAGGGCCGACATAGAGAAAGCTATGATATGGTATGCGAAACCCCTACAAGTGGGGCAAAAAAGTGCTTATTCCCTTCAGATGGTAGTGTTGGTGATGAAGGTAGGGATCAAGGGGGAAGTTCAAGCAATTCCGTTCACAGGGCTTTGTTTCAGGATGAATCCTGGCATCATGATTGGGGGCTATGATTGACGAGGTATGTTAGTCTCGGACAATGGCTTGTCTACACTAGCTGACTTAGACATATGAAACAGGTAACTGTGTATAACAGAAGCTTTGCCTGAAGCAATACAACAGGATCCTCTTGTTGGACTACCTTAATCTTGTACACAAAATCTAATACGATAGACTTGTAAAGTATATTTATAAGGAAATGTATCATTAGGTGTTTTTAGCAGTAAGGTGCTAGGAACCTTGTAATTTCGTTGTGATAAAATATGTTGCTCTTGTTATCTAGATTATAGGCACATTTTTTACAACAAATTCAGTGTATCAGTTCAGCGGGAGAGTTGCAAATACATATCGTTATTTTATGATGAAGATGAAAGCTCCATACAAATAAATTTTCTTTGTTCTTATATAAAGTGTAACACTTCTTATATTTGGATGCTTTGAAAAAAATGCAATATACCTTATGTAGTTATGTGGCATGTAGTTTATCTCTTTCTCTCTCTCATCATGCATGCACAATTACACATCCTTTATTTGTCTACACTGACAATTCTTAGGTGGTCATATTAACTATGATTATAGATAATTGATTGGTCCATAATAATTTTGAAATAAAAGATCCGTTCCAACTCCATAATCATTTTGAGCCATTAGGTTTTCATAGTTGATTAAATATGATCATTTTTCGTGTCTATGTATAGAAAACGAGTTGCATAAGTGCATAACCCCTGTATCATCCTTGATTTCCAGCACCACATTCAATCTGCTCAACTTCAATTCACTTTAGCTGTAACATTATACTCCCATAAAAATAAAAATTGTTCTTAATGAATATTGGGCGTTATTGTTCGTCCCGCAACTTATCAACGGTCATTCAACTAGAATCCCATATCTCAACTACATTTACCCGCCAAAATGTAATTGTCACCGAGGAATTGTGTAACGACATTTTAAATTCATACCCAGATCCCAAAACCCTAAAAAAGCTTCATGCAAAAATATTAACCCACCAAGATCTTCATTCAAGCCCTAGTATTCGACTCAAGTTGATCAGGGCATATGCTGGTTTTGGTTTATTGGGTATTGCCCGCCATCTGTTCGATGAAAGTCCTGAGAGAAATGTTATTTTTTTCAATGTTATGATCAGGAGCTATGTGACCCATCAACAGTACCAAGATGCTCTTGGGGTGTTCAAGAGTATGTCTAGACTTGCAGTTAGACCTGATCATTACACATACCCGTGCGCTTTGAAAGCTTGTTCTGGGTCAGAGAATTTGTGGGTTGGTCTGCAGATTCATGCTGCTGTGTATAGAGTTGGGCTTAGCTTGAATTTGTTTGTTGGGAATGGTTTGATTGCTATGTATGGGAAGTGTGGTTGTTTGATGGATGCTAGACAAGTTCTTAGTGAAATGCCTGCTCGAGATGTTGTTTCCTGGAATTCTATGGTTGCTGGGTATGTGCAAAGAGGGCATTTTGACGATGCCCTGAATGTTTGTAGAGAAATGGAGTCGATGAGGTTGAATGCGGATGCTGGAACTATGGCAAGTTTACTGCCAGCAGTTTCTAATACTTCTTCTGACATTGTCGTATTTGTCGAACAAATGTTTGAAAAGATGGCTAAGAAGAGTTTGGTATCTTGGAATGTAATGATAGCGGTGTATGTGAAGAACTCCATGGCTGCAGAAGCCATTGATCTTTATTCTCAAATGGAAGCTAGTGGAATTGAGCCAGATGGGGTCACCTTTACGAGTATTCTACCTGCTTGTGGAGATCTTTCTGCGTTCTCAGTAGGAAGGAAGATTCACAAATGTGTTGAAAGGAAGAAACTTCTTCCAAATTTGTCCGTGGAGAATGCATTAATCAACATGTATTCCAAGTGCGGTTGCCTAAGGGAAGCAAGGGATGTATTTGATACTATGCTGATACGTGATGTTGTTTCTTGGACTTCAATGATTTCTGCGTATGGTGTGAGTGGACAAGGTCAAGAAGCTGTTGTTCTTTTCTCTCGAATGAGAAAGGAGCGCTTAAATCCTGATTCCATTGCGTTTGTTGCTGTCATGTCAGCTTGCAGTCATTCAGGGATGTTGGAAGAAGGACAGAGTTACTATAAATTAATGACTGAAGAGTACAATATTACTCCAAGAGTAGAACACTATTGTTGCATGGTTGATCTCTTTGGGCGCGCAGGGAAAGTGAATGAGGCTCTCTCTTTCATCAAGGAGATGCCGATTGAGCCAAATGAAAGAGTATGGGGAGCTCTATTAGGTGCTTGTCGTGTCCATTCTAATATGAGTATTGGGCTGATAGCTGCTGACCATCTTTTCCATATGGTTCCTGAGCAGGCTGGATTTTATGTGTTGCTGTCTAACATTTATGCTAAAGCTGGAAAATGGAAGGAAGTTAGCACAATCAGATCATTAATGAAGAACAAAGGCATGAATAAAACACCAGGCATTAGTAACGTGGAGCACGAAGGTCAGGTTTATACATTCCTCGCAGGGGGACAGATCACATCCACAGTCTAAAGAGATTTATGATAAGTTGGATGTGTTAGTGGGGAAAATGAAGGAGGAAGGTTATGTTCCTGAGACAGATTTTGCTCTTCATGATGTGGAGGAGGAGGATAAAGAAGGCCATCTTAGAGTCCACAGTGAAAAGTTGGCTATAGTATTTGCCCTTATAAATACGAGACCACCAACAGCTATTAGAATTACTAAGAATCTTCGTATCTGTGGAGATTGCCATATTGCAATCAAGCTCATATCCAAGATCACTAAGAGGGAGATACTTGTTAGAGATACCAATAGGTTTCACACCTTCAAGAATGGGGTTTGTTCTTGTGGTGATTATTGGTGACAACATATAGACATATGCTCAACCTATATTTTTATTCATTGGAAATTATTATAAGCAAGGATGCTGAATATTCCTGGACCTTTTCTTCAATTTCTTGGTCTTGATTTCTACAAGAAGGTTTATTGACATTACTTTTCCAAATGTATTTGGCAACGGCAGCCACTGCAATCCAAGCATTCGTGGAAGTTCTAGAAGCATAGGGAATGATATTGCAGCCTGCCAAAGTCAAGGAATCAAAGTGCTCCTCTCTTTCGGTGGTGACATTGGTAACTACTCTATTCTTCGCCTGCTGAATGCCTGATGCACAACAGGTAGGTTATTTCACCCTTCTTTTATTGTTGAAATCAATTCAATCCTCTATCTATAGCCACTTCATGCAAATTGAGTTAGAACCAAGTCTGTATTGATACATTCACTGTAAGACGTTAACAATGACCTTGTTTTGGTAGAAGTTTTGTGTTGTCAGAGAGTATTTGTCTGGAGGAAAATATTTTCCCAGAAAATCAAAGCTGTTCTCTCATGTTTCTATGTTTGGTTTGTAGAGGGTGAAAATAGTTTTTCCAAGGATGGAAAAAAAAAAAGTTCGTTCTCCCAAGAATGGAAAACATGTTCCTTTTTTCTTTGGTAAGGAACTAAACAACGGAAAACTATTTTATCTTTACTTGTTAAATGTTTATCTTTTTATGGAAATAACCGTTTTCCATTGAAGATGTTTCTGTCCAACCAAACAGATCCTAGTTACAACTAATTACTGTTGTCTTCTCCCAACACAGGTAGCAGACTACCTTTGGGACAGCTCCCTAGGTGGAACCTCAAACATGCGCTGCCCCTTCAAGAACGCGGTGCTCGATGGCATAGACTTCAACATTGAATTTGGCTCAGAGGAAAGTGGGATGTCCTAGCAAGGGGGTTCAATAGACGAAGCACCTTCCTCAGGAGGTCTACTTATCAGCAGCACCAGAGTGCTATTTCTCTGATGCGCATTATGTGACGCCATAAATAACTGGTGTCTTTAACTATGTTTGGGTGCAATTCTACAACAATAAACCTTGCCAATATGCCAACGGGATTACTAACAACCTTATAACGTCTTGGAACACATGGACTATAGTCAATACTTGCCAAATCTTCCTCAGATCACCTGCTGCTCGAGATGCTGCCAATGCTGGGTATGTCCAACCTGATGCTCTTAAGGTTTTACCAAATATTAGGGATTGTCCCAAGCATTACGGTGGAGGTTTCGTGACAATGGATATAGCACCACCATCAAGAATAGTGTGAATGGCGGATCTAGCTATGGACTTCTAGTGTCAATTGACATCCCAATCGTTGAAACTTTAACTACATTTTGTTGGGCTAGGCAGTAGGCATCCTACCTTAATTGAGAAAGTCTTGTGCTCTCTTTTCCTTTCTGATTTCTCTCAATCTAAGTCACTTGCAATTTTGTTTCTCTTTTTTGGGTGGTTGTTTTGTCATGTATCTAAACTAAGGCATGAAGTAGCATGGCTTAGTCTCCTAAACTAAATACACTTAGTTGAAATCTTTTCTCTAAGATTATCTCTTCACTTAACCTTATTACATGTAAAACTAAGAAGCATGCCCTATTCATGTAATTAAGCTTCTTAATATTTTGTCATCAAAATTCAGAACTTTGTAATTGTAAAAGAACGAAAGAAGTACAATAGTTGTATGAGGGCGATCATGAACTTTTTATTATCACCTACAGAACAATCCTTTAAATGAGTGAAGAGCATACTTCCCCGTTCTTTATTAATTGCAACATTCGAATACACAACTTTAACCATTACTAATATCTTTAATTACCTTATTGGTAAAAAATATAAAAAGTTATTTCTTAAAAAAAAAATTACAAAAAGATGATATATTGAAACTACATACCGCGATGAATCTAACAAGACCTACTTGACTATATTTTTCCATATGTGAAAAATCATAATTGATGGTGATATGTTTATGTGTGAATAGTGTAAAATTCAATTGTTGCAATTAATAAAGAACGGAGGAAAATATGTGTATCTCGCCACATGACTTTTTTTTCTCTTTGTTTCTAGTAAAGAGGGAAAATTTTGTCTATGCGCGATTACATGCATGTCTTCTTCCTCTCATTGGTGATCAAAATCAAATACACATGTGATGGCCCTTAACCTAACAACATGGCAGCCTCATCTATAGTAGTTAATTAAGGAATAATCTGATTTTAAGATTTGGAGGGATTAAGGAATTGTTAGTTAGAATGTAATGCAGATAAAAAATTATGTACGTCAACGTTATTTTTAAGATTTGATGTCGTATTATCAGAATACCATAATGCATTAATTTTTTTGGTGCATTATTATTAGGTCAAACGTCTTTCATGTTAAGTTTACAAATGTTATCCACCGACCACCCGTTTTAAAAACTGTTCCCCGTCAAAAACAAAAACTAAAAAAAGATTATCTACCCAATCTGGGCCTCCAGGAGACAGCCTGGATTGGGCTTTTCATTACCTTGCAAAGAAAAAACTACTTTTGTTTTAACTTTTTTTTTTTGAGAAATGAAAATTAATTTCACCCAAAAAAATAAACAACTGAAGACTAAGGTCAGCCTCCTAGCCCAAAGGTCCATCTCCATTGACCCTTTTGGTGTGATGGAAGAAAATGCGAAGTGTTAGAATGAAACTATGCATCATAATAATAATAATAATACTTCCTCCGTTCTGTTTTAAATGAAACGTTTGTTTTTTCACGCAACCCAACGTGTTTCTTTAATCATTAATATCTTTAGTTGTTCACACGTAAAAAATATAAAAAAGTTATAATTTAATAGTATGCATCGAGACGAATCTAACAAGATCCCACTTGACTATGTTTTTCTTTATATAATAACGATAAATAGGAGTCAAAATTGATCAATGATTAGTGTCATTTCACCCAATGTTTCATTTAAAACAGATTGGAGGAAGTATAGTGCCCTTAATTCATTTTAATTGCTCTTCTTTTATACAAAATGAATACCATAATTATATAAGGTTTTATGCACGCAGTTTTACGAGACAAACAAAGTGATGCATAGTTTGTTGTATTTTAATGTAAAAGTTGATTTTAGTAAAAAAAAAATGTAAAAGTTGATATTTTCATATCAGAGGTAATTTATGTAGATCCGTTAATTGGGTGAGGATAAATGTTATTCTATTTTTGTTTTATCATTTTCAATAAAGATATAGGAGACAAAGTGAGAAATGATAAAAACATAGTGAGTCCATAGTCCATACGCTAAGTAGAAGTGTTGCAAAACCCTAGCCTCCTCCTCTCCTCTCTCTCCTCTTCTTTCTCAAAAAACCCTAATCCTTTCTGTTTGAAGTTTGTGCCATCATCATTTCGATGATGGTAAGCCCCCAATTCTTCTTTTTTCTTCTAGTTTTCATTGTTTTTGTTATTAATAATCTTCCATTCTCTCTCTTTCTGAGAGTTTTCTACCCAATTTTTGGGTTCTTTCTCTCCTTTCATGGGAGTTTGGAGTTTAGTTTTATTCTCTTCCCACGTGGAAGTTTAAAAATTGGTATGAGAAATTGTTCTTATTGTTTGAAGTTCAAGACCATCAACATCGAAGTATTGGAAATTTGGATGCGGTCAAACTGGTTAAATCAAGAATTTTCTTCCCCAAACTATGTCAGAATGATAAACTTCCCCATCAATAGTTGCATGATTCAGGCAAATACAAGGGAATTCACCTTTGTATTGCTCGATCCGGTTCATTGTAGTTTTTTCGAAGACGAATTTGATTTGATCTTGTCGATTATATCTTGTTTTTCTTTAATACTTATTGTAGATGCCGTTTGGCCTTCAATTAATGAAATTTCTCTTTCAAAAAAAAAAAAAGTAGAAGTGTTGCAAAATTAGATTGACTGGAAAAATTTAAAGTGCTGCAAACAAATCGAAAAAGAGAGTGGCATTAAGTTGCGTATGGAAATAGGGGCCTCAAGTGGGCCTTATCCCCACCAAAACATATGGGTTAAAAGGCAACATAAGTCTTGCCCAAGCACAACTTATATTTGCACGCGCTTGCCCGGCCACGAATTACAATGGAGCTAATACTATGCCACATCTACTTGCCACTTCGCAGAGCATACAATTTCGTACAAGCCTCCAATTGAATCCCCTTTAAATAGTTAAACATGAGCATGATGAGTTTAGCCTCGATTAACAAGTCATAATACAATCATAGAAGTAATTAACCAATTATTATTGTAGGTTACTAGCTAGGTACCATATGACCCTCTATTACTAATAATTCTTATATATCCTCTAAGAAAAAGAAAAAAAAAACTGATTGGTCCACCTCTTTAGCTATAACCTAGTTAAGAATCAAAATAAACATTGAATAATGTAAGACATTTCTTATTAATTTATCATCCATAATTCTAGGAAAGAAAGCTGGACTAATTAAGTACATGACCTCTTTGTGGCTTGTGCATATAAATAGCTTACAAAGTTGTACATAATGTGCATAAAAAACCAAACATACATCCTTAAGAGATACTACAAACTAAAGATGTCTTTCCTTAAAGTCACATTAATCCTCTTGGCATCCCAATTCATTAATCTCTGCCATGGTGCTGGGATTGCTACTTATTGGGGGCAGCACGGTGACGAAGGCAGCTTAGCCGCCGCCTGCGCCACCGGGAACTACCAGTTTATTAACATTGCTTTCCTAAATGTATTTGGCAATGGCCGTACTCCTCAGCTGAATTTAGCTGGCCACTGCAACCCAAGCATTCCAGGAAGTTGCAGTAGCATAGGGGATGATATTACAACCTGCCAAAGTCAGGGAATTAGAGTATTCCTCTCTTTGGGTGGTGGCCTTGGTACCTATTCTATTTCTTCCCCTGCTGATGCACAACAGGTCACTTCTCTTCTTTTTTTATGCTCTAATCTACATATTGCATAAAATATGTTGCAACATTGTCACTTTTGCATTAAATATTAGTTCTATACTAACTTTCATCGGATATTGTTCTGCCACGAGCCCACGAATGTAACATGATCAAGATCTTGTTATATTCATCTCAATGTGAATTTTCATTGATACGTAATCAAATATATCTGTGGTCAAAGGACAAAGGTGTGTATCCGAGACTATGTGAAAAAACAACTATTAGCTAGAGCTCATCAACTCCAGCCCGGCCCGATTTTTGCGGGTTTGGGCAGAATTTTTTGGCCTGTGGTCGGGCCCGACCCGATTTTTTTTGCTTTGGGCAACAAAAAATGACTTTTCAGTCTATTTTTTGACATGGCCTGATTTTGGCCCGAGAGCCCGCTCATTTTTGCCCGAAATAGCGGGCTTTGGGCACAAAATTTTAGCCCGACCCGATCAATGGGCAATTTTTTTCAGGCGCGGCCTGAACCCGGCCCGGTCCATGATCACCTCTAATAGAAATGGATGGAGTATATATTAGAAATCTAAAGGAAGTGGAAACAAGACTTTCAATCATCGTCATACCACATCATCGTTGTTAGTTGTTACTATAACAAATTAACAATGATAGCCAGGCCCTTTTTATGCAAACGAGTTTAGAAACCAAGTCTGTATTGGAAAAATCTACCAGCTAAAAACCTAACGTTCGGTATCACTGCCAGTTTTCAGTTTTTGGTTTTTATGATTTTAGAACTATATGATATGAGTTGTATAATAAGGTTAAAATTAGTCATATTGATAGTAAACATGCTAATTTTGAAAACCGATGAAAACCAAACTACTTTTTCTGGTTTCCATATTTTTGTTTTTGGTTTTCAAAAAAACTTAAAACTGGAAACAAAAAACGATAACGAACGGGCAAAACTAATAAAACATCATTACATTACATCAACAGAAAAACAATACCAAATGGTCTATATTGAGGTACTTATGATCTCTCTGTTGTAAACTAATCAAATTACTGTTGTTTATATTTCATACTCAACAGGTAGCAGATTACCTTTGGGACAACTTCCTCGGTGGATCCTCAGACGCACGCCCATTCGGGGACGCAGTTCTGGATGGCATAGACTTCGACATTGAGCTCGGCTCACGAGAGAACTGGGATGCCTTAGCAAGGGCACTCAACAGTCGCAACACAATTTTATCAGCAGCACCACAATGCCCTTTCCCTGATGCTTTACTTAGTGAAGCCATAAACACCGGTCTTTTCGACTATGTTTGGGTGCAATTCTACAACAATCCGGGCTGTCAATATGCCAATGGCAACGCGGACAACCTCATAAGCTCTTGGAACACATGGAGTGGAGTCGACGCTCCCCAGATCTTCCTCGGAATACCTGCTGCACCAGCTGCAGCAGGCAGTGGGTATATTCCACCTGATGAACTTATATCTAATGTTTTGCCAAATATTAGAGATTCCCCTAAGTTTGGAGGGGTGATGCTTTGGTCTAGGTTCTATGATGACGGATATAGTTCCGCCATCCAGGGTAGTTTGGATGGCGGATCTAGTAATGGACTTGGTGTCTCAATTAGCATACCAGTCATTGGTGGTATCCCTTAAGCACCAATAACTTACTTCATGCAAATTGATTTTTTTTGTTTTTCTTCCGGTGGTTGTTTTGTTATGTATCTAAACTAAAGGCATGATTTAGCATGGCTTAGTTTGATTACGTGTAATAAGAAGCCTTTGATGCTTCCTTGAGTTGATAATTGAATGAGTTATATATTGTATTATGAATCATGAGTTATATGGCTTAATGTCTTTTATATACCTTAAAGGACGTATGAAAACGAAGAAAAGACAAGAAGATGAGAGCAGATGAAGAAGTGAGAAGAGTTGTGAGTTTAATTGAGAAGTGTTAGGCTGAAGTGAGTGGAACTAAATTGAAGTGAGCTGAATTCAACTGAATTAAAATTTTGACAGGATACTAGCTGAACTAAACAGATGAACTGAAACCGTGCCCAAAAGATTAGAGCCTAAGGGTGATCAAGTGTTTTAACTCTAAGTTAATGAATATTATAGCCATAATGGATCATGTAAAGTAAAATTATTTTTTTGTGCAACATATCTACTAATCAGCAAGTTTTGGATGGAGTGGGTTCACAATAATTTGTTCTGAACCCAAACTAACTATATAAAAAAATAAGATATCTAATACACAATAAGTTATTGTGCACCCAACCTATTCAAGTTTTTGCTATCTACTAATAAGTTATCATCGGTATCATTTTTGTACATATTTATCGAACTTTATTCGGACAAGCACGATTTATAAATGTTAGTAGGCCAAAACATGACTCGGCCCTATCTACCAGGTACATGGACCTGTTCCCATGGTTGGCTATGGTTTGGACTTCATCATGCTTTACCCAACATAGGCCCAAATAACCTTTTCGTGTCTGACAACCCAAACGTAGTAGTTACAATACAAGCACAATTGTCACCTTCACGTGTTTGGATTCTATAGAGCAGGGCCGTCTCAAAGAAATTGGAGGCCCTGAGCGAACATTATAAATGGGACCCTTGGCCCTCCAATAATGTATAAAAGTTATCCTTCATTTTTTATTTAACCATAGACCAAGAGATATACTTAAACATCAAATTCTCACATGAACATTATGAAAATTTGATTAATATACTAGAATAGTCAAAACTATTACAAAGCAAATATACAAACCATTAGCATTAAACACAAGTATTTTATGTTGAGATCATAAATCTGAAAATTAGTTCACAAGGTAATATCAGTGAATTCATGTATTCTTAACAACAAAGGTTCCCATCATTTCAATTGATGGACTAACAATTAAATAAATAATTAGAGCATGTAGAAAACCCTTACAAAATCAATCAAAAACCAAACCATATAGACAAGCAGTAGCAATTTAAACAAAATTAACAAGAAAGAGAGAAAAAGGAAAGAATGGAATGGTGGCATGCACCTTGAAACGGATGGCTGGTGGAGGTGGTTTGGCACGGCCGACGAGGCTATATGGTGAACCGTGAAGCATTGGCTGCTCCAACGAGGTTCAAGGAGAGGGAGGTGGAAGGAGAACAAGAGGTATGTGAGAGAAAGAGAGTAAAATTAACATTAAGGATTAAAATAATTTGGTTTATTGAAAATAGGAACCACCAAATACTGCATAGATGATTAAATTGTTGGGTATTGATGACTTCTTGTAAATATAAAACCAGTTATGAACCATGACTTCTTGGGGGAAGAAAAAGAGACGCACAACAGCACAAGCAATAAAATGCAAATAATTTGTTCCAAAAAAAACCCATGTGAAGAATCGATCCTGCAATTTCTAATGTGGGAGATGTAATCTTTGCCACTACACCACAACCCATTATTTACCTAATACAAGATTACGCAGACTAGGATATAGTGCAAAAATTAGTGAGCCCCATAGATTTCGGGGCCCCATAAATCGGGGGGCCCTGAGCCGTCGCTCAGGGTGCTCCCCCTAATGGCCGGCCCTGCTATAGAGTTCTAAAAAAACTATACAAAGTAGAATTTGAGCAATATCAACCATTAAATAAAAAATCAATGGCTCATATATTATCTTTTCAAAACCATATACCTAACTCTGGGTATATCAAAAATATAATGGACTATTCCCTCAAAAAAGGGGAAAAAAAATGAATATCTCTATTATATAAGCCAAGGGGGGAGCAATGGTGTCCCCCTTGGAATTTACTTAATTACCCCTCCACAACATAAATATTAGATTCCAAATTTCCACACACACCTTCTAACAGTTAATCAAAACCAATTCAACGCATAAACTTGCAAAAAAAAAAATCAATCAAATTTCTATTAAACCCAATCAACTCATATAAAAGCTCAATCACATAAACTTGCCAATAAAAAAGATTCAATAAAAAAGATTCATAATCAATAACTTACCAAACATTAATACCACAGACAATAACAAAAAAAATACACGGCATTCTCATTATATAGACAACTCAAATTCAAACTCAAAATAATTTCCATAACACAAACACAATTACAAATACACACTCCAAACTAAAAAAAAAACAATAATTCTCTTCATAGATTGGAGCTTCACAACATTCTCAAATACGGCATTCTCAAATTTGCGGATACTTTACTGTTAATCAGATACGCAGTTCGTTATTGAAAATAAAAGTATGTGTAATGTTCTATGTTCAGTAAATCTTAAGAATTAATATATATATATATATCTAAATTCATTTTCAAAATATTAATATTAAAAATCACTCACAACGTTTGTTAGTTTTTTCACATTAGCGAATTAATATATCTAGATTCATCTAACTATTAATCTTTCATATTTTAAGAGTAATCATTACGGGTGAAGTATATAATAACAAGTTTTGAAATTAACGCACGCATCGCGTGCATATAAGACTAGTAATGGACTAAGTCACGCACTAAATGAGCACTTGGAGATATAAATGATATAAGTATTTCTAGAAGGCCAAACTAGAAAAAAAACCAATTTGAGTTCTTCAAGCTACTATTTGTCATTTTAACTTTTGGATGAGAAAAGTCAACCATCAAATTTTGTATAGTCTAACAAAAAATCGGGTGCAGCCGCAACAAAATTTTAGGTTAATTATATTCTTCTTTATTTATCTAAGCACTTTTTTTACTAAACAAATGAGGAAAAAATTACCTTAAATAAACCTACATGCCATAATAAATACACATCGAGTTATCTAGATTACCATCTAATATCACAAGTGACGACCTATAAGATAAAATATTATTAGCAGTTTGGAGGAAATCAAAGTCAATACATGCAAAAGAATTGTATAACCACTTGATGACCATGTTTTTTTTTTGTGGGGCAACGACACTTGATTACCATGATGGTGTATATAAATATAAGAGCCTCACCTTTACCTAAAGTAAGCAAGAACATACAAGCCATAGAAGTTAGTGGGCACTATCAAAACAACTTATCCATATTGTGCCTTAGCTTGACCAATTATGTCTAACAAACTTCACCTCATTTTTCTTCTGATCATCTCCTTTACCTTCCTCTTGTTATTCACAAAATCTAATGCTGGAAGCATATCTATTTATTGGGGCCAAAACGGCTTCGAAGGAACCCTTAATCAAACATGTGCAACTGGCAGGTACAAATTTGTTAACGTTGCGTTCCTTAACGATTTTGGCTACGGTCAAAATCCATCACTAAACCTAGCAGGCCACTGCAACCCATCCACCGGCGGGTGCACGAACGTAGGGCCGCAGGTCGAGTATTGCCAGTCCTTGGGGATAAAGGTCATGCTCTCTCTTGGAGGTGCCATAGGGAACTATGGTCTGTCTTCTAGGAAAGACGCGATGAGTTTTTCACGTTACCTATGGGACAACTTCTTGGGTGGTACCTCGAGTTTTAGGCCTCTAGGTAACGCTGTGTTTGATGGCATCGACTTTGCTATTGACCAATCTAAATCAACACGTTACTGGGATGATCTAGCAAAATATCTTGTACGGTATAATATAGTTGGAAGAAAAAAGGTGTACCTAACTGCGGCTCCTCATTGCCAATTCCCTAACAAGAAGTTTGATAAAGCCCTTAGAACAGGGCTATTTGACTATGTTTGGGTCCAATTTTATGAAAGTCCGTCATGCCAATTTAATGATGGAGATACTTCAAAACTTATAAGATCATGGAAGATATGGTCATCAACTCGATACATAAGGAGCCTTTTTATGGGGCTTCCGGCTGCGGCTTGGGAAGCCGGAAATGGGTATATTCCGGCGGATATATTGATATCCCAGGTGCTTCCTATCATAAGGATGTCGCCGAAATATGAAGGAGTGATGTTGTGGTCAAAATATTGGGATGATACTACTGGGTATAGTCCAGCAATTGTTGGCAGCGTATGAATCAAATGAAATTTTCTTCTCAGTTTGATATTTGTCAAACAAATAAATATACATGTGTGAAGGTCTATACTCTATATTAATATATTGTGTGTGTGATTTACTGATTTATACTTAATACTATATGTTTGTAATGTTTGAGTACATGAGTATACGCTATAGCTACTACTTGATTGTTCAAAGTTCAAACATAGAATAACTGAAACGGAAGTCAACGTGGACTAGGTTAGCTGAAAACAACTTTGAAAAGTCATTTAGGAATCTAATGATCTATGGATAAAGATTATAATCATACAGGATATTAGCTAGTATGAATCGTACTTTTTTTTAAAAAGTGAACTGATAGATTATCATTCATAAATTGTCATACGGCATCTACAACAATAAGAACCCATACATATAATCTAAAACATCAAGCTAAGATTTTTCATCCAATTTACTAATATAGACGTTTCGGTACCCTTTTTTGATATTATAATATTCCAACCATATTCGATTTTCGATAACTCGACATCTTTTATGCCTGATGGTATAGTAAATTGGAATTGGACCTTCATCCTAATATTGTTAATCTTCAACCAAGAAGTACAATTCCCCATATATTCAAAACTCCAAGCTCTCGGAACCGGAGATACTAAACAACACAAACACATAAATCAAGCTAACAAACCCACCATGAAGGGGTGACTACGAAACCCATATAGGAGAAAAAAACCATCACATAGATGAGACTTATTGAAAAAAACAACAACGACTAGCGAAGAACAAAGAAAACCAAAGTAAGGAGGTCGGTTCACTCAGATCTAGAGTAAAACGAAATCGCCACCGTCAACCCGCTGCAATAGGGAGAAGAGCCAACGAACCTTACCGTGGAAAAGGCGGGAGGGGAGCTCGCCGGTGGTTGGGAGGTGCCGCGACAATGAGCTCCCCTAGAGGAGCAAACCCTTGGGCGAAGGAAAAAATAGAAAGAGGCGAGAGAAAAAGTTTAGAGAGAGAGAGGTGAGGTGGTTACTTTTTAGTATGAATCATTCTATTAACTTTTAAATAGAGCAAAATCTTGTAAAAGAGGCCAAAGAAACTGATTTAGGCCCTATCCATTTGAACCCTATTTCAGTTTAGTTTAGTTCAATTCATTATAATCAATCAGGAGTTGAAAGGATTATGGACAGTGGTCTTCTCGACATTTTTAAAGTTTGAGCATCTAAACAAAAGTTATGCAACAGCCGCTCGGGCAACAAAGTAGTTGCTCGATTATAAACATTTGATATTCTCAAAACCTTCCATTTCCAAAATATCCAAATTAATGCATACTTGAATTGATATCTTGGATCATGCGATACAAATTAAATGCATGTCCTCGTAAAAGCATTGCAGATCAAACTATATATCAAAGCATCACACGATATAGTTGTTCGGAAACCAAAAGGCTCGTTTCATGTTTGAGATTAATCTTGGACGTCGAGCACCTACAATAGAAATTAGACAATTTTCGCCATAGTATACATCAAGAAGAATTTCATCTGAAGAGATTAATAACCACTCCCACACAATGACACAAAGAGAGAAACATTTAAACAAAAATAAGCAACTCACACTTATATAAAGTGCAGATATATTAATTATTAAAAAATTAACAAAACTAATAAAGAAGAAATTTGACTATTTCCAAAACAAAATAAGAAAAAAGCCTAAAATATGATGAACCTTGATGAGGGAGATCAAAGTCAATACATGCAAAAGAATTGTATAACCACTTGATGACCATGTTTTTTTTTTTTGTGGGGCAACGACACTTGATTACCATGATGGTGTATATAAATATAAGAGCCTCACCTTTACCTAAAGTAAGCAAGAACATACAAGCCATAGAAGTTAGTGGGCACTATCAAAACAACTTATCCATATTGTGCCTTAGCTTGACCAATTATGTCTAACAAACTTCACCTCATTTTTCTTCTGATCATCTCCTTTACCTTCCTCTTGTTATTCACAAAATCTAATGCTGGAAGCATATCTATCTATTGGGGCCAAAACGGCTTCGAAGGAACCCTTAATCAAACATGTGCAACTGGCAGGTACAAATTTGTTAACGTTGCGTTCCTTAACGATTTTGGCTACGGTCTAAATCCATCACTAAACCTAGCAGGCCACTGCAACCCATCCTCCGACGGGTGCACGAACGTAGGACCGCAGGTCGAGTATTGCCAGTCCTTGGGGATAAAGATCATGCTCTCTCTTGGAGGTGCTATAGGAAACTATGGTCTGTCTTCTAAGAAAGACGCGATGAGTTTTTCACGTTACCTATGGGACAACTTCTTGGGTGGTACCTCGAGTTTTAGGCCTCTTGGTAACGCTGTGTTTGATGGTATCGACTTTGCTATTGACCAATCTAAATCAACACGTTACTGGGATGATCTAGCAAAATATCTTGTACGGTATAACCTAGTTGGAAGAAAAAAGGTGTACCTCACTGCGGCTCCTCATTGCCAATTTCCTAACAAGAAGTTTGATAAAGCCCTTAGGACAGGGCTATTTGACTATGTTTGGGTCCAATTTTATGAAAGTCCGTCATGTCAATATAATGATGGAGATACTTCAAAACTTATAAGATCATGGAAGATATGGTCATCAACTCGATACATAAGGAGCCTTTTTATGGGGCTTCCGGCTGCGGCTTGGGAAGCCGGAAATGGGTATATTCCGGCGGATATATTGATATCCCAGGTGCTCCCTATCATAAGGATGTCGCCGAAATATGGAGGAGTGATGTTGTGGTCAAAATATTGGGATGATACTACTGGGTATAGTCCAGCCATTGTTGGCAGCGTATGAATCAAATGAAATTTTCTTCTCAGTTTGATATTTGTCAAACAAATAATATATATGTGTGATTTGTGAAGGTCTATACTCTATATTATGTGTGTGATTTATATTTAATACTATATGTTTGTAATGTTTGAGTATGCTACAGGCTACAGCTACTACTTGATTGTTCAAAGTTCAAACATAGAATAAATGAAAACGGAAGTCAACGTGGACTATATATAGGTTAGCTGAAAACAACTTTGAAAAGTTATTTAGGAATCTAATGATCTATGGATAAAGATTATAATCATACAGGATACTAGCTAGTATGAATCGTTCTTTTTTTCTAAAAAGTGAACTGATAGATTATCATTCATAAATTGTCATACGACATCTACAACAATAAGAACCCATACATATAATCTAAAACATCAAGCTAAGATTTTCCATCCAATTTACTAATATAGACGTTTCAGTACCTTTTTTTTGATATTATAATATTCTAACCATGTTCGATTTTCGATGACTCAACGTCTTTTATGCCTGATGGTATAGTAAATTGGAATTGGACCTTCATCCTAATTTTCTTAATCTTCAACCAAGAAGTACAATTCCCCATATATTCAAAACTCCAAGCTCTTGGAACCGGAGATACTAAACAACAACACAAACACATAAATCAAGCTAACAAACCCATCATGAAGGGGGTGACTACGAAACCCATATAATAGAAAAAAAACCATCATATAGATGGGACTTATTGAAAAAAAACAACAACGACATGCGAAGAACAAAGAAAACCAAAGTAAGGAGGTCGGTTCACTCAGATCTAGAGCAAAACGAACTCGCCACCGCCAACCTGCTACAATAGGGAGAAGAGCCAACGAACCTTACCTTGGAAAAGGCGGGAGGGGAGCTCGCCGGTGGTTGAGAGGTGTCGTGACAATGAGCTCCCCTAGAGGAGCAAACCCTTGGGCGAAGGAAAAAGTAGAAAGAGGCGAGAGAAAAAGTTTAGAGAGAGAGAGAGAGAGGTGAGGCGGTTACTTTTTAGTATGAATCATTCTAGTAAGTTTTAAGTAGTGCAAAATCTTGTAAAAGAGGCCAAAGAAACTGATTTGGCCCTATCCGTTTGAACCCTATTTCAGTTTAGTTTAGTTCATTTCAACACTATTCAACTCAAAACAACATAGTCTTAATCCACAAAATGAATATAATCAATCAGGAGTTGAAAGGATTATGGACAGTGGTCTTCTCGACATTTTTAAAGTTTGAGCATCTAAACAAAAGTTATGCAACATCCGCTCGGGCAACAAAGTAGTTGCTTGATTATAAACCTTTGATATTCTCAAAACCTTCCATTTCTGAAATATCCAAATTAATGCATTCTTGAATTGATATCTTGGATCATGCAATATAAATTAAATGCATGTCCTCGTAAAAGCATTGGAGATCAAACTATATATCAAAGCATCAGACGATATAGTTGTTCGGAAACCAAAAGGCTCGTTTCATGTTTGTGATTAATCTTGGACGTCGAGCACCTACAATAGAAATTAGACAATTTTCACCATAGTATACATCAAGAATAATTTCATCAGAAGAGATTAATAACGACTCCCACACAATGACACAAAGAGAGAAACATATAAACAAAAATAAGCAACTCACACTTATATAAAGTGCAAATATATTAATTATTAAAAAATTAACAAAACTAATAAAGAAGAAATTTGACTATTTCCAAAACAAAATAAGAAAAAAGCCTAAAATATGATGAACCTTGATGAGGGAAGAGGGGCGGCTTGTAGAGTTCGAGACTGTCTAAAATCTCCTAGAAACGGCCCAAGTCCAACCACTAAAATCACCCTTCCCACCCTTGACCATCTCCCAACAAAAAAAGTAAACAATAAAATCATATTGAGGAACCAAGTAAGTGTTGGCCCAGTGGTGATGGGGACTGGCTTTGGTAGGACGGACCCGTGTTCGAATCCCCGCAACACCCTTGGGAGAGGAATGGAACCTAACCACCCCGAACTTGGCCTCGATCCGGATGTAGCCCGAAGGGTGAACCGGGTGCAAACACCAAAAAAAAAAAATCATATTGAGGAATCAGGATAAATGCAACTACTAATCATGACCATAACTAGCATATACACACATGAAACAACTTCACATTTTATATTGTTATTGTTAGGCATTAGGCAATATCAATAGTACTGTAATATACTTCCTCCGTTCCATAATAAGTGAAACATAGGAATTGGACACAAGATTTAATAAACATCACTTTCAAAAGCCAAAAAGTCATAAAATACCCTTTACATTATCAAAAGGAGGAGAGAGAAAAGTAAACCACACAAGTTTATGATGGGCGCTTTTGTTATTTTGTCACTTTCTTTTTTCCATTTATGGTATGTTTCACTTATTTTGAAACGTTCTAAAATAGTAAGTGTTTCACTTATTATGGAACGGAGGAAGTATAGAATAATAATTTCAATAACAAAACAAGCATTCATGTTCTGATGTTCATTAATAGACATTATCTTAGTCGGCCGTTTATCACAAGGAGTGCGGTCAAATTATACAGCCTTGAGTTCAATTTTGGAGTGCTATAGTCCGCATTATGATTTATGAGAAACAATTTGGCTTAATTCTAGACAAGTTCTTAACAATCGAGAGTGAGAAAATCCGAAATCTTAGCTTAGTTATCGTTATTTCCATGATGATTTACATAGCACTTAATATGCTTTTTTTTTTAATGTAATAGCAATATACTTCCCGTCTAGAAGTGAAGTAAATTAATAATGGTGGGTCGACTAAGGCTACGTTTAGTTCCCTTATATTAAGCGATACGAACTTATACGATCCGATCCGAACTTATTTTTTTACGATCCGATCCGATTTGAACGATCCGATCGAACTTATCTTTTATAAAACATATTATTACTAATATTATTATTACTTTGTATTTCATTACTAGTATTACTATTACTATCATTCTATTACTATGCACAACTTTCAATAATAATAATAATATAATAATAATAATAATAATATAATAATAATAATAATAATAATAATAATAATAATAATAGCAGCATAATTAGTTTTTTTTTTTTTTTTTGCAAAAGAACACATTAGTATATGAACATACAATTAAAATAAAAGACCAAGGACTCTTGGGTCGATGGTATGGCTTCCTATCTCCCACATGGGAGACCAAGGTTCAAATCTTTGTGGAAGCATAAATTTCAATATTGTTGTGGGTGGGGGAGGGGTTTGGGGCTTGTTGCGTCTTTGGGCGAGTGACCCTGTACGAGGGCAGCCCAGAGGAAATTTATCTTACCACAGGGTTCGTGAAAGGGGCCCAAAAAAAATTAAAAATAAAATAACACACATTTTAGGTAAAAAAAAACATATTATTCATGGTAAAGAGGACATATTGTTCATGTTCAAGGTCCGTTAATAATAAGAATTTAGGTAGTAATGAAAAGAACATATAATGATATTATAAAAAGAACATATTTGAAAAAAGCATACAAAATCTATTTAAAGAACACATTCTAAAAATAAAAGATTGATGTTATTTTTATATTGATGATATGTTTGGATTTAACTAACAACATGTTCTTTGTTATATCAATAAATTGTTCTTTATTATTATAAATAAACGTATAGATTATATAATCATATGATCTTGAACAAAATGGTTAAATATTCTTCTTATAACGTTGTCTTGTTCTATATAAAATTTATTTTTAAAGATACGTTGAAATCCTTTGTAGGAAAAATTTTAAACGTGATGCCAACACCATTAGGTTATCCCATGCCACTCATATTTTATATAAACTAATAACATACAATTTATATTATTCTACCAAATTTATTTAAAAAAAATAAACGTCGTATACTATTGTCATGTTCGTTACATGTACAACATCAAAAAGAACATCACATATCAAAATTATTAATTAGAACAAATATAAATAAGAACACGTCCAAATGACAAAAGAACATCCTTCTTCTTGAACACAAATAGGTTCAAATAGTGATATCAATGACATTTATAATAATAGCAACAACATTAATAATAATTAACAATAATAATAATTAATAAGTACAACAACAATAATAATAATAATCTTTTTGAACAAATGTACTAGTAAATAGTAATATTAATATTAATAGTAATCGTATAAAGTAATATTTATAATAATAATAATAATAATAATAATAATAATAATAATAATAATAACAACAATAATAACAACAATAAAAACAACAATAATGATAATAATAATAATAATAACAACAACAACAACAACAACAACAACAACAACAACAACAACAACAACAACAACAACAACAACAACAACAACAACAACAACAACAACAACAACAACAACAACAACAACAACAACAACAACAACAACAACAACAACAACAACAACAACAACAACAACAACAACAACAACAACAACAACAACAACAACAACAACAACAACAACAACAACAACAACAACAACAACAACAACAACAACAACAACAACAACAACAACAACAACAACAACAACAACAACAACAACAACAACAACAACAACAACAACAACAACAACAACAACAACAACAACAACAACAACAACAACAACAACAACAACAACAACAACAACAACAACAACAACAACAACAACAACAACAACAACAACAACAACAACAACAACAACAACAACAACAACAACAACAACAACAACAACAACAACAACAACAACAACAACAACAACAACAACAACAACAACAACAACAACAACAACAACAACAACAACAACAACAACAACAACAACAACAACAACAACAACAACAACAACAACAACAACAACAACAACAACAACAACAACAACAACAACAACAACAACAACAACAACAACAACAACAACAACAACAACAACAACAACAACAACAACAACAACAACAACAACAACAACAACAACAACAACAACAACAACAACAACAACAACAACAACAACAACAACAACAACAACAACAACAACAACAACAACAACAACAACAACAACAACAACAACAACAACAACAACAACAACAACAACAACAACAACAACAACAACAACAACAACAACAATAATAATAATAATTATTACAATAACAATAATAGCATTAGTAATACTAATAATCATATAATAATCATGATAATAATAACAATAATAATAAGTTTTTAAATATAAGTATAATCCGAACTTATCTGATCTGATCTGAACTTATTTTTCGGTTACGATCGATCCGATCGATATGAAATAAGTAAAAATAAGGTGAATCGAACATAGCCTTAAGCTACAAAAGTAGGAAAAAACTTTGACTAGGTAATCCACTAAAGATAGATATTACTCACAGTTTTCATTAGTTTTCACTCTCGGCGTCTTCTTTCTCGGCCTTTCGTCGCAGTTTTCACTTTCTCGACGTTTTCTTCGTAGTTTTCACTTTTCCGGGGTTTCTTTTTCGCATTTCTTCGCAGTTTTCGGTTTACGGGCGCTTTTTCTCGTCATTTCTTCGCAGTTAAGTTTTCACACATTCCCACTAATGTAAGTCGTTCTAATTTTAAAGTTTTGTAATCTTATGTAGTGTTTTTCAATTCTTGGATTGTTTTTCGTTTTAGGTGGCCATATATCGTTGCATTTCTTGCGATGTTGAATACACGAGGAAAAATGACATTATACGTCATAATAGGACTAAGCATAACCATTGGAGATATGAGTGCCCGACCTGCTTTAGCAGGTTCAGGTGGGCACTTGAGCTGGCTGACCACCGTGAACTGGAATTGGAGGAGCAAGCTGCGGCTCCGGGATTACCTATTTGGAGCGCGAGGGCCGCAAGCTGAGCAACCAGGAGCACAAGCAGGAGCTCAACCTGGAACTCAAGCCTGAGGTAGTTAACTTTTGTATATTTAGAACAAGTCAAGTTGACATAATAATGGAACAGGTTATACAATTGCATTACGTATACGAAATCACCTTATGTTGCTATAAATCAAACATCTAGGTGGACTAGGTTCACAAAAATTTATTGTGAACCCAAACTGACTATATAAAGGAAAAATGATATCTGGTACACAATAAGTTATTGCGCATCAAACCCATTCAAGTTTTTTCTAGCTACTAATAAGTTATCATCGGTATCATTTTTTTTAGATACTTATTGAACTTTATTCGAACAAGCTTAATTTATAAAAATTAGTAGGCCAACATGACTCGGCCCGATCTACCAGGTGGGTTTGTTCCCAGGTTAGGCTATGGTTTGGACTTTGTCATGCATTACCCGGCATAGGCCCAAGTTTTGGGCATAGGCCCAAGTTTTTTGCATGACAAATTAAGCCCAAAGCCCAGTAGTATATATTATTCAATTTCTATTTTATTTTATTATATGTAGATTACATGGAGTAAAATACCCTTACAGAGAATGCCACGATAAATGAGGAAAAAATTACTTTAGCTAAACCTACATACCATAATAAATACACGTTGAGTTATCTAGATCACCATCTAATATCACAAGTGGCGAATCACCTGACCCTACAAGATAAAATATTATTAGAAGTTTGGGGGAGATCAAAGTCAATACATGCAAAAGAATTGTATAACCACTTGATGACCATGTTTTTTTTTTGTGGGGCAACGACACTTGATTACCATGATGGTGTTTATAAATATAAGAGCCTCACCTTTGCCTAAAGTAAGCAAGAACATACAAGCCATAGAAGTTAGTGGGCACTATCAAAACAACTTATCCATATTGTGCCTTAGCTTGACCAATTATGTCTAACAAACTTCACCTCATTTTTCTTCTGATCATCTCCTTTACCTTCCTCTTGTTATTCACAAAATCTAATGCTGGAAGCATATCTATCTATTGGGGCCAAAACGGCTTCGAAGGAACCCTTAATCAAACATGTGCAACTGGCAGGTACAAATTTGTGAACGTTGCGTTCCTTAACGATTTTGGCTACGGTCAAAATCCATCACTAAACCTAGCAGGCCACTGCAACCCATCCACCGGCGGGTGCACGAACGTAGGGCCACAGGTCGAGTATTGCCAGTCCTTGGGGATAAAGGTCATGCTCTCTCTTGGAGGTGCTATAGGGAACTATGGTCTGTCTTCTAGGAAAGACGCGATGAGTTTTTCACGTTACCTATGGGACAACTTCTTGGGTGGTACCTCGAGTTCTAGGCCTCTAGGTAACGTTGTGTTTGATGGCATCGACTTTGCTATTGACCAGTCTAAATCAACACTTTACTGGGATGACCTAGCAAAATATCTTGTACGGTATAATATAGCTGGAAGAAAAAAGGTGTACCTAACTGCGGCCCCTCATTGCCAATTTCCTAACAAGAAGTTTGATAAAGCCCTTAGGACTGGGCTATTTGACTATGTTTGGGTCCAATTTTATGAAAGTCCGTCATGCCAATATGATGATGGAGATACTTCAAAACTTATTAATTCATGGAAGATATGGTCTTCAACTCGATATATAAGGAGCCTTTTTATGGGGCTTCCAGCTGCGTCATGGGAAGCCGGAAATGGGTATATTCCGGCTGATATATTGATATCGCAGGTGCTTCCTATCATAAGGATGTCGCCGAAATATGAAGGAGTGATGTTGTGGTCAAAATATTGGGATGATACTACTGGGTATAGTCCAGCAATTGTTAGCAGCGTATGAATTAAATGTAATCTTCTTCTCAATTTGTGAAACAAATAATATACTATATGTATAATGATATATATATATTGTGTATGATATATACTATATGTTTGTAAATTGTAATGTTTGACATGCTATACGCTACAGCTACTCCTTGATTGTTCAAAGTTCAAACATAGAACAAATGAAACGGAAGTCAACATGGACTAGGTTAACTGAAAACAACTTTGAAATGTCATTTACAAATCTAATAATCTATGGATAGAGATCATAATCATACAGGATATTAGCTACTATGAAATATGAATCATTCTAGCAAGTTTTAAATAGTGCAAAATCTTGTAGAAGAGGCCAAAGAAACTGATTTACGCCCTATTCTTTTGAGCTCTATTTCAGTTTAGTTCAACTTAATTCAACTCAAAAGAACATAGTCTTAATTCAAAAAGTAAATGTAATCAATCAGGAGTTGAAAGGATTACGGACGTGGTCTTCTCGTCATTTTTTAAAGTTTGAGGAGCATCTGAACAAAAGTTTTGCAATTACCTTCAAAGTAGTTGCTTGATAATAAACATTTGATATTCTCAAAACCTTCATATCCAAATTAATTTACTTGAATTCATATCCTGGATCATGCAATACAGATTAAATGTCCTCATAAAAGCATTGGAGATCAAACTATATATCAAAGTATCATGCGCTATAGTTGTTCAGAAACCAAAGGCTCGTTTCATGTTTGAGATTAATATAATCTTGGACGTCAAGCACCTACAAATCTACAATAGAAATTAGACAATTTTCACCGCAGTATAATCCAGAAGAGTTTCATAAGAAGAGATTAATAACCACTTCCACACAATGACACAAATAGAGAAACAAATAAACAAAAATAAGCAACTCATACTTATATAAAGTGCATATATATTAATTATTAAAAATTAACAAAACTACTAAAGAAGAAATTTGACTATTTCCAAAACAAAATTAAAAAAAGAAAAATTTGCCAAGAAAAACCTATTAAAAGTTCAATTTTGCGAGAAAAAACCTTTTAAAAGCATTCTTTGCAAAAAAAACCACAAACTTGATTTTTTTTTTGCATGATGAAACCTATTTCCATTTTCCGGTGTGATTTCTGAGATGAAACCTATTCCCATTTCCCACAAACTAATAGGGGGTAAACGGAGATAGAAACTAATAGGGGGTTAAACGGAGATAGAAGGGCCACCTCTATGCATCGCAAAAACCACACTGGAAAACAGGAATAGGTTTCATGTTGCAAAAAAATCAAGTTTGTGGTTTTTTTGCAACAAATGCTTTAAAAGGTTTTTCCTCGCAAAATTGAACTTTTAAAAGGTTTTTTTGGGCAAATTTTATGATGAACCCTTATGAGGAGAAGAGGAGTGGCTTAGCTTGTAGAGTTCGTTACTTTTTAAAATCTCCTAGAAACGGCCTCCAACCACTAAAATCAACCTTTTTTCTCAGTAAGAAAGAAGTTGTATATCACCAAAACCATTTACAACCTAAGACCAATTGTCAAACAACTAAACTTCACATATTCAAAATCAACCTTCCCACCCTTGGCCATCTCCCAACAAAGAAAGTAAACTACTATCATGACCTTAACTAGCATATACACACATGAAACTTCTTCACATTTTATATTGTTATTGTTAGGCATTAGGCAATATCAATAGTATTGCAATATATAGAATAATAATTTCAATGACAAAACAAGCATTCATGCTCATTAATGGATCGTAGTTGGTCGTTTATAACAAGGAGTGCGGTCAAATTATACAGCCTTGAGTTCAATTTTGGAGGGCTATATTCTGCATTATGATATGATTTATGAGAAACAATTTGGCTTAATTCTAGAGAAGTTCTTAACAATAGAAACTGAGAAAATCTTAGCTTAGTGCAGCACAAAAAAAAATGCTAACATATTGTTATGATGCTATTAATTTGGTGCTGTACTGCACTACATACTGCTGTATGAGTGGGATGCCAATACACCAATATGTTGTGATGTATTATAAGTCAAACGTCTTCCGAGAACCTTTATTAATTTTCATGTTTGCCCTATATTGATATAATTTCTGAATTTAACATTTAGGTCTTCTTTTTTTTCGGATTTTTCACCATATACCCCTGACAAATTTTTTTATTCACCATATACCCTCGATGTTTTCAAAATTCATCATATGCCCCTCAATTTATTGATAATTCACCATATGCCCTTAACGATTAACGATTATCAATTTTTTTCATCATTAACCCTTGATTTCATTACTAAACATTATTTCATCCCTATTTCACTCATTTACCCTACCAAATTAGCATTGAAACAACACCTAAGGTCAAAGAAGAAGGAAGAGAGTTATGGAGGACAAAAGCTAAAAGGGGCTATTTGTGGTGTTTTAATGGTGTTCAATTAAGACTAATGACTCAAATAGGGGTTAATTAGGATTTGGTAACGGAATTAGGGGTTAATGATCAAAAAAGTTGATAATCGTTAATCATTAAGGGCACATGGTGAATTATCAAAAAATTTAGGGGTATATAGTGAATTTTGAAAACATCGAGAGTATATGGTGAATAAAAAAAATTGTCAGGGGTATATGATGACATCGAGAAAGCTTACAATCAAACAAACGGAAAACAACTTAATACAAGTCCATTCGGTTTACTCGACACCAACGAGCAAGAGTATGAACTATTTAGGTCAACCTATTAAGAAATAGCTTATTTTCAGCAACTTTTTAGATGAGAGCCTTTATTTTATAAGACTATTTCTCCAACATAAGCCGCGGTTGAAGATACTGATAATACTCCCATTCATATTTAACACATATCATGCATATCTTCCTGTATTTACATTAATTATTATTGCGTTGTCTTGATTCTTGGTGTGTATAATAAAGGATATAATGTAGTTTTACTAAAATACATCTATAATAGTTAGGCAAAATTGGTCTCAACATCCTGAACTATAGCTCGGGTGCACCCAACACCACCAACTACGTCTAGTAGCCTAAACACCACCAACTATGGGGTGGGGTGCATCCGTACTATAAATGAGGTCGGAATCCTAAAATGTTGCCGAAGACGGTGGGTTTTTATGGTACAGACTGCACCCCACCCGTAGTTGGTGGTACACACTGCACCCCACCCCGTAGTTGGTGGTGTTTAGGCTAATAGTCATAGTTGGTCACTAGTTGAAAAAAACGAAAGGGTTGCGGTTAAAACAGCCCTAAGGGCTGCGTTTTTGGCCAGCAGCCCTTTCCGTAGCAGCCCTTCACTAAAAGTGAAGGGATGCGGTTCAAAACCGCAGCCCTTCACAACAAAGGGCTGCGGTTTAGGCCCAAAACCGCAGCCCTTCTGACCCAAAAAAAAATAAAAAATAAAATTTTTTTTTTTGCATTTTTTTACTCCTAAATATTATGTTTTTTTGTAATTCCCCTTGAATGTTGATTTTTACAGTCATTCCTCACCCTTATTCTTCATTTAGCTCACATGAATCACAATAATGGTGATTGACCCGGTTGAAATCATAAAACATATCAATTCCACTGTATAACAATTCAAGGATTGAAACTCATCATCCCCAATCAAACGCTTATTCAAAGGGTAACAAGAGTTATTCAGTACCAAATCATAGATAAAACCACAATTCTACAGAACTTTGCATCTAAGTTGACATTTAATTGTGGAAAAAGAAAACCCAAGACAAACCACAATGCTCTTGAAGAAAGCAATTAGGTTCAGCAGCAAGCACTCTATTTCACACAAATTATTCATCACAAATACAACACCAAAATCATCACACAAAAATACCAAATTAAACCAACCAAAATGTAGAGCGAAGTGTTCGGGGATTTTTCAACAAGATCTGAATCAAAACTACGGTGGTGCGCGACGAAGATTCCGGCGAACAAGAACTGAACTCACTGGATGGTCGAAGAAGATTCCGGCGACGTTGGTGCGCGCGACGAGAGCGAAAACAACCAAGAAGTAAAATCGTACCGTTAATCAACGGCAGCATAGATAATATCCTTAGTAAGAAGTTCAAAAACCCTAGAATTGGGGCAAGATTGATCAAACACATGATCTGTAAAAGAAGAAAAATAAAGAAGAATTAGAAAACACAGTAGTAGTAAAATAAAAATGTAAGATACAGAGAAAATGTACAAACCAAAGGAGAAGACGACGCCAGAAAAAGGGGTGCCAGTCGACTTGTGAAGACGACGCCAGAAAGTCGTCGTTGGTGCGCACAACGGTGGTGAGGAGACGAACGACGAAGGAGGAGAACGAAGGAGGAGATGAATGGGTTTGGTGCGTAGCAGAGCGCCGACGGGACGAACGAGGAGGACGAAGAGAACAAGGTTGCGGCGGAGGTGATGTGAACCGGCCCCATTCGTCCATTTTGGCCATTGACAAGGGACGTGAGAGAGAAGGAGGGTGAAAGAGAAGGAGGGTGAAGGAGGAGGAGAAGGAGGGAGGCTGAGAGAGGATGTGAGAGAGGACGTGAGAGAGGAGAGAGAATGAGGGAGAGGAAATTGTGAGAACCCTAGCCCGCTTAACATTTTAAGCCCGCGAATTCGTTTCAATTTTTTTTTTAAAAAGCCCATAAAGGGCTGCGGTTTTTTAAAAAACGCAGCCCTTCACTAATAGGGCTGCGGTTAGCCTCAAAACCGCAGCCTTCATACAGTATGAAGGGTTGCGATTTCTTGTTAACCGCAACCCTTCACTAAAAGGGCTGCGTTTTTCTTTAAAACCGCAGCCCTTCATACAAGAAGGGCTGCGTTTTTAAAAAACGCAGCCCTTTCAGCGCAGCCCTTCCTTTTTTTTCCCCTAGTGGGTGGTGCTGGGAGCACCCGAGCTATAATTCAGGGTGTTGAGGCCAATATTGCCTAATAGTTATTGTTATTTGTTATTTCCATGATGATTTACAGTACATGCACTTAATCTAAAAAATGTACTTATTTTTTTAGTGTAATAGCAATATACTTCTAGTCTAGGAGTGAAGTAAATTAATGAACAAGTCCAATAAATGGTGGCTCGACTTAAGCTATAAAAGTAATGATACTAATCAAAAGTAGATGGTGAATTTCCTCCATTTTATCATGCCTTTATGTTTTGGTATGTCCAACCACTAGTAATTAGACCAACGTTGTATTTTTGGGACTGAATTGAACTAAAGTGAACTTTATTTGTCTAAATTAAATTAAACTAAATTAAAACTGCGAAAGGAAATTAACTGAATTGAATTGGACTTAACTAAACCATATTAAATTTGTCTAATTGAACTGAACTGAAGTTGTTTGAACTAAACTAAACTGAATTGAAGTTGTCAGAACTGAACTGAATTTTCATTAATTCAGTCCAAAAAGGAAAATTCAGTCCAAAATATTAAGGCCCTAAGGGGCAATGGGCCATCGTCCATCAAAGACCATTAGGTTATAACTTTGAATTGGTCTTTCTAAGACCATTAAAGCATGCCTCCGACTTTTGCGCGTTGGACAAGAATTTCCCGCCATTTTCAAACAAGTTGCTTATTAGTTATTAGGTCCCTCTGTCAGTCGGTTCCTTAATATTTAGTTAAAATTGACCATTAGGACTTAGAGCCCGTTTGGTTTACTATTTTTAGGGTCCAAGAAACGGAATCAATTACCAATTCCCTTTCTTTATGTTTGGTTCAACTCTTCACCAATTCATTACCATACTTGGTAGTAATGGACTCCCTCAATTTGTTACCTCCTTCTCCCCCTCAAGTAATAAAATTCATTAGTTGGTGGTAATGGTTACCATTCCATTTTCATTCCATAGTTTGAACCAAACACCAAATAAATATAACCATTTCTATTACCAATTCCCTCCTCTATTTGTTTCCATTCCTTTTCCATTCCAAATCTTGAACCAAACGACCCCTTAGGAGTAACATTTTGGATTCATGGTAATTGTATCATCAGCATCTCACAATATATTTTCTCCGTTCTTTATAGTTGCGAATCTTGCATTGTTTTGACTTCTTTGTTGAGGATAATGTAGTTATCCTACTTGTTATATCATCTATAATAGTATTGTGATAAACAGAAGTCGTGGGAAATATGATTAGAAGATAAAGATTATTTTGTATACAACTAGAAGTCTAGTTGGATATATTTTAGGAGTTAGTGTTTCATAAAGTTTTCTACCCTTGTAGTATAAATACGTGATTGATTAATGAGAAAAGGTGTGACCAATATTAAAATTGGTATTAGTTGCCAGACAGAAACGTAACGTATGTCAATTAGGGGTGCTTATCGCACGAGTTGAGCCCCAACTGTACTGGGCTCGACTCTTTTATCGTTTAGCTCAGCTCGTGAGCTCAATAAGTGAAGCTCGGCTCGAGCTCGAGTTGAGAAAAATTAAAAATAAACCAACACAACATTAAACCAAACAAAAAATTCATATTCAACATTTAAAAAAATTGTTGACATATCTTGTAGAATTATAGACTAAATTCAAAAAGTAACATGAATAAACATATTTTACTTCATTTTTACATGCTAACCAAATGAGTTACTTACAAATATATATAAAAAAAAATCGACAAACTAGATATAAATTGTTCAACGTAGAAAATTGCATAAAAGGATTTGTATAACAACTTTTTTTTTAAGTGTTTAATCCTATAATAACTTCTATAAGTGATTAAGGTTATAATAATTTTTTATATAAAATAATAATCGAGCATGTTCACAAGCTTTTCAATCCAAGCTTCGCCTAGTTCGGCTTGGCTCGTTAAGTTCTCGAGCCAATCCCGAATACGAACCGAGCAACCGTGAACTAAGCTTTAATTGAATCGATCTCGAACTGCTCGCGAACAGGCCTAGAATTATAAACTAAATTCAAAAAGTAACACTAAATAAAGTCAAGTTTTCTAATATTTCAGTTTTTTTTTTAAAGTATATAAGAAGTCAAATATTCAATCTTCGATCAGGACCATATTCATCACCAAGATGGCAAGATGGCCATATGAGGTATATTTAGTTTACACATTAGCAATATATTATCTTACTAATAAAATAATCTAAAATTTAAATACTACTTGCAAATTGCACCAACAAGAAAATCGCTAAGTGATAAAATTCATCTTAAGCATACAGGCTGCAGGCCGACGCGCACCAAATGGAAAAGCCGGCCCACTAATAATTGCTCCCACACTAAGTCAAACGTTGACCATCTTTTGGCACATTAGAATTTTAATAACCATAAACTCTATATACTGACCACTTGAACAAGCCAAAGCACATACCATCTTATCTCCCAAAATATTTTTGTTATCCACTCTAAGGCGTAAGCCACAACCATAATAATGTACACTACAAAACTCCATCTCCTTCCTCTCATCCTCACCCTTCTCCCTTTCCTAGCCCAAGCTAGCTCTTATGGTGGCCGAAACGGCGGCATCGCCATATATTGGGGCCAGAATGGTAATGAAGGGCGCCTAAATGAAACTTGTGCCACTGGAAGGTACAAGTATGTAAACTTAGCCTTTCTTAACATTTTTGGAGGGGGACAAGTCCCCTCCTTAAACCTAGCTGGTCATTGTGACCCGGCTTCTGGTGGGTGTGTTGGCCTATCTAGTGAAATCGAGTTTTGTCAGTCACAAGGTATTAAGCTCCTTCTCTCCCTAGGAGGTGGTATAGGGAACTACTCTTTTTCATCTAGGGAGGATGCCAAAAACTTTGCCCAATATTTATGGGACAACTTTCTAGGAGGTCATTCCAACTCTAGGCCTCTAGGAAATGCAGCATTAGATGGCATTGATTTTGATATTGAGTCGGGTTCAACCTTACATTGGAATGATCTAGCACGATTTCTAAGTATATATGTACAACCATAGGAAGGGAGGGAGGAAGATAGGGAGGAAGGTGTACTTAGGTGCGGCCCCTCAATGTCCATTTCCTGATAGGTATTTAGGCACTCCTTTAGAAACTGGGCTATTTGACTATGTATGGGTCCAGTTTTACAACAACCCACCATGCCACTATAATGGCAATATTACTAACCTTATTGATTCATGGAACTTGTGGAGCTCACGAAAGTACATAAAGAAGTTGTTCATGGGGTTGCCGGCTGCCACTCAAGCCGCCGGAAGTGGATTTCTACCGCCAAATGTGTTGACCTCTCAAGTTCTCCCTATAATTAAAAGATCACCTAAATATGGAGGAGTTATGTTTTGGTCCAAGTATTGGGACGATCAAAGTGGATACACTAGACAAATTGTCAACTTTGTTTGAAATGTGAAGTTGTATTTCATAATAGTAATATACTTATAATATTGTTTTTATTGGTATTTCTCATCATAAATAAATGTAAGTTTGGAAGATTTGAAAATATGATCATCCATATTCCAGCTATGACAGTGTCTTTAGACTTCAGTAGTTGAATGTAGCACAAAACGTATAAGAAAGTTGACTTTTTCTACCCCTAAAAAAAAAAGTTGACCTTTTCTTTATTTTCAAAGCTCTTGTGCAACTATACCAAGTGTGAAATAACTCTTACTGGGCTTTGCATTTTGTTAACATTCATGTGGGCCTGAAAGAATGAGTACTATCCCAGAGCCTGGGCCATGAAAGTTTGAAACAAATGGGCCCCTATAATGATGTTGGCAATTAACTCTGATTTTCTGAAGCAGCTTATAAAAGCAATATAGACAAAACTTGTGTGAGGGCAGTCCAGCGAATTTCTTCTTATTTATTAAAAAAAAATTGTAGTGAGATCCGCGAACCAAGTATTATGAGGTAGTCTAATGATCATACTAGCTAGAGCCATACCTGACCTACTAGAGTCATGCATTACCTACATACAGTCACGGTCTATGCAATTCATTAGGAGATGTTGCTCAGCTCATCTAGTTATCTTCAAACAAACTCAACATAGCCAAAAGAAACGCTCACTAGATTTAGATCATTGAGATGAAATTTGCTCATTTGGAACGCAAAAAGAAGAAATTATATCTTTGAGTTATTGTGTGCTTTTAGAGTCTCATAAATGCACTTGACACATACAATAAATGTGTGTAAAAATGTAGACAAGATATGTTACATGTAACAGACTAACATGAAGTATGGTCTAGTGTACAAGAGAATTAAGAAAACTATATCTGAAAGCCCGAGACATGTTTATAAAGTCATGTACCTTGTTTGTACGATATACTTCCTCCGTATCAAATTAAATGTAACAGTTTCTAAATATGACAGTTTCAAATTAAATGCAACAATTTCCTTCTTTTCCATTTTTGGTAAAGATTATGAGTGTTAAATGACCGAAATGCCCTTACTAAAATTATTAAACCATTCTTATGTTAAGCTAATATGGATCTGAAAATCGGATTACATAAGTTTTCCTTGATTAATGATTCCCACCAAATTTCCTTTCTCACTCCTCAATATTCAACTACCAACAACATTTATGATCAAATTGAAACTGATCATAAATGTTCATCAAAAACCCCCCCAACCCAGAACCCTAATTTACTCTCTCCTCAACCGATTCTACCTCTTCATCTTCTCACTCCTCCTCTTCTCTCTGTCTCCTGCGGTTCTTCTCTCTCTCTTACGGTTCTTCTCTCTCATCATCTTCTCACCAAAATTCGTCAATGGTGAACACGCAACTACTAAATGATGCGGCTTTTCTGCGCAAAACGCAAGAGGAAATGATAATTTGCGAGAGATCTTGCAAATTCAATTTCCGACGGATCTCCTTATGCATGGAAACTTTTTTATTCCGCGAAGCTTCGACTTGTCTAAGCAAAAAATCACTAAAAGCATTAGAGAAAGTCATGAAAATTGCAGAGAAAGAGGAGGAAACCAAATTGGCGCAGAAGAAGTTGTTATTTGAGACCCCCACTGGTAAGTCCCATATCCCTAAACCTAGATCTAGGGTTTCTACAAGAAGATCTCAGGGAAAGGGGGTGAAAATCTGTGAACCAAATTCCGAGGAGGGAGAGAGAAAAAATTAGGGCAAACCCCATTAACGGACCTCCAGATAGTGTGCGCATTAAAGGCGGTGGGTTGTAAGGAAAATTTAGCAACCCAAAGAAAGGGGAAAAGAAGATGCATGAGGTGAAGATGGAGGTTGACAAAGTGAAGAGGAAGAAAAACAGGGGAGTCCTTATGAGGAGGTGATGTGTGGTCGGGAAAGTGAAGATGCGAGAGGGGGGACTTACCATGATATGTTCATGGAGGATGATGATGGGACCATGCGTCTGTTCAAGGTTTATGAGCACTATGATGAGCTCCTCGATGATGAAGGTCCTGAAATTCCCATGAGTCCCTATCATGAAGGGGAGGATATGGATCCATCAGAGCATGCATTCCTATTGATTCGCAAAGGAACTCAAAAGAGTTCCTGAGGTTTTGTTATCTTCTCTATTCGCTTTCAATTTACTCTGTGATTTTGCATTTTGGGTGCCTTGTCATGAATTGTGATTATGATGTAGCAATCTGTCCCCTTGACTTCTGATTATGATGTAGCAATATCTGGTATTAGTCCCTTGTTATGATGCTTAGTGAAAATTTTTTGAAGTGATTAAGATGTTCAAAGTAGTCCCCTCCGATCTTTGCATAAAGAAATTGTGTTGATGCCTCTTAATTGGAATTTGGACTCTTGATTAACTGTGAGGATTTGTGTAATTGGAATGTGGATTGGTTGGTTAATTGATTGCTTGCCATTAACTGTCCCTTTGTGTACTTGGAATGTGGGTTGGTTGCTTGGTTGCTTGGCTGATTGAAATGAGTCCCCTTAACATCTCAATGATTGCTTGGCCAAAACTGTCCCTTTATTGCTTGGTTGCTTCGTTGATTGAAATAAGTCCCCTTAACATCTCAATGAACATATGTGAGAGATAATTGTCACAAACTAATGCAAATGATGAAGGGACTCAACATAGCACATTACCCATGCTCTGGGCTCCAAGTTTGAATGCACTTTGTGCTTCAACTTGTTGAGGTATCAAGCATGGGTCATGTCATGATGATTATGTTAATCCCTGATGCATTAAAGAAGTCAAATGATGTTCAGACCCCGTTAAATGTTTTGTCTGCCATATACAACTGGTATGGAGAGTTTCCATTACCCCGATCTCCAGTGGAACATAAAATTTAACTACACATAACAGGGAAAGTTAATTACCATTAACTTCAAAAGATGCATAACATTACATGACTGCCTCATCACTTACATATTTAGACAAAAGACACATAACCAGAACTTGTTCATGTCCCTTATACACAAAAAATTATCAATACACAAAAAATATCATCATGTTCCTCCTTATACTTAGTCTCTGGTTAGGTGTAGCAGTCATCATTACTTGCACCAATGTTCAAGTTACCTAATCTGCATCCACTTCCTCCCCCTCATTGAAGTAGTGCACATTAGAAAATATAGGAACCTCCCTTTCATTAAGGTAGTTAACTGCCTCATCAAGTAGTGATTGTTCCACCTCAACATTCTCTGGCAATTTCCCAATTCTCTGTAAATGTGCTTTTCCATGATGAGGATTCTTGTAATTGTTACCCCCTTTGTCTTTCAAAATCTCAGTCATAACATATTGTAACTGTAACCATGCAAACTTAATCTTTTGTGTGTCATAGAAGTCATAAGCATCTTGAACTCTTGTTATAAGCTCATCTACATTTTGTGGAAATGATTGATTTTGAAGTGATTGAAGAGCCCTAAATAAACATAAATCTAACAAGTTGAGATCAGGGGATTGGGGTGGTTGATTTACCAGTTGTATGTTGAACCCATTCTGTGTTGCAGCTGCTTTGAAATCCATATCATCATCTGATATGTGTGGTCTAGCATTATCTTGCTGCAATTGAATGTTTCTTGGTAAATAGGCAGGCCAGTTTTGCATTATGCTTGGTATGACATTGTCAATAAGCATTCTTCTGATGACTTCTTTTGTGACTGACTCAACTGGCTTTGTTTCAATAGTCTCTCGCTTCTCTCGTTGCAACTTCTTTTCTTTGCTTTGACATAATGAACAAAAGGGTAGATTCCATACTTGCCATCATGAATTTGAATTCCATGTGAGTCATAAATTGGCCTCCCAATAACACCCATGAACATGATTTTAATCCTAAACCTCTTTGATTGACAACACCTATATGGGTCATCCTCAAAAGGTAAAAGATAAAATCTCCTCATTTCAGGGTTTAAGTAGAACCATTTCTCATCAATATGTATCACATTTTGCATGTCCATGAAGATTGGATTTGTTGTTGGTGTAGGAGGATAAATATGGCCTAAAACCCACTTCATTCTTGTCAACTTGTGTGCTTCTGTGACTCTTGGGTGGGTACTTGATGTGTGAGACCTTAATTTACCATTTTTCAACAACCTGTAAACAGTGCAATGAGGGATTTTCAGTGCACCTGCAAAACTCCTAATTGTGGTTCTAAGATGCAGGGGCACAGATTGTAAAAAGTCATCACTGTAGTGCTTAGTTTTCCTCCCACATCTACCATATCTCTTGTGTATAACATCTACTGCATGACCTTCTGATCTTTGTTTCATTGCATCTTTGTAGATTCTATTTATAGTACTCTTATGGACACCTACTTCCCTTGCAAGTTTGCTTTGAAACCCCCATTTCAAATCTCCATCATTCTCATTTAGAAATTAGTCTTCTTTGTGCTAGAGTGAGATTTGTTTTGTGCCTTGTGATTATTGCTTCAACTTGTGCTTCTTCATGTGCTATTTCTTCTTCCTCATCTTCTATGTCTTCTTGTAGCTAAAAATCTTCCCACAGTAGCTGCTCAATAGAGAAGAAATTTGGATCATCAACTTCTCCATCCTCCATGCTGACTTGAAGATGCACTAATCTGATTTTTTTTGGGTTATTTTTTGCTGAACAAAACTGATGTGGAAATGTTAAACTAATTTGGTGCTGTGTGTGCAAGTGCCTTGTGTAAATGGTGGTTTTTTTTGTTAAACAGTGGAATAGTTTAAGGTAGGAGAAGAAGAGGAGAGAGAAAGATCTTCTCTGGTTGTTTATGATCCTTTTTTGTGTGAACAATTGGCTATTTAATGGTAAAGGTTTTGGCTCCAAAAAAATGAAATTTTGGAGCAGATTTGTTTGGAGCCAAAAAAGAGTCCCACATTTTTTGATGGTCCCCACACTCCCCTCCAAAACTGCCGCCCCTTTTCCCTCCTTTTTAATTTTGTTGGCCCCACTTTCTCTCTCCTTATTAACATACCCACATGCTAACACTTTCTATTAATCTCTCCCTAAGAAATTTTGCCTAGGAGTCCGGGTCCTTTGAACTGTTGCATTTAATTTGATACGGAGGAAGTAATATAGATTAAACTCAAAACTTTGTGTTTGGCCTTTTTATATACCTTTTTATAAATGCAATGATATTCCATCAAAAACTCATATATCCAAGGAATACCCTCATGACTCATAGTAATCTAGACAATCGGCAAATCAAGCATATTTTTGGAGAAGTTGATCAAGTGACAAACTTAAATCCCGACATTGACACCTTATCTCTTTGCAAGTTGTCATAGTATTGATATTATTCCCTCTCCCCAATTCTTGTATCCAACGCTTTCTCTCGCGAGAGAATTTTCTAATGTTTCTTTTTTCTTCTTACCTTTAAAAAAAATAATTAGTAAAATACTCTTATAATGTTTCATTAGTAGAATGAAAATCTAGTAAGATGCTAATGTAAAGTCAAAGGTCCTAATTCTATGATGTATTTTACGTGAAGAAGAAGTATATGAACTAATTGATATAACGATATTGAATTATTTGAATATCATATTCTTTATACTTCTACTTCTACTTTGTAGATAAAGGTACTTTTTTTTTTCAATATAAACTATCAACTTGTATTTCACTACTCATCAGGTGAACAAAATACGACCTGTTTTTTTTTTTTTTTTTTTTTTGAACACTATATCATACTCAATTCCTCATCATCAAGATGTGTTACTATTTACTTTACACATTAGCAATATTCGTATAATAAAATTATAGTATATAATCTAATCCAAAAGGCTTATTTTAAATATTAGAAGAATAGCACCAGCAAGAAAGCCGCCGGTTAGTGCTAACTCCATCTTATATACAGGTCGTCGAGTCGTCGTGCACCATCCGGAAGTTTAGGCACCCACACATGTTATGTTGCTGCTGCACTATATATGTCAAACGTTGACCATCTTTAGGAGCATTAAAAAACACACTCTACAATCAATATATATTGACCACTTGAACAAGCCAATGCACATACCATTACCATCAAATAATATTTGGTTATACACATACAATAAGCCATAACATGTACACTACAAAGCTCCATCTTCTTCCTCTGATCTTTCTTGTTCTCCTACCTTTCCTCGTCCAAGCACGCTGTTATGGCGGTCGCCGCAGCGGCATAGCCATATACTGGGGCCAGAATGGAAATGAAGGACGTCTCAATGAAACTTGTGCCACTGGAAGATACAAATATGTCAACTTAGCCTTTCTTAACATTTTTGGAGGGGGACAAGTCCCCTCCTTAAACCTAGCTGGTCATTGTGACCCAGGTTCTGGTGGGTGTGTTGGCCTATCTAGTGAAATCGAGTTTTGTCAGTCACAAGGTATTAAGCTCCTTCTTTCCCTAGGAGGTGGTGTAGGGAACTACTCTTTCTCATCTAAAAAGGATGCCAAAAACTTTGCCCAATATTTATGGGACAACTTTTTAGGGGGTCATTCAAACTCTAGACCTCTAGGAAATGCAGCGTTAGATGGCATCGACTTTGATATTGAGTCAGGATCTACCTTATATTGGGATGATTTAGCACGATATCTTCATAAGTTCAATAGGAGGAGAGGAAGGAAGATGTACCTAGGTGCGGCCCCTCAATGTCCATTTCCTGATAGATTTTTAGGCACTCCTTTAGAAACCGGGCTATTTGACTACGTATGGGTCCAATTTTACAACAACCCACCATGTCATTATAATGGTAACATTACTAACCTTATCGACTCATGGAACTTGTGGAGCTCGCAAAACTACGTAAAGAAGTTGTTCATGGGGTTGCCTGCGGCCCCTCAAGCCGCCGGAAGCGGATATCTACCGCCAGATGTATTGATCTCTGAGGTTCTCCCTATAATTAAGAGATCATCCAAATATGGAGGGGTTATGTTTTGGTCCAAATTTTGGGACGATCAAAGTGGTTACACTCAACAAATTGTCAACTTTGTTTAAATTGTGAATTTGTATTAACATAATAATTACTTAAATTGTGTTTATCTGTATTCTCATAATAATTGGATGTAAGTTTGGAGATTTGATCATCTAGCTATGAATGTGACTTCAATAGTTGAATGTAACACAGAGACTACAAGGAAGTTGACTTTTTCTTTATTTTCGCGGCGCTGACTTTTTTTCTTGGATATACTGTAATTCAAAGCGTGGGCAACAATACCAAGTGGGTATAACTTTTAATGGGCTTTGTAACTTGTTACATGATGGGCCTACATTAAAATGTGTGTTATCTCTGGGCCTGGACCGTGAAGGTCAATCGGGCCCTTATATACACATTGCACATTGTTCCAACTTCCAACAGAACAAGAATTATGGACCTCCCACTTTTAGTGTGGTTACATTTTCCTTAGGTGAGACGACAACACGTTACACGGCAGTGTTTTGGCTGTATGTTGTTACTTCTATAGTTCTATATAGTACTTCATAATATATCTAATGGTTCATTATATATAGTTCTATATAGTACTTAGCTGCCTTATTTTGCCCTCATAATCTAGCACTCCTTGAGTCCTCTCGCTTCATAATTAATTATCGGTTTGTTTCAAAGTCAAAGTTCATCAATTTGGCTATATGTTTTTACTAACAAGATTACGTAAATATTATCATGTGTAATCTCGTTAGTATTGTTTCAATGTGTATTTATTCTAAATAATTATCTTTTCCCATTTTTTGGTTAAAAGGTAAGTCTTTTCCAATTATCATGTCACATAAGTATTTTAGAATACGTAAAATAGCATTTCCAAACTACTATATAAGTCTGTACTACCGTAAGTCCGTAACCATTTGGAGATATCATCATTTCTAAACTTAAACAATATATTCGATCCCCTAGTATATTTTACCAGCTAAGCAGTCTAACGTACTACACCACAATCCTTAAGAACAGAGTCTCCTAATCCAAGGAAGCACTTGGAATCCTCGAGCATGATATTATTAGTATTTGTCCCATGTTGGCAACAGTAATAAGTTACCTCCGTCGAAAGGTTCTTTTTCCCAATATAGTACTATAACATACTCCCTCCGGTCTTTATTAGTTTACCCCTTTTGACTTTTGACACTATTCACATACATGACTTTGACTATCTCTTGTGATTTGTACTTAAGGAAAAATATAGTCATGTGAGATCTTGTTAGATTCATCTCAATGTATAGTATCCAAATATCAACTTTTTGTAATTTTTGCTTATTGTTAATTAGAGATATTAAGGTTTAAATTAGTGTATCGGCAAATGTGCCCCATAGAAAGGGGTAAACTAATAAAGACCGGAGGGAGTACTATAGTAAATGGTGCTGCATTACCACTATAAGCTCAACATTAGTAACATTACCAATAATGACGCTATGATGAGGGTACTCCACTTTTTTTTTTTAAGGTAAGATGAAGTCCCTTAGAAGGAGGGGGGAATTGGGGATCCCTCCTTGCGAGGGGGTGAGACTCGATCCCAGGATCTCTGGATTGGAGCCTGGAGGTGATGCCAATACTACTAGGCTATCATCTGCTGCTCAATATATTAACAATGTATATAGCTACTAGGAATCAAACACGTGACCTTTGAAATAAAATGTGAGAGTTTAACCATCCAAATCCACCACAATTTCAATAAAAGATATCGAGGTATCATCACATAATTTATAGGAAAAAACTTTGTCTATCTAGTCGGTAGATGACCCACTACAAATACACATTTAGAATTATTGGTTACAACTCAGCATCAGAAATTAATCAATTATCTTTTAACTATTTGTATCTCGTGAGTCGTGAGTTATCTACCCAATGGGCTTACTAAGCATTCTCCTAATTCATACTATCACCTTATATAATCACCTGAGAAGTACTTCCTCGTTTAGTCGTTCCTACGACCTGGGGAAGCACATATGGAGTTCCTCGAGCATGACACTAAATTATGTTGCTCTTGGACGACACTAGTACATCATTATAGCTTTATTTTTACCAAGTTGGTGTTAATTACTCTGATATAAGTTGAAGATCTCTCTTCATTTTGGATATTTTATATAATTTGCCCTCTAATTAGCTAGGAAACATATATTTATGAACCAAGCGAGTAAAATTAATAAAAATTTCCTCCATGCATCCTTGTAGATTAAATATAGATCAAAAACACTTTGATATGAGACTGACCATTGTTGGGATCATTTAAAGATGATCGTTTTCATTGCTGTAATATATTATTCTCATGAAATTTTGCTTTATATAATGACATGATATTGAAAATGGAAATCTAATCGGAATTCATAATTATAATAGAAATGAGACGAAAAAAACTGATATATATATTAAAATAATACTTCCTGTTTTTAAAACTAGCAACAAGTTTGACTTTTACTTTTGTCAACACACAACTTCAGGAAAATTATGAAAAATATATATATTTGATATATTATTTGAGAATCATTTGATTTTATATTTTAGTTAAAAAATTATAGTCAAAATAGGACATATAAATAGTGCAATAGTGAATGTGTTGCAATTTTTTTTTAAAATCCAAGTTGTAGTATATATGTTATCATTAAAAGATACTTCATGATATAATCAATGAATTAAAGCTCCACTCATTGAGCACTTAACACTAGTTCGGAGTTATTTGGTGGTTGTGGCCTTGTGGGCATGTGAGCGTGCATGTTGAGAAGCCTATGTCTGGTGGAAAACAATTTTATTCTCCTACTTGTTATAATTCTATTCATTCTACTCCAAGAATAATGAGTGTAATAATACTCATAATGTATGTTAGATGGAGGCCTATAATAAAAAAAAATTATAGACTTATAGTCATAAAATAATGAGTTTTAGTCTTTTAGACAACTATAACCACGTACCTTAAGTAGTAAAATATTTTAGTAGAAGACATAGAATAGTGTCTAACCATATGATTTACAATGTAAGCACACAAGAATGATGTGGAAAAGATACTAATTTTAATGATAAACTAGTTTATTACACAGTTGACATCTTGTATAGTTGTTTATTTGATTCCAATATAAGTTTTTATAACTATGCAATACATACAAATGTTAATAGCATAATTTGTATTTATCTACATCAAATTAAAATTAGAATACATGCATATGCTATCTTACTCAGATTAGGGTACCAAATATCCGACACGAATACGTGTCTAAGTGCCCGACTTAGTAATTTTGTGAAACTTTTTCAATTTTTTGGCCTAAAATGAGGTGTCAAAGTGTCTCATCCATGTCCAAGTGTCGAGTATCTAATACGGATATTTAACCTGAAATAAAGATTTTTTTTTTTTTTGAAAGAGAAATTTCATTAATTGAAGGCCAAGTGGTATCTACAATAGGTATTAAAGAAAAACACGATACAATCAAACAAGGTTAAATCAAATTCATCTTCGAAAAAACTACAATGAACCAGATCGAGCAATACAACGCAGCCCCCTTGTATTTGCTGAATCAAGCTGCTATTGATGAGGAAGTCTATCATTCTGACATAGTTTGGGAAGAGCATTCTTGATCGAGCCATGGACCACATCCGAGATTCCAATACCTTCATGTTGAGTCTCGAACTTCAACCAATGAGAACAATTTCTCATACCTAAAAACAAAAAAAACATACTCACAACTCCCATAGGGGAGAACGAGATCTCCACAACAGAGACTAAAATCCCCATAACAGGGTTTGAAAAAATCTCATAAAGAGAGACTAATTTATTCAACAAAACAAGAAATAAATGAACTAAAAACTGAAAATAGAAGGGGAAAATGGGCTTACCATGGATGAAATCATCCATGGCAGCCCCTAATTGATGAAGAAGGGGTAGGGAAGGCTAGGGTTTGAGAGAGAAAAAAAGAGAAGAAGGGGGGCGGCTCAGGTTTTTTAATATTCCTTATGTTTTACCTTGCATTCACCTGAAACAAAGAGTTCGTGTAACAGATATTGTATGTTAATTATTTTACACCATGCAACTCTGATGTGGTTTAGTTATATGCTAATTGTTGCTGGATATTTTAAATTAAAATAATCTATTTTCCCTATTCTTTTATTAGATTTTCCCATTATATAAATTTTGGGGGTGATTTTTTCATTAATCCTAACCCATAGAATATAAAATTATTTTTAAAACTTCAACCATCAGTCTAAACTTTTAATTGAGTTAGTTGTGGTCTAATATGGTCTATTAAAGCCAACGTGATATAAAAAGTCAAAAGTTCAAGTCTCATCCACCTGAGTGAGCAATAAGATAGATGGCAAACATAAAGCAAAAAAGGGAAAAAGGGTAATTAAAAAGTGAGATAAATAAAATTTATAATTCCTTAATGAACTCGGAAGGCGGCGGCAAGAAAGTAAGAAATGAAGACAATTATTGACGTGGCCAACATTTTATTTCACTTACTTTATTGTATCATACACGTAAGAAAAGATTCCTCTTTTATTTCTGATTTCATTATCAGAGGTGGAAATTTGGAAAAGTTCATAGTACGTATATGACACATTGTCAATATTTATTATTTATGTATCCCGCACCTTCGACGGTGGCGAGCCGCTTCCTGTCATATGCCCATGTGTTCTTTACCATCAATCTATTTTCGTCATTGCTGACGTGTTTTTTTTTTTACTGTTACTTATGTAACAGTGTGTGTTGCAAGTTTGGATCCTATTACCATTGATACGAGGAAAGCCTTAATCTGTACTCTGTAGATAACTAACGGTTGATACTATTGTAGTTTTGATAGTACTGATTGAAGAAGTAAAAAAAACTTATATGCAGGCCCGGTCCTGACAATTTTTAGGCCCGGGGCGGTATGATAAATGAGGGCCTTTTAACCTGACAAGTATATATTCTACATTTGTTGTACCCTCTTCAGCCTACGCTATCATTCTCATTAGAATCTATTTTTTAAAAAACAAATTTATCAATGACACCCAATATTTGAAATGAACAACATTTGAGAAATTAGTATAAAAATTAATACACATAAGACAACAAGTAATTCCTATCAACTTCTCACTTCACATCTATACTAATTTAATTGAAAGTTGAAACCCCAACAAACAATTCTACAAACAACACGTCAACTTTTCACATGCAAGCCCACAAAATCTATCAAATCTCTCATATAAAAATATACGGAAAAAAAAAATTCCACAAACACAAAGACAAAACAGAAAGAATCCATCTGAAATATCAATGAACAAATAACTCAAATTTCATAATTCAAACAAAAACTATATTAAAAACCCAAAAACACATGAAAATAAAATATAAAAAAAACCCACAAAAGTAAGAAAAATAGAACCTGCTAGCAGAAAAAAGAACCCAGTTTCTCCATTCTCTCTCTATTTTCTCGAATACTTCCTTCCCTAGTTCTTTCATACTCAGCTGCATCTTCATCTTCCTTTCAGAATTTGAGTCTAATTTAGCTTCTAAATTCGAAACCTCTCTCCTCTTTGTGGGTTTTGGGATTTTCTTTTCTGTTTTTTGTGGGTTTTTTATTTCGATTTCGGACTCGGATTCACTCAATGGTGAAATTGAAGGAATTCGAAATCTCTCTCTTGTTTTTTTTCTGGAAAAACGTGTGTTAATGGAGAAAGAAGGAAGGAATTATGAAGGGTCTGTGTCAGAGTTTCAGAGGTGATTGAGATTTGAGAGGGCCCAAGAGGGAAGGAAACTCACTTGTCAAAACCTATTATCCGATTGGTTCAAAACCTTTGGACTTTTTTACAAAAACTGGGCCCCTTATTTCATTGGGCCCTGGGCAACCGCCCCTTCAAACAGCCCTCAGGGCCGGCCCTGCTTATATGGACCTAATGCTAGTACATGTGATTTTTGAAAAAAAGGTCACTATATAAACAAAATATAGATAAAAGAGGAACAAATATAAATTTTAAAGGGTGACTATGTGAGAACAAATTACCATGTCATTAAGTGAAAGTTTTGTCGTGGTAAACTAATGTAAGAAAGGGTGATTGTATCCAAAAAAATGTCATTATGTTAAATTAGATTAGTGTAACTTAAGATTTTAAAGGTCACTATATGATAAAAAGGGTCACTATGTCATATAAATAGTTTTGGTCCACAATAATATTAATGTCATAGTGTGTACCAAGTCCACGCAAGACTAGCTCATTGAAGAAATGACATTAGTACCAATATGCCTCATCGGTGTTAAATTAGCATATTAGATAATAGATACTGTACGCTAATGAATAAGTAGTTTTGATTCTGTGTATCAATACCAAGCTATATACTAACACAAGTTTCAAAATACCAAAAAAAACTTACTGGACATTGGAAGGCTTCATTGCTATTTATTGGTGCTTTTTTTTTACTCATTGGATAATTGACCCATTGGTTTTTAACAATATGTTGGTTCGCTTAATTGATTAGCAAATCAAGAATTTTCGTTTGTGAAATTCGCATAAACACATTCTCGCCTTTTTCTAGCTATTTTTACCTCCCAAAACATCAATTTTACCTTTATTAAATTTCCATCTATCTAGCTTGTGTTTAAATTATGACGTTTACTCATCACTTTCGTTATAATTTTTTAAAATTTTGGAGGGTAAACAACCATTTTATAGGTTTTCAATTTAGCATATTTCACTCCGTAGTCAATTTTCATCATTATTCTTGTTATCAAGAAAAAAAAATTGATGATCGGTAATTTTTTTAAAAAAATTACTTCCTCTATTTTTTTAGTTGCTAAACTTATTGTTTTCAAACCATGTAATGCATTACTTTGATCAATAATATATTTTAGTATTACACATAGCGAAAATATAAGAATTTGATATTATAAAAATATGCTATTGAGATGAATGAAACAAGATCTCACTTGACTATGTTATTTCTTATACATTTTTTTTTTGGGCCCCCTTTCGGGAACCCGTGGTAAGATAAATTTCCTCTGGGCTGCCCTCGCACAGGGCCACTCACCCAGAGGCCCAACAAGCCCCACACCCCCCCCCCAACAATATTGAAATTTTGCTTCCACCAAGATTTGAACCTTGGTCTCCCATGTGGGAGATAGGGAGCCATACCATTAGACCCAAGGGTCCTTGGTATGTTATTTCTTATACATAAAGAACAACAAATTGAACAAGTTAGTTGGTGAATAGTAATTACTATGCAAAGTTAGCATCTAAAAAGATACCGGGGAAGCATCAAATAGTCTATTAAAAAAAAATATTGGAAATAGGCGGTCTTAATTTTAACATGAAATTAGACAACCCCGGGCCTAGCTACATTCTACCAACAAGTTCATTCCATCTTTACTCTAACCCAACACTATATATCCCTAGACATCTAGCATCAACCTAGTCGTTCATTATCTTCTCCTTCCTTTGTTTCCCCTTGAATCTCATACTATATCAGACAATTTTAAAAAATAACCCGACAGTCTTGCCGAATGGATTAAACTAGTCATTAAATAGATTTAATTATGTGATTATCTAGTGCATAAAACTCGTCACTAATTTAATTTAACTAGTTATTATATTCAAAGAGGTAGTTCATTCTCTTTTTAATATTGAGTTTGGCCCGTCGCCTAATTTTAAATTAAAAGTACGTGTTCTCCTATTAAACCAACCCATTAAAAAAATGTTTAGCATATACTAGTACTACACTACTACTCCTATGTAGTTTCCCACAAATATTCAATCTTACCAAACAAAATCCCCTTTCATATTTCTGCTTACACGACACACGGCCACCACAATACATCCCCCAGATTCTTAAGCTGCTTTTTCTCTCTTCTTCTTCTTTTACCTCTGTAAAACCAACAAAAACACTCATTACTCTCACCGTTTCTCCCCTTTCTCTTCGTGTCGTCGCTTCCGCCGCTTAAAATTCGCAATTTCTGATTTCGAATACCATTTCTTCTTATCCTATTTCCTCTAGTATACCTTTCAAATCTTTCTTCTCAATTTAGGTACTCAAATTTCTTATTTCTACCATTTTTTTTCTTCATATCTATTCACTATATATATATTTGATCAATTTGTTTCATCATATCTATTTATTTTCTCTTTTTGCTGTGTGACATACAATTTGATTTCATTCGCTTCTTCAGCTCTATTGGAATTTTTATATTTGCGCTTTTTTGTTCTGATTCTTAATTCTCTTATACTTCCTCCGTTCCAAAATAAGTGAAACACTTGTCTTAAAAAACTCTCACATAAATAAGCGAAGTGTTTCACTTATTTTGGAACGGAGGAAGTATTGGTTTTTTAATGTGGTTTCTCATGAGAGATTTGTTTTTGCTTTTTTAAGGTTCAGTTATTGGAATTTGCAAAGTTTAGTGGCAAAGTGTTTTTTCTTTAACTTTTCCAAAATTAATGTTAAGGGCCTTGAATGTGTGCTCAGATATTTGATTGATTTGTGGACCTGTATTTAAGTGATTTTAATATTCCTGTTTTGGTACAAGATTTGCTTTAGTACTTTTTTTTAAGCCTTTTGTTTATATAGTGATTGTGTCTGATTGGTGGAATATTTTTTTTCAAGAAACCTACTCCCTCAATGTGACAATGAAGTAATTGTCACTGTATGTAGTACACTAATATAGACTTATGATATGATATAACAATAATAATGCCAAAGTCTTAATAGCGTAATTTGAACTCGCAATGTGACAACTAAATCCAGACGAAGGTAGTTAACTAGTAAAGTAGTATGTTTAAATGTCTAATAATGGTTCCTCTGGTTTGTTGATAAGATTTTCTTTTCCGGTTGTGTTTGGTTCGGAGCAGTGTAACATAATTCCCTAATCTCCCCGCGAATTGCGATCCGAAAAAAGCGAATTATGGTCGGTGTTCGCCTATTTTTTACCCATTTTGGGCGAATCGCGAACTGAAAAGGCGAATTATATAGCGAATTATGTTACACTCCCGAGGAAAACATGTTTAACTGAATTTAAATTTTATTGGAAGTAATATTATGATGGAAATTTAGCTATGGAACTTTGCATAAGAAAGGAAGAAGGACATGGAAGGGGGAGAGAGGAAGAAATGGAAATCTTTTTCTTTTAGTGGAAAACTTCTTTAACCCAAAAATATATGTAATTTCATGCATATAGAGGAAATGAAAATACTTTTTTTGTGAAAAGGATTTAATTTCTTTCCAACCAAACATAGCCTAAGGTAGGCCACATATCAAACCACAGTCCTTATCTTCCTCCACTCTATCCCCATCCCTTCGTTTCAAATAGAGCCATACAATGGAAAAATAATTTGGAAGTTTCGAAAAGGAAATTGTATGAACCAAACATGGCCTTCAGATTTTGCCTTGTTTCCATTTCTTTACCTAGCTAGTATATATACATGCCTCTTTGTTAAACTAATGTTCATAATCTTTTCTTAAGTTTAGCTTTTAGGTGCATAACTATGAATGATTTTCGTTCGATTGATGGATTCATTGCTTTGTGTAACTTTGTATCTGGTGTTCTTAAGTGGGCAGGATTAGTTATCATTTCACGGTCTTTTCCGAGGATTGCATAGTCGTAGAATCACAAAAAAAAAAAAATCAAATTATCTTACACCATTGTACCTTACAACATTGAATCGAAGCACTTTCTGCTTTTGCGCTTTAGTTTCTTCTGTTTGGTCCCCTTCTTATTGTACTTTATACCTGTGTGTTTAATATTAGTTTGTTTCCTTGTTGACAGAATGCTGAATGCAATTTGGAGTACTCTGAGTCTCTGCTGATGCCATCTGAAATATCTCTCGCCGATTGAGATTGTTGTCATTCAAGACTTGATCATGGACCGGAAGGATACATCGGGTTTTGTTAGTGGAGGAGGTCCATGCAGTTATATATCCCTTTGCACATAATATAACCCCTCCTTTGTTTATACTAGCTGGAGTGGCTTATAAATTTTATGTTTAGACTTTAGTTAGATGAATATATTCTTTCAAATAAAACAAGATGGACGATATCCGCATGCCTTTCATGTGGAATTCTTTCTTGAGTACTTGCAAAGATTCAAAGGAAAGTGATGTGGACTCGAACCACTCTGCAGATACTGCCTTGTGCCTAAATTCCCAGAACTTTGTGGCTGTGGGTCCTTATCTGTATGATGCAGGAGCTAGCAAAAGAAAAAGGAATGCTGCTGATGATGAAGGTCTGAGTTTAAAGCATGAAGTCTCTCTGGCCCTTGAATTGGGTAGTTCAGGTAGTTCTTTAGGTAGCAAAACGAACTGCGTTGCTGCTGATACTGCCACAATTTCTCGAATACATGTTGAAATTCAGTCTCCAGTTGATATCTGTCTCGACCTCAACATTGATTTGGGAAGTAAGAGATCATGTAAGGACACAATAAACTCTTGTAGCAGTCTTGAAGTGCAAGACAAGGAGAGAGCAAAGGTTGACCTTGAGTTAAGCTTGTCTACTGGAGCTACAGAATCTGATCTGACAAGTATTACCCTGAATTCATCACTTGTTCAGAATGCTACATCTGGAACTGAGCAACTTGTGGACGAAGGATCAACATCCTCAAAATGGAAACGAGGACCCATTGTTCCCCTTATAGATAGGTTAAATGCAAATCTAAGTTCAGGTGTCACGAATGTCCCAGCTATCTCCATCTCTTCCCCACTGCCTGAAATAGATGCTGCTACTTCTTGTTTGAAACAGCAGCGCAAGACCTCAGTTAAGACTTGTCAGTTTCCAGGCTGTCAAAAAGGTGCAAGAGGTGCTTCAGGTCATTGTATCTCGCATGGAGGTGGACGGAGGTGTAAGAGAAATGGTTGTCAGAAAGGAGCAGAAGGCAGGACAGCATTCTGCAAGGCCCATGGTGGTGGTCGAAGGTGTGAACAATTGGGATGCACCAAAAGTGCTGAAGGGCGTACTGATTTCTGCATTGCCCATGGAGGTGGAAAGCGATGTGGTTTTGATGGAGGTTGCAATCGCGCTGCGAGGGGGAAGTCTGGCCTTTGCATTCGTCATGGTGGTGGAAAGAGGTGCAAGATTGAAAATTGCACCAAGAGCGCAGAGGGGTTTGCTGGTCTCTGCATTGCACATGGAGGTGGTCGCCGTTGCCATTTTCCTGAATGTACTAAAGGTGCTCAGGGGGGCACAAAATTCTGCAAGGCTCATGGTGGAGGGAAAAGGTGCACCTTTTTAGGATGCAACAAGGGAGCTGAGGGAAGCACAGCTTTCTGTAAAGGACACGGTGGTGGGAAGCGATGTACTTTCCAGGGAGGCGGTGTCTGCACCAAGAGTGTCCATGGAGGTACCTTATATTGTGTTTCACATGGCGGTGGCAAGAGATGTGCTGTCCTTGGATGCACTAAGAGTGCAAGGGGACGAACAAATTTCTGTGTTCGACATGGTGGAGGAAAGAGGTGCAAATACGAAGGATGTGAAAAGAGCGCGCAGGGAAGCACTGATTTCTGCAAAGCACATGGAGGAGGAAAGCGCTGCTTGTGGGGCCAACAAGGTTCGGGATATGGTGAAGATGGCGATAGCCCTTGTGATAAGTTTGCTAGAGGTAAAATTGGTCTTTGTGCTGCTCATGGTGCACAGGTTCAAGACAAGCGTGTCCATGGCGATGGTACTGTGGGCCTGAAGATGAAAGAGATTGCCTCTGGAAACTTTTCAGAGTGCACTAATAAGATCAACACAGAAGCAACGTCAACTGTTTGGGATGGTTTCAATTTGCAGATGGTCTTGCCTGATGACGACGAGCCCTTGTTTCATTCTGGTCAATCTTTGTATACACCATCCCTTGAAGGAAGGGTACATGGTGGTGGTCTTATCGCTTTGCTTAGAAGTTCTGATCTCGAACAGTCAGAGATGCCCATTGGATGACATAGTTAACAGGTTTACAGTGGATGGTTATTTCTCTAAAACATGTGGTTTGAGACATTGAACAACGTTCAATGGATTCATTGTTCTGGTGTGTTGGTAGGTTGATCCCCAATTAAGAACTAGTGGTAGTAGTTGAATATTAGTCATAGTACTTAGGTGGTGTTACCGTGTTAGTCTGTTGAATTTTCACTAAGATATGGTATTAGATTATTAATGTTCCCCCCCCCAAAATATGGCGATAGTGGGACTTTGATATTGTGTGTAATGATCAAAATGTATCTTCTACCTTTGTTCATTGTATTGTAAGTTTTTGTGGATATAGTTCTCTAATTTGTAGTCCTTTTGTGAATACAAATATCTACTTGAAAACCTGTCTAGCTATTGTATTGTTTGTTTTACCGGAAAAATAAGTTCACAAGTGCAGTTTATTGTAGATGGTGCAAGACTATATAGAACATTGTTCTTTCCTCGAGTATAAAATTACATCTATACAAATATATTAAAAAGTGTTCTTAAACAAGTCTACGTATCACGTGACATTCTCCCTTTAGTTGTTCATTCCATGTCATCATCATACTCAAAAAAAACTTAAAAACATGCTCCATATAAGATTCGACCACATGACTTTAAGTTAATTACTAAAGTTCTAACCAATAAGCTATGCAATATTAGATGATATTTTATAACATGAAAATGTTAATAATATAACCCGCGGTATTGTCCGGGACTAAAAACTAGTTAATGATAAAATATGGACTATCTGAATTTAATTCACACCTTATTTTTTTGGTTAAAACTGGGCAAGTGCTAGAAAGTTTTGCAAGCAAAATTTTCAGATGTAACGATTGAAGTTGTACTTTCATATCGATTTCAATTATTTTGAAGGTTCCATACCCTTAACAGCCATAGTAAACAAAGTGCAAAACTTTGCTCATTACTTCAAACATATAGTGAAAGAATGCAGTTAAAAGTATGGTCACAAAACACAGCCAAGACCTAAATCAGCTATATTCTAAGACACGAGGACAAACTAAACACTGAACCCTACCTAGGATATGCCTGTGGTGCATACATCTCAAATAATACAATCCCCATCACGATTCAGCAGTGACAACAGACAGCACAAAGATTATTTCCGGTGTATGTGTCACAAAGCTGTGCCACATAACGGATGTTGCCAGCTCGAGAACTTCAGATCTTTCAAATTTTCTGCCCCTCGGATTCGTGCACGTTTAAAAGCACGATTGTTTGATGTCTCCTCTGCTTATGTTTAAACTTTCCTAACCTGAATATTGTGGGTTGATGGGGATCGCCATATAGGCTGCTTTCCACTTTGAACAATAGCAATCTCATCCCCTTCCTTCACCATTCCTTGCTTCTGTAAATAGATGTTTCGATATTAGCAAATAGCAATGCACATACTTCCTCCGTTTCAAATTACTCGCTACACTTTCCATATAGGGAAGTTTCATATTACTTGCTACACTTCCTTTTTGGGCAATAAACTCTCTCTATCTCTCTCCTCTCACATGGGTCTCCTTTCTTTTTACTCTCTACCTCTCTCTTCTCCAAAAATTGCCTAGGAGTCCGTGAATTGAGAAGTGTAGCAAGTAAAATGAAACGGAGGAAGTAAATCAGCAGTTCTCTAAGAAATATGTCACACACACAAAATGCAGGACAAACAAGATTTAGTACAGGTAAAACAAAATATGTCAAAAATATTAATTACTTAGCCTAGATAAGACTTGTTTAATCATTCAATGAAAATCAAGATGTGTATGTAAAGATGTCAACTATGCAATAGCAAAGACTCAAAAGTTGTCATATACTCATGTTGGATATCTTTATTCTTCGTGAGGATGAGAAAGTTAAAAGGGCATAGGAACAGGATGCTGCAGTCAGAAAATACGTGGATGATAGTTTTTCCAATGAATGAGGTAAAGGTTGCTTTGTTCCACCATTACTCTGTAGTCTGTAGTCTGTAGTTCCCATTCAAAGTATAGAGTAATAGAACAATCACAATGTGGGACCTTTTCCACACAACCATACTAAAGCATCAATTTGAGTAAGTAATGTTCCTTCACCCCTATATATAATAGACCACATTGGATGATTGTGGGTTTCTTTACAGAATTGAGTTGAAATACCATATTATTGTCCTTCTCTGATCTCTATGTAAGATTCGACATTTCCATTCCACAAACTAATTTTTGGTCAAAGGTATCATTATAGTAATACGGATGAGTTGAAATTTTAACTTAATTTAGTGACTTATTTGACGGACTAAAATTGAAATAGAGATTCAGGAAGTATCTTAGCGCACTCGAAATATAGAATATTTTGATAGGTTGAGGGACGGAAGAGTATTGGAAGTTTGACAGACACATCTCTTACAAATGGATCCAAAAGTATGAAGACACAACACATAAATCATAAAAATAGACATGTTGACCATTGAAAGCCAATGTCTAGAGAGTAGCAAGGAAATGACTTACTTGCAGAAGAGTTAAAGCCTTTGAGAATGTTTCCTCGGCATCATCGGAGAAATTAATATGTAGGGGACATACGCCTTGGTACAATGCAAGCCTTTGTTGCACCCTTTTACTGCAAATTGTAATGATAAGACATAATTAGCATGCCATTCATGCAGTATAAGTAAGTTTAAGAGGCTCCAATCACAGGCAAAATCAGTACATACATAAATTAGTTAATGAGGATTGTGTTCAAACTTCACAATAAATAATAACAGAAGCATATAGGCATGAAAAAGAATCAGAAATAATCCAAAACCTTCAATTCTAGCTAAGAGCAACCAACAAGCTACAACATGAACTTCTAAGCTGGAACATATCTTATATAAAAAAACCTAGACCTCTTATATGCCTTTTTTGCCACAACGATTTCATTACAATACGAGGTGTTTGACAGAGAAACATCATTGGATGGCAAAAGGCAAATGATTTTCTAGTAATCAGTAGTGTAATAATAAAATATAACACCAACATAAAAGCATTACAATCAAAATGCTCATTTAGGTACTCCATGCATCACCCAAACTAGAAAAAGTCATATCCCTACCTGAAACTTCTCCATCCATAATATATGCAACTTTATCAATATTCCCAGATAATTTTAATCGGTACCAGAATACTTACTCATTTGTGAAAGCAAATATTGTTCCAGAAGGCCGATAATGGCTAAGCAGAATGGCCATAAATCCAGATCTGGTGAAGACTACAATTGAAGTCCCGAGAGTATTTGACATCATGGTAGCATGGAATGCAAACATCTCACTCATATGGTTCTGCAAGCACCATACTACACACTCAAATGATGCATCTAAATATACTTGGACAATTCAAGATAAGACAAAATGTGAATGAAAACGCATCTGCTTAATGCAAAAAGGTATTAACCTTGAAGACTTGACCAAGCCCAAGTGATGTTTGAGCACCACCACCATTCAAGGTTGCTTCAGTTCTCAATGAAACAGTGTGCATGACCCTGACAGCTTTAAGGGGGAATCTGGAGAAAGTGCATGCGGGTCATTTTTAATGAGTTCAATCAAGTTAGAGCTGCTGGAAGTGAACAATGACTGGAAAATGAAACTTTCTATTGTAATTAATCAGAAGAAAGGTATCAAAGACCAAGAGACGTACTTCCCATGAGCAGTTTCCCCAGAAAGCATAACAGAATCAGCACCTTCTCTAACAGCAATGGCAATATCAGATACCTCAGCTCGTGTTGGTGTTGGGTGAAGAATCATGCTTTCTAGCATGTTTGTTGCTACAATCACTGCTTTCCCCATGCTACGGCACAAGCGTATTATCTCTTCCTGCATTTAGCAAAACAAAGTTTATTCCAACCAGTAGCTTGGTTGACCCAGCCTCAAAAAGGAATTTACACACCAAATGTCCAAAAACTACCTGTAGAAGAGGAACCTCCTCAATGGGAAGCTCTGCACCTAGATCTCCTCTTGCAACCATAGCCTTTTAACATAAATGCAGAGAATCGTTACATAATCTAGCATTTCAAAGCAGCACAAACAACTAAACAGTACCAAGTCTCTAATAGTGTCAATCCTCCACCACCCACAATTTATAAAGATCGTTCTGTTTTTATTATTTTCCACCATCCCAATAGATGGTTCTCACAATTATATGTTAGCCATCACTATCCAACTATGTGCAGTATATTACTGAGAACATCCAACCGAAGTCTACACATTAGTTTATCTTGGTGATCAAATAGAAGAATTAATAGCCTCAAAGTCAGCAACTGAAGCTTTAGCAGTTAGTGGATCAACATTAACATTATGCCTCTAGAGCCTGGCTCCTCGGGTTGGTAGGAGAGTTAGATGTACTGATGTACTCAACCTTACCCCTACCATGATATATAGCCATCAATTGAACATTAATCTGATATGGAACTGCAGCTTGCTGCTTCACATTAATTAGTGCGAGGGAAATTTTTAAGCCATTTTAAAATCATATTTTGAAGAAAGCGTATCACATTATCATAATTAACAACATGATTTTTGTCAGAAACTCACAACTTTATATACCCTGAAAAGGTTTTGTTATTTTTCCAGATACTTTACTAAGCACTAATGAATAAATGCTCACCCCATCAGCAGCGGCAATGATTGAATGCAGATTTGGTATTGAGTCTGCACTCTCAATTTTTACTGTGACATGGATATCAGCACCGCAACCTAGGAACCAAATAATAAAATTATTAGGTTAGGAACTAAAGTACAATATCCACAACCTGATAATACTCAGCACAAACAATTACTTTTAAGATAATTCTTCAATTCGTGAACAACAGCTGCATCTTTGACAAATGAGACAGCATAGAAATCAACTCCATTATCTACTCCAAACTTGATGTCATCCCAGTCCTTTTCTGCAGCATGCACAGATGGAAGTTGCTTCATCAAAAGAAAAAAGAATACAGTGGTCCACTGCTCTGAGGCTCAAGCACATAAAATGTGTAGCAAATAGGGAAAATATGGTCTATATAGCAGAATGGTAGAAGTGAAATCATGTCACCAACCAGTAATGGATGGCAATGTAGCACTTTTTCCCCTGACATTAAGGTGACGCCTAGACTTAAGCTCTCCACCGTCAACAACTTCACACTTCACAGAATCTTCAGTCTTCGACTTCACCAGGAATGACATCATACCACCTAATCAACAGAATAGAAGTATTAACGATGATTTGATTCATTAAAATACAGCCAGAAACATATGGAAAAAAAAGAAACCATAAATAGGAATATCATTTAATAGATATAATTTACACATTTATGACATCAAACATACACAGGGGCAGTTAATCAAAACATGGAGACATAAAGTAGAAATATAGTCTTCAAATTGAGAACAAATGATCCATTACTTGTCAAGACTACACCATAAGACCTTACTTGATAACATATAGACATTACTTGGACCTAAAGATCCTCAACATACCATAACCTTCCTTATCCCCTTTAGAAGCAGCAAGACATGATTAAAACTCCCAAAATTGATGCTAAACCAAATGGTTCCTGACCCGAGTAAGGCTATGTTTTGTCCACCTTAAATAATGCTATTCTCTAAAAATAAGGTAATAAATTTTAGTCAGTTAATTATAAGGGAAGACAATAGAGAATCAGCAAAATTGAGTTCTTATCTAGTTAAAATAATTCCAGTTAAGTAAACAAAACTTTCAATCAGTAAAATAATTTCAGTTCAGAATAATTCAGATGAATTGAACAGGCACTCACAAAGTACAAGATATATATATATATATATATATATATATATATATATATATATATATATATATATATATATATATATATATATATATATGCACATGCAGCCACAATACATGCAGAATTTATCATGCTCTACCCATTTGTTTCATTCTGAGTCCTGAGAAGGAAATGCCTTCTAGTATACTGTAAACAAATGGATGAAATACTACCATACACCCACTAGATACACTACAATGAAGACAAAAGACCTGATGTATCAGAATTGTGATAATATGTGTTGGCTATCTAACTAGTGACAAAATTCCAATCAGCAGAACAGGAGAGCATACATAATACACTTGTTTCTATGTTTTTGTTTAATCGGATAGGCTTTTAGGACCTGGGAGGAGTAAATAGTTCAGGGCTCATACGTATCCACGATCAACTTAAGTAGGGACTACGTCTTAATTTTAAATTTTCAAATTTCTGTCTGAACAGCTAACAACTAGGATAAGGAATGAATTGAGTTGGTACCATCAACGAGGAGCATATCATCAACTTCTACATCATTCACAAAATCATCATAATTGACACTGACACAGTCGGCTGTGCCCACTCCTCTTTGGATTGTGAAAGTAAATTCTTGACCACTTTTTAAGTTGATTGGTTGTGGTAAATCACCACTTCTGACCTCAGGTCCCTGGAAGCGAGAAACCAAACATCAGCATAATCACTCATCAAATGCACATTAATTGAAAACGTACACATCCAGTCTCCCGTATGTCGGTATGTTAAACTATATGTACTAGTATTATAGACAACACCACCATATAGCTATGTGAAACCTGTTTTGACCTTATTATAGACAAAATATGCAAATTTTATAAACTGACAAATCACTGAATCAGTAATTCTATTTTTTCAAAATTGAAGTGCAGTCTCCTCCTTGGGCACATAACCCATAATTGTTTATCAACTCCAGTGAAAGAGGATATGAAATGATATGAAATGAAAGGGAAATGTAAGAAGCAGGTAAACAAATGTGAAACTCTGACTAAGAACATCAGTCTATCTCTGGAAGAGCTTAGCAGCTATCCTAGATCCTAAAGAGAAGGGGGGAGGGGTCAGCTACTCTTCAGCAATCACTAGCTATGAATTTAGAAATATATATAGACAGTAGATCACCAGATAAAGCCGGCAAAAGTTAGACTTACAAGACAAGACAACACACATTGGACTGAAAATACGCAAAGGTTTAGGTTTAGGTTTCTGCTAAGCATTCGAACCTATCAATTAAAACTTATAAAAAAAAAAAATCAACATTTCAGCACAGTGTATATACCTCAGTTAACACGACAACATTAAACATGGAAACGTGATTAATTGTTGAAAATATTCATCATTTCTAATTTAAACTGGTCGACACAACTAATTAACACACTCAAATAATTAGGTAGCACTAATTATACCCATGGGGGAGGTTAGTGTCAAGGGATTTCATCCAAGTATATCTTTCACACAAACCCAACCCAACCCAACACGAGTGCATTGCCACTTACTACTAACAGGCAGTATCAGTACGCGATCAAATTTCTTACATAGGGATATTATACAGGAGAGATGAGGATTACACTTGTATTGTAATCCAAGTAAAATAAAACATTTGTAACAAGTTCCGACAACTATATAACTGCGTCAAAATGAAAACAGTAAGAAGAAAATGATAAACCAAGACACAACCATAAAGTTCGTATTCATAGCCGATATATGTGAGGCTATGCGCACCTTTGTATCGAGCATTATAGCGATGACATTGTCCTTTGATTGAGCATTATATTCTTTAACCAAGTCGATGACTTTCTTATGGGATGTGTGGTCTCCATGGGACATATTTAGCCGAGCTACATTCATCCCAGCTTCAGCAAGCTTCCATATCATTTCACGTGAATCGGTAGACGGACCAATGGTGCAAACAATTTTTGTTTTGCGCCCTACAATTGGTTTAGACCACACCCCAGTGGCTGCTTCACCAAGATGATGATTACTACTTAGGTAGTCAATTTTCTCCTCTTCCTGAAAGCTCAAGCAAATATTGACCATTAGCTAAATCCACAATTCAAAAAATCTCCATTAACACAATTGCTTGCTGCAACTCCAAATCTGCAAGCCTTCAGTTAGCACTAAACCCAATAATCTACCAATACCCACATGTCAGTCAGCTTTTTGCTTAAAATTAAACAAAAAAACACCAAGAATCATACTTCCTTCGTTCTAAAATAAATAAAACACTTATCATTTTAGACCGTTTCAAAATAAATAAAATGTTACTTTATTTGGTATTTACTTCTCTCTATCTCTCTCCTCATCACATGCGTCCCTCTCTTTCTTTCTCTCTATCTCTCTCCTCTCCTAAATCAACGTGTCAATCCTATGTTTCATTTAAAACAGAACGGAGAAGTATATGTTATAAATATTAAATAAGACTGGAGTGTAATGCTAAACATTAAACATTGCACTTATCAACAACACACTCCAGAAATACAGCAACGTTCATAATCTCTACGAATTAAGAATTTCCCACCTAGATGAAACTAACCTAACCAAAAAAAAAAGGGCCAAATTTTGCCACATTATAACACAACAACCAAAACCCACCAACAAAGTAGAAATATTTAAAAGTAATATATAGTAAAACACAACAAATCAGTACCAATTTCCTACATTAACAAGAAAAACAGTTTATAACACAATGTGACAAAGAGGAGAAAATTAAAAAAATTGAAGTATATGATATGAATAACTAAAATTGGTAACCTGGGTATCATCCTCAGGGGAAACAGGAAGAAGTTCAAGATGAGCAGCCCTCTTAGCGGATATAGATGCGGAGGTGCGGCGGCAAACGCGGCGGGTGTGAGTTGTTTGTAGGTGGCGGAGTTTGTAAGGGAGGAGATTGAAGGAGCTTAAAGATTCAGATTTGTGAGAAAGGGTGTTGTGTAGGGAGCCATGGAAGATTGCTTGAGAAGAGGCAGCCATTGAAGAGTTGGAGAGAGAAAGAAGCAAAATACAGAGTTGTTGAATATGGTGTTGTGGAGTGTAAGAATAAGAGTTTGGATATAAAGTAGAAGAGGTTCTTTTTTTGCTTCGATTGTATCGAATAAAGAAGAGAGTTATGGGAGAAATGAGAAATGTTGTTGAGCTTAATGACAGGGATTGTATGTATGGGTTGGTAGAGGGTAAGACTATAATAATTGAACTAGTATTTTGGCCCGGGCGATGCCCCGGGTCAGTTAAAATTATCAAATATATTATTATTAAATTTCATAATTGAATATATTAGCTTTTCGTAATATTCTGTCTAGTGCGAAATTGGAAAATGGACGTTATGGCGTGATAAGTTGTTCAAAAAAAACTTCTAATTAATTGGAGATAAAAATAACAATTTCAATAGAATTTGGGTAAGAGAATGTTATTACTTAATAAAAAGGTTCAAGATCAGAATGTTTGGCTACATGTTTTTATAATTACATATAATTATAAGACTTTATTATGTTTTACTTTGAAACATTAAGCATTGAAATCGTAATGAATTAGTGGTTAAACTCTCACATTTCATTTCAAATGTCATGTGTTCAAATCCTAGTAACTACACATTGTTAATATTTTTGATTGAGATTATAAACATGTGTATTAAAAGCTTCAGAAGAGTGCAACGTGGCACCGTTCCTTTGATAGGAACGCCTTTTAATATATTTGTATAGATGTTTTGTCCATTAAATCATATGATAATACATTAACGTGTCATTTGGTTGATCATATAAAGTACCTTATAAAATACATGTTTTGTAAAAAAAATACCTTATAAAAAATATTGTCAAAGAATACCTTAAAAAGTTTTTTTTTTTGTAAAATGACACCTTTTGCCAAATTTTGGGAGTTGACCAAACTCGTTAACGTTGACTGGGTCCCGTGCCGTGTATTTGATCATCAAACCCTCCCAAAATCCCTAATTTGAACCAGTTAACCAACTTTTCCTGAGTTTCCCCAATTGTCTCGATTCTCTCTCTTCTTCCTCTTCTCCTCCGTAACTCCCCATTTCCCATTCTCACTCTTTTATTCTTGTCATCTCCAATTTGGTATACATTAGGATCAGCGGGAAACGCAACCATCCTCTGTGATGGTTGCAATAATAGCGATATAAGGGTTCATGCTCAAACGGGAAGGAGGAATCATTGTCATTTGTAGTGCGTGTATGAATTGCTGGTTCATTCAATTTGGGGGATTATCACGATATTGTGGATGCATGAACATAGGTCTTGGAGCTCCCAATACTTGAGGAATTGCAAATGGTTCCTGCAAATCATATCCCAAAGGTTGTTGTTGCCCATGTGGAGAATGGAAAATGGAGATTCAAGGAGGAGCAGAGGGAGAAGAGAGCTAATGGGGGTTTTGGAGGGGAATTTGGGAAAATCTTAAAATGGAGGTTAGAACTAGGGATTTGGGGTTGGTTTAATAATCAAGTGTAAGTCACGTGACTAAATTAACACCGAAGACTATGGTCAACTCCCAAAAACCGGCAAAAGGTGCCATTTCACAACAAATAACTTTGATAAGGTATTTTTTGATAATATTTTTTATAAGGTATTTTTTCACAAAAAACGTATTTTATAAGGTACTTTCTGACAAAAAATAAGTTTCTTTTTTCCTGTGTGTAAGTATTTCATATGAAATGATAAATGTTGTTTGGTTGAACATAGGAAATTAACTCCCATTACAAGTTCCACTCACCTAGAGAGACATAACCACATAGGTATAATTCTATTTTGTAGAAAATGGAACTTCCTAGGGAGTGTGGCTTCCCATGTTTTTGTCAACCAAACAATATCACCATCTTCTATTCCCTATGAAATTATACTTTCCTTGATTTCTAAATCATCTAAACAACACCTAATGCTTCTAAAAATAGAAGAAATTTTCACTTAGTGCACAAAATTATTTTCCACCCTATTATCACGTAGGATTGATAGTACAAAAAAAGTTTCCCAATCAATAGATTAGTTATTAGTTTTGTTAATGATAGAAAATTGCCAGAACCAATCTTCCTTGTAAATCCACCAAAAATACTTGCAACCGTTTGTATTAGTGCTAGCATCCTAATTTTGGTAAGCAGAACACCATATCATCGGATTATCCTTTGTTCTTCATACAAACAAACCACATTATCACCTCTTAGTAGTTGTTATGGAACCCTTGCTTTGCTTAGATACATTCCCTTCAGTTTCCTAGAAGTAATAAATCTTACCCACGTATTGCAGCTCCAATAACCGAGAAAAGTAGGAAAAAATACTACCCAATGTGTCTTTTAGTTAATTTTAAGGAGAAAATAGTAGAAGTGGGTCCCATGTTGTGAGGCTATTGGAAGATGAAAAAAATTGCCACATGAAGAATAATATAAAAATGCATATAACTTAAAAGATGGATGATAAGTTGATAACAAAAAGTGGGTGGAACTTAAAAAACAGAGGAAATAGTTTCTATTGTGTAACTAGTAAAAACCAGTACGGATTTTTCAGTGCATCTCGGCGCTTCACAATATTCACCCGCACTCCCTCACGTTTTCAATAATTCCTTGTCGCCCGGTTTTGAAAAATCACGAGAATACCCTTAATGACTAACGGACGTCAACTCCGTTAGTCATTAGGGCTAAATCAACGAAATTAACCCCTAACTAACCTAATTAATACTAATTAACTAAAATTAGACCTAATTAATACTTTTACACCCTAATTAATTCATCTCTCTCCCTAACCCTTAACTAAACCACCCTCCCACCACCCCACCACCCACTCCCCCCACCCTCCCACCACCCCCGGCCCCCATTCCCAACCCCTCCCCCCCACCCCCACCCCCCCACGCCCGCGCGCACCCCCGCCCCCGTGATATTTTATTTTCAATTTTCCGGGCTTCGATTTTCTGGAGAGGTGCGAAACTCGACGGTGGTGGAGGGGAGGGGAGCGAAACTCGACGGGGGTGGAAGGAAGGGGAGGGAAACCTCGACGGGGGGGGAGGGAAAGGGAGGGGAAATCGAATCCGGGGCTGCGAGGGGTAAGGGGAGAGGTTGCGCGGGGGGGGTGGGGGGAGGGGCTGCGACCGCGAGGGGGTGGGGGAAGTTGTGCGGGGTTGGGGGGGGAGGGGGCTCGCGGGGTTGGGGGGTGGGGGTGGGGGGGGAAGGGTTGCGGGGGTGGTGGGGTATACTTAATCTGCCTATTTCTCTCACCCTCGCCCCACTCTCTCTCCTCTTTGTTGACACCACCGCAACACCCCTCCCTACAGCCTCCCTCTTGTCGCCTTTTGCCGCCACCAACACAACAACCCCATTTCCTTTCCTCCTCCCTTCTTTTCGTGGGTGTGGCTGTAGAAGACAAGCTTCCTCAGCTCATTGTGTTAGTGTGAGGAGAGAATTTGGACCGAATCATCTAGTAATTACACTTTATTCATAGGGTTGCTTCCAATTTGGCTAAAGTTTTGCAAAAAATTCAAAGAGATCAGTTTCAATTGGAATTATTGGGTGATTGGTAGTAACAGTGGTGAGTTGTGGCGAGAGAAATGAAATACGAGTGGAAATGTTGGCAATCGTCGAATCCTAAATTCTCACAAACCAGAGGGGTAAATGGTGAATTAAGAATGTGACGGAAACTTAACGGTAGGGGCATGTCAGGAATTTTTTCAAACCTCAGGGGTACCGGGTGAATTGTTGAAAACGCGAGTGCAGGGTGAATATTGTTAAACCCAGTAGGTTCGCGGTGAAAAATCCGAAACCAGTAACTTGATACTCAACTACACTTGATTTAGTCATAAAGATCCATTATTTAAACTTACATAGATTATGAAATTAAAAGTCCTATTTTTTTTTTTTTTTTTGTAAAACCGACAAGTATCAAATTTGTATGTTGTATTTTAAAAAACCAAATACATGTTAAGTCACTCAACTACAATAGAAACAAAAAGGACCAAGGACCCTGTCCAATGGTATGGCTTATTGGCTTCCTATCTCCCACATGGGAGACCAAGGTTTAAATCTTGGTGGAAGCAAAATTTCAATATTGTTGGAGGGGGAGGGGGGTTTGTGGTTTGTTGGGCCTTTGGATGAGTGGCCTTATGCGAGGGCAACCCAGAGAAATTTAATCTTACGGGAACCAAAAAAAAAAAAAAAGCTTAAATATTTACCATTGGAGCATCTAACCCCTTTTTAAATTTCTATTTAATGTTGTATCATTGACTTTAGTTTACAGTGGTTAAATAAATGATGATACGCTAAAATATGGGGCCAGTCTCAAGGTTGTTTTGCCGAAAAGTGAGTTTAAATGTTAATTTGCAAGTACGTAAAACTTTTAAGGATGCTATTCGCAATTTTTGTTGTTAAATGACTCCAATCGCAACGTAAAACTTTTGAGGATGGTATTCGCAAATTTTTATTTTTCGAATGGGTGTATTTTGCAAAATTTCCAAAGAATAATAATGACACGAAGCGCGGGAGATTTGGAGAACAGTTCCCGCCAACACAATCCCTAAACAGCTTGAAATTCTTCACTATCCCCAATTTTTTTTTCCATTCAACAATTTTCTCCACTAAAAATCTCTTTCCCCTTCTACCAGCTGACGATCTGTTTACTCTCAATAAACAAATTCGATCCCAATTTTCCCAAATTTAATTATCATAGTGATTTAGACCTTTTTGAAAAACCCTAATTTTCAGTGCTCCGAAATTAGTCATCAATGGACACTGAAGGTTTATCGATAATCTGCGCCGGGCTCGGTTCTATCGATAAAGATGAAGAGGGTAATATTGATTACATCAAGGAAGAGTTTTGTTTAGGTAAAGAAATGATTTCTGAAAAACCCTAATTTGTTTGTAGGAGCTGATTTTTGTCATTTATTGATTTATTTGTTTGCTGAATTTCGTTTTTTGTTAGATAATTTGAAGGATTTGTTGAGGTATTTGCGCCGTGATGATCCGTCGACTCGGGATGTGTTTAAACTAGTGTGTAAATGGGACATTGTATCTAAGGATTTGATACCCATTATTGAGTATTGTCAAGATGATCATAATTTGGTCTTAAATGCAGGTATATGATTTATCTTTGATGAATAATAATCTGTATTTGAAATGATGTAGTAATGAAATTAAGGTTAATGATGGTGAATTTTGGGTTTGTAGTGAAGGTTTTGGTGTTTCTTACTATGCCGTTGGAGGCTATGTCAAAGGATTTCAATGAGCAGCTAGAGTACCTCTGGGGTATCAAATTTGCTATCACTCTCAGTAATGTCGTTGCTGTTATCGTCTTGTTACTCGAGAAGCCACTTGAAAATTTGGAATGGTATGTAGTAATTGGGTGCTTTATTCACAAGGTTGCTTTCATTTTGAACCTGGAAAATTTGGAATGGTATGTAGTAATTGGGTGCTTTATTCATAAGGTTGCTTTCATTTTGAACCCCTTATATATAGGTTCTGGCGACAATTAGGCTAGTGGGTGGTAGTTTCATTTATAGGTTCAAACTTCAAATCAATATGTTCTAAGAAAAAAAATTGAATATTAATCTCATCAATCTCATAAGTATCATACCAAATCCCATCAACCGAATCACTTTTTTGAGAAATACGAGTGTAGGTTTAGAAGAGCTCATGAGTTGATTGATTTTCCTCCTCCTTTGTGGTGTGCCCTAGGTCCTTTTTTATTGTTATATCTAGACATAATGGAATTGTTCCGAATGGGAGAGAAGGGTATTTTATTGATGCCTTTTGTTGTACATAGTATTACCTAATTCCCGGTACACTTTAGGTAACTGGTCGTACACTAATAGCAGCAACTATTTGGGAGGATGTCAACTTGATTTCATCATGTAGTGATGATTTCTGTCATATGGGTTTGTGCCACTGTGACGACATTCCTGAGGAATATATTCATATTTGCAACAGTTGAGGTCTATAACGATCATCTTTGTTCTAATTAACTGGCTCGCAATGCCTTTGTTTGTCTTTTTATTGCTGTTTTGCTTCAATTAATATGTTGACATGCATATTTGCTGCTGTTCTGTTGAAAACAGATTCTATTAAGTTTAGATTAGATAGGGTTAAGGTTGAGTAAGTTGAAACCTTCCTAGACTTGAATGTGCTGGCATTTACAGTAGGCTATTGTTCGAATTATAATCATACAGGCTTAAAGATATGTAACTTTGATTTATCTCAGGTATTTGTCTTTTGTTTAGTTGCCATGTGACTTGGTATTAACTTATTAATACTTCTATGCTGAACAGTAAGGCATTTTCGGAGGATGATTGGAAACTGGTCCAATTGGTTCTGACTTTATTCCGGAATATCTTAGCTGTCCAAGACATTTCAGCACATCAAAAGGCGTTGGGTTCTGCTACTCAATATATATCCTTGCGAGATGACTTCGTAGACCTATTGTTCAGAGAAAATGTAATGGATTTGATTATCATCATAACTCAGCATGCTGGTGGTTCTTGTCGCTATCTTCGGCATGATAACTTGCTCCTCTTAGAAATATATCATCATATATTTTTGGGTCAGGATACAGAGTCAATTGCTAAAGTCTGTATGGACGAATCAAAGGTTGACTTCCTTGCCCCCTCTTAGGATTATGATTAGTAGTTTTGCATGAATTGAACTCTAGAGTTTAGATGGACCAACTCATTTTTGATGTAAACTGAAGTATAAAAAATTACCAATGATATCTGGTATTTTTGGTTTTTTGGTAAGAACTAAAGTCTCATAAGCTTCTCAAGTTTAAGATATTGATGGTTTTAGTGCATCTAGTCGCAAGTCAGGATTCTCATGTAATTACATGATATGTTATTGTTAACTTTATCTGTTGCTGTACCATCATCCTTACAGAACTGATTTAATTGTTTTTATCTGAGTTTGCTAGGTGGATGGAGAAGCCAAACCTTGTCTTGAAAGTCTCAAATGTATCATGCAAGAGGAGACAGAAAAGAGAAAACTTACCAGATTGCATGCTAGTCGACACTCAAAGTTTAGTGGGACCTTTACACGACTTACCTTGGTAAGGCCCTTCTGTTAAATTGGTGCTCTTATGTATTGGTTCAAGCTGTCTACTAAAAGAGCCTTCTATCAAATAGGATGGTTCTAAAACAACGTGCAAGGGAATGCCCAGTTCCGTGACTTGTGATAAACTGCTAAAGCCAGAGAAAGTCCATCGTGGTCCATCAAAAAGGATTGTGAAAGATTATGCACGGCTACCTACCACAAAAAGAAGCATTTTGACGAGGCTCCATGACTTTCTCAACCAGTTTCTAACTGGGGGATACAATGGTATTGTATCGAAAAATATTTTCAATTTTCATGATGTGCCTAGTTCTTTTCGTGTATTTGACCCGAGTATTGATTGGTATACTCGTCAGTGCTGATGCAGTCAATTATCCGGGATATTGAGAAGGAGCATCATGCAATACAAACCAGTGATGTGCTTATGTTCTTTCACCTTGCCCAGTTTGTTACATCTTTTCAGTATCATAAATGTCAGTTGACAAAGGTGAGACACAATTCTTTTGTGACATTGTGACTGAAACGCCAAGTGTTGCATATTTTGTAGCTTTAGTCTTTCCTTTCTCTCAAAAAGAATGGCTGGTAAAACCAAATTTGTGCTTCTTGATGTCCATAACTTGCTTACTGAACAGGTGTGCACATGAAGATAGAGAATTGATTAACATCACACTCTTAAAAATATCTCTGAGCAATTTAGTTCATGTGTTTGAAATGGAGAAGAAAAATGGATTGGGGCAGCTGTGATTGTAAATGCTGTTTTATAAATCAATGCCTTTTATGATATCCTCAGAAGAAAATAAAAACCGATGCCTTTTATGCTATCAATTACTTGCTGCTTGACTTGGTACTTTTGGCAAATGTACAAGTTCTTGTTTGAAATGGTCAGTGATCAAGATTTGATTCTTTATTCACTCTGCTTTGATGGAATGCTTATAGTGTAGCTGCTATCAGTATGTCATGTACTAGATTATAACTTATTAATATCTCTGTAGGGTAACTCTTATTTGGAATTGCTATTAGTGAATTAGGATGTAAATATATATAATAAGCTAACTTGAACTACTCTGCGATCATCTCTGCCAAACTTAGTATTCATGAGTAGCTATCCTATCAACTAATATGCCAAGTTGCCAACTCAAACTGAACTGAAGCACTGTGAGGTATGAGTACAAGGAGTGTCTAACATATACTCAGTTCAGTTCATTTTATAATGTCAACCATTTGTTTCGAGAAGTCCAGTTTTGCATACAGGATACATCAAACACCCTCTCTACTCGCTTGCATATGGAATGTTTATAAGTGTTACCTTTCTTGGAAACAATATTAGCTTCAGAAATGGTTACTCACTTGCTTTATAAATTTGCAATGGATTTTCACTGGTTTCCTTTCGTTAACCAATTTTTTATCTCACAGTCAAATGCAGATATGAAACATGAATATTCTGCCAGTGATGATGATGATAACACATGGTTTAAAGGTGACATATGTGGGCCCATTGCAGCAACGATGAATGATTCAATGTTTGCATTGGTAGTAGCAAAGTGGCAATTTGCTTTTGAAGGCTTGAAGGAAACGAAGAACAATGCATTTCTTTCAGTTGCCGGATCCCTTGTAAAAACTATGGTAATGTTCTTGACTTCTTTCTGTTTGTGTGTGTGTGTGTGTTATAAACTTCTCAATTTGATTTAAACCAAAAAGGGTAAGAAAGGACTTGGTTTTCTTAGAAGATCTATGAACTCTGGAATTCTGAGGAAGGCATTTATTTGCTGATGTGTTTGTAGATACACTTAAATGTGTGGATAGTACATGTGCTTAGATTTTCTTTAATACCATAGTCTCCCTTAGAAATGGAGATGCGCCCACACACACACTGCCACACACACACACACACACACACACACACACACATAAGCCAACTTGATTTACGTTTTTCTTGGGGTGCAATATAACTTGAGTTGGATATTGAAAATTTTCATCAAGCGGCAGATTACATTGCTTTGCTTCCTTCTGGCCACTGAATAAACTACTGTATTTGGTGAGAGATGTATATGTTATGTATACACAGTGGACAGCAGTAAATTATAATATTGGGGTGATATGTTGTCCAAAACCATTAAACCAGGTCTTGAGTCTCGTAATTATTTCCATAACATGATCTGTATGGTTGGAGGACTGTCTCATGAATCAACACATGTACTTAGCTTTACGTCAGCTTTCATCACTAACCTCTTCCACAGCTTTCAGTGGTTTATTCAACTTTTCACAATATTGCACTTACTTTTGATTGCTTTTATTTTCCGTACTGTTTTTATCTTGATTCTATATTCGTAAGTGCTAGTTTTGGAGGTGCTATAGTGCAAAATCTAATGACTTGTATCATTGCTAGCTTTGCATAATCTCTATATAATATTATTATGAATTAATACTACGGAGAAGATGTGTTGTATAGCCTATAGAATCCATCTGTCATCACAGCTATTTAAAGATTAAGAATTGTTTAACCTGTTATATATTTGTGTTGGTGCTCAAACAGATTCGGATGTTAGATTTGGTGCTCAAGATGATGCCTGAAAAATCCAAGGAACCACAAACTGCTCGAATTATACTTTACAAGTTATTCTATGATCAAACTGATCAAGGGTTGACCCAATTTCTTTTAAAGATGATTAGATCATTTGATGCTCATAAGCAACCTAAAAGGTAACTTTCATCCTCTTCTTTTGGGGACAGTTCTTTGTATTGTCTCCTTTGATGTCATTCTTGTGTTTTTCCAAACAATGGCGAAGTATTTAGGTTGATCATGGGAAGTTGTGTCTTTACTAGTTTTTCTGCCACAAGTACTTATGTTATTATTAGTTTCGTTGCTTTTACCACTCTAAGCCTCTTTCTAAAGCGTTTTGGTATAACCTTTTGTGTTTAAAGGTAATGTTGCTTGCATCTTGAACTTATGAGACTTTAGCTTATGTGGTTTATTTCTGGGATGAAATAGAAATTAGTTGTATGAACAGGATAAAGAGTAGTTGGTGTACTAACAAGTGTTTTCCTGAGTTGGCTGATTGGTAAGGACGGAGCATCAACTTCTCAAAATTCAGAACTTTTGTTTGCCTCCCGCCCACTTTTGTTATTTTCTTGAGACAAAAAGATGATCAGACTTTCGTAATGTCGATTTGTCATATCGCTATTCTCTCAATTGTATAACTTTGGGTATCACTTTTGTTTGCATAAACTTTAGGGAGGGTCAATATCAGACTCAGAATTTCTTTTGCCTGCTTTCCACTCGTGTTATTTGTTAAGACAAAAAGATTATCGGACTTTAGGAAAGGCGAATTGTCTTCTTGCTAATCTTGTAATTGCGTAGCTTTTGATATCTCTTTTTATGTAATATTCATATTATTATTTGCGCGTGTTTATAGAAGCAGCATGCAACTTATTAGTGCAGTAATGTTTTCAAGACATTTCTAGAAGTTAAGCTTTTAGAATCAGCAATTGCTTAGCATGTAGGCCGACCAAATTCCTTAGCGGACAGGTGAGTTGTCTACATCTTAGATTCATACCTTTTACCAGGATTAAATTTTAGCAACCGCTGGGTGGGGCATCTTCGTGATTACGACTTACAAGGCATAACTCAAATCCATAGAACTTCTCTTTTCATATTGTTCTTGAGCTGAAACCTGAAAGGCTGAGCTACTACATTAACCATCCACACTTTTAGTAACTTGGGGTTGGGAAATTATTTAACTCAAGTCTCCAATTTCTATTCATATTTATACTGGCTGTGTGTTATGGAATCTGTCTACAAATGGTTTTGTATCTTTGTTTTACAAAATTTGTAATCGCTGCTCTTCTATCCTTTTGTTAGTGATCTTGCAGATTTAGTGGAGATAATACATGTGGCTACAAGGCTTATGGAGAAGCTCCAAGCACATGGCACATTAAGGGTAAATAATACAACCACCCCTACTTCAAATTTAATGTTCCGCTTTTAGGCTGCAAGTTGCATATGCTAAGTTTGACAACTTATCTGCTAAACCTCGAAACGGAGCAGCATGTACTACCTTCTTCTCAATAGAATTTTGTACACCTTTTTTCGGGACATGTATTATCAATTTACATTACCTTATATGTTTATTATACGGATTAAATGGTCACTTGTCCGAATTGTTGAACAGCTGAAGTCTGGAGTAAAAGGATTATTGAACATCATGCTCTATCTCACCTACTATGTTGTTGACATAAGTTGCACCATCGTACACTTGCAAGCAATGAATTGCTCTTGCAGAACTGGCAGATGGTTTGCTTGAGCATTAGAGCTTCACATGAAACTCTTTTTTTTTTATTGTTGTAAATTGTAATGATTTGCTGTCATGCTATTCTTTAGGTATTCATGTCGTCACTTGATCTACCTTCTTTCTCTTTCTCACCTCCTTTCTGCTCTATAATTTTCTTAATCTCTAAAGAGTTCGAGGCCTTTTCCTTTCCACCACTTCCACTAGCAGACATATCTCATGGTTATTGGTGATCATGGACTCTTGATCTTCATTCTGTTGTGGCCTTTTCTCTATACATTTGTTCTAATACATAATGCTCCTATTGTTCTGTGTTACAAGGTTGCCAGGAAATCCAGGAAGGCCAGGAAGAAGAAAAATGCGAAAAATGCAGAAAACAAAACTGTTGAAGATGATTCCACAAACCAGAACGAAATCCCTGCGCTCCAGCGGTGAAGACCTATCTCCTAAAGTTGAAAATTGTGATAAGGAAACGTCAACACAGGCAGGATGTGATGAAAAAAAGAAAATGTTAATGGTCGCAGTCAAGTTGATGAGGTTGAAATGTGTGTGGATGGGAGACAAGACTCAGGCAGCAGTCTCCCAGTGGGTGATCATGAAGAATCTGATAAAATTCATGATCCACTAAGTGATAGAGAACTAAATCAAATTCATGATCCACTAGGCGATACAGAATTAAATCAAATTCATGATCCACTAGGCGATACAGAATTAAATCAAATTCATGATCCACTGGGTGATCATGGCAAATCTAGTCAAATAAATGATGACTTTGTCGTTGCTGGAGCAGATGATTGTGATTCCTCTGCAGATGAACAACCTACTACAACAGATGAAGTTGATTTTAGGATAACGTCCTTGCTGTTCTCATTGGCAAATAGTGCCATAATTAGTAACCTCTGCTGGTTACTTAAGTTTTACAAGAGCAATCCCATTGCCACAAACCATTACATTTTATGCTTGTTTAGGAGGATATCAGATGATCTGGATCTTGCTCCCATGCTGTATCAGGTGATAATCACAAAAGAAATTATCAATGAATATACATAGATTTTGTTTAACCAACATATATGTATTATATTGAAATTCTATCTTATCCTTGTTTTTGTTTTCTTTTTGAAAATTGGCAGCTGTCCTGCCTTGTCATATTCTATGATATCCTAAATGAGCAGAAGACATCTCCGCATAAAGACTATGAGAACATTGTCCAGTTTCTGACTAGTCTTGTAAGGAGAATGCTGAGAAAAATGAAGGATCAACCCCTTCTCTTTGTGGATGTTTTATTCTGGAAGACACGGAAAGAGTGCCAGTACATCAATGTTGAATCCATCCAACGTGACATTGGTAAAATGCAGAAGGAAGTTAGGAATTGGGGTCATGATGATGAAACTGGTCGACCACAAAGGAACAACGGCACTCGGAAGACTGTAGCAGAGGCACTTGGCGATGATGAATATGATGTCATTATTCCCAATCAACATTGTTTCGAGGAGTAAGATATCTATGTTAAACTTCAACTTGAATACTTTATCATCACTCTGTTTCTGTATTGCATCTGTAGTCCCTCTGATACTTGAATGGGTGATAAAAATGAAACAAGTGTTAAGAAGCCATAAGAAAAATAAAAGTGTTGAAAAGCTACAAATTTGAATGGCAGTCTCTGTTGCCAAGCCTTAAATTCTGTCTTGGTCAAGGAGGAGACTGCTTATGCCTCCCAATTCCCAGAAGATAAATTGCAAATAGAATATAATCTGATTCCTCTACACATTGAATTTGTAAGAAATCCTTCTGTTTTGACTTACACTCTCCATCTATAGGGACGAAGACTCTGATGAAGCTGCGGGAGAGGCCCTTCCCACCAATGGTCGTGAGGATTATATCATGTATAGTTTCTGGAATTATGATCATGTCAATGATGATTGTTATGCTTAATTTGCAATTTTTTTAGTGGATACTTCTCTATTGCAGCAAAGATAATACTTTGGAGGGTGATCTTCAAGGTGTCATAAAAAGGAAGAGAAGACTGGTTCTCAGTGATAAGCTGGAGGAAGAGATAAGGGGTCTTTATGAGAAGTACGTATACTTGATGGGATCTTTTGTCCTAATAATATCATAAATGAGTTTCATTTGGTTTTCCTTCCACTCATTATTCAAGTAAACTAGACCTGGTTTTGTTTTCAGTCCAAATTTAAGCGGATACCTGATTAATTCTTAATCCTGTATCACATATATAGATGCTTCATTGCTGGCTTGTTAGTTAGTAGAGATCCTTGTAGTGATGATACCTTGCATTTTGGTAAACTTGACAGACTTGATTTTAGGGTGATGGTGAGCATGATGTTGTAAAAGAAAACAGAGAAAAAGTTTTGGAGTGAACTTGTAATCTAAAATGCCTGTGGTAAAAAAAATCATTAGCATGGTGCTCACGATTTAGTGTCGTCACTGACTCATGACGTATCTTTGCTCTAATTGTCATTACAGGTATAAGGATAAGTTAAATTGTAATCAGCTCATTGCCGAAACTCTTGATCCTGATGGAAATATCTCTTCAGCTCAAGTATCCCGCAAATGTAAAAAACTAGGATTACAACTTCCTTCAAAAAAGAGCAGCAAGATGGCCCATTTATCCAATAATGGTGATCAAGATAAGGAAGGCCGACTTGAAAAAGATAGCAGTCTTCAAGACTTAAATCATGCAGACGGACCCTCTGAACTGGGGAGACCAATGTAAGTATAATCTATAAATTTTTGATACTTCTACTATAATTTCCTTCAAAGGAAACAATTATTGAATCTTGAGACTACTAATGGTGACTTGCAAATTTTAGAATACTTCTACTATTTAGGATGCATTTAGCTGACATAAGTTGCTTACTGGGTCTTCTCAGGCAAGCTAGGAAGAGAGTGCGTGCCATGGATGAGAATCAGGAGTTGAAGATCAGAAGTTTATTTGAGCAGTGAGTATTTCTTTCGTATATTAAAGTGAATGAATATATTTTATTCTGAAAAGATAAGTCTATGTATTAGTATTACGTAAAGTTAGAACTGTTCGCTGTAACTCTAAAGAAAAAAAAAACTTCTGAATCTGAATAGTTCAGAGTCTTGTGTTCTGGACAGTTTCAAAGATCATAAGAGGTGCAGCCACATGATTGCAAAAGAACTGGACCCGAATGGAGCACTTACCGCAGCCCAAGTCTCTCGTAAGCTAAAGAAACTTGGCTTACAAACTTCTCGAATGAGAAGTGAAGTAAACAAGCAAAAGAAGGATGATGCTTCTACTGATGGCGAAGATGATTCAGACAATCAGACTCTGTCCTTGGTTAGGGAAAGGTGACCGTTGCTGCATTATGCTGTTCTTACTTTTTTATTCTAGCTGACTAATTCTTGGGCAATAAATTTCTGTGCTCCTAAGAGTTTTCAAGGATCATGATTCATGGGGACCAACAGCTTAATCTTGTGTTGAACTATTTTGGTCAGAAGCTCCAGTATTTTCCACTTTTTTTTTTTTTTCTTTGAGGTTCAATGGTATGCAAGAATGAAGTGCATTGAAGTACTGACTATGGATTTCAGCAGACAAGTTGGGCTGATGGTTTCATGATTTCTCTGTTGCATTAATTCTTGTCTACCATGTAGAGTTTTTTTTTTTATATCAAGTATATCTAAATGTACTCACGATTTTCAATGATTTTCTCAGGAGCAAAAACAAAAAGGCTACTTCATCTTACAAGGACTTAGGCAGTTCAAAATATGATCAATCACCAGGGTCTACTAATTCAGATGATGATGACCTAGCACTTAGCTCAATATTAAAGTAAGTGGTTCAGTTCACTCTCTTCCCTTCCCTGTCCTTGAAAAGTTATATGTTCCTCTATTTCCTCCTTTTCTTATCAACCTCTGTATTAAATCTCTTAATACATGAAATCTAGAAGAGTTCAGACACAACCAGTAGACAAGAGTGCAGATGCTTCAACTGATAAGGATAATGTTGGAGAATCTGGCAGCCAAATTGCTCAAAGTCTAGAAGAAAGAGGGGAAGCTATGGATGTACATTTTGATGCTCAAAGGCCTAACAGCCCTCGCAGTAGTTCAGCACATCAAGCTGCTAGTTTTAGTGAATGGGTTAAGAGAGATAACGAGCAGAAGCATGACGAGTTGTCTGACGGTGCCTCAGATGATGGTAGCCCTGGCAGTGATCCAGAAAATGCTGCTACTCTCGACACCAGTTGGGAACAGAGAAATCTTAAACTGAATGACAATGTAGATAGTGTGCAGGATGAGTACAAATATAATGAGTTGGAAGATTCAGAGGATGAAGAGGGACCTAGTGCATCACCAGAGAGTTCCACAAAGAGAAGGAAACTAAGGATAGTGATGGATTTTGAGGATGATGATGAGTAGGACCTCTATCCAACTTATGCAACCAATGTAAATTAACAATTGATCCACACAAATTAATCCGGGAAGTAGTTGTAAATGTTTGAGTGTACCAAGTCTAATAGCTTGTTTGTTCCTCAATGACATACTTGCCAAGCCTCTACCATGACATGCATGAAGGATTTTCGCAACTCAATCTGACAAAAATATGTATCTAGGTCGATTGACCAATAGTTCAGTTTAGTTGTAGAATTGTAGATAACACAGCTAATGAAGTTGAATGTAGTTATATGTCTTATGTCAGAAAATTTATATAATGACAGAAATACATATATAAATAGATGATGAAATTATAATTAGTTGTATGCATCATGTTAGACAATTTAGATGAGGAATTCCTTGGGTTAAATAACCATTTATGCTACAAAATAATTTAAATTCCCTGGATACCATCCATGTAGGAGAGGGAGAGAGAAAACTGCAATTTTTTTCAAACTTCAATGCAAAACTGTGATTTCAGGTTGCCATTTTACTAAAATAAAGCGCTATTTGGGACGAACCAACTCTAGTCGAGGTTTGATCAAACGTTGATCGGATCAAGTTCGACTTGCGAGCTGCTCAACTTGATTAGCACCCTGACTTCGATATTATACATTCACCCGCGTACAATTTTAGCCCCCACTGTATTTAGTCCTTTATTTGTAGAAAACAAAATTGAAATATATATATTTATTGAGAAAAATCCAATGATATACTTGTTACTTGTATTACATATAAAGTTTGTTAAGACGACCCTAGAGAAGCAACAAAAGTAGATTGCAAGAAATAAGACAGGCCTAAAGCTGTTCAACATGGTCGGAGAATTTCTTGGATAATGACTATGACATAAAGTTAATATTAGAGGCCATATGAAATGACATGCTTTTATTTTCACTTAACAAATACGAAGTACTATATACTTCAAGGACATAAAGTATAAGGGATTTTAACTATCTTTAGTTGATAAAATATTTCAGAATAGTACACATAATTGGGATTGATCCCTGTACATATCTTCAAATACAAAAAAAGATCATTTATTACTACACATTTAGCACTCTAAACAATGCCACATTCCGTAGTACGAATTACACACACGAGCTCGAAGTAAATGCAATTTTTTTGATCAAGATTTGTTTATTCCAGCTTCATCAGTAGCTCCATATATAGTAGTCACTGCCAAATAGAAAGAAAAAAAGGAGAGAAAATGATTATAATGCAAAGAACACAAAATTGACAATCTAATTAGTCAGAGCATTGATAATTACCTAATACTTCAGCATGACAGAAAGTAAACACATTTTTTAAACAATGTGCCATGCTAACAACAGCAGACTCCTGCACAGAGTAAGACAACTTTGGTCTCTAAATTTTTGTTTGTTTTAAAGAGCCAAAGATGGAAAAGTGGTAATAGAATAATAAAAGAGTTCAGAGTTAGAAAGTACCTTCAAGGCTTTCTCCAAGCTCTGGCTACATTAACGACTACCATGACATACAACTTGTCTTTCATGTCATCAAAGAACCGGAAGAAAGCATGTCGCCACGATCTTTTCAGGACTATAGATCCGCAAACACCCCAGAATCCTATAATGAATCCGAGCACCACACTTATGCACAACCCTAGATAAAAATCACCATTACCAGGCTCATCCTGCAGAATGATACTCTTTCTGTTTGGTTTATCTCCTCCACACTCACGAAGTGGCGCCCCACAAAGTAACGGGTTTCCCATGTATGATGAAGAATCAAAGTCCTGTAGCTGAGTACTGAGTGGAATCGTCCCTGACAAGTTGTTGTAGGACAAACCCAATGTACCCAGTCTGCTCACATTGACAAGGCTAATTGGTATTTCTCCAGAAAGATGGTTGTTTGATAAATCAAGAAAGTCCAGTGATGTTAGTTGACCGATATTTGATGGAATTTCCCCACTCAAATTGTTCCTCGACAAGTCCACACTAATTAATCCTGTGAGACTTGAGATTCCATCTGGAATATCTCCTTGTAACTTATTATAGGAAAGATCAATGGATTTAACTAATGGAATCAAAGAGTCCTTAAAGCTTTGCTCTTCTCTTTTCCACATAATACCTGCAGTTTCCTCATTCGGGTGAACTCCTTCTTCACCATTACCAATGATCAGTTGACTTGTATACCTGAAGACATTGTTGTTTGACTTGTCTGTCATCGCTGTAAGATTATGTATGCACTTGGGGACTATACCTGATATGTTGTTCATAGCTAGATCCAATATTTGAAGATTGGAAAGCTGACAAAAGCTCAAAGTCAGGCTTCCACAAAACTTGTTTCGCCGTAACTGAAGAACGCGAAGATCTCCAAAAGCATTTCCGATGCTTGAGGGTATATAGCCAGTTAAGAAATTATACCCAAGATCTAGAACAATTAACGAGGTACAATTCTCCAACGACGCAGGAAGCTCTCCAGAAAAGCTATTATTTTCCAAGTGCAAATACACAAGTCGCTGAAGCGCACCAATGGATGTTGGTATAGTTCCTGAGAATTTATTGTTTTCCAAGTGCAGACTATAAAGTCGATAAAATTTCATCCAACAGTCTGGTAGCTCTCCTGACAATAAGTTATTTGATAAATCAAGATATTCCAGTATAATGTTCGTTGTTTTCGGACACAACAGATAGGTTGCCTCTGTAAATTTGTTGTTGTTTAAGTATATAGACTTAGCATTTTGAAATCTAACTCCAAACAACGATGGGATGGCACCCTCAAGGTTGTTTGAACTCAAGTCGATTTTTTGGAGGTGGTTGAAGGTGGCTGACAAAGTAAAATTTGGCAGCGCCCCACTAATCTTATTGCCGGACATGCCGAGAGACACTAAATGGGATGACAATGATTTAGTCCAAAAATCGATTGGGAATAGTGCCGAAATTTGCCCGTTAAATATATCAAGGAAATAGAAGTTTTTTTGACTTAGAAGCCGCTTTGGAAAATAAGGGCCCAAATTGCAAGATCTCAAGCTTATGACGTCCAATTGAAAGGGAGGAATCCAACCAGGCACTAACATTGAGCACCGGTCTGCCGAGTTGTCGACAAGTACAATTCACGTAACGTTGAAAGATGTAAGAAGTGGTTGTGGTCGAGAGTATCTTTTAAAGAAGAATTGGAAACATCCAATATCTCAAGCATAGAAAGTTGCCCGATACCTTGACTTATCGTGCCATTCAACAAGTTCCCGTTTAGATGTAATTCTCTAATTGAACAAAATGTGTTGATTATGTCAGGAACAGAACCCCAGAACTTATTCATACTCAAATCCAAATGCTCTAAACGCGGCTTGTTTGCACATCCTATTGATAGTATATGGATAACATTGGACAAATCATCAGCAAAGTGCACCCCTAATAACCTTCAATACTCCACCTTCCGCTATGTACTTACACCCATTGTTGTCAAGAGTACCAAGAGAGATCAAGTTCTTCTTCATTTCCGGAACATGGCGGACTTTGGACAATGTTCTGAACCGTGCCATCAAACATCTTGATATCCACGGACCCTATGCCAATCACCTTGCAAGCTGCATTGTTACCCATGGTGACCGTGCCTCCATTATACTCCTCATATGAGGTGAACATGTCTTTGTAGGGTGTCACATGAAAAGAACATCCCGAGTCCATTATCATTCACTATTGCTCTTGAGTCTATCATGAGTAACAACCAAAGCTCCACTTTCGCCATCGGAATCAACATAGCTTACATCGGCGGAGTTCATGGGTTCCTTGCCTTTCCCGGGCTTACTATCCCCCGATTGCTTGTTTTTCAACTTATAGCATTCGGACTTAATGTGCCCCTTTAGATGACAATAATTACAAGTCTTGTGCTTATTAGAATTGGGCTTCTTTGACTTAGAACGCCACCTATTCTTACCACCATTACCACCTTGACTAGTAGATGCAACATCATTTGATCACCCCTAACAAACAAGCCATCACTAGAATTTGATGATTTAGATGTTAATTGATTATCAATCAACTCCCTTTGTTTCAAAGCATCCCTAACATCATCAATACTCAAATCATCTCTACCATACAAGATAGTTTCCCTAAAATGCTTGTATGAAGATGGTAATGAACACAACAACCAAATAGCCAAATCTTCATCATCCAAAGTCACATCAATATTTTGAAGATCCACCACAATAGAATAAAACTCATCAATATGAGACTTAAGAGAATTACCTTCCTCAAGTTGAAGGTCATACAATCTACTCTTGAGTAGAAGTCGGTTGGTGACACTTTTGCCATGTAAAGAGACTCCAACTTCAACCATAGACCCGCCGCGGAATCCTCCTTAGCAACTTCCCTCAATACTTCATTCGAGAGGCAAAGTTGTATAGCCGATAAGGCCTTCAAATCCACTTCTTCCCATTTCTCTTCGGTCATAGTAGTAGGCTTCTTCACCTTGCCCTCTAGAGCCATGTGAACACCATTTTGAATCAAGATTGCCTTTATCTTCACTTGCCATAGTCCAAAGTTGATGGACCTATCAAACTTCTCAATATCAAGCTTCATTGTTGACATATCCTTGAAAGAAATTGTAATACTACGTATTTTTGGAGTTATTTTGCTATAAATAAGAAAATATAAAGTAGAAGTGAAAGTAAAGTATAGTATAGTTTAGGTAAACCTACAATTATAATTTAAATATACAACCTACCTTGGTACCTAATTATATTTTAATTCGGTTTTGTTAAGTAAATCAGAATTCGGTTTGAAAACAAATCCTAATAAACTAAGGATTCTCATACTATAAATAACAAAAGGAAGAAAAAAAAAAAAAAAATTAGAAACCCTATTAAATTGATAGGTCAGCCGTTTTAAAGAGAATTTTTCCTTCCTTTCTTCCTTCCTTCTCTCCTGCGATTCTTTCTTTCTTCCTTCTCTTCTCTACCTTTCTTTCTTTCTTCTTCACTGTATCTGGAAATCCCTCGCCGGCGTCGGTTAGTGGCAATCGTTGCCGGCTGTTCGTGGACGTCGCGCGAGGCTGCGGTGGAGGTTCGCGTCTCGTCTGGTGGTTCGAGCGTCGGTGGGAGTCGCGCGAAGGTGGGTCGAACCTCGCGTGGTTGTGCGAGTTCCGCCGGTGTTCCGGCCGGGCCGGCTCGTGGTTCCCGTCGTCGCACACGAGGCTCAAGGGGTTCGGGGTTGGCTCGCGCCGTAGAGGTTCGTGGCTCGCCGGTGCTCCGTCTGGCGTCGGCCGTCGACGGTCTCCAAGTGGTTTTTCCCCTCTCTTTTCTTCTTCAAATCAATTTATTAAATCTCGATTTTGTTATGTATTTTGATTAAGTTTTGTAATTATTAATAAAGCATAGAATTGTTAAAACAAAATCAGAATTATAATTATGCTTTAATTGTTGAGATAACTTATTCCTCAAATTTGATTTTATAATACTTGGATATAATGGTTTGACTTAGTTTTGTAAACTAAGTATAGTAAAGGTAAAAAAAAAAAAAAAAAAAATCAGATTCTTAATTATATTAGTAGTTCTTAGGAGGATGTTTAAGTCTCAAATCTGTTTTTATTATACTTATGTATATTGGTTTAAGTTTGTGATTTTAAATAAAAGTATATTATGAACTAAACAAAATCAGATTTATTATATATTACTAATTCTTACTTTGGTTTAGTTCTTCAAATCTGATTTTATAGTTCTTATATAGGTTACTTAGTTAAGTTTTGTTATTGTAAACAAAGTAGTGTAAAAGTTAAACAAAATCGATTTATAAGCACCTCATTAGTAAGTAATAAATATGTTAGTTCAATAAAGTTTATGAAAGAAAAGTTTAAACAACAAGAACGTTTACTTTTATTGTTCAAAACACTAAGTTTTACACAAAGTAGTTAAGTCTGGTTAACCGAATTATTTTATATTTCGATTAGGTCCCAATTTCATAAGCGGAACGTTTTAATAATCGCAAAGATTCTCCGTTACAAGGTACGTACGCGTACTAGTTCAGTTCGATATATTAGTATCATGTTTAGGTTGTGATTGTTATATTGGAACCTAGAATCATGATAGGGAACTGTGGTTGATTTTGATTGATGAGATTGTTTGGTAACATGAAATCGATTGGAAATTTATATGTATTTCCTTGTTGTATGACTTGTGAGTTGGAATGAGTTATTATTGGTATGCGTAATTCTATCGCATTACAAGCATGAAATGAGAATTGGATTGAAAGCATATGATTCATTGTTGTAACAAGGATGTTGCAAGAGATTGCTTTAATTAGAGAATTTGAGCAATGTACCTAAGAATTTAACGATTATATGTTCGATGTTGTATGAATGAATATTATTAAGAAGGATATTGGCGATAACTTGTAGTTGGACTCCCTACAAGTAATGAACAATGGGGGGAGTGTTTGACTTGTTCTACACTCCTACGCAGGCCTACTGTGACGACAGTAGTGTCCTTATAAATTTTGATAACTCAAGTAGGCGGAAGGTTCCGTACGATCTTGGGGGTATGCATACTAAGGTGATGGATGTGGAACGGAACGAAACCGTGTTTACATTCCATCTAATAGACCAAGTTGTCTATTAAGGATTCAGTAGCCCGTATGATTCTAGTAAGATGACGGTGCCCGTTCGCTGCCAACTAAATAAAAAGTAAAGAATGTAATGCTATGGTAGTATCATGTCTAGGAATGATCCTTATTATTTTGTTTATGCTTTGTATGCATTTACTGCTTTACTATGTACTCAGCATAGCTGATTGTGTGTTATTGTGTTGTTTGTTGACCTGTGATGAACCATTGATGCTTCAATGGGGAGCAGACTAGGTGTGCTGGTGTTGCTGCATGAGTGGGCATACGGGGAATATTTTCTGGTTTATAAGCTTTTAAATGTTTTTATTGAACTTATAGAACAATTAGTATGAATAGTTAATGGTTTGAATAAAAAGGGGTCTATGGTGATTCCCAAGTTGTAATTTGAAGTTAATATTTTATTTCCGCTGCAATGTAGTTTTATAAAGGAGTTGTTGACATTTTGATTTTATCTTGCCTTGCGTTTCACCGCGGCGGTAACACTCCCGAAGTCGGTGCAACGTAGTCGTGGACGTGTATGGATTTTGGGGGTGTTACAGAAATCAACTAGAAACCTCCCAAACCTAAAGCTCTTGATACCAATTGTTAGCAATAAATGCAATTTCTAGGACCTAGGGTTTGCTAGTTAACTTCAAGTTCAACAATAAATGCAAAGTTGTAAACTTTAAGTGAGAAAAGTAAACAATAAAGAGAGACAAAGATTTAACGTGGTTCAGTCAACCTTGACCTACATCCACAAGCAAGAACCTTGGAGTTTTCTTTAGCCTCTCTAATGGAGGAACTACAATGGAGAAGAAGAGAGAGAGGAGAAGAGAGAGAGAGAGAGAGAGAGTTATATTTTATGGCTAATTTGAATCTTAGGGTTCTAAATGACTTTAGGATGCCTTATATATGACATCCTTAAGTTTACAAAATGACCCAAAACCCAAAACATTAAATCCGGAAAAATCCGGATTAAAACACGAAATCGCGAAACAGGGCAAGCTGCCCGCCCGATGCAGGTCTTGGCCTATAAATCTGCCTTCGAGGCAGAATGTGGGCACGAAGCAGGGCCCGCCCGAGCTTACACTGGCCCGCTCGGGCTCCTTCACGCCCGCCCGGGCTGCTGCCTCGTGGCCGGGCTCGGCTTCGCTCGTCCGGGCTGAGCTTCGAGCCTCTTTCTCCTCTTCTTCTTCGCCAAGAAATCAAGGCACCAATTAACAAGTACAAATATAATGAGTTGGAAGATTCAGAGGATGAAGAGGGACCTAGTGCATCACCAGAGAGTTCCGCAAAGAGAAGGAAACTAAGGATAGTGATGGATTTTGAGAATGATGATGAGTTGGACCTCTATCCAACTTATGCAACCAATGTAAATTAACAATTGATCCACACAAATTGATCCGGGAAGTAGTTGTAAATGTTTGACTATACCAAGTCTAATAGCATGTTTGTTCCTCAATGACATATACTTGCCAAGCCTCTACCATGACATCCATGAAGGATTTTCGCAACTCAGTCTGACAAAAATATATATCGAGGTCCATCGACCAGTTTAGTTTAGTTGTAGTCTTGTAGATAACACAGATAATGAAGTTGAATGTAGTTATATGCCTTATGTCAGAAAATTTAGATAATGACAGAAATACATATATAAATAGATGATGAAATTATAATTAGTTGTATGCATCATGTTAGACAATTTAGATGAGGAATCCCTTGGGTTAAATAACCATTTATGCTACAAAATAATTTAAATTCCCTAGATACCGTCCGTGTAGGAGAGGGAGAGAGAAAACTGCAATTTTTTTCAAACTTCAATGCAAAACCGTGATTTGAGGTAGCCATTTTACTAAAATAAAACGCTATTTGGGACGAACCAACTCTAGTCGAGGTTTGATCAAACGTTGATCGGATGAAGTTCGACTTGCGAGCTTCTCAACTATATTTAGTCCTTTATTTGTAGAAAACAAAATTGAAATATATATATTTATTGAGAAAAATCCAATGATATACTTGTTACTTGTATTACATATAAAGTTTATTAAGACGACCCTAGAGACGCAACAAAAGTAGCCTGCAAGAAATAAGACAAGCCTAAAGCTGCTCAACGTGGTCGGAGAATTTCTTGGATAATGACTATGACATAAAGTTAATTTTAGAGGCCATATGAAATGACATGCTTTTATTTTCACTTAACAGATACGAAGTACTATATACTTCAAGGATAGGAAGTATAAGGGATTCTAACTATCTTTAGTTGATAAAATATTTCAGAATAGTACACATAATTGGGATTGATCGTACATATCTTCAAATTAAAAAAAAGGTCATATATTACTACACTTTTAGCACTCTAAACAATCCCACATTCCATAGTACGAATTACACACACGATCTCGAAGTAAATGCAATTTTTTTGATCAAGATTTGTTTATTCTAGCTTCATCAGTAGCTCCATATATAGTAGTCACTGCCAAAATACACAAAAAAAAGGAGAGAAAATTATTATAACGCAAAGAACACAAAATTGACAATCTAATTAGTCAGAGAATTGATAATTTGTTACAATAATTACCTGATACTTCAGCATGACATAAAGTAAACACAATTTTTAAACAATGTGCCATGCTAACAACAACACACTCCTGCACAGAGTAAGACAACTTTGGTCTCTAAATTTTTGTTTGTTTTAAAGAGCCAAAGATGGAGAAGTGGTAATAGAATAATAAACGAGTTAAGAGTTAGAAAGTACCTTCAAGGCTTTCTCCAAGCTCTGGCTACATTAACGACTACCATGACATACAACTTGTCTTTCATGTCATCAAAGAACCGGAAAAAAGCATGTCGCCACGATCTTTTCAGGACTATAGATCCACAAACACCACAAAATCCTATAATGAATCCGAGCACCACGCTTATGCACAACCCTAGATAAAAATCACCATTACCAGGCTCATCCTGCCGAATGATACTCTCTCTGTTTGGTTTATTTCCTCCACACTCACGAAGTGGCGCCCCACAAAGTAACGGGTTTCCCATGTATGATGAAGAATCAAAGCCCTGTAGCTGAGTACTGAGTGGAATCGTCCCTGACAAGTTGTTGTAGGACAAATCCAATGTACCCAGTCTGTTCACATTGGCAAGGCTAATTGGTATTTCTCCGAAAAGATGGTTGTTTGATAAATCAAGAAAATCCAGTGATGTTAGCTGACCGATATTTGATGGAATTCCCCCACTCAAATTGTTCCTCGACAAGTCCAGACTAATTAATCCTATAAGACTTGAGATTCCATCTGGAATATCTCCTTGTAACTTATTATCGGAAAGATCAATGGATTTAACTAATTGCATCGAAGAGTTCTTAAAGCTTTGCTCTTCTCTTTTCCACATAATACTTGCAGTTTCCTCATTCGGGTTAGCTCCTTCTTCACCATCACCAATAACCGGATGACCTGATGTATAACTGAAGACATCGTTGTTTGACTTGTATGTCATCGCTGTAAGATTATGTATGCACTTGGGGACTATACCTGATATGTTGTTCATAGCAAGATCCAATATTTGAAGATTGGAAAGCTGACAAAAGCTCAAAGGCAGGCTTCCAAAAAACTTGTTTCGCCGTAACTGAAGAACTTCAAGATAATTAAAAGCATTTCCGATGCTTGAGGGTATATAGCCGGCTAAGGAATTATATCCAAGATCTAGGACAGACAAGGAGGTACAATTCTCCAATGACGCAGGAAGCTCTCCAGAAAAGCTATTATTTTCCAAGTGCAAATACACAAGTTGCCAAAGCGCACCAATAGATGTTGGTATAGTTCCTGAGAATTTATTGTTTTCCAAGTGCAGACTCCTAAGTTGATCAAGTTTCATCCAACAATCTGGTAGCTCTCCTGACAACAAGTTATTTGATAGATCAAGATATTGCAACATAATGTTCGTTGTTTTCGGACACAACAGATAGGTTGCCTCCGTAAATTTGTTGTTGTTTAAGTATACATAATTAGCATTTTGAAATCTAACTCCAAACAACGATGGGATGGCACCCTCGAGGTTGTTTGAACTCAAGTCGATTTTTTGGAGGTGGTTGAAGGTGGCTGACAAATTAAAATTTGGCAGCGCCCCACTAATCTTATTGTGAGACATGCTGAGAAACACTAAATGGGATGACAACGACTTAGTCCAAAAATCAGTGGGAATAGTGCCTGAAATTTGTCCGTTAGATATATCAAGGAAAGAGAAGTTTTTTTGACTTAGAAGCCAGTTTGGAAAATAAGGGCCCAAATTGCAAGATCTCAAGCTTATGATGTCCAATTGAAAGGGAAGAATCCAACCGGCACTAATATTGAGCACCAGTGCCGAGTTGTCTGACAAGTACAGTTCTCGTAACCTTGAAAGATATAAGAAGTGGTTGTGGTTCAGAGTATCTTTTAAAGAAGAATTAGAAACATCCAATATCTCAAGCATAGAAAGTTGCCCGATACCTTGACTTATCGTGCCATTCAGATAGTTTCCATTTAGATGTAATTCTCTAATTGAAGAAAATGTGTTGATTATGTCAGGAATAGAACCCCAAAACTTATTCATACTCAAATCCAAATACTCTAAACGCGGCTTGTTTGCACATCCTATTGATAGTATATGGATAACATTGGACAAATCATCACCAAAGTTGTTATGATCTAAGTGGAGTTCTTGCAGGTTGCATAGATTATTACTGGGGTTTTTTGAGAAGGAACCATGAAGATAATTGTAAGACAGAGAAAGAGCTCTAGGAGACCTTAGGTTTGACAAAGCATAGGGAAAGAGTCCATGGAAATTATTACTGGAGAGATCAAGAACTCGAAGTGAATTTAAGTTTGAAAAAGAGTCAGGAACAAGACCTTCAAGTTGATTATAAGAGAGAGAGAGAGATGAAAGAGTGTACATTTCACCAAATTCACTTGGGAGAGGCCCAGAAAGTGAGTTACCAGAAAGATCAAGATGAACAAATTCGTTACCGTTTCTACTCAAGTTGAACAACCATTATTAGCATATCTTGTAAATATTAGAATATCTTGTAATTACTGTTATTATGTGAATATCTGTTATATTAGGATAAGATTGTTTGATAGCATTATCTTAGGTAGTTTACCTCTTTTAGGAGATATGTTCGCATGATTTCCTGCTCTCCTAGGATGTATTTATATTTTGCCTCTTGGTTCAATCAACACAGAACAAAGGAAACGTTCTCTATATCCTTGTCTTACATTCTCTTCTATTAAGTTACTTTATGGTATCATGAGCAGGTTTTGATCCTGTATCATTTTTTTTTCTCTCTCTCTCAATTTATAATTCATTATGCCTACTGGTGAAAAGTCTTCCACCCCTAATCCAGTTTATACCCTTAGTTCTAATGACAATCCCGGAACGGCCATCACCCATGTTGTTCTACGAGGCTCTAACTATGAAGAATGGGCTAAGGCATTCCGTGTTTCCTTACGTGCCAAACGCAAGCTTCCTTTCATTGATGGAACGTTGAAAGCACCTGCTGAAAGTTCAAGTGCTATTGATGATTGGTGGACTGTTAATTCAATGATCATTGCCTGGATGTTCAATACTATTGAGCCTGGTATTCGTTCCACCATCTCTTACCGTGACACCGCTCGCGAACTATGGGAGGACATTCGCCAACGTTTCTCTGTAGGTAATGGTGTTAAAATTTATCAATTAAAATCTGATATTTCTGATTGTAAGCAGAAAAGTGGAGAATCGATTATGGACTACTATGGTCGTTTGAAGAAATTATGGGATGATGTCAATGATTATGACGCCTTACCCTCTTGCTCGTGCGATGGCTGTAAATGCGGCCTCAATGCGACGCTTCGTCAACGACGTGCAAATGATCAGGTTCGTGAATTTCTAATGGGTCTTACTCCTTCATATGCTAATGTTCGCTCAAGTATTTTAGGGGTCGAGCCTCTGCCCTCTCTTCATACTGTCTACTCACGGCTTGTTCAAGAGGAGGAGATGCGCCTCCTGACTGAACGTCGTACCGCGGAGCCTGCATCCATGGCGTTTGCTGTCAAGAGCAACACAATGGTGGGTTCGAAAACTATGGGGGCTGCACGTTCTCCCATGAAATGTACCTACTGTGGTAAGCATTGGCACCTTGAAGAAACCTGTTGGGAGAAGCATGGCTACCCTGAGGGCAGGGAACGCAAGCCGACTGTCGGCCGCGGCAAAGGTGGCTCGGGGTCTTCTAATACCGCCCCCCCACCTAAGGCCAATGCTGTTCTCGGTGAGGCCTCGGCATCTACTAATCATGTTCGCTTGAACGGTAAGGATATTCATACTTGGATTATCGATACCGGCGCGTCGCGTCACATTTGTTGTGATGAAATATTATTTGCTTCCTGTCATTCTATACGTCCTGTTGCTGTGGGTCTGCCAAATGGAGTTAATATTGAGGCTGTCAAAGTTGGGATTGTGAAGCTAAATGAAACTCTTGAATTGGCAAATGTGTTGTTTGTGCCCGCTTTTCATTGCAATCTCATATCTGTTTCCCAACTTTTATCTACTCAACAATTAAGCATCCAATTCACTAACTCTGAATGTGTTGTACAGGACCATACATTGAGGACGAAGATTGGTGTGGGTAAGTTGATCAATGGACTCTACTACTTGCCGATGGGGGAACCAGTTAGAACTAATGTCGTGACGACAGCGGGGACCATCGATCTTTGGCACAAACGGCTGGGACATCCATCAATACAAGTACTAGAGCATCTTCCTCACGTGCGTGGTAATCCGTCCAATTTAGACATTAAATCTTGTGATATTTGTTATAGAGCCAAACAAACTCGCAATATTTTTCCTTTAAGTAATAATAAGGTCGCGATTTATTTGAGTTGATACATTGTGATGTTTGGGGTCCTTATCGTGAGAATCGTGCTTGTAATTCTCGTTATTTTTTGTCAATTGTTGATGACTACTCTAGATGTGTGTGGGTATATTTAATGAGGACCAAGGATGAAGTGCCGAATTTGATGTTAAATTTTTTCGCTCTAATTGAACGACAATTTCACAAAAGGGTCAAAATAATGAGGAGTGATAATGGGACGGAGTTTACTAGTCTTGCTACTTATTTTCGGGAGAATGGGATTATTCACCAAACTTCCAATGTTAAAACACCTCAACAAAATGCTAGAGTAGAACGTAAGCATCGTCATATTTTAAATGTTGCTCGAGCTTTGCGTTTTCAAGGTTGTTTACCTATTGATTTTTGGGGTGAGTGTGTGCTAGCCGCTGCTTATTTGATCAATAGAACTCCCTCCCGCGTTCTTCGCGTAAAGACCCCCTATGAATTGCTATTTGGACGTGCTCCCGATTTTAGCTTTATTAGAGTTTTTGGGTGCTTATGTTATGCGAAAAATCCGAATTGTCGTGATAAGTTTGATAGTAGGAGTCGCCGTTGTATATTTCTTGGGTATCCTTTTGGCAAAAAGGGTTGGCATTTGTTTGATCTTGAAACGGGGGATTATTTCCAGTCACGTGACGTACATTTTTTTGAGGATATTTTCCCTTTAGCTAACCCCACAGAATTGCGGCACCTACATTCTTTGTATTCTGATGACATAAGTCACAACTTTGATCATGATGTATCTTCTGAACTGGGTGAAATTGTCTCTGGCCAACTTATTGACAATTCACCTACTCAATCTCTTGATGCTGCATCTCATTACCATGACGTTGCCCCACCCTTGGGCGCGTCCACTCCTCACGATCTTGTGGTTGACGAGACCTCGCAAGGGGTAATGTCGAAGGGACTGTGTCCGATGCTGATGAGCTTGGTCGTGGCAAACGCGAGAAATTTACTAATACTCGGCATAGGGATTTTGTCAAATGGACAGAAATGACTGAGCAGGTTAACACGACATTGGTTCCCCCTGAAGCTTCACCCATACCAGTCCTCGCCTCAGGTACTTCCTATCCTATAGCACATTATGTGAATTGTAATACATTTTCTATTGGCCACCGTCACTTTGTTGCAGCTATATCTGCTGATGTGGAGCCAACCTCTTTTAAAGAAGCTATGAAGGATCCTCGGTGGCGAAAGGCCATGGAAGAAGAAATAGATGCCTTGGAAGAAAATGAAACTTGGACTGTGGAGGACCTTCCCGCAGGTAAATCTGCAATCGGTTGTATGTGGGTGTTTCGCATAAAGCATCGCTCCGATGGGACAGTCGAGCGGTACAAGGCCAGGTTAGTTGTTTTTGGCAATCATCAAATTGAGGGCATTGATTTTACTGAGACTTTCGCTCCAACTGTTAAGATGGTCACTGTTCGCACTTTTCTTCTTGTTCTTTCGCCATTAAGAACTGGGAATTACATCAAATGGATGTCCACAACGCTTTTCTTCATGGTGATTTAGCTGAAGAAGTTTTTATGCGCCTTCCCCCGGTTTTAGTAATGGGATGATGGTAAGGTGTGTCGACTTCGCAAGTCCCTTTATGGTTTGCGTCAGGCTCCCCGTTGTTGGTATGCCAAACTAGCAAGTGCCTTGCGCTCTTATGGTTTTTCTGCTAGTTCATCTGATCATTCCTTATTTGTTTATCGTAAGGAAAATGTTATTTTGAATATCCTTGTTTATGTTGACGATCTTGTTATTGCTGGGAATGATCATGCAGCCATTGTTGAGTTTAAAGCTTATCTCAGTCACTGTTTTCATATGAAAGATTTGGGCAAGTTAAAGTATTTTCTTGGCATTGAGGTGGCTCGCAGTTCTCGTGGGATTTTTCTTTGTCAACGGAAATATGCTCTTGATATTTTGAAGGAAACTGGTCTTCTTGGTTCTAAACCCGCTAGTGTTCCCATGGAGGAGAATCATCGATTGGCCCTTGCAACAGACACACCAATGACAGACCCCGCGCGATATCGACGACTGGTGGGGCGACTGATTTATCTTACTATTACACGCCCTGAGCTCTGCTACTCTGTTCATATCTTATCTCAGTTCATGCAGCATCCAACTCAGTCTCAATGGGACGCTGCTCTACGTGTTGTTCGTTATTTGAAAAGTAGTCCTGGTCAAGGTATTTTACTTCGTGCTGACTCAACCTTGATTCTTGATGCTTATTGTGATGCAGACTGGGCAAGTTGTCCTATTAGTCGCCGATCTATTACTGCTTACTTTGTTTTCTTGGGAGGCTCTCCAATCTCTTGGAAAACAAAGAAACAAGCGACAGTTTCACGCTCTTCTGCTGAAGCAGAATATCGAGCCATGGCTTCCGCAACTTGTGAGATTATTTGGTTAAAAAGTTTGCTTCAGAGTCTTGGTATTGGCCATTCAACACCTGTTTCTCTTCACTGTGATAGTCAGGCAGCTTTGCATATTGCCAATAATCCTGTTTTTCATGAACGTACAAAGCATATCGAGATCGATTGTCATTTTGTGCGTGATGAAATTTTACGTGCCACTATTGTTCCTTCTTACGTTCATACTGCCTCTCAACTTGCTGACATTCTCACTAAAGCTTTGGGACGAGGGCAGTTTCACTCTCTTCTTGTCAAGTTGGGCATTTCGAGTCTTCATGCTCCAACTTGAGGGGGGGTATTAGCATATCTTGTAAATATTAGAATATCTTGTAATTACTGTTATTATGTGAATATCTGTTATATTAGGATAAGATTGTTTGATAGCATTATCTTAGGTAGTTTACCTCTTTTAGGAGATATGTTCGCATGATTTCCTGCTCTCCTAGGATGTATTTATATTTTGCCTCTTGGTTCAATCAACACAGAACAAAGGAAACGTTCTCTATATCCTTGTCTTACATTCTCTTCTATTAAGTTACTTTAACCATTGGAATATCCAAGTTTGATTAAGATCGTTGCCAGAAAGACTAACGTCCCGAAGAGAGGTTGAGGAATTGATGTATGACAAGGGTGATGGAATTGGTGAAGAAAGCTCACAATAATCCATGTAAAGGACCCTTAAAAAAGGGAGGTTGTTAATAATTTGGATCCAATTTGTGGCACTAAGATCCATATAACTCAAATTGATGTACTTTAAAACTGTAAGATGGGAAAGCCACTGCAAGCTGGATTGAGCACGACTGCCATAATTATAATTATGACTGAGATCAAGTGATGCTAATTTTGAAAGGTTTCCGAGGGTCTCAGGAATTCTACCGATAAAGCCGGAATCTGACAAATTGAGGTGCTCTAAGTTGGTGAGAGAATCAATGGATTCAGGAATGGGTTGATCAGAAAACTCATTCCCACTGAGGTCCAAATATTTCAGATGCTTTAGCTCAAAGAGGGAGGTAATCCCCTGACCTTGCAGATAACCAAACGTATGATTCTGAATGTTACCTGGAAGATGAAGCATGATGACATGGCCGGTAAGGTTGCTGCAGCGAATGCCACGCCATTGACAGCAGTCTTGTTGATCTCCCCAAGAAGTGAGCAGACCACAATCATCCTGTTGAATACCTTGTTTGAACTGAAGCAGGGCATCTCTTTCGTGGTCGATGCACTTGATGCTACTGTGATGAAAAGCGGCAGCATGAGATTGACTCATGTGGTATAACAATACAAGCCATGAAATTTGTAGGAAGAGAATTACAAGGTGATGGACATGGAGGGTTTTCATGGTAGATTTACGTGTGAATTATTATTAAGCCAAGAAATTTGTGCTTCTGTTTCATTACGTGAATGATCAGTATATATATATACACTCTTACTGCTACAAGTTTTAGTCGAGACCCAAAGAGTGGGTTAGACCATAGACTTATACATTTGCTCCATCATACAATAAGATTTCCAAATGTTGCTCCATCATACATTTGTATTCACGGCTAACCGCTCACACTGATTTCCAAATGGTTTTGCCGTTGCTTTTGGGTCATGACTCGTGACTTCAAAAAGAAAAAGAAATTGAAAGGTAAAATCATACAATAAGATCACCATTACATTTCTATTTTGGACTTTAGTCCTTTAATTGTACTAAGAGTAGTTATTCCCTTAAGATTGGGGAATATAGAGTATGTGGATTCTATGAATAGAAGTTTGAAAATAGGTGCTGAGGAGACCGACTGTCCAATTTTGATTTCCAACCTTGTAAAAATACTTCCTTCGTCTTTTAAGATGCTATGTATAGCAACTATTCACTAACTAACTTTGTTCGATTTTCATTAAAAAAAAAACCTAGTTCAATTTGTTGTTCCTTATGTATAAGAAATAACATGCATAGTTAAGTGAGGTCTTATTTGATTTATCCTAATGTATATTTTCATAATATCAACTTTTTATAATTTTTCGCTATGTGTAACTAAATATTATTATTCGAACTAATGCATTGATGGCGTGAAAAGAAGAAGTGTAGCAACTAAAAAAAAAAAGAGGAAATATATATAATGTTTCATATAAGATCACATTGGTTAACTCAAAACAGCTAGCTTATTACTTGTTTATCATCTAAGACCATGTTCTTTTGGGAGCTCACTTCGGTTCAGTTTACTTCAGCTCAATTCAGTTCACTTCAGCTAGTTCCCTCTCACAATTTCAGTTCAGTTTTGTTCAGCTTAGCTCATTTCAGTTCAGTCCAATTCAATTCAGTTCAGCCAAAAAGATCAGCGCCTAAGAGACTCCAACAATAGGAATATAATCAATGTGTATTGATATCTGTTTTAAATGAATGCCTTATGATGTATGCATAACACACGTCAGCATGTTGCTATATCATACAAAGCGCATGTATTGCATACTCAACCCCTGAGCGCCTATGTGCTAGCATATATCAAAGCATCATTATTCACGAACCAATATAAAATGGTTCACCCCTCTCTCCATATAATTTTCACAAATCTTTTCCCTGTTTCACTTCTTAACGACCATGAATAAATGAAAAAAAGTTCATCACTTGGCAATGGTTCATGGATGAACCAATTCCTTGAAATATTCATGTTTCCGAATGATTGAGCAAATGTAAATGGATAAACTTTCACTGGTTCATAATTAAGAAAAAAATAAATTGTTCATCCCCATGAATAATATATTTGTTTTGTACTACGTTAAGGATGCTCTGAGACATGAGTACATGACTCATATTTCTCTCGAGTTATTTTAGCTCAAACCTCCGTTTTCAAATTACAACACCAACCAAAGCAAAAAGAAAACCCAAAAACCTCCCATTTTTCCCTTGTTGCATTTATCCGAGTGATCCACAAACGACGAAAATCTCTCTTTTCCCTATCTTTATCTCGATGAGCCGAAACCAAAGTTCTTATTTTCTGTTGAGCAATATATAGTTTGAGTAAGTCTTGAATTGGCCCCTCAAAAGCTTGATCCAACTGAAATGGAATATTACTACCCAAATTGCGTTGTACATCCAAAAATAGCCCTAAGAATACATGATCCCACGCGAATACTTAGCATGTTCCCCTCTTCCAGGTCCATCACAAGGGAAGCGAAACCCAAGATTTGATTTATCCGGTATCAAACGCAAATCTTCACAATCCATGCAAGAAATAGAATCTCAATAATTAAACATATTATGTGAGGCACGCATTGCCTCGTTGTACCATGCTATATCAAGTATGGAAACTAGGAATATGGACTAATAATAAGTGTAACACCCCCCGACTCTTCCGGAGTTGGGTCTATTGTCACCAATGCGTATCTAGGGCCAACAATTGTCCTCAATAACTAACACAAGTTCTTCCGGCGCTTTTTGTCATCACTCATACACACCCCGGGAAACTTCCCAGGAGGTTACCCATTCCTGGACTACTCCCAGCCAAGCACGCTTAACTGTTGAGTAACTAAGGAAATGAGCTCCCTAAAAGAAAGATGCATCTTGTTGGAATGAGTAGCTTGCTAACTCCCTTTAAAGCAATCACGAGGAGTATTACAATAAGAGTGTACATTTTGCCTAATATGAACTAATAAAAGTTATATAATTTATTTATGATTGTTACTATCAAGTCCTTAACACCCCTTATTACATGAAAATGCCAAATGGATAACAAGGTCGTTAAAAAACAAGAGAAAAGATCTAGAATAGGGTTCAGACCAAATGGATTTATCAAATTACCCTCATCACATACAAATGAAAATAAAATAGATGGATTAGAGTAAGATTCTTTGACGCATGTGTATATTTGAATGGGTCAACAAGATTAACTTATGTAATGTCGAACTTTCAAGCACGGTAATGGTATGCTCCAACACAGCTATAATACTCTAAAGTTTTTTGTATAACGCCAAGGTAAGATCAGTTTGCATGATCTGAAATAAGTTAGAGAACATTACAATATAATTTATTAAGAGATATAGAAAATAATACTGATTAACATGGTGACTACAACGATTTGGTGGCATTGATGCTAAATCTCCCCTCTTTAAAAGAATAAACCAATAGGTGTATACTGTGTAATGACCAATAGTTCAGTATAGTTCTAGTCAAGACCCAAAGAGTGGGTTATACTTTTCTACTCTACAAGTCTTTGCAAGTAGCTAGTTTAAGTCCATCAATGGTCCTTACCTAGCTGGCAGTTGCTCCATCACACATTTGTATCCACGGCTAATTGCTCACACTGATGTCTAAATGTTATTGCCGTTTCTTTTGGGTCATGACTTTAAAAAACAATGAAAGGTAGAATCATACAATAAGATTACCGTGACATTTCTGTTTAGGACTTTAGTCCTTTAATTGTACTATAGTTATTCCCTTAAGATTGGGGAATATAGAGTATGTGGATTTTAATTTGAATAAAAGTTTGATAGGTGTTGAGGAGGTGGGTAGACAAATTATGTTGAGTTGGATTCCATTACCACAACCTTCAACAAGTCTTTATTAATGGTGGGTAATCTACCCGATGGGTAGACAAAGTTTTTTCTGTTGAGGAGACCGACTGTCCAATTTTGGTTTCCAACGCTGTAAAAATACTTCCTTCGTCTTTTAAGATGCTATCTATAACAACTATTCACCAACTAACTTTGTTCGATTTTCATTAAAAAAAATCCTTGTTCGATTTGTTGTTCCTCATGTATAAGAATAACATAATATGTTAAGTGAGATCTTATTTAATTCATCCTAATGTATATCTTCATAATATCAACTTTTTATAATTTTTCGCTATGCTTAACTAAATAATATTATTCGAAGTAATGCATTGATGGCGTGAAAAGAAGAAGTGTAGCAACTTAAAAAAGAAGAAGTGTATATAATGTTTCATATAAGACAGTGGTTAACTCAAAACAGCTAGCTTATTACTTGTTTATCATACTAAGACCCTTTTCTTTTGGGAGCTCACTTCGGTTCAGTTCAGTCCAGCTCACTTCAGTTCAATTTTGTTCACCTTAGCTCATTCGGTTCAGTTCAGTCCAGCTCACTTCAGTTCAATTTTGTTCACCTTAGCTCATTTCAGTTCAGTTCAATTTAATTTGATAGAATTGAAAATGGGTATGGACAACCCAATAAGGAGGAGGAGAGTTCGTTTCACATACAAGTCAAAAGAAGGTTCCATACTAAAACCAATTGGCAATAGTAGGAGTAGCTCCTCTAACTTATATTATGGTACTTTCTCTCATCTTTCTCCAATGTGGGACAACTCACATGTGCACAGCATAGATGGGGTTCAACATCAACTCATGAGCGCCTATACGCTGGCATATATCAGAACACCATTATTCATGAACCAAAAAAAATGATTCACCCCTCTTTCCTCCTTTCTCTCTCCACATAATTTTTGCAAACCTTTTAATTTTCCAGTTTCACTTCTTAACAACAAATGAAAAAAGGTTCATCACTTGGCTATGGTTCATGGATGAACCAATTCCTTGAAGTATTCATATTGCCGAATGATTGAGCAAATGTAAATGGATGAACCTTCACTGGTTCATAATTAAGAAAAAAAAGATTGTTCATCCCCATGACAATATAATTGTTTATTGTTAAGGATATTATGAGACACGACTTAGATTTCTCTCGAGTTCTTTTAGCTCAAATCTCCGTTTTCAAACTACAACACCAACCAATTAGTGGAAAAAATGTTATATGTCACAACACAACCGCTGCGGTCCTTAAGAAAACCGGATCCATAACTCTTCGAAAAATTGGGTGGGAGATCTTGGAAATTAACCGCTCCGGGTTTTAAGAAAACCGAATCAGTTAATTGAAAACTGATTCGGTTTTCTATTAACTGCTCCGGTTGTCGTAACCAAAGCAGTTTGGCATATGCTCTTTGTGTATCCTTCTTCCTCATTATCTCTCTCCCCCTCTTGCTCTTCCTCTTTGTCTCTCTTAATGTGAGAAGTTAGAAGGAACCTGTAGCACTGGAAAGGACAGGTCAGGTGTTGGGAATCCCCCTTCCTTCAAATATCATCAATAATTATTAAAAAAAGAATACCAACTGCGTATGCATGCCACTCTCCACACGACTTTCTTTCCTGCCAACCTTAGTGCAACCATGTCTCTGATGTGGGACTTTCTGGCCACCGTCAGTCATTGGTATTGTTTCAACGAACTTACTATGGTTATCATAACTGTTAAAGGAAGATTAAAATGAAGAAATTTGTCCGCGACCCCATTAAACTTGATTCATCAGCATGCATTTAGTATAAGACATGTTAGTGTAGTCCACCCCTTGCTGTAAAAGTTGATCCTTAGATTATTTGTTGGAAGGACAGCTTGTTGAGATATTGCTAGCACTATGGGGAACTAACCAAATCAAATGACCAGCGCTTTATTTGCTTGCGTTGTGATGGAAACAGAGATAATATGTCATTCTTTTCAATGTATATAGTTATAGTTGAGTATGATGTTAAAATTATAGTAAATATTCTTATGTATCTAATTATTTGTACTTATGCTTCAATTGAGCATAATATGCTTAATAAAATGATTATTGATATATATATTATTGATTTTGTATTGATTAATAATGAAAAAATGAAAAAAAAAAAAAATTTGGTTTTTGGGGTGGCTAACCGCTGCGGTTTTGACCCAAAACCGCAGCAGTTAATCGTTTACCGCTGCGGTTTTGGGTTAGAACCGCAGCAGTTAATAGATTAACCGCTGCGGTCCGGAACCGCAGCAGCTAAAATTTAGCTACCGCTGCGGCCCAAAACCGCAGCGGTTGAACTTTTTTCCACTAGTAAGCAAAAAGAAAACCCAAAAACCTCCCATTTTTCCCCTTGCAAATCTTCACAATCCATGCAAGAAATAAAAGCTCCATTAACATATTATGTGTGAGGCAAGCATTATTGCCTTGGTGTACCATGCTCATTCAAGTATGGAAACTAGGAATATGGACTAATAATAAGAGTGTACATTTTGCCTAATATGGACTATTAGAAGTTATATACTTTTATTTTATGATTGTTATTATCAAGTCCTTGATACCCCTTATTACATGAAAAGGCCAAATGAATAACGAGGTCACTAAAAACAAGAGAAAAGATCTAGAATAGGGTTCAAACCAAATGGATTTATCAAATTACCCTCATCACATACAAATGGAAATAAAATAGATGGATTAGAGTTAAGATTCTTTGACGCATGTATTTGAATGGGTCAATAAGATTAACTTATTTGATGTCGAACTTTCAAGCACGGTAATGGTATGCTCCAACTGTTTTAATGGTTAACATCTATAATACCCTTAAAGTTCTTGTATAACGCCAAGGTAAGATTACTTTACATGATCTGAAATAAGTTAGGGAACATTACAATATAATTTATTAAGAGATACGGAAAATAATACTGATTAAGTGATTAACATGGTGACTACAACGACTTGCTAGCATTGATACTAAATCTCCCCTCTTTGAAAGAATAAACCAATAGGTGTATACTGTGTAATGACCAATAGTTCAGTATAGTTGTAGTCTTGTAGCTAGATAATTATAACATAGATAATGAAGTTGAACTTGTATGCCTTGTGTAAGTCAATTTAGATAATGACAAAATTACAAATATAGATAGATGATGAAATTATAATTAGTTATATGCATCATGTCAAGCAATGTAGATGAGGAATTCCTTGGGTTAAATAACAATTTATGCTAAAAAATAATTTAAATTCCTGGATATCATCCACGCAGGAGAGAAAGAGAGCTATAATTTTTTAAAACTAAGATGGAAAACTATGATTTCAGGTAGCGGTTTTACTAAAATAAAACGCTATTTTGACTGAACCAACTCCAGTCAACGTTTGATTGAGCTTTGATGGTTTTACGAAAATAAAGCGCCATTCTGAATGAACCAACTCCAGTCAAGGTTTGATCAACTCCAGTCAAGGTTTGATTGAGCTTTGATCGAATCAAGTTCAACTCGCTAGTTGTTCAACTTGGTTAGCACCCTCTGACTTCGATATAATACATTAACCAGTGTATAACTTTAGCCCTCAATGTCTTTAGTTCTTTATTTGTAGAAATAATCAAAATCGAAAATATATATTTATTGAGAAAAATCCAATGATATACTTGTTACTTAAAGTTTGTTACTAGTATAGGTAAGAAAATGGTCAACGAGGGACATGTAAAGAGTGCACAAAGTCAAGGTGGTACAAGTAAAAAACACAGCGGCAATGGTTTGGATCCAAAGATCCAAAGCATCATAGAGATCGAAACACATTTTGGGAAATCAGGCATATACCTTTTTTTTCCCCTATTTCCCTTCTCGAATTTCTACCCTTTTCCCTGCTTGAACCAAATGGTGAGTGAACAGAAAACCACCAAAGAATACCAAACAATGAATTGATAATGAAAGAAAATATCAGCTTTGGTCTTTTACATTATTCAAGTATGCAGCAAATAAATCGTTCCAAGTATCTGTAATGCCAGGCAAGCACCAATGCATGCAATCATCATGCTTCTTTCCACCAGCATTTGATGGATGAGCATCTGCTCTATATTCACTCATATGGGTTATGTTCAAAACATAGAAACTGGATCCTTTGAGGGCCTTGTACAAGTGATGGTCTGAATATTCTTATTGTACCAGGTCGCATTTTGCTTTCTACATATAATATCTGTTATCAAGCAGAAAGATTGGAACAATTAGATAATCCATGAACTTCTAGAAGGACATAAACATACGTGCACAACAAGGACGAAAGACACTCGGACAATATGCACGTGCCAAAGGGTGCTTATGTATAAGTAGCAACATCATGTGGTTATCTTGAACCGACTCAATAAAACATCATGTTTACACCCTCAAACCTTAGAATTCCGGAATTTGTTACTTCTCTAAGCTCAATTATTGAGCCTCTTCGACTTCCTAATAACACGTTGGAAAGCCTGCAATTGATATTGCCGTGACATAACTGATTGGACACGATGACTAATGAATGGCTATACATAAGTGTTCTTCAGCAATATCTTTCCTCCATCTCTATAATTTTTAAATGCAAGTAGCCTAAAATCAATAGATAAGCTTATCGATGCTTCCATAGTTGCATAGATATAGTTTCTAGTTTCTACCATACACCAAATGTAACAGCCAGATGCAAAGGTCAATATATTACCATGTGTTTCAGGACCAAAACCAAACCAACATCAGGAGCTATTGGAGGCATTATAGGCATCCCTTTCTCAAAGAAGAGCATAGGTGACTTCATAGGATCAAATTTTGAAGGAGCCCACCACCTGCATAACACAGTGAGGCGTATAAAGTTATTTTTCACATTTCTGTGACTTGCATACTGTGTAACAATTTAAATCATCAATATGTATAGAATGTTTATCTCGATGCCAGTACATTGTATAAAGTTATTTTTCACATTTCTCTGCATGTAGTCAAATACACAACTACTTTTCAATTATCTCTCAAAGAGCAGAACAAACTACTGGATCCATCTAACATCATCCGGATGTAAGAGTAGGCTAGTAGCAAAACCTGAACGTCTAGATTTTCTCTATAACATGTGATCATGAGAGTTTTGTTGGTAAATATACAGCACATAGGCCAAAGAGAAAAATAAGACATGATATTGCATTCCAAATATACACTATATCATGTACTCTGCCTAGTTTAGCCCAGCAAAATCATTCATCCTCCATGTTAATAGGTGAAGTATTGTCAGAGGGGTCACAAGGAAGAAGCCAGGAAAATGAAAAATTTTACATTGGCATGCGTGAAAAGTTTAAGTGTGTAGATTAAAATGAAACGGAGGGAGTATGTTTTTCCCCTTTTCACAATCTGTTGCTTACTCTCTATACTTCTCATCCATTAAATCAAACCTGAGAAAGCAGCTTGGTCTGGAATTGATGCCAAGGAGTTAGACCTTGACTTGCGTGTTCCAATTGGTTGGGAAAAACATCATGATCGTCAGGTATTTCCTTTCTCTCTTTTCTTCCCCCACACACACACTGTCACACACACACACACACACTGACACACACACACACACACACACACATAAGCCAACTTGATTTACGTTTTTCTTGGCGTGCAATATAACTTGAGTTGGATATTGAAAATTTTCATCAAGCGGCAGATTACATTGCTTTGCTACCTTCTGGCCACTGAATAAACTACTGTATTTGGTGTGAGAGATGTATATGTTATGTATACACAGTGGACAGCAGTAAATTATAATATTGGGGTGATATGTTGTCCAAAACCATTAAACCAGGTCTTGAGTCTCGTAATTATTTCCATAACATGATCTGTATGGTTGGAGGACTGTCTCGTAATCATCTTGAACTTATGAGACTTTAGCTTATGTGGTTTATTTCTGGGATGAAATAGAAATTAGTTGTATGAACAGAATAAAGAGTAGTTGGTGTACTAACAAGTGTTTTCCTGAGTTGGCTGATTGGTAAGGACGGAGCATCAACTTCTCAAAATTCAGAACTTTTGTTTGCCTCCCTCCCACTTTTGATATTTTCTTGAGACAAAAAGATGATCAGACTTTCGTAATGTCGATTTGTCATATCGCTATTCTCTCAATTGCATAACTTTGGGTATCACTTTTGTTTGCATAAACTTTAGGGAGGGTCAATATCAGACTCAGAATTTCTTTTGCCTGCTTTCCACTCGTGTTATTTGTTAAGACAAAAAGATTATCAGACTTTAGGAAAGGCGAATTGTCTTCTTGCTAATCTTGTAATTGCGTAGCTTTTGATATCTCTTTTTATGTAATATTCATATTATTATTTGTGCGTGTTTATAGAAGCAGCATGCAACTTATTAGTGCAGTAACGTTTTCAAGACATTTCTAGAAGTTAAGCTTTTAGAATCAGCAATTGCTTAGCATGTAGGCCGACCAAATTCCTTAGCGGACAGGTGAGTTGTCTACATCTTAGATTCATACCTTTTACCAGGATTAAATTTTAGCAACCGCTGGGTGGGGCATCTTCGTGATTACGACTTACAAGGCATAACTCAAATCCATAGAACTTCTCTTTTCATATTGTTCTTGAGCTGAAACCTGAGAGGCTGAGCTACTACATTAGCCATCCACACTTTTAGGCCAGTAACTTGGGGTTGGGAAATTATTTAACTCAAGTCTCCAATTTCTATTCATATTTATACTGGCTGTGTGTTATGGAATCTGTCTACAAATGGTTTTGTATCTTTGTTTTACAAAATTTGTAATCGCTGCTCTTCTATCCTTTTGTTAGTGATCTTGCAGATTTAGTGGAGATAATACATGTAGCTATAAGGCTTATGGAGAAGCTCCAAGCACATGGCACATTAAGGGTAAATAATACAACCACCCCTACTTCAAATTTAATGTTCCGCTTTTAGGCTGCAAGTTGCATATGCTAAGTTTGACAACTTATCTGCTAAACCTCGAAACGGAGTAGCATGTACTACCTTCTTCTCAATAGAATTTTGTACACCTGTTTTCGAGACATGTATTATCAATTTACATTACCTTATATGTTTATTATACGGATTAAATGGTCACTTGTCCGAATTGTTGAACAGCTGAAGTCTGGAGTAAAAGGATTATTGAACATCATGCTCTATCTCACCTACTATGTTGTTGACATAAGTTGCACCATCGTACACTTGCAATCAATGAATTGCTCTTGCAGAACTGGCAGATGGTTTGCTTGAGCATTAGAGCTTCACATGAAACTCTTTTTTTTTTTATTGTTGTAAATTGTAATGATTTGCTGGCATGCTATTCTTTAGGTATTCATGTCGTCACTTGATCTACCTTCTTTCTCTTTCTCACCTCCTTTCTGCTCTATAATTTTCTTAATCTCTAAAGAGTTCGAGGCCTTTTCCTTTCCACCACTTCCACTAGCAGACATATATCTCATGGTTCTTGGTGATCATGGACGCTTGATCTTCATTCTGTTGTGGCCTTTTCTCTATACATTTGTTCTAATACATAATGCTCCTATTGTTCTGTGTTACTAAGGTTGCCAGGAAATCCAGGAAGGCCAGGAAGAAGAAAGATGCGAAAAATGCAGAAAACAGAACTGTTGAAGATGATTCCACAAACCAGAACGAAATCCTGCGCTCCAGCGGTGAAGACCTATCTCCTAAAGTTGGAAATTGTGATAAGGAAACGTCAACACAGGCAGGATGTGATGAAAAAGAAGAAAATGTTAATGGTCGCAGTCAAATTGATGAGGTTGAAATGTGTGTGGATGGGAGACAAGACTCAGGCAGCAGTCTCCCAGTGGGTGATCATGAAGAATCTGATAAAATTCATGATCCACTAAGTGATAGAGAATTAAATCAAATTCATGATCCATTAGGCGATACAGAATTAAATCAAATTCATGATCCACTAGGCGATACAGAATTAAATCAAATTCATGATCCACTGGGTGATCATGGCGAATCTAGTCAAATAAATGATGACTTTGTCGTTGCTGGAGCAGATGATTGTGATTCCTCTGCAGATGAACAACCTACTACAACAGATGAAGTTGATTTTAGGATGACGTCCTTGCTATTCTCATTGGCAAATAGTGCCATAATTAGTAACCTCTGCTGGTTGCTTAAGTTTTACAAGAGCAATCCCACTGCCACAAACCATTACATTTTATGCTTGTTTAGGAGGGTATCAGATGATCTGGATCTTGCTCCCATGCTGTATCAGGTGATAATCACAAAAGAAATTATCAATGAATATACATAGATTTTGTTTAACCAACATATATGTATTATATTGAAATTCTATCTTATCCTTGTTATTGTTTTCTTTTTGAAAATTGGCAGCTGTCCTGCCTTGTCATATTCTATGATATCCTAAATGAGCAGAAGACATCTCCGCATAAAGACTATGAGAACATTGTCCAGTTTCTGACTAGTCTTGTAAGGAGAATGCTGAGAAAAATGAAGGATCAACCCCTTCTCTTTGTGGATGTTTTATTCTGGAAGACACGGAAAGAGTGCCAGTACATCAATGTTGAATCCATCCAACGTGACATTGGTAAAATGCAGAAGGAAGTTAGGAATTGGGGTCATGATGATGAAACTGGTCGACCACAAAGGAACAACGGCACTCGGAAGACTGTAGCAGAGGCACTCGGCGATGATGAATATGATGTCATTATTCCCAATCAACATTGTTTCGAGGAGTAAGATATCTATGTTAAACTTCAACTTGGATACTTTATCATCACTCTGTTTCTGTATTGCATCTGTAGTCCCTCTGATACTTGAATGGGTGATAAAAATGAAATAAGTGTTAAGAAGCCATAAGAAAAATAAAAGTGTTGAAAAGCTACAAATTTGAATGGCAGTCTCTGTTGCCAAGCCTTAAATTCTGTCTTGGTCAAGGAGGAGACTGCTTATGCCTCCCAATTCCCAGAAGATACATTGCAAATAGAATATAATCTGATTCCTCTATACATTGAATTTGTAAGAAATCCTTCTGTTTTGACTTACACTCTCCATCTATAGGGACGAAGACTCTGATGAAGCTGCGGGAGAGGCCCTTCCCACCAATGGTCGTGAGGATAATATCATGTATAGTTTTTGGAATTATGATCATGTCAATTATGATTGTTATGCTTAATTTGCAATTTTCTTAGTGGATACTTCTCTATTGCAGCAAAGATAATATTTTGGAGGGTGATCTTCAAGGTGTCATAAAAAGGAAGAGAGGACTGGTTCTCAGTGATAAGCTGGAGGAAGAGATAAGGGGTCTTTATGAGAAGTACGTATACTTGATGGGATCTTTTGTCCTAATAATATCATAAATGAATTCCATTTGGTTTTCCTTCCACTCATTATTCAAGTAAACTAGACCTGGTTTTGTTTTCAGTCGAAATTTAAGTGGATACCTGATTAATTCTTAATCCTGTATCACATAAATAGATGCTCCATTGCTGGCTTGTTAGTTAGTAGAGATCCTTGTAGTGATGATACCTTGCATTTTGGTAAAACTTGACGGACTTGATTTCAGGGTGATGGTGAGCATGATGTTGTAAAAGAAAACAGTAAAAAAGTTTTGAGATGAAATTGTAATCTAAAATGCATGTGGTAAAAAAAATCATTAGCATGGTAGCTCACGATTTAGTGTCGTCACTGACTCATGACGTATCTTTGCTCTAATTGTCATTACAGGTATAAGGATAAGTTAAATTGTAATCAGCTCATTGCCGAAACTCTTGATCCTGATGGAAATATCTCTTCAGCTCAAGTATCCCGCAAATGTAAAAAACTAGGATTACAACTTCCTTCAAAAAAGAGCAGCAAGATGGCCCATTTATCCAATAATAATGATCAAGATAAGGAAGGCCGACTTGAAAAAGATAGCAGTCTTCAAGACTTAAATCATGTAGACGGACCCTCTGAACTGGGGAGACCAATGTAAGTATAATCTATAAATTTTTGATACTTTTACTATAATTTCCTTCAAAGGAAACAATTATTGAATCTTGAGACTACTATTTAGGATGCATTTAGCTGACATAAGTTGCTTACTGGGTCTTCTCAGGCAAGCTAGAAAGAGAGTGCGTGCCATGGATGAGAATCAGGAGGTGAAGATCAGAAGTTTATTTGAGCAGTGAGTATTTCTTTCGTATATTAAAGTGAATGAATATATTTTATTCTGAAAAGATAAGTCTATGTATTAGTATTACGTAAAGTTAGAACTGTTCGCTGTAACCCTAAAGGAAAAAAAGAACTTCTGAATCTGAATAGTTCAGAGTCTTGTGTTCTGGACAGTTTCAAAGATCATAAGAGGTGCAGCCACATGATTGCAAAAGAACTGGATCCGAATGGAGCACTTACCGCAGCCCAAGTCTCTCGTAAGCTAAAGAAACTTGGCTTACATACTTCTCGAATGAGAAGTGAAGTAAACAAGCAAAAGAAGGATGATGCTTCTACTGATGGTGAAGATGATTCAGACAATCAGACTCTGTCCCTGGTTAGGGAAAGGTGACCGTTGCTGCATTATGCTGTTCTTACTTTTTTATTCTAGCTGACTAATTCTTTGGCAATAAATTTCTGTGCTCCTAAGAGTTTCCAAGGATCATGATTCATGGGGACCAACTGCTTAATCTTGTGTTGAACTATTTTGGTCAGAAGCTCAAGTATTTTCCACTTTTTCCTTTTCTTTGAGGTTCAATGGTATGCAAGAATGAAGTGCATTGAAGTACTGACTATGGATTTCAGCAGACAAGTTGGGCTGATGGTTTCATGATTTCTCTGTTGCATTAATTCTTGTCTACCATGTAGAGTTTTTTTTTTTTTTTATATCAAGTATATCTAAATGTACTCATGATTTTCAATGATTTTCTCAGGAGCAAAAACAAAAAGGCTACTTCATCTTACAAGGACTTAGGCAGTTCAAAATATGATCAATCACCAGGGTCTACTAATTCAGATGATGATGACCTAGCACTTAGCTCAATATTAAAGTAAGTGATTCAGTTCACTCTCTTCCCTTCCCTGTCCTTGAAAAGTTATATGTTCCTCTCTTTCCTCCTTTTCTTATCAATCTCTGTATTAAATCTCTAAATACAGGAAATCTAGAAGAGTTCAGACACAACCAGTAGACAAGAGTGCAGATGCTTCAACTGATAAGGATAATGTTGGAGAATCTGGCAGCCAAATTGCTCAAAATCTAGAAGAAAGAGGGGAAGCTATGGATGTACATTTTGATGCTCAAAGGCCTAACAGCCCTCGTAGTAGTTCAGCACATCAAGCTGCTAGTTTTAGTGATTGGGTTAAGAGAGATAATGAGCGGAAGCATGACGAGTTGTCCGACGGTGCCTCGGATGATGGTAGCCCTGGCAAAGTGATCCGGGAAAATGCCGCCACTCTCGACGCCGATTGGGAACAGAGAAATCTTGAACTGAATGACAATGTAGATAGTGTGCAGGATGAGTACAAATATAATGAGTTGGAAGATTCAGAGGATGAAGAGGGACCTAGTGCATCACCAGAGAGTTCCATAAAGAGAAGGAAACTAAGGATAGTGATGGATTTTGAGGATGATGATGAGTAGGACCTCTATCCAACTTATGCAACCAATGTAAATTAACAATTGATCCACACAAATTGATCCGGGAAGTAGTTGTAAATGTTTGAGTATACCAAGTCTAATAGCATGTTTGTTCCTCAATGACATATACTTGCCAAGCCTCTACCATGACATCCATGAAGGATTTTCGCAACTCAGTCTGACAAAAATATATATCGAGGTCCATCGACCAGTTCATTTTAGTTGTAGTCTTGTAGATAACACAGATAATGAAGTTGAATGTAGTTATATGCCTTATGTCAGAAAATTTAGATAATGACAGAAATACATATATAAATAGATGATGAAATTATAATTAGTTGTATGCATCATGTTAGACAATTTAGATGAGGAATTCCTTGGGTTAAATAACCATTTATGCTACAAAATAATTTAAATTCCCTAGATACCATCCATGTAGGAGAGGGAGAGAGAAAACTGTAATTTTTTTCAAACTTCAATGAAAAACCGTGATTTGAGGTAGCCATTTTACTAAAATACAACCAACTCTAATCGAGGTTTGATCAAACGTTGATCGAATCAAGTTCGACTTGCGAGTTGCTTAACTTGATCAGCACCCTGACTTGGATATTATACGTTCACCGGTGTACACTTTTAGCCCCCACTGTATTTAGTCCTTTATTTGTAGAAAGCAACATTGAAATATATATATTTATCGAGCAAAATCGAATGATATACTTGTTACTTGTATTACATATAAAGTTTGTTGAGACGACCCTAGAGAAGCAACAAAAGTAGACTGCAAGAAATAAGACAGGCCTAAAGTTGTTCACCGTGGTCGGAGAATTTCTTGGATAATGACTATGACATAAAGTTAATATTAGAGGCCATATGAAATGACATGCTTTTATTTTCACTTAACAAATACGAAGTACTATATACTTCAAGGACATGAAGTATAAGGGATTTTAACTATCTTTAGTTGATAAAATATTTCATAATAGTACACATAATTGGGATTGATCCCCGTACATATCTTCAAATACAAAAAAAGATCATATATTACTACACATTTAGCACTCTGAACAATGCCACATTCCGTAGTACGAATTACACACACACGATCTCGAAGTAAATGCAATTTTTTTGATCAAGATTTGTTTATTCCAGCTTCATCAGTAGCTCCATATATAGTAGTCACTGCCAAAATAGACAGAAAAAAAAAGGAGAGAAAATGATTATAACGCAAAGAACACAAAATTGACAATCTAATTAATCAGAGAATTGATAATTTGTTACAATAATTACCTGATACTTCAACATGACGTAAAGTAAACACATTTTTTAAACAATGTGCCATGCTAACAACAGCAGACTCCTGCACAGAGTAAGACAACTTTGGTCTCTAAATTTTTGTTTGTTTTAAAGAGCCAAAGATGGAAAAGTGGTAATAGAATAATAAAAGAGTTCGAGTTAGAAAGTACCTTCAAGGCTTTCTCCAAGCTCACGGCTACATTAACAACTACCATGACATACAACTTGTCTTTCATGTCATCAAAGAAACCGGAAAAAAGCATGTCGCCACGATCTTTTCGGGACTATAGATCCGCAAACACCCTGAATCCTATAATGAATCCGAGCACCACGCTTATGCACAACCCTAGATAAGAATCACCATTACCAGGCTCATCCTGCCGAATGATACTCTTTCTGTTTGGTTTATCTTCTCCACACTCACGAAGTGGCGCCCCACAAAGTAATGGGTTTCCCATGTATGATGAAGAATCAAAGCCCTGTAGCTGAGTACTGAGTGGAATCTTCCCTGACAAGTTGTTGTAGGACAAACCCAATGTACCCAGTCTTCTCACATTGACAAGGCTAATTGGTATTTCTCCAGGAAAGATGGTTGTTTGATAAATCAAGAAAGTCAAGTGATGTTAGTCGACCGATATTTGATGGAATTCCCCCACTCAAATTGTTCCTCGACAAGTCCGAGACTAATTAATCTCGTGAGACTTGAGATTCCATCCGGAATATCTCCTTGTAACTTATTATAGGAAAGATCAATGGATTTAACTAATGGAATCAAAGAGTCCTTAAAGCTTTGCTCTTCTCTTTTCCACATAATACTTGCAGTTTCCTCATTCAGCTTAAGTTCTTCACCATTACCAGCCACGATCACGATACCACCTATTGTATACCCGGAGACATCGTTGTTTGACTTGTCTGTCATCATCGTTGTGAGATTATATATGCACTTGGGGACTATACCGATATGTTGTTCATAGCAAGATCCAATATTTGAAGATTGGAAAGGCGACAAAAGCTCAAAGGCGAGGCTTCCACAAAACTTGTTTCGCCGTAACAGAAGAACGCCAAGAGATGTAAAAGCATTTCCGATGCTTGAGGGTATATAGCCAGTTAAGAAATTATACCCAAGATCTAGAACAATCAAGGAGGTACAATTCTCCAACGACGCAGGAAGCTCTCCAGAAAAGCTATTATTTTCCAAGTGCAAATACTGAAGTTGTTGAAGCGCACCAATGGATGTTGGTATTGTTCCTGAGAATTTATTGTTTTCCAAGTGCAGACTCTCAAGTTGATCAAGTTTCATCCAACAGTCTGGTAGCTCTCCTGATAGCAAGTTATTTGATAGATCCAGAGATTGCAGCATAATGTCCGTTGTTTTCGGACACAAGAGATGGGTTGCCTCCGTAAATTTGTTGTTGTTTAAGTGTGTAGACATAGCATTTTGCAATACAACTCCAAACAACGATGGGATGGCACCCTCGAGGTTGTTTGAACTCAAGTCGATTATTTCGAGGTAGTTGAAGGTGGCTGACAAATTAAAATTTGGCAGCGCCCCACTAATCTGATTGTGAGACATGTTGAGAGACCCTAAATGGGATGACAACGATTTAGTCCAAAAATCAGTGGGAATAGTGTCTGAAATTTGATTGTTAGATATATCAAGGAAAGAGAAGTTTTTTTGACTTAGCAGCCAGTTTGGAAAATAAGGGCCCAAATTGCAAGATCTCAAGATTATGATGTTCAATTGAAAAGGAGGAATCCAACCGTCACTAATATTGAGCACCAGTGCCGAGTTGTCTGACAAGTACAGTTCACGTAACCTTGAAAGATGTAAGAAGTGGTTGTGGTTGAGAGTATCTTTTAAAGAAGAATTAGAAAAATCCAATATCTCAAGCATAGAAAGTTGCCCGATACCTTGACTTATCGTGCCATTCAACAAGTTCCCGTATAGATGTAATTCTCTAATTGAAGAAAATGTGTTGATTATGTCAGGAACAAAACCCCAGAACTTATTCATACCCAAATTCAAATACTCTAAACGCGGCTTGTTTGCACATCCTATTGATAGTATATGGATAACATTGGACAAATCATCAGCAAGATTGTTATTATCTAAGTGCAGTTCTTGCAAGTTGCATAGATTACTAAGGTTTTTTGAGAAGGAACCATGAAAATTATTGTAAGACAGATAAAGAACTCTAAGAGACCTTAGGTTTGACAAAGCACAGGGATCGACGCCATGGAAATTATTACCGGAGAGATCAAGAACTCGAAGTGAATTTAAGTTTGAAAAATAGTCAGGAACAAGACCTTCAAATTGATTAAAAGAGAGAGAGAGAGATGAAAGAGTGTACATTTCACCAAATTCACTTGGGAGAGGCCCAGAAAGTGAGTTACCAGACAGATCAAGATGAACAAATTCGTTACCGTTTCTGCTCAAGTTGAACAACCATTGGAATATCCAAGTGTGATTAAGATAGTTGTCAGAAAGACTAACATCCCGAAGAGAGGTTGAGGAATTGATGTATGACAAGGGTGATGGAATTGCTGAAGAAAGCCGACAATGATCCATGTAAAGGACCCTTAAGAAAGGGAGGTTGTTAATAATTTGGACCCAATTTGTGGCGTTACTAAGATCTATATAACTCAAATTGATGTACTTTAAAACTGTAAGATGGGAAAGCCACTGCAAGCTGGATTGAGCACGACTGCCATAATTATAATTATCACTGAGATCAAGTGATACTAATTTTGAAAGGTTTCCTAGCGTCTCAGGAATTCTACCGCTAAAGCCGGAATATGACAAATTGAGGTGCTCTAAATTGGTGAGAGAATCAATGGATTCAGGAATGGGTTGATCAGAAAAGTCATTCCCACTGAGGTCCAAATATTTCAGATGCTTTAGCTCAAAGAGGGAGGTAATCCCCTGACCTCGCAGATAACAGGAAAAAATGTTACCTGGAAGATGAAGCATGATGACATGGCCGGTAAGGTTGTTGCAGCGAATGCCACGCCATTGACAGCAGTCTTGTTGCTCTCCCCAAGAAGTGAGCAGACCACAATCATCATGTTTAATACCTTGCTTGAACTGAAGCAGGGCTTCTCTTTCGTGGTCGATGCACTTGATGCTACTGTGATGAAAAGCGGCAGCATGAGATTGACTCATGTGGTATAACAATACAAGCCATGAAATTTGTAGGAAGAGAATTACAAGGTGATGGATATGGAGGGTTTTCATGGTAGTTTTACGTGTGAATTATTATTAAGCCAAGAAATTTTTTGGTTCTGGTTCATTACGTGAATGATCAGTATATATATACTCTTAGCTTACTGCTACAAGTTTTAGTCGAGACCCAAAGAGTGGGTTAGACCCAAAGTCTTTGCAAGTAGCTAGTTTAAGTCCATATATCAATGGTCCTACATTTGCTCCATCATACAATAAGATTTCCAAATGTTGCTCCATCATACATTTGTATTCACGGCTAACCGCTCACACTGATTTCCAAATGTTTTTGCCGTTGCTTTTGGGTCATGACTCATGACTTCAAAAAGAAAAAGAAATTGCAAGGTAAAATCATACAATAAGATTACCATTACATTTCTATTTTGGACTTTAGTCCTTTAATTGTACTAACAATAGTTATTCCCTTAAGATTCGGAATATAGAGTATGTGGATTTTAATTTGAATAAAAGTTTGAAAATAGGTGCTGAGGAGACTGACTGTTCAATTTTGGTTTCCAACCTTGTAAAAATACTTCCTTTGTCTTTTAAGATGCTATATATAGCAACTATTCACTAACTAACTTTGTTTGATTTTCATTAAAAAAAAAAGCGTTGTTTGATTTGTTGTTCCTTATGTTTAAGAAATAACATGCATAGTTAAGTGAGATCTTATTAGATTCATCCTAATGTATATTTTCATAATATCAACTTTTTATAATTTTTCGCTATGTGTAACTAAATATTATTATTCGAGCTAATGCTTTGATGGCGTGAAATGAAGAAGTGTAGCAACTAAAAAAAAAAAAAATGGAAATATATATAATGTTTCGTACAAGACATTGGTTAACTCAAAACAGCTAGTTTATTACTTGTTTATCATACTAAGACCCTGTTCTTTTGGGAGCTCACTTCGGTTTAGTTCAGTCCAGCTCACTTCGGTTCAGTTCAGCTAGTTTCCTCTCACAATTTCAGTTCAATTCTGTTCAGCTTAGCTTATTTCAGTTCAGTCCAATTCAATTCAGTTCAACCAAAAAGATCAGCGCCTAAGAGACTCCAACAAGAGGAATATAATCAATGTGTTTATTGATATCTGTTTTAAATGAATGCCTTATGATGTATGCATAACACACGTCAGCACGTTGCTATATGATACAAAACGCATGTATTGCATACTCAACCCCTGAGAACCTATGCGCTAGCATATAATATCAGAGCATCATTATTCATGAACCAACAAAAAAAATGGTTCACCCCTCTCTCCTCCTTTCGCTCTCCACATAATTTTTACAAACCTTTTCCCTGTTTCACTTCTTAACGACCATGAATAAATGGAAAAAAGTTCATCACTTGGCAATGGTTCATTGATGAACCAATTCCTTGAAATATTCATGTTTCCGAATGATTGAGCAAATGTAAATGGATAAACCTTCATTGGTTCATAATTAAGAAAAAATAAATAAATTGTTCATTCCCATGAACAATATATTTGTTCACTGTTAAGGATGCTCTGAGACATGACTCATATTTCTCTCGAGTTATTTTAGCTTAAATCTCCGTTTTCAAACTACAACACCAACCAAGCAAAAAGAAAACCCAAAAACCTCCCATTTTCCCCCTTGTTGCGTTTATCCGAGTGATCCATAAACGACGAAAATATCTCTTTTGCCTATCTCTATCCCGATGAGCCGAAACCAAAGCTCTTATTTTCTGTTGAGCAATAGTTTGAGTAAGTCTTGAATTGGCCCCTCAAAAGCTTGATCCAACTGAAATGGAATATTACGACCGAAATTGTGTTGTACATCCAAAATAGCCCTAAGAATACATGATCCCACGCGAATACTTGGCATGTTTCCCCTCTTCCAGGTCCATCACAAGGGAAGCAAAACCCACGATTTGCTTTATCCGGTATCAAAAGCAAATCTTCACAATCCATGCAAGAAATAGAATCTCCATAAACATATTATGTGAGGCACGCATTGCCTCTGTGTACCATGCTCATTCAAGTATGGAAACTAGGAATATGGACTAATAATAAGAGTGTACATTTTGCCTAATATGAACTAATAAAAGTTGTATAATTTATTTTATGATTGTTATTATCAAGTCCTTGACACCCCTTGTTACATGAAAAGGCCAAATGGATAACAAGGTCGCTAAAAAACAAGAGAAAAGATTTAGAATAGGGTTCAACCAAATGGATTTATCAAATTACCCTCATCACATACAAATGGAAATAAAATAGATGGATTAGAGTTAAGATTTCTTGACGCATGTATTTGAATGGTCAATAAGTTAACTTATTTAATGTCGAATTTTCAAGCACGGTAATGGTATGCTCCAACTCTTTTAATGGTTAACATCTATAATACTCTAAAGTTCTTGTATAACGCCAAGGTAAGATTAGTTTGCATGATCTGAAATAAGTTAGGGAACATTACAAATATAATTTATTAAGAGATATGGAAAATAATAATATTACCTCCGTTCCTAAATAATAGTTATACTTATTTTCACGTATGCTGATGCACTACTTTGAGTCTTTATATCTCTAATTTTGTATTTCTAAAAAATATAAAAAGTCGATATTCTAAAAGTACATATTGAGACGAATCAAACAAGACCCCACATGAGCATATTTTATCTTAACCACAAATCATAAATGAAAAGTCAAAGGGAAATTTGTGAATAGTATCAAAAATAAAAATGTAACTATTAAAAAGAAACGGAAAATATAGTACTGATTAATATGGTGACTACAACAACTTGGTGGCATTGATACTACATCTCCCCGCTTTAAAAGAATAAACCAATAGGTGTATACTATGTAATGACCAATAGTTCAGTATAGTTCTAGTCAAGACCCAAAGAGTGGGTCATACTTTTCCACTCTATGTAAGTCTTTGCAAGTAGTTTAAGACTTTAAGGCGCATTCTTTTGAACTTATTTTACTGAACCGAACCGAACTTATTTTATTTTCTTTGAACCGAACTTATTTTTCTTTGAACCGAACTTATTTTTACTTATTTTTTTGAACCGAACTTATTTTTTTTGAACCGAACTTATTTTTACTTATTTTTCTTTGAACCGAACTTATTTTTACTTATTTTTCTTTGAACCGAACTTATTTTACCGAACCGAACTTATTTTTTTCGAACTAAACTGTATTAACATAATATTATCAATACTCATTATTATAATAGTCAATAAATATTAACATAATATTATCAATACTTATTATTATTATTTAATTATTATTTTATAATAATAAATAATAAATAATAATAATAAATAATAATAAATAATAAATAATAAATATAATAAATAATAAATAATAAATAATAAATAATAAATAATAATAATAATAATAAATAATAATAATAATAATAATAATAATAATAATAATAAATAATAGTAATAATAATAAATAATAAATAATAAATAATAAATAATAAATAATAAATAATAAATAATAAATAATAAATAATAAATAATAAATAATAAATAATAAATAATAAATAATAAATAATAAATAATAAATAATAAATAATAAATAATAATAAATAATAATAAATAATAATAAATAATAATAAATAATAAATAATAAATAATAAATAATAAATAATAAATAATAAATAATAAATAATAAATAATAAATAATAAATAATAATAAACAATAAATAATAAATAATAAATAATAAATAATAAATAATAAATAATAATAAATAATAATAATAATAATAAATAATAGTAATAATAATAAATAATAAATAATAAATAATAAGTAATAAATAATAAATTATAAATAATAAATAATAATAATAATAATAATAATAATAAATAATAAATAATAATAATAAATAAAAAATAAAAAATAAAAAAATAAAAAAATAAAAGAATTAAAAAAATAAAAAATAAAAAATAAAAAAATAAAAAAATAAAAAAATAAAAAAAATAAAAAAATAAAAGAAATTAAAAAACAAAAAAAAATAAAAAAATAAAAAAAATAAAGAAAAAAATAAAAAAAATAAAAAATAGAAATTCATCATTATTATAATTATAATATTAATAATAATAATAATATTAATAGTAATATTGAAAATAAAAATAATAATTACAACATTAGATAAGATCGTACTTATTTTCTTTGAACCGAACTTATTTTTGCCGAACCGAACTTATTTTTACTTATTTTTCCGAACCGAACTTATTTTTACTTATTTTTGCCGAACTGAACTTATTTTTGCCGAACCGAACTTATTTTTACTTATTTTTTGCTGAACCGAACTTATTTTCTTGAACCGAACTTATTTTTTACTTATTTTCTTGAAAATAAGTCCAAAAGAATGCGCAAGTTCATCAATGGTCCTACCTTGCTGGTAGTTGCTCCATCATACATTTGTATCCACGGCTAACCGCTCACACTGATTTCCAAATGTTTTTGCCGTTTCTTTTGGGTCATGACTTTAAAAAAAAAATTGAAAGGTAGAATCATACAATAAGATTACCGTGACATTTATCTTTTGGACTTTAGTCCTTTAATTGTACTAAGAGTAGTTATTCCCTTAAGATTGGGGAACATAGAGTATGTGGATTTTAATTTGAATAAAAGTTTGAAAATAGGTGTTGAGGAGGTGGGTAGACAAATTATGTTGAGTTGGATTCCATTACACAACCTTTTAATGTCTTTATTAATGGTGGATTTTTTTCGTTGAGGAGACCGACCGTCCAATTTTGGTTTTCAACCATATAAAAATACTTCCTTCGTCTTTTAAGGTGCTATGTATAGCAACTATTCACCAACTAATTTTATTCGATTTTCATTTTAAAAAAGCCTTGTTCGATTTGTTGTTCCTTATATATAAGAAATAACATACATAGTTAAGTGAGATCTTATTTGATTCATCCTAATGTATATTTTCATAATATCAACTTTTTATAATTTTCGCTATGCTTAACTAAATATTATTATTCGAAGTAATGCATTGATGGCATGAAAAGAAGAAGTGTAGCAACTTAAAAAAGAGGAAATATATATAATGTTTCATATAAGACAGTGGTTAACTCAAAACAGCTAGCTTATTACTTGTTTAGTTGTTTATCATACTAAGACCCTGTTCTTTTGGGAGCTCACTTCAGTTCAGTTTAGTACAGCTCTCTTCAGTTCAATTCAGCTAGTTTCCTCTCACAATTTCAGTTCAATTATGTTCACCTTAGCTCATTTAAGTTCAGTCCAATTTAATTTAGTTCAGCCTAAAAGATCAGCTCCTAAGAGACTCCAACAAGAGGAATATATTCAATGTGTTTATTGAGATATATGATATAAAACGCATGTATTGCATACTTGATAAATTTGATAGAATTGAAAATGGGTCTGGGCAACCCAATAAGGAGGAGGAGAGTTCGGTTCACATACAAGCCCAAAGAAGGTTCCATACTAAAACCAATTGACAATAGTAGGAGTAGCTCCTCTAGCTTATATTATATGGTACTTTCTCTCCTCTTTCTCCAATGTAGGACAACTCACATGTGCACAACATATATGGGGTTCAACATCAACTCATGAGCGCCTATAAGCTGGCATATATCAGAGCACCATTATTCATGAACCAAAAAAAAAATGATTCACCCCTCTTTCCTACTTTCTCTCTCCACATAATTTTTGCACAACTTAATCCAGTTTCACTTCTTAACAACCATGAACAAATGAAAAAAGGTTCATCACTTGGCTATGGTTCATGGATGAACCAATTCCTTGAAGTATTCATATTGCCGAATGATTGAGCAAATGTAAATGGATGAACCTTCACTGGTTCATAATTAAGAAAAAAAAGATTGTTCATCCCCATGACAATATAATTGTTTATTGTTAAGGATGTTATGAGACACGACTTAGATTTCTCTCGAGTTCTTTTAGCTCAAATCTCCGTTTTCAAACTACAACACCAACCAAGCAAAAAGAAAACCCAAAAACCTCCCATTTTTGCCCCTTGCAAATCTTCACAATCCACGCAAGAAATAAAATCTCCATTAACATATTATGTGTGAGGCAAGCATTATTGCCTTGGTGTACCATGCTCATTCAAGTATGGAAACTAGGAATATGGACTAATAATAAGAGTGTACATTTTGCCTAATATGGACTATTAGAAGTTATATAATTTTATTTTATGATTGTTATTATCAAGTCCTTGATACCCCTTATTACATGAAAAGGCCAAATGGATAACGAGGTCACTAAAAACAAGAGAAAAGATCTAGAATAGGATTCAGACCAAATGGATTTATCAAATTACCCTCATCACATACAAATGGAAATAAAATAGATGGATTAGAGTTAAGATTGTTTGACGCATGTATTTGAATGGGTCAACAAGATTAACTTATTTAATGTCGAACTTTCAAGCACGGTAATGGTATGCTCCAACTGTTTTAATGGTTAACATCTATAATACTCTTAAAGTTCTTGTATAACGCCAGGGTAAGATTAGTTTGCATGATCTGAAATAAGTTAGGGAACATTACAATATAATTTATTAAGAGATACGGAAAATAATACTGATTAAGTGATTAACATGGTGACTACAACGACTTGCTAGCATTGATACTAAATCTCCCCTCTTTGAAAGAATAAACCAATAGGTGTATACCGTGTAATGACCAATAGTTCAGTATAGTTGTAGTCATGTAGATAACATAGATAATGAAGTTGAACTTTATGCCTTGTGTAAGTCAATTTAGATAATGACATAATTACAAATATAGATAGATGATGAAATTATAATTAGTTATATGCATCATGTCAAACAATGTAGATGAGGAATTCCTTGTGTTAAATAACAATTTATGCTAAAAAAATTTTAAATTCCTGGATACCATCGATGTAGGAGAGAAAGAGAGCAGTAATTTTTTTAAAACTAAGATGCAAAACTACGATGTCAGGGAGCGGTTTTACTAAAATAAAGCGTTATTCTGACCGAACCAACTCCAGTCAAGGTTTGATTGAACTTTGATAGTTTTACGAAAGTAAAGCGCCATTCTGACCGAATCAACTCCAGTCAAGGTTTGATTGAGCTTTGATCGAATCGAGTTCAACTCGCTAGTTGTTCAACTTGGTTAGCACCCTCTAACTTTGATATTATACATTAACCAGTGTATAATTTTAGCCCTCAATGTCTTTAGTTCTTTATTTGTAGAAATAATCAAAATCGAAAATATATAAGAAAAATCCAATGATATACTTGTTACTTAAAGTTTGTTACTAGTATAGGTAAGAAAATATGGTCAACGAGGGACATGTAAAGAGTGCACAAAGTCAAGGTGGTACAAGTAAAAAACACAGCGGCAATGGTTTGGATCCAAAGATCCAAAGCATCATAGAGACCGAAACACATTTTGGGAAATCAGGCATATACCTTTTCTTTCCCCTATTTCCCTTCTCGAATTTCTGCCCTCTTCCCTGCTTGAACCAAATGGTGAGTGAACAGAAAACCACCAAAGAATACCAAACAATGAATTGATAATGAAAGAAAATATCAGCTTTGGTCTTTTACATTATTCAAGTATGCAGCAAATAAATCGTTCCAAGTATCTGTAATGCCAGGCAAGCACCAATGCATGCAATCATCATGCTTCTTTCCACCAGCATTTGATGGATGAGCATCTGCTCTATATTCACTCATATGGGTTATGTTCAAAACATAGAAACTGGATCCTTTGAGGGCCTTGTACATGTGATGGTTGACTAGGCGTGTTTCAACATTCGCTCCATTATTCTTCAAAGGCTTTACGCGTGGGCAAGAACCACCATGGTCCCAGTCGCCTCCCTCAAAATGTCTTGGGGATTGTGTTCGGAATATTCTTATTGCACCAGGTCACATTTTGCTTTCTACATATAATATCTGATATCAAGCAGAAATATTGGAACAATTAGATAATCCATGAACTTCTAAAAGGACATTATAATACGTCGATAACAAGGATGAAGGACACTCGGACAATACGCACGCGTCGAAGGTGCTTATGTATAAATAGCAACATCATGTGGTTATCTTGAACTGACTCATTAAAACATCATGTTTACACCCTTGCACCTTAGAATTCCAGAATTTGTAACATCTCTAAACTCAATTATTGAGCCTCTTCGACTTCCTAATAACATGTTGGAAAACCTGCAATTGATATTGCCCTGACATAATTGAATGGACATGTTGACTAATGAATGAAATTACTGTGTACTTAACGTGATTAGATGCTGCTAATACCGACCTCAAAGAATTAGAAACAAGAATATGCAATACATAAGTGTTCTTCAGCAATATATTTCCTCCATTTCTAGTAGGAAAACCAGAAATTTTCAGATGTGATTAGCCTAAAATCAGTAGAAAAGCTTATTAATGCTTCCATAGTTGCATAGATATAGTTTGTAGTTTCTATCATACACCAAATGTAACAGCCAGATGCATAGGTCAATATATTACCATGTGTTTCAGGACCAAATCCAAACCAACATCAGGAGCTATTGGAGGCATTATAGGCATCCCTTTCTCAAAGAAGAGCATAAATGACTTCACAGGATCAAATTTTGAAGGAGCCCACTACCTGCATAACACATTGAGGCATATAAAGTTACTTTTCTCATTTCTCTGACTTGCATACTGTGTAACAATTTAAAGCATCAATATGTATAGAATGTTTATCTCGATGCTAGTACATTGTATAAATGAAATTTTTTAAGAAGAATTTGGAAGACCGCACAGCAGTACAATTGAAGGAGAAAGCAACCGCTTCATAAATTAGAAGCAAACCTTCTGGTCACGCTGCACTCTAAAAGCAAATAAGACGGACAATCCCCAGAAGCAGCAGACCACTAGGAATCAGAAGATCCCACAACACCTCTACCTGAGCACATAAAGTATAAACACACTATGCTCCAGCCAAACTACCAAACCACCGCCACAAAAGCCCACTTCACTTGCATATGGCCTAGCAGCAAAGACGACCACATTCAAAACTCCCTCAAAAGTCTATGCAATCTAACATAGATGCAATTTTATACAAATCTATTTCCCACAAAAAAAAAAAAAAGCACAAAAAATCGATAAACTTCCATTTCACCTGCTTAATTTATCACTTTAAAAAATGATGAACAAATACTATGGCCATGAAGCGTGGAAATATTTGCCTTCTAAAGATAGAAATTAGGATTGCTGTGTCAAAACTGAAATTGCAGAGCTGCAAGTCTGGAATTGTGAAAACTGTAAAGAGTTATTTGACAGCAGCGAAATTATATAGGGTAACCCTGCACTTCAGAAAAAAATTTCCCCTAAAGGCTAAAATGACCTTCACTCATTCAGGTTTCTCTAAGATAAGTAGATAACTCTAAACTTTGAAATCACTCCACAAATTTATCTATGATATCCCTAGGTTATTTCTAGACACTACACAGTATAGGGATACCGTATATAATTTCCCTTCACAAAATGTATATGCATTTGCTGAATTACTTATACCAACTAAGAAAAGTGGTACAGGTTTTTATAAAAACGGAGTAATATTATTCTATAGCCCAAATACTATTTTGGTTATATATTCGGGGCATTTTTCTGTCTTGTGACATATTCTTGTTTGACTTCATATTGTAATTGTGCTATTAGCTTAAGCCTTAAGATGATGTTCCAATTGCAACACTATCTAGACTTCTTGGATTCTTATATTGTATATGCAAATGCAGAAGTATAAGACTGATTGACAAAAAAAAAAAATCTGAAAGGACGAAAAAGTGTAACATAATTCACTTTTTTAGTTCGCGGTTCGCCCAAAATGGGTAAAAAATAAGCGAACACCGACCATAATTCGCTTTTCTCGGATCGCGTTCGCGGGGAGATTAGGGAAACATGTTACACTGGGACAAAATACAAGGAAGATGCACTTCACTTGTATCGCAGTTCATAAAAGTGCTAAATAACAGAGAGAATGGGCCTATGTTGCTTGGACTAGGGTCACTCATGTACAGAAACGATTGCATGTCCAAGTGTCCGACTACTAATGATGTTGTAAAAGAAAACAGAAAAAAAGTTTTGGAGTGAACTTGTAATCTAAAATGCCTGTGGCAAAAAAAATCATTAGCATGGTGCTCACGATTTAGTGTCGTCACTGACTCATGACGTATCTTTGCTCTAATTGTCATTACAGGTATAAGGATAAGTTAAATTGTAATCAGCTCATTGCCGAAACTCTTGATCCTGATGGAAATATCTCTTCAGCTCAAGTATCCCGCAAATGTAAAAAACTAGGATTACAACTTCCTTCAAAAAAGAGCAGCAAGATGGCCCATTTATCCAATAATAATGATCAAGATAAGGAAGGCCGACTTGAAAAAGATAGCAGTCTTCAAGACTTAAATCATGCAGACGGACCCTCTGAACTGGGGAGACCAATGTAAGCATAATCTATAAATTTTTGATACTTCTACTATAATTTCCTTCAAAGGAAACAATTATCGAATCTTGAGACTACTAATGGTGACTTGCAAATTTTAGAATACTTCTACTATTTAGGATGCATTTAGCTGACATAAGTTGCTTACTTGGGTCTTCTCGGGCAAGCTAGGAAGAGAGTGCGTGCCATGGATGAGAATCGGGAGTTGAAGATCGAAGTTTATTTGAGCAAAGTGAGTATTTCTTTCGTATATTAAAGTGAATGAATATATTTTATTCCGAAAAGATAAGTCTATGTATTAGTATTACGTAAAGTTAGAACTGTTCGCTTGTAACCCTAAAGGAAAAAAAGAACTTCGAATCCGAATAGTTCGAGTCTTGTGTTCCGGACAGTTTCAAAGATCATAAGAGGTGCAGCCACATGATTGCAAAAGAACTGGACCCGAATGGAGCACTTACCGCAGCCCAAGTCTCTCGTAAGCTAAAGAAACTTGGCTTACAAACTTCTCGAATGAGAAGTGAAGTAAACAAGCAAAAGAAGGATGATGCTTCTACTGATGGTGAAGATGATTCGGACAATCGGACTCTGTCCTTGGTTAGGGAAAGGTGACCGTTCTTTGCATTATCTTTGTTCTTACTTTTTTATTCTAGCTGACTAATTCTTGGGCAATAAATTTCCGTGCTCCTAAGAGTTTCCAAGGATCATGATTCATGGGGACCAACGGCTTAATCTTGTGTTGAACTATTTTGGTCGAAGCTCCAAGTATTTTCCACTTTTTTTTTCTTTGAGGTTCAATGGTATGCAAGAATGAAGTGCATTGAAGTACGACTATGGATTTCAGACAAGTTGGGCTGATGGTTTCATGATTTCTCTGTTGCATTAATTCTTGTCTACCATGTAGAGTTTTTTTTTTATATCAAGTATATCTAAATGTACTCACGATTTTCAATGATTTTCTCGGGAGCAAAAAACAAAAAGGCTACTTCATCTTACAAGGACTTAGGCAGTTCAAAATATGATCAATCACCGGGGTCTACTAATTCGGATGATGATGACCTAGCACTTAGCTCAATATTAAAGTAAGTGGTTCGGTTCACTCTCTTCCCTTCCCTGTCCTTGAAAAGTTATATGTTCCTCTCTTTCCTCCTTTTCTTATCAACCTCGTATTAAATCTCGAATACGGGAGATCTAGAAGAGTTCGGACACAACCAGTAGACAAGAGTGCGGATGCTTCAACCGATAAGGATAATGTTGGAGAATCAGCGACCAAATTGCTCAAAGTCTAGAAGAAAGAGGGGAAGCTATGGATGTACATTTTGATGCTCAAAGGCCTAATGACCCTCGTAGTAGTTCAGGCACATCAAGGCTGCTAGTTTTAGTGGATCGGGTTAAGAGAGATAACGAGCGAAGCATGATGAGTTGTCGACGGTGCCTCGAGATGATGGTAGCCACGGGCAATGATCAAGAAAATGCTGCTACTCTCGACACCGGTTGGGAACAGAGAAATCTTAAAGGCGAATGACAATGTAGATAGTGTGCGGGATGAGTACAAATATAATGAGTTGGAAGATTCGAGAGGATGAAGAGGGACCTAGTGCATCACCAGAGAGTTCCATAAAGAGAAGGAAACTAAGGATAGTGATAGATTTTGAGGATGATGATGAGTAGGACCTCTATCCAACTTATGCAACCAATGTAAATTAACAATTGATCCACACAAATTAATCCGGGAAGTAGTTGTAAATGTTTGAGTGTACCAAGTCTAATAGCATGTTTGTTCCTCAATGACATATACTTGCCAAGCCTCTACCATGACATCCATGAAGGAATTTTGCAACTCGGTCGACAAAAATATATATCTAGGTCCATTGACCAATAGTTCGATTTAGTTGTAGTCTTGTAGATAACACAGCTAATGAAGTTGAATGTAGTTATATGTCTTATGTCGAAAATTTAGATAATGACAGTAAATACATATATAAATAGATGATGAAATTATAATTAGTTGTATGCATCATGTTAGACAATTTAGATGAGGAATTCCTTGGGTTAAATAACCATTTATGCTACAAAATAATTTAAATTCCCTGGATACCATCCATGTAGGAGGGGAGAGAGAAAATCGCAATTTTTTTCAAACTTCAATGCAAAACCGTGATTTCGGGTAGCCATTTTACTAAAATAAAGCGCTATTTGGGACGAACCAACTCTAGTCGAGGTTTGATCAAACGTTGATCGGATCAAGTTCGACTTGCGAGCTGCTCAACTTGATTAGCACCCTGACTTCGATATTATACATTCACCCGCGTACAATTTTAGCCCCCAGTGTATTTAGTCCTTTATTTGTAGAAAACAAAATTGAAATATATATATTTATTGAGAAAAATCCAATGATATACTTGTTACTTGTATTACATATAAAGTTTGTTAAGACAACCCTAGAGAAGCAACAAAAGTAGATTACAAGAAATAAGACAGGCCTAAAGCTATTCAACGTGGTCGGGGAATTTCTTGGATAATGACTATGACATAAAGTTAATATGAGAGGCCATATGAAATGATATGCTTTTATTTTCACTTAACAAATACGAAGTACTATATACTTCAAGGACATGAAGTATAAGGGATTTTAACTATCTTTAGTTGATAAAATATTTCAGAATAGTACACATAATTGGGATTGATCCCCGTACATATCTTCAAATACAAAAAAAGATCATATATTACTACACATTTAGCACTCTAAACAATGCCACATTCCGTAGTACGAATTACACACACGAGCTCGAAGTAAATGCAATTTTTTTGATCAAGAATTGTTTATTCCAGCTTCATCAGTAGCTCCATATATAGTAGTCACTGCCAAAATAGAAAGAAAAAAAGGAGAGAAAATTATTATAATGCAAAGAACACAAAATTAACAATCTAATTAGTCAGAGAATTGATAATTTGTTACAATAATTACCTGATACTTCAACATGACGTAAAGTAAACACATTTTTTAAACAATGTGCCATGCTAACAACAGCAGACTCCTGCACAGAGTAAGACAACTTTGGTCTCTAAATTTTTGTTTGTTTTAAAGAGCCAAAGATGGAAAAGTGGTAATAGAATAATAAAAGAGTTCAGAGTTAGAAAGTACCTTCAAGGCTTTCTCCAAGCTCTGGCTACATTAACGACTACCATGACATACAACTTGTCTTTCATGTCATCAAAGAACCGGAAGAAAGCATGTCGCCACGATCTTTTCAGGACTATAGATCCGCAAACACCCCAGAATCCTATAATGAATCCGAGCACCACGCTTATGCACAAACCTAGATAAAAATCACCATCACCATGCTCATCTTGTCGAATGGTAGTTGCTCTGTTTGGTTTATTGTCGAGTGGAATCTTTCCTGATAAGTTGTTGTAGGACAAATCCAAGATACCCAGTGTGCTCACATCGGCAAGGCTAATGGGTATTTCTCCGGAAAGATGGTTGTTTGATAAATTAAGAAAGTCCAGTGATTTTAGCTGGCCGATATTTGATGGAATACTTCCACTAAAGTTGTTTCTTGACAAGTCCAGACTAATTAATCCTCTAAGACTTGAGATTCCATCTGGAATATCTCCTTGTAACTCATTACTAGAAAGATCAATGGATTTAACTAGTCTCAACGAAGACGCTCTAAAGCTCTGCTCTTCTCTTTTCCACATAATAATTGCAGTTTCCTCATTCGGGTCAATTTCATAATCACTACTAACGTCCAATGCAAAACCACCACCGCTGATTGAATTGTCTGTCATCGATGTAAGATTATGTATGCACTTGGGGACTATACCTGAAATGTTGTTCATAGCAAGATCCAATATTTGAAGATTGGAAAGCTGACAAAAGCTCAAAGGCAGGCTTCCAAAAAACTTGTTTCGCCGTAACTGAAGAACTTCAAGATATTTAAAAGCATTTCCGATGCTTGAGGGTATATAGCCGGCTAAGGAATTATATCCAAGATCTAGAACAACCAAGGAGGTACAATTCTCCAACGACGCAAGAAGCTCTCCAGAAAAGCTATTATTTTCCAAGTGCAAATACTTAAGTTTCTGAAGCGCACCAATGGATGTTGGTATAGTTCCTGAGAATTTATTGTTTTCCAAGTGCAGACTCTCAAGATGATCAAGTTTCATCCAACAGTCCTGAAGCTCTCCTGACAGCAAATTATTTGATAGATCAAGATATTCCAGCATGATCATATTCGTTTTCGGACACAACAGATGGGTGGCCTCCGTAAATTTGTTGTTGTTTAAGTATATAGACATAGCATGTTGAAATCCAACTCCAAAAAACAACGGGATGGCACCCTCGAGGTTGTTTGAACTCAAGTCGATTTTTTGGAGGTCGTTGAAGGTGGCTGACAGATTAAAATTTGGCAGCGCCCCACTAATCTTATTGTGAGACATGCTGAGAGACACTAAATGGGATGACAATGATTTAGTCCAAAAATCAGTGGGAATAGTGCCCGAAATGTGCCCGTTAGATATATCAAGCGAAGAGAAGTTTTTTTGACTTAGAAGCCGTTTGGAAAATAAGGGCCCAAGTTGCAAGATCTCAAGCTTATGATGTCCAATTGAAAGGGAGGAATCCAACCAGGCACTAATATTGAGCACAGTGCCGAGTTGTATGACAAGTACAGTTTACGTAACCTTGAAAGATGTAAGAAGTGGTTGTGGTTGAGAGTATCTTTTAAAGAAGAATTGGAAACATCCAATATCTCAAGCATAGAAAGTTGCCCGATACCTTGACTTATCGTGCCATTCAGATAGTTCCTCTCTAGATGTAATTCTCTAATTGAAGAAAATGTGTCGATTATGTCGGGAACGGAACCCCGAACTTATTCATACTCAAATCCAAATACTCTAAACGCGGCTTGTTTGCACATCCTATTGATAGTATATGGATAACATTGGACAAATCATCAGCAAGGTTGTTATTATCTAAGTGGAGTTCTTGCAAGTTGCATAGCTTACTAAGATTTTTTGAGAAGGAACCATAAAAATTATTGTCAGACAGAGAAAGAACTCTAAGAGACCTTAGGTTTGACAAAGCATAGGGAAAGAGTCCAAGGAAATTATTACTGGAGAGATCAAGAACTCGAAGTGAATTTAAGTTTGAAAAAGAGTCAGGAACAAGACCTTCAAGTTGATTATAAGAGAGAGAGAGAGAGATGAAAGAGTGTACATTTCACCAAATTCACTTGGGAGAGACCCAGAAAGTGAGTTACCAGAAAGATCAAGATGAACAAATTCGTTACCGTTTCTACTCAAGTTGAACAGCCATTGGAATATCCAAGTGTGATTAAGATGGTTGGCAGAAAGACTAATGTCCCGAAGAGAGGTTGAGGAATTGATGTATGACAAGGGTGATGGAATTGCTGAAGAAAGCTCACAATAATCCGTTAGATGGGAAAGCCACCGCAAGCTGGATTCAAGACCGCTATTACGACTGAGATCAAGTGATGCTAATTTTGAAAGGTTTCCTAGCGTCTCAGGAACTCTACCCATAAAGTCGGAATATGACAAATTGAGGTGCTCTAAGTTGGTGAGAGAATCAATGGATTCAGGAATGGGTTGATTAGGAAAGGAATTCACACTAAGGTCCAAATATTAACGTTGTGGTCGGGTCCAAATATTAAGATGAAGCATGATGACATTGCCGGTAAGGTTGCTGCAGCGAATGCCACGCCATTGACAGCAGTCTTGTTGCTCTCCCCAAGAACTGACCCGACCACAATAATCATGAATACGTTGTTTGAATTGAAGCAGGGCTTCTCTTTCATGGTCGATGCACTTGATGCTACTGTGATGAACAGCGGCAGCATGAGATTGACTCATGTGGTATAACAATACAAGCCATGAAATTTGTAGGAAGAGAATTACAAGGTGATGGACATGGAGGATTTTCAATTTCATGGTTAAGTGTACGTGTGAAATATTATTAAGCCAAGAAATTTGTGCTTCTATTTCATTACGTGAAAGATCAGTATATGTATACACTCTTACTGCTATAAGTTTTTAGTCAAGACCGTAGACTTATACTTTTCCACCCTAGAAGGTTTTGAAAGTAGTTTGTCCATCAATGGTCCTACCTAGCTGGCTGCTTCTGTTTCATTACGTGAAAGATCAACTCTAGAAGCCTTTGTACAACATATAAGTTTTAGTCGAGACTCAAAGAGGGGGTTAGGTCGTAGACTTATAATTTTCCACTCTAGAAGTCTTTGCAAGTAGATTAAGGCTATGTTCAGTTCACCTTATTTTTGTTTATTTTAGATCAGATCAGATCAGACCAGAAAAAATAAGTTCAGATCAGATAAGATCAGATCATATCAGATAAGTTCAGATCAGATTAAATAAGTTCAGATTATGCTTATATTTAAAAACTTATTATTATTATTATCATCATGATTATTATGATTATTAATATTACTAATGCTATTATTGTTATTGTAATAATTATTATTATTGTTGTTGTTATTATTATTATTATTATTATTATTAATATTACTTTATACAATTACTATTACTATTAATATTACTATTCACTAGTACATTTGTTCAAAAAGATAATTATTATTGTCGTTGTTGTACTTATTAATTATTAATATTGGTAATTATTATTAATGTCGTTGCTATTATTATAAATGTCATTGATATCACTATTTGAAGCTGTTTGTGTTCAAGAAGAAGAATGTTCTTTTGACATTTGTAAGTGTTCTTTTTTATATTTATTCTAATTAATAATTTTGATATGTGATGTTCTTTTTGATGTTGTACATGTAACGAGCATGACAATAGTATATGATGTTTATTTTTTAAAACAATTTTGGTTGAATAATATAAATTATATATTACTAGTTTATATAAAGCATGAGTAGCATGGGATAACCTAATGCTGTTGTCATCACGTTCAAAATTTTTCCTACAAAGGATTTCAACTTATCTTTAAAAACAAAGTTTATATAGAACAAGACAACGATATAAGAAGAACAATTTAACCATTTTGTTCAAGATCATATGATTATATATATTTATAGGTTTATTTATAATAAAAAAGAACAATTTATTGATATAACAAAGAACACGTTGTTGGTTAAATCCAAACATGTCATCAATATAAAATTAACATCTATCTTTTATTTTTAAAATGTGTTCTTTAAATAGATCTCGTATGCTCTTTCAGTATATGTTTTTTTATAATATCATTATATGTTCTTTTCATTACTACCTAAATTCTTATTATTAACGGACCTTGAACATGAGTGTTCTTTTATTTTTAATTTTTTTGGCCCCTTTCAAAAATCCCGTGGTAAGATGAATTTTCTCTGGGCTGCTCTCGCACAGGGTCATTCACCTAAAGACCCAACAAGCCCCAACTCCCCTCCCCTACCCACAACATTATTGAAATATATGCTTCCACCAAGATTTAAACATTGGTCTCCCATGTGGGAGGTAAGAAGTCATGCCATTGGACCCAAGAGTCCTTAGTCTTTTTTTTTAATTGTATGTTTATATACTAATGTGCTCTTTTAAATAAAAAAAACTAATTATGCTATAATAATAATAATAATAATAATAATAATAATAATAATAATAATAATAATAATAAAAATAATTATTGTTATTATTTTTATTATTATTATTATTATTATTATAAAATTATTATTATTATTATTAGTATATTATTATTATTATTATTATTATTATTGAAAGTTGTGCATAGTAAAAAAGTGATAGTAATAGTAATACTAGTAATGAAATACAAAGTAATAATAATATTAGTAATAATATGTTCTTTATAAGATAAGTTCAGATCAGACCAGAGATCAGATCAGTTCAGAATTCAGATCAGATCAGATCAGAAAAAATAAGTTCAGATCAGATTAGATCAGTTCAGAACAGATCAGCTCAGATCAGAAAAAATAAGTTCAGATCAGATCAGATCAGATAAGTTCAGATCAGAAAATTTCAGGTGAACTAAACATAGCCTAAGTCCATCAATGGTCATAGTCTCACCTAGCTGGCAGCTGCTCCATCATGCGTTTGTATTCACCAATCACCATAGTAACCGCTCACACTGATTTCAAAATGTTTTTACCGTTTATTTTGAATCGTGACTTTTTCAAGAATAAAATATTGAAAGGTAATGAAGACCGACGGTCCAGTTTTGGTTTCCAACCTTCCAAAATACTCCCTACGTCTTTTAAGATGCTATGTATAGTAACTATTCACCAACTAACTTTGTTTGATTTTCATTCAGAAAAAGCGTTGTTCGATTTGTTGTTCCTTATGTATAAGAAATAACATGCATAGTTAAGTGAGATCTTATTTGATTCATCATATTGTATATTTTCATAATATCAAACTTTTTATAATTTTTCGCTATGTGTAACTAAATATTATTATTCGAAGTAATGCATTGATGGTGTGGAAAGAAGTGTAGTAACTATAAAAAAGAGGAAATATATATAATGTTTCATATAAGACAGTGGTTAACTCAAAACAGCTAGCTTATTACTTATCTATCATACTAAGGCCCTGTTCTTTTGGGAGCTCACTTCGGTTTAGTTCAGTTCAGCTAGTTTCCTCTCACAATTTCAGTTCAATTCTGTTCACCTTAGCTCATTTTAGTTTAGTTCAGTCCAGTTCAATTTAGTTTAGCCTAAAAGATCAGCGCCTAAGAGACTCCAACAAGAGGAATATATTCAATATGTGTTTATTGATATCCGTTTTAAATGAATGCCTTATAATGTATGCATAACACACGTCAGCACGTTGCTATATGCTATAAAACGCATGTATTGCATACTCAACTCCTGAGTGCTTATGCGTTGGCATATATTAGAGCATCATTATTCATGAACCAAAAAAAATGGTTCACCCCTCTTTCCTCTTTTCTCTCTCCACATAATTTTCACAAACCTTTTCCCTGTTTCACTTTTAACGACCATGAACAAATGGTAAATGGTTCATAACTTGGCAATGGTTCATGGATGAACCAATTCCTTGAAATATTGGTATTTCCGAATGATTGAGCAAATGTAAATGGATGAACCTTCACTAGTTCATAATTAAAAAAATAAACTGTTCATCCCCATGAACAATATATTTGTTTATTGTTAAGGATGCTCTGAGACATGACTCATATTTCTATTGAGTTCTTTTAGCTCAAATCTCCGTGTTCAAACTACAACACTAACCAAGCAAAGAGAAAACCCAAAAACTTCCCATTTTTTCCCCTGTTGCTTTTATCCTGGTGATCCACAAACGACGAAAATATCTCTTTTGCCTATCTCTATCCGGATGAGCCGAAACCAAAGCTCTTATTTTCTGTTGAGCAATAGTTCAAGTAAGTCTTGAATTGGCCCCTCGAAAGCTTGATCCAACTAAAATGGAATATTACTACAGAAATTACGTTGTGCATCCAAAATAGTCCTAAGAATACATGATTCCACGCGGATACTTGGCACTTTCTCTCTCTTTCAGGTCCATCACAAGGGAAGCGAAACCCAAGATTTGCTTTATCCAGTGTCAAACGCAAATCTTCACAATCCATGCAAGAAATAGAATCTCCATAAACATATTATGTGAGGCACGCATTGCCTCGGTGTACCATGCTCATTCAAGTATGGAAACTAGGAACATGGACAAATAATAAGAGTGTACATTTTGCCTAATAGAACTAATAAAAGTTATATATTTATTTTATGATTGTTACTATCAAGTCCTTGACACCCCTTGTTACATGAAAAGGCCAAATGGATAACAATGTCGCTAAAACAAGAGAAAAGATCTAAAATAGGGTTCAGACCAAATGGATTTATCAAATTATCCTCATCACATACAAATGGATCAGAAATAAAATAGATGGATTAAAGTAAGATTCTTTGAGGCATGTATTTGAATGGGTCTTATTTAATTTCGAACTTTCAAGCACGGTAATGGTATACTCCAACTCTTTTAATGGTTAGCATCTATAATACTCTAAAGTTCTTGTACAACGGCAAGGTAAGATCAGTTTGCATGATCTGAAATAAGTTAGGGAACATTTTATATAAATATACTTCCTCCTGTCTTTATTAGTTTACCCATTTCTTTTGAGTTTTAGGAGAAATAATATTGCGTGGTAATAGAAAGAAAGAGAAAAGATTAATTCATATCCTAAGTTGAATGTGTGTGCCATGAAAAGTTAGTGGACCCATTCCAAAAATAGAAACAAAAGAAATGGAGAAACTAAGGGACATCTCAAAAAGAAATACGAATAAACTAATAAAAATCGGAGAGAGTAATTTATTAAGATATATGGAAAATAATACTGATCAACATGGTGACTACAACGACTTGCTGGCATTGATACTAAATCTCCCCTCTTTAAAAAAATAAACCAATAGGTGTATACTGTGTAATGACCAATAGTTCTAGTCAAAATCCAAAGAGTGGGTTATACTTTTCCACTCTATGTAAGTCTTTGCAAGTAGTTTAAGTCCATCAATGGTCCTACCTAGCTGGCAGTTGCTCCATCATTCATTTGTATCCACGGCTAACCGCTCAAACTGATTTCCAAATATTTTTGCCGTTTCTTTTGGGTCATGACTTAAAAAAAAAATTTGAAAAGTAGAATCATACAATAAGATTACGGTGACATTTCTGTTTTGGACTTTAGTCCTTTAATTGTACTAAGAGTAGTTATTGTTAAATATGGGGCCGCCAGCACTGCGTCATAAGGAGAGAGTCTACTTCACGACACAAAGCGAGTTTCCCCTTAAAACCAATAAAGCGATAAGGAGAAGACTCTTCGCATTATAAAGCAACCCATCTCTCTTCTTTAATCAACGTGGGACATCTCACGTTTGTGTGCGCTATACATCATAGTTTCAACACTCCCTCACACGGTGAGGTCCCTTTTTCAATTGGCCAGAGTAAATTAACGGTCTCGGCCGTAGGGCCGGGCCGATACCATGTTAAATATGGGCCTCGTGCCACACCCATCATAGAGAGTAGATACCACTTCACGACAAAAGGAGTTTCCACCTTAAAACCATAAGGCAATAAGGGGAGTAGCCCTTTGCATTATAAAGCCGAACCCATCTCTCTTCTTTAATCAATGGGGACACTAAATACAGCCCGGGCAAGACCCATCATAAGGAGAGAGAGTCCACTTCACGACACAAAGGAGTTTCCACCTTAAAACCATAAGGCAATAAGTGAGTAGCTCTTTGCATTATAAAGTGAACCCATCTCTCTTCTTTAATCAATATGGGACACTCACATGCGTGGCGCTATACATCATAGCTTCAACAGTTATTCCCTTAAGATTGGGGAATATAGAGTATGTGGATTTTAATTTGAATAAAAGTTTGTAAATAGGTGTTGAGGAGTTGGGTAGACAAATTATGTTGAGTTGGATTCCATTACCACAACTTTCAAGTTTCTTTATTAATGGTGGGTAGACAAAGTTTTTTCCGTTGAGGAGACCGACTGTCCAATTTTGGTTTCCAACCTTATAAAAATACTCCTTCTTTTAAAATGCTATGTGTAGCAACTATTCACCAACTAACTTTGTGTGATTTTCATTAAAAAAAGCCTTGTTCAATTTGTTGTTCCTTATGTATATTTTCATAATATCAACTTTTTATTATTTTTCGCTATGCGTAACTAAATATTATTATTCGAAGTAATGCATTGATGGCGTGAATAGAAGAAGTTGTAGCAACTAAAGAAAGAGAATATATATATATATATATATATATATATATATATATATATATATATATATATATATATATATATATATATATATATAATGTTTCATATAAGACAGTGGTTAACTCAAAACAGCTAGCTTATTACTTGTTTATCATACTAAGACATTGTTCTTTTGGGAGCTCACTTCGGTTCGGTTTAGTTTAGTTCAGCTAGTTTCCTCTCACAATTTCAGTTGAATTCTGTTCAGCTTAGCTCATTTCAGTTCAGTTCAATCAAGTCCAATTCAGTTCAACTTAAAAGATCAGCGCCTAAGAGACTCCAACAAGAGGAATATATTCAATGTGTTTATTGATATCCGTTAAATGAATGCCTTCAACCTTATAATGTATGCATAACACATGTCAACACGTTGCTATATGATATAAAACACATGTATTGCATACTCAACTCATGAGTGCCTATGCGTTGGCATATATATCAGAGCACCATTATTCATGAACCCAAAAAAAATGGTTCACCCCTCTCTCCTCCTTTCTCTCTCTAAATAATTTTCACAAACCTTTTCCCAGTTTCACTTCTTAACGACCATGAACAATTGGAAAAAGGTTCATCACTTGGCAATGGTACATGGATGAACCAATTCCTTGAAGTATTTGTATTTCTGAATGATTAAGCAAATGTAAATGGATGAACCTTCATTGGTTCATAATTAAGAAAAAATTAAATTGTTCATCCCCATGAATAATATAATTGTTTATTATTAAGGATGCTTTGAGACACAACTCACATTCCTCTCGAGTTCTTTTAGCTCAAATCTCCGTTTTTAAACTACAACACCAACCAAGCAAAAAGAAAACCCAAAAACCCTCTTGTTTTCTCCTTGTAAATCTTCACAATCCATGCAAGAAATAGAATCTCCATAAAAATATTATATGAGGCACGCATTGCCTCGGTTTACCATGCTCATTTCAAGTATGGAAACTAGGAATATGGACTAATAATAAGAGTGTACCTTTTGCCTAATATGGACTAATAAAAACTATATAATTTATTTTATGGTTGTTATTATCAAGTCCTTGACACCTCTTATTGCATGAAATGGTCAAATGGATAACAAGGTCGCTACAAAACAAGAGAAACGATCTAGAATAGGGTTTCAGAACAAATGGATTTATCAAATTACCCTCATCACATACAAATGGAAATAAAATAGATGGATTTGAGTTAAGATTCTTTGACGCATGTATTTGAATAGGTCAACAAGATTAACTTATTTAATGTCGAACTTTCAAGCACGGTAATGGTATGCTCCAACTCTTTTAATGGTTAGCATCTATAATATTCTAAAGTTCTTGTATAACGCCAAGGTAAGATCAGTTTGCAATACTTTAGGGAACATTACAATATAATTTTATTTAGAGATATGGAAAATAATACTGATTAACATGGTGCCTACAACGACTTGCTGGCATTGATACTAAATCTCCCCTCTTTAAAAGAATAAACCAATAGGTGTATACTGTGTAATGACCATTAGTTCAGTATAGTTGTACTCTTGTAGATAACATAGATAATGAAGTTGAACTTATATGCCTTGTGTAAGTCAATTTAGATAATCACAGAATTACAAATATAGATAAATGATGAAATTATAATTAGTTATATGCATCATGTCAAACAATGTAGAAGCTCCAGTATGTTCCACTTTTTTTTTTCTCACCTACTTTCTGCTCTATAATTTTCTTAATCTCTAAAGAGTTCGAGGCCTTTTCCTTTCCACCACTTCCACTAGCAGACGTATCTCATGGTTCTTGGTGATCATGGACTCTTGATCTTCATTCTGTTGTGGCCTTTTCTCTATACATTTGTTCTAATACATAATGCTCCTATTGTTCTGTGTTACTAAGGTTGCCAGGAAATCCAGGAAGGCCAGGAAGAAGAAAGATGCGAAAAATGCAGAAAACATAACTGTTGAAGGTGATTCCACAAACCAGAACGAAATCCTGCGCTCCAGCGGTGAAGACCTATCTCCTAAAGTTGGAAATTGTGATAAGGAAACGTCAACACAGGCAGGATGTGATGAAAAAGAAGAAAATGTTAATGGTCGCAGTCAAGTTGATGAGGTTGAAATGTGTGTGGATGGGAGACAAGACTCAGGCAGCAGTCTCCCAGTGGGTGATCATGAAGTATCTGATAAAGTTCATGATCCACTAAGTGATAGAGAATTAAATCAAATTCATGATCCACTAGGCGATACAGAATTAAATCAAATTCATGATCCACTAGGCGATACAGAATTAAATCAAATTCATGATCCACTGGGTGATCATGGCGAATCTAGTCAAATAAATGATGACTTTGTCGTTGCTGGAGCAGATGATTGTGATTCCTCTGCAGATGAACAACCTACTACAACAGATGAAGTTGATTTTAGGATGACGTCCTTGCTATTCTCATTGGCAAATAGTGCCATAATTAGTAACCTCTGCTGGTTGCTTAAGTTTTACAAGAGCAATCCCACTGCCACAAACCATTACATTTTATGCTTGTTTAGGAGGATATCAGATGATCTGGATCTTGCTCCCATGCTGTATCAGGTGATAATCACAAAAGAAATTATCAATGAATATACATAGATTTTGTTTAACCAACATGTATGTATTATATTGAAATTCTATCTTATCCTTGTTTTTTGTTTCTTTTTGAAAATTTGCAGCTGTCCTGCCTTGTCATATTCTATGATATCCTAAATGAGCAGAAGACATCTCCGCGTAAAGACTATGAGAACATTGTCCATTTTCTGACTAGTCTTGTAAGGAGAATGCTGAGAAAAATGAAGGATCAACCCCTTCTTTTTGTGAATGCTGACCCATGACGTATCTTTGCTCTAATTGTCATTACAGGTATAAGGATAAGTTAAATTGTAATCAGCTCATTGCCGAAACTCTTGATCCTGATGGAAATATCTCTTCAGCTCAAGTATCCCGCAAATGTAAAAAACTAGGATTACAACTTCCTTCAAAAAAGAGCAGCAAGATGGTCCATTTATCCAATAATAATGATCAAGATAAGGAAGGCCGACTTGAAAAAGATAGCAGTCTCCAAGACTTAAATCATGCAGACGGACCCTCTGAACTGGGGAGACCAATGTAAGCATAATCTATAAATTTTTGATGCTTCTACTATAATTTCCTTCAAAGGAAACAATTATTGAATCTTGAGACTACTAATGGTGACTTGCAAATTTTAGAATACTTCTACTATTTAGGATGCCTTTAACTGACATAAGTTGCTTACTGGGTCTTCTCAGGCAAGCTAGAAAGAGAGTGCGTGCCATGAATGAGAATCAGGAGTTGAAGATCAGAAGTTTATTTGAGCAGTGAGTATTTCTTTCGTATATTAAAGTGAATGAATATATTTTATTCTGAAAAGATAAGTCTATGTATTAGTATTACGTAAAGTTAGAACTGTTCGCTGTAACCCTAAAGGAAAAAAAGAACTTCTGAATCTGAATAGTTCAGAGTCTTGTGTTCTGGACAGTTTCAAAGATCATAAGAGGTGCAGCCACATGATTGCAAAAGAACTGGACCCGAATGGAGCACTTACCGCAGCCCAAGTCTCTCGTAAGCTAAAGAAACTTGGCTTACAAACTTCTCGAATGAGAAGTGAAGTAAACAAGCAAAAGAAGGATGATGCTTCTACTGATGGCGAAGATGATTCAGACAATCAGACTCTGTCCTTGGTTAGGGAAAGGTGACCGTTGCTGCATTATGCTGTTCTTACTTTTTTATTCTAGCTGACTAATTCTTGGGCAATAAATTTCTGTGCTCCTAAGAGTTTCCAAGGATCATGATTCATGGTGACCAACAGCTTAATCTTGTGTTGAACTATTTTGGTCAGAAGCTCCAGTATTTTCCACTTTTTTTTTTTTCTTTGAGGTTCAATGGTATGCAAGAATGAAGTGCATTGAAGTACTGACTATGGATTTCAGCAGACAAGTTGGGCTGATGGTTTCATGATTTCTCTGTTGCATTAATTCTTGTCTACCATGTAGAGTTTTTTTTTTTTTTATATCAAGTATATCTAAATGTACTCACGATTTTCAATGATTTTCTCAGGAGCAAAAACAAAAAGGCTACTTCATCTTACAAGGACTTAGGCAGTTCAAAATATGATCAATCACCAGGGTCTACTAATTTAGATGATGATGACCTAGCACTTTGCTCAATATTAAAGTAAGTGGTTCAGTTCACTCTATTCCCTTCCCTGTCCTTGAAAAGTTATATGTTCCTCTCTTTCCTCCTTTTCTTATCAACCTCTGTATTAAATCTCTGAATACAGGAGATCTAGAAGAGTTCAGACACAACCAGTAGACAAGAGTGCAGATGCTTCAACTGATAAGGATAATGTTGGAGATTCTGGCAGCCAAATTGCTCAAAGTCTAGAAGAAAGAGGGGAAGCTATGGATGTACATTTTGATGCTCAAAGGCCTAACAGCCCTCGTAGTAGTTCAGTACATCAAGCTGCTAGTTTTAGTGACTGGGTTAAGAGAGATAATGAGCAGAAGCATGACGAGTTGTCTGACGGTGCCTCAGATGATGGTAGCCCTGGCAGTGATCCAGAAAATGCTGCTACTCTCGACACCAGTTGGCAACAGAGAAATCTTGAACTGAATGACAATGTAGATAGTGTGCAGGGTGAGTACAAATATAATGAGTTGGAAGATTCAGAGGATGAAGAGGGACCTAGTGCATCACCAGAGAGTTCCATAAAGAGAAGGAAACTAAGGATAGTGATGGATTTTGAGGATGATGATGAGTAGGACCTCCATCCAAATCCAACTTACGCAACCAATGTAAATTAACAATTGATCCACACAAATTGATCCGGGAAGTAGTTGTAAATGTTTGAGTGTACCAAGCCTAATAGCATGTTTGTTCCTCAATGACATATACTTGCCAAGCCTCTACCATGACATCCATGAAGGATTTCGCAACTCAATCTGACAAAAATTTATATCTAGGTCCATTGACCAATAGTTCAGTTTAGTTGTAGTCTTGTAGATAACACAGATAATAAAGTTGAATGTAGTTATATGCCTTATGTCAGAAAATTTAGATAATGACAGAAATACATATATAAATAGATGATGAAATTATAATTAGTTGTATGCATCATGTTAGACAATTTAGATGAGGAATTCCTTGGGTTAAATAACCATTTATGCTACAAAATAATTTAAATTCCCTAGATACCATCCATGTAGGAGAGGGAGAGAGAAAACTGCAATTTTTTTCAAACTTCAATGCAAAACCGTGATTTCAGGTAGCCATTTTACTAAAATAAAGCGCTATTTGGGACGAACCAACTCTAGTCGAGGTTTGATCAAACGTTGATCGGATCAAGTTCGACTTGCGAGCTGCTCAACTATATTTAGTCCTTTATTTGTAGAAAACAAAATTGAAATATATATATTTATTGAGAAAAATCCAATGATATTCTTGTTACTTGTATTACATATAAAGTTTGTTAAGACGACCCTAGAGACGCAACAAAAGTAGACTGCAAGAAATAAGACAGGCCTAAAGCTGCTCAACGTGATCGGAGAATTTCTTGGATAATGACTATGACATAAAGTTAATATTATTGGCCATATGAAATGACATGCTTTTATTTTCACTTAACAAATACGAAGTACTGTATACTTCAAGGACATGAAGTATAAGGGATTCTAACTAGGGATGGGCATGGGTCGGATCTGGGGCGGGTCCAGCTAGACCCAAACCCGCCCCAGACCCACATGGTCTAGAAAATCTGGACCCTTACCCAGATCCAATGGGTCTAGCGGGTCCTGGGTCCAAAACGGGTCCAAATGGGTCTCAAACTTATTCAGAGTTTCCATTATTTTTTCAACACGCGTTTCTTTTACGCCTGTTTTATTTGTTATTAAAATGATAAAATACCAACATAATAGTCTAATACTTCTACAAAACATTCCAAATTAAAATATTTACAACAAGTTGGCTTAGTCCTGGTCGGTAATGGATAAAATGAGAAGTTTAGGGATCGAGTACTTGACGCGATGGCTGCTTGAAAATCTAAAAATTCATATGTTAAGGTAAAAAGTTTTATTGCTCTTTAAATATTTATTATTATTATTATCATTATATATATATATATATATATATATATATATATATATATATATATATATATATATATATATATATATATATAAGAACATGGAGTACGTGGGGGCGGGTGCAGGGCGGGTCGCAACTATCAGACCCAGACCCAAACCCATTCTTTTACACCTAGACCCAAATCCAACCCAGACCCAATGGGTCTCAAAACTCTAGACCCAGACCCTTGAAAATGGGTAAGGTCCAACCGGGTCTGGGTCGGGTCCTGGACCCATGTCCATCCCTAATTCTAACTATCTTTAGTTGATAAAATATTTCAGAATAGTACACATAATTGGGATTGATCGTACATATCTTCAAATAAAAAAAAAAGGTCATATATTACTACACATTTAGCACTCTAAACAATGCCACATTCTGTAGTACGAATTACACACACGATCTTGAAGTAAATGCAATTTTTTTGATCAAGATTTGTTTATTCCAGCTTCATCAGTAGCTCCATATATAGTAGTCACTGCCAAAAATAGACAAAAAAAAAAGGAGAGAAAATGATTATAACGCAAAGAACACAAAATTGACAATCTGATTAGTCAGAGAATTGATAATTTGTTACAATAATTACCTGATACTTTAGCATGTCATAAAGTAAACACAATTTCTAAACTATGTGCCACGCTGACAACAGCACACTCCTGCATAGAGTAAGACAACTTTGGTCTCTAAATTTTTGTTTGTTTTAATGAGCCAAAGATGGAGAAATGGTAATAGAATAATAAATGAGTTAAGAATTAGAAAGTACCTTCAAGGCTTTCTCCAAGCTCCGGCTACATTAACGACTACCATGACATACAACTTGTCTTTCATGTCATCAAAGAACCGAAAAAAAGCATGTCGCCACGATCTTTTCAGGATTATAGATCCGCAAACACCCCAGAATCCTATAATGAATCCGAGCACCACGCTTATGCACAACCCTAGATAAAAATCACCATTACTAGGCTCATCCTGCCGAATGATACTCTCACTGTTTGGTTTATTAGTAGGTTGTTTATCTCCTGCACATTCACGAAGTGGAGCCCCACAAAGTAACGGGTTTCCCATGTATGATGAAGAATCAAAGTCCTGTAGCTGAGTACTGAGTGGAATCGTCCCTGACAAGTTGTTGTAGGACAAATCCAATGTACCCAGTCTGCTCACATTGACAAGGCTAATTGGTATTTCTCTGGAAAGATGGTTGTTTGATAAATCAAGAAAGTCCAGTGATGTTAGCTGACCGATATTTGATGGAATTCCCCCACTCAAATTGTTCCTCGACAAGTCCAGACTAATTAATCCTGTGAGACTTGAGATTCCATCTGGAATATCTCCTTGTAACTTATTATCGGAAAGATCAATGGATTTAACTAATTGCATCGAAGAGTTCTTAAAGCTTTGCTCTTCTCTTTTCCACATAATACTTGCAGTTTCCTCATTCGGGTTAGCTCCTTCTTCACCATCACCAATAATCGGATGACCTGATGTATAACTGAAGACATCGTTGTTTGACTTGTATGTCATCGCTCTAAGATTATGTATGCACTTTGGGACTATACCTGATATGTTGTTCATAGCAAGATCCAATATTTGAAGATTGGAAAGTTGACAAAAGCTCAAAGGCAGGCTTCCAAAAAACTTGTTTCGCCGTAACTGAAGAACTTCAAGATAATTAAAAGCATTTCCGATGCTTGAGGGTATATAGCCAGTTAAGAAATTATATCCAAGATCTAGGACAGACAAGGAGGTACAATTCTCCAATGACGCAGGAAGCTCTCCAAAAAAGCTATTATTTTCCAAGTGCAAATACACAAGTTGCCAAAGCGCACCAATAGATGTTGGTATAGTTCCCGAGAATTTATTGTTTTCCAAGTGCAGACTCTCAAGTAGCTCAAATTTCATCCAACAATCTGGTAGCTCTCCTGACAGCAAGTTATTTGATAGATCAAGATATTTCAGCATGATCATATTCGCTGTTTTCGAACACAACAAATGGGTGGCCTCCGTAAATTTGTTGTTGTTTAAGTATATAGACGTAGCATTTTGAAATCTAACTCCAAACAACGATGGGATGGCACCCTCGAGGTTGTTTGAACTCAAGTCTATTTTTTGGAGGTTGTTGAAGGTGGCTGACAAATTAAAATTTGGCAGCGCCCCACTAATCTTATTGTGAGACATACTGAGAGACACTAAATGGGATGACAACGATTTAGTCCAAAAATCAGTGGGAATAGTGCCTGAAATTTGTCCGTTAGATATATCAAGGAAAGAGAAGTTTTTTTGACTTAGAAGCCAGTTTGGAAAATAAGGTCCCAAATTGCAAGATCTCAAGCTTATGATGTCCAATTGAAAGGGAGGAATCCAATCGGCACTAATATTGAGCACCAGTGCCGAGTTGTCTGACAAGTATAGTTCTCGTAACCTTGAAAGATGTAAGAAGTGGTTGTGGTTGAGAGTATCTTTTAAAGAAGAATTAGAAAAATTCAATATCTCAAGCATAGAAAGTTGCCCGATACCTCGACTTATCGTGCCATTCAACAAGTTCCCTTTTAGATGTAATTCTCTAATTGAAGAAAATGTGTTGATTATGTCAGGAATAGAACCCCATAACTTATTCCTACGCAAATCCAAATACTCTAAACGCGGCTTGTTTGCACATCCTACCGATAGTATATGGATAACATTGGACAAATCATCAGCAAGATTGTTATTATCTAAGTGCAGTTCTTGCAAGTTGCATAGATTATTACTGAGGTTTTTTGAGAAGGAACCATGAAAATTATTGTAAGACAGATCAAGAACTCTAAGAGACCTTAAGTTTGACAAAGCATAGGGAAAGAGTCCATGGAAATTATTATAGGAGAGATCAAGAACTCGAAGTGAATTTAAGTTTGAAAAAGAGTCGGGAACGAGACCTTCAAGTTGATTAAAAGAGAGAGAGAGAGATGAAAGAGTGTACATTTCAACAAATTCACTTGGGAGAGGCCCAGAAAGTGAGTTACCAGAAAGATCAAGATGAACAAATTCGTTACCGTTTCTACTCAAGTTGAACAACCATTGGAATATCCATGTGTGATTAAGATGGTTGTAAGAAAGACTAACGTCCCGAAGAGAGATTGAGGAATTGATGTATGACAAGGGTGATGGAATTGTTGAAGAAAGCCGACAACCTTCCATGTATAGGACCCTTAAGAAAGGGAGGTTGTTAATAATTTGGACCCAATTTGTGACTTTACTAAGATCCATACCATTCAAATTGATGTACTTTAAAACCGTAAGATGGGAAAGCCACCGCAAGCTGGATTTAAGATCGTTATTATAACTGAAAGGTTTCCGAGGGTCTCAGGAATTCTACCGATAAAGCCGGAAAATGACAAATTGAGGTGCTCTAAGTTGGTGAGAGAATCAATGGATTGAGGAATGGATTGATTAGGAAACCAACTCCAACTGAGGTCCAAATATTTCAGATGCTTTAGCTCAAAGAGGGAGGTAATCCCCTGACCTCGCAGATAACAGGAAAAAATGTTACCTGGAAGATGAAGCATGATGACATGGCCGGTAAGGTTGCTGCAGCGAATGCCACGCCATTGACAGCAGTCTTGTTGCTCTCCCCAAGAACTGACCCGACCACAATAATCATCTTGAATACCTTGTTTGAATTGAAGCAGGGCTTCTCTTTCATGATCGACGCACTTGATGCTACTGTGAACAACGGCAGCATGACATTGACTCGTGTGGTATAACAATACAAGCCATAAAATTTGTAGGAAGAGAATTACAAGGAGGATTTTCATGGTTAGGTGTACGTGTGAAATATTATTAAGCCAAGAAATTTGTGCTTCTGTTTCATTACGTGAATGATCAGTATATATATACACTCTTACTGCTACAAGTTTTAGTCGACACCCAAAGAATGGGTTAGACCATATACTTATACTTTTCCACTCTAGAAGTCTTTGCAAGTAGCTAGTTTAAGTCCATCAATGGTCATGACTCATGACTTCAAAAAGAAAAAGAAATTGAAAGGTAAAATCATACAATAAGATTACCATTACATTTCTATTTTGGACTTTAGTCCTTTAATTGTACTAAGAGTAGTTATTCCCTTAAGATTGGGAATATAGAGTATGTGGATTTTAATATGAATAAAAGTTTGAAAATTGGTGCTGAGGAGACCGACTGTTCAATTTTGGTTTCCAACCTTGTAAAAATACTTCTTTCATCTTTTAAGATGCTATGTATAGCAACTATTCACTAACTAACTTTGTTCGATTTTCATTAAAAAAAAAACCTAGTTCAATTTGTTGTTCCTTATGTATAAGAAATAACATGCATAGTTAAGTGAGGTCTTATTTGATTTATCCTAATGTATATTTTCATAATATCAACTTTTTATAATTTTTCGCTATGTGTAACTAAATATTATTATTCGAACTAATGCATTGATGGCGTGAAAAGAAGAAGTGTAGCAACTAAAAAAAAAAAAAGAGGAAATATATATAATGTTTCATATAAGATCACATTGGTTAACTCAAAACAGCTAGCTTATTACTTGTTTATCATCTAAGACCCTGTTCTTTTGGGAGCTCACTTCGGTTCAGTTTACTTCAGCTCAATTCAGTTCACTTCAGCTAGTTCCCTCTCACAATTTCAGTTTAGTTTTGTTCAGCTTAGCTCATTTCAGTTCAGCCAAAAAGATCAGCGCCTAAGAGACTCCAACAAGAGGAATATAATCAATGTGTTTATTGATATCTGTTTTAACTGAATGCCTTATGATGTATGCATAACACACGTCAGCATGTTGCTATATGATACAAAGCGCATGTATTGCATACTCAACCCCTGAGCGCCTATGTGCTAGCATATATCAAAGCATCATTATTCACGAACCAAAAAAAAAAATGGTTCACCCCTCTCTCCATATAATTTTCACAAACCTTTTCCCTGTTTCACTTCTTAACGACCATGAATAAATGAAAAAAAGTTCATCACTTGGCAATGGTTCATGGATGAACCAATTCCTTGAAATATTCATGTTTCGAATGATTGAGCAAATGTAAATGGATAAACTTTCACTTGGTTCATAATTAAGAAAAAAAATAAATTGTTCATCCCCATGAATAATATATTTGTTTTGTACTACGTTAAGGATGCTCTGAGACATGAGTACATGACTCATATTTCTCTCGAGTTATTTTAGCTCAAACCTCCGTTTTCAAATTACAACACCAACCAAAGCAAAAAGAAAACCCAAAAACCTCCCATTTTTCCCTTGTTGCATTTATCCACAAACGACGAAAATCTCTCTTTTCCCTATCTTTATCTCGATGAGCCGAAACCAAAGTTCTTATTTTCTGTTGAGCAATATATAGTTTGAGTAAGTCTTGAATTGGCCCCTCAAAAGCTTGATCCAACTGAAATGGAATATTACTACCGAAATTGCGTTGTACATCCAAAAATAGCCCTAAGAATACATGATCCCACGCGAATACTTGGCATGTTCCCCTCTTCCAGGTCCATCACAAGGGAAGCGAAACCCAAGATTTGCTTTATCCGGTATCAAACGCAAATCTTCACAATCCATGCAAGAAATAGAATCTCCATAAACATATTATGTGAGGCACGCATTGCCTCTGTGTACCATGCTCATTCAAGTATGGAAACTAGGAATATGAATGCCTTATGATGTATGCATAACACATGTCAGCATGTTGCTATATGATACAAAGCGCATGTATTGCATACTCAACCCCTGAGCGCCTATGTGCTAGCATATATCAAAGCATCATTATTCACGAACCAAAAAAAAAATGGTTCACCCCTCCATATAATTTTCACAAACCTTTTCCCTGTTTCACTTCTTAACGACCATGAATAAATGAAAAAAAGTTCATCACTTGGCAATGGTTCATGGATGAACCAATTCCTTGAAATATTTCCGAATGATTGAGCAAATGTAAATGGATAAACTTTCACTGGTTCATAATTAAGAAAAAAATAAATAAATTGTTCATTCCCATCCATGAACAATATATTTGTTCACTGTTAAGGATGCTCTGAGACATGACTCATATTTCTCTCGAGTTATTTTAGCTTAAATCTCCGTTTTCAAACTACAACACCAACCAAGCAAAAAGAAAACCCAAAAACCTCCCATTTTCCCCCTTGTTGCGTTTATCCGAGTGATCCACAAACGACGAAAATATCTCTTTTGCCTATCTCTATCCCGATAAGCCGAAACCAAAGCTCTTATTTCTGTTGAGCAATAATTTGAGTAAGTCTTGAATTGGCCCCTCAAAAGCTTGATCCAACTGAAATGGAATATTACGACCGAAATTGTGTTGTACATCCAAAATAGCCCTAAGAATACATGATCCCACGCGAATACTTGGCATGTTTCCCCTCTTCCAGGTCCATCACAAGGGAAGCAAAACCCACGATTTGCTTTATCCGGTATCAAAAGCAAATCTTCACAATCCATGCAAGAAATAGAATCTCCATAAACATATTATGTGAGGCACGCATTGCCTCTGTGTACCATGCTCATTCAAGTATGGAAACTAGGAATATGGACTAATAATAAGAGTGTACATTTTGCCTAATATGAACTAATAAAAGTTGTATAATTTATTTTATGATTGTTATTATCAAGTCCTTGACACCCCTTGTTACATGAAAAGGCCAAATGGATAACAAGGTCGCTAAGAAACAAGAGAAAAGATTTAGAATAGGGTTCAAACCAAATGGATTTATCAAATTACCCTCATCACATACAAATGGAAATAAAATAGATGGATTAGAGTTAAGATTTCTTGACGCATGTATTTGAATGGGTCAATAAGTTAACTTATTTAATGTCGAATTTTCAAGCACGGTAATGGTATGCTCCAACTCTTTTAATGCATGGTTAACATCTATAATACTCTAAAGTTCATGTATAACGCCAAGGTAAGATTAGTTTGCATGATCTGAAATAAGTTAGGGAACATTACAAATATAATTTATTAAGAGATATGGAAAATAATATTATTACCTCCGTTCCTAAATAATAGTTACACTTACACTTTTCACGTATGCTGATGCACTACTTTGAGTCTTTATATCTCTAATTTTTTATTTGTAAAAAAATATAAAAAGTCGATATTCTAAAAGTACATATTGAGACGAATCAAACAAGACCCCACATGAGTATATTTTATCTTAATCATAAATCATAAATGATAGTCAAAGGAAAATTTGTAAATAGTGTTAAAAATAAAAGTGTAACTATTAAAAAGAAACGGAGAAGGTAGTACTGATTAATATGGTGACTACAACAACTTGCTGGCATTGATACTACATCTCCCCTCTTTAAAAGAATAAACCAATAGGTGTATACTAGGGCTGTTCACATGGGTGGGTCAGACCGGAATTTGGACCGGTCCGTGGAAAGTGACGATTCCGGGTTTTCTGTCCGGTCCGGTCCAAACCAGGAAAAATCAGGTCCGGACCGAAAACCCGGAATTTTAGTATTTTTTTTTTAAACTGCCAGCCCAAGTCATTTTTACAGGTCCAAACAGGTCCAACAGGTCCCAAAGGTCCAAACGGGTCCAACGAGTCCAAATAGAATATTTAAAATCCAAAAAAAAAAAAAAAAATCGAAAATCAGGTCCAACAGGTCCGAACCGGGGACCAGACCTGATTTTTCCGGTCCAGACCTGGACCGGACCGGAAAAATCAGGTCCGGTCCCCGGTCCACCAAATCCTACAAATTCGGTCCACCGGTCCAAGCAGGTCCGGTCCGGTCTTGGAAGGGGGATTGATTTGGGTAGGATTGATTTGTAATGACCAATAGTTCAGTATAGTTCTAGTCAAGACCCAAAGAGTGGGTTATACTTTTCCACACTATGGCCTTGTTCTTTTTGAACTTATTTTTAGGAACCGAACCGAACTTATTTTATTTTAGGTTGAACCGAACTTATTTTGGTGAACCGAACTTATTTTTACTTATTTCTCGCCGAACCGAACTTATTTTTACTTATTTTCTTTGAACCGAACTTATTTTTTACCGAACCGAACTTATTTTAGTTTGAACCGAACTTATTTTTGCCGAACTAAACTCTATTAACATAATATTATCAATACTTATTATTATAATAATCAATAAATATTAACATAATATTATCAATACTTATTATTATTATTTTATTATTTTATAATAATAAATAATAAATAATAATAAAATAAATATTAATAAAATAAATAATTAATAAAAATAAAAATTAATAATAATAATAAATAATAATAAATAATAATAATAAATAATAAATAAATAAATAATAATAAATAATAAATAAATAAATAATAATAAATATAAATAATAAATAATAATAAAAAAAAAAAATAAATAATAATAAATAATAAATAATAATAATAATAAATAATAATAAATAATAAATAATAATAATAATAAATAATAAATAATAAATAATAAATAATAAATACTAAATAATAAATAATAAAAAATAAATAATAATAATAATAAAAAAATAATAATAATAATAATAATAATAATAAATAATTACTAAATAATAAATAAATAAAATATTAAAATAAAAATATAAAAAAAAAATAAAAAAAATAAAAATACAACAAAAAATAAAAAAATAAAAAAAAAAAAAAAAATAAAAAATAAAAAAAAATAAAAAAATAAAAAAATGAAAAAAAATAAAAAAATAAAAAAAAATAAAAAATAAAAAAATAAAAAATTTAAAAATAATTACAAATTCAGCGATAAAATAATTATAATATTAATAATAATAACAATATTAATAGTAATATTGAAAACAAATATACTAATTACAACATTATAAGTATCTTTGAACTTATTTTCTTTGAACCGAACTTATTTTATTGAACCTGAACTTATTTTTCTTTGAACCGAACTTATTTTTACTTATTTTGGTTGAACTGAACTTATTTTTACTTATTTTGGTTTGAACCGAACTTATTTTGCTGAATCGAACTTATTTTTTACTTATTTTCTTTGAAAATAAGTCCAAAAGAACAGGGCCTATAAGTCTTTGCAAGTAGTTTAAGTCCATCAATGGTCCTACCTAGCTGGCAGTTGCTCCATCATACATTCGTATCCACGGCTAACCGCTCACACTGATTTCCAAATGTTTTTGCCGTTTCTTTTGGGTCATGACTTTAAAAAAAAAATTGAAAGGTAGAATCATACAATAAGATTACCGTGAGTCCGTGACATTTATGTTTTGGACTTTAGTCCTTTAATTGTACTAAGAGTAGTTATTCCCTTAAGATTGGGGAATATAGAGTATGTGGATTTTAATTTGAATAAAAGTTTGAAAATAGGTGTTGAGGAGGTGGGTAGACAAATTATGTTGAGTTGGATTCCATTACCACAACTTCCAATAAATCTTTATTAATGGTGAGTAGTCTACCGGGTGGGTTAATAAAGTTTTTTCCGTTGAGGAGACCGACTGTCCAATTTTGGTTTCCAACCTTATAAAAATACTTTCTTCGTCTTTTAAAATGCTATGTATAGCAACTATTCACCAACTAACTTTTTTCGATTTTCATATAAAAAAAAAAAGCCGTGTTCAATTTGTTGTTCCTTATGTATAAGAAATAACATACATAGTTAAGTGAGATCTTGTTTGATTCATCCTAATGTATATTTTCATAATATCAATTTTTTATAATTTTTCGCTATGCATAACTAAATATTATTATTCGAAGTAATACATTGATGGCGTGAATAGAAGAAGTGTAGAATAAAAAAAGAGAATATATATATATATACCCATTTTTTCACATCACTCGCCACTTGCCACAGCATGCAATATAGCGAAACAAACATATTTCTGTTCAGTGAATCCCCTATAAATCCTGCACCGCCAGAACTTCATAAGATCAGCATAATCACCCCCTACGAAACAACCAACAATCTGACATGATTACCATTAAGTAATTCCACTCATGTCCAATTGATAATTAGCTTCAAGAACTCAAAAGTTACTGCTCCCTTCTTTTAAATAGTCATACTTGGCATTTCTTTATCTCCAATATGCAATTATGACCAGTAAATCTCCCTTATAGTTTCAATTTCAAACACTAAAACTTCACTAATACTTCATTATTCTGACCGAACCAACTCCAGTCAAGGTTTGATTGAACTTTGATGGTTTTACGAAAATAAAGCGCCATTCTGACCGAACCAACTCCAGTCAAGGTTTGATTGAGCTTTGATCGAATCGAGTTCAACTCGCTAGTTGTTCAACTTGGTTAGCACCCTCTGACTTCGAAATAATACATTAACCAGTGTATAACTTTAGCCCTCAATGTCTTTAGTTCTTTATTTGTAGAAATAATCAAAATCGAAAATATATACTTATTGAGAAAAATCCAATGATATACTTGTTACTTAAAGTTTGTTACTAGTACAGGTAAGAAAATATGGTCAACGAGGGACATGTAAAGAGTGCACAAAGTCAAGGTGGTACAAGTAAAAAAAACACAGCGGCAATGGTTTGGATCCAAAAATCCAAAGCATCATAGAGACCGAAACACATTTTGGGAAATCAGGCATATACCTTTTTTTCCCCCCTATTTCCCTTCTCGAATTTCTGCCCTTTTCCCTGCTTGAACCAAATGGTGAGTGAACAGAAAACCACCAAAGAATACCAAGCAATGAATTGATAATGAAAGAAAATATCAGCTTTGGTCTTTTACATTATTCAAGTATGCAGCAAATAAATCGTTCCAAGTATCTGTAATGCCAGGTAAGCACCAATGCATGCAATCATCATGCTTCTTTCCACCAGCATCTGATGGATGAGCATCTGCTCTATATTCACTCATATGGGTTATGTTCAAAACATAGAAACTAGATCCTTTGAGGGCCTTGTACAAGTGATGGTTGACTAGGCGTGTTTCAACATTCGTTCCATTATTCTCCACCGCGAAAAGTTCTTCAACCTGGACAGAGTAACCTACAGTTAGATTTTGCAGATAAAATGATAAATCCTCTGTCGATTGCATGAAGAAAGACGGCCAAATGCACGTATAATTCAGCAAAAGTGGAATGATTGAACAGATAAAAGAATAATGCTACTATCCTAATAACAAAATAACATTAATAGGACCTACTTCTTGCGACAACAAAGGCTTTACGCGTGGGCAAGAACCACCATGGTCCCAGTCGCCTCCCTCAAAATGTCTTGGGGATTGTGTTCTGAATATTCTTATTGTACCAGGTCGCATTTTGCTTTCTACATATAATATCTGTTATCAAGCAGAAAGATTGGAACAATTAGATAATCCATGAACTTCTAAAAGGACATAAACATACGTGCACAACAAGGACGAAAGACACTCGGACAATATGCACGTGCCAAAGGGTGCTTATGTATAAGTAGCAACATCATGTGGTTATCTTGAACCGACTCAATAAAACATCATGTTTACACCCTCAAACCTTAGAATTCCGGAATTTGTTACTTCTCTAAGCTCAATTATTGAGCCTCTTCAACTTCCTAATAACACGTTGGAAAGCCTGCAATTGATATTGCCGTGACATAACTGAATGGACACGGTGACTAATGAATGGCTATACATACTGTGTACTTAATGTGATTAGAAACAAGAATAGGCAATGCATAAGTGTTCTTCAGCAATATCTTTCCTCCATCTCTATAATTCTTAGATGCAAGTAGCCTAAAATCAATAGATAAGCTTATCGATGCTTCCATAGTTGCATAGATATAGTTTCTAATTTCTATCATACACCAAATGTAACAGCCAGATGCATAGGTCAATATATTACCATGTGTTTTAGGACCAAATCCAAACCAACATCAGGAGCTATTGGAGGCATTATAGGCATCCCTTTCTCAAAGAAGAGCATAGGTGACTTCACAGGATCAAATTTTGAAGGAGCCCACCACCTGCATAACAAAGTGAGGCATATAAACTTATTTTTCACATTTCTCTGACTTGCATACTGTGTAACAATTTAAAGCATCAATATGTATAGAATGTTTATCTCAATGCCAGTACATTGTATAAATGAGAATTTTTAAGAAGAATGTGGAAGACCACACAGCAGTACAATTAAAGGAGAAAGCACCCGTTTCACAAATTAGAAGCAAACCTTCTGGTCATGCTGCACTTAAAAGCAAATAAGACGGACAAGCCCTAGAAGCAGCAGACCACTAAAAAGCCAGGAATTACAAGATCCCATAACACCTCTACCTGACCTGAGCACATAAACACACTATCCTCCAGCCAAAGTATCCAAATCACTGCCACAAAAGCCCACTTCATTTGCATATGGCCTATCAGCAAAGAAGACCACATTCAAAACTCCCCCAAAAGTCTATGCAATCTAACACAGATGCTATTTTATACAAATCTATTTCCCACCAAAGAAAAAAGCACAAAAAATCGATAAATCTCCATTTTGCCTGCTTAATTTATAACTTAAAAAAAAATGATGAATAAATACTTTGGCCATGAAGCATGGACATTTTTGCCTTCTGGAGATAGGATTGCTGTGCCAAAACTGAAATTGCAGAGCTGCAACTCTGGAATTGTGAAAACTGTAAAGAGTTAACTGACAGCAGCTAATTTATATAGGGTAACCGTGCACTTCAGACATTTTTTCCCCCAACAATGACCCTCACTCATTGAGAATTATCTAAGATAACTCTAAATTTCGAAAAAGCACTCCAGAAATTTAGCTATGATAGCCCTAAGGAGACATTCTTATTGTGAAATAAGATTATTTCTGAACACTATAGACAGTATCGGATTACCATATATAATTTCCCTTGACAAAATGTATATGCATTTGCTGAATTACTTTAACTCAGGAACGTGGTAGAGTAAAGGTTTTTATATACGGAGTAATATCATTCTATCCCAAATACTATTTTGGATAATCTTCAGGGCATTTTTCTGTCTTGTGACATATTATTGTTTGACTTCATATTGTAGTTGTGCTATTAGCTTAAGATGATGTTCCATTGCAACTCTATCTAGACTTCTTGGATTCTTATATTGCATGTGCAAATGCAGAATTATAAGTCTGCTTTACAAAAAGACATTTTCTGAAAAGGACGAAATACAAAGAATACACACTTCAGTTGTACTGCAGTTCATAAAAAAGCTAAATAACAGAAAGAATGAGCCTATGTTGCTTGGACTAGGGTAACTCATGTACAGAAATGATTGCATGTCCAAGTGTCTGACTAGCTATTTTATGAAAATGTTCACGATTTTGGTCCAAAATCAACTGTCGATGTGTCCAAACCCATGTCGGAGTGTCCGGGATCCGACACGGGCACAACATTCAAAAAAGTTTCAGATTGTTTAATGTTTAGTATTCCACCAATTAGTAACCCAAGATTCCAGACTTTTTTGAAATGATAGAGAGATCCACCAGGGTAAGAATACTATAGATTTGAGGTAAAATTAAGAGTTTGAGTACCGTAGAAATGGGCTGCTTCATCCAAATATGGTATTCAAGCACAATAATGCATGTGTAATAACGCAATGCCAGATTGCCAGTCATTAAAGATACTTAAACGAATCTGGATTGAGCGTAGGTTGTAGGCATTACCAGTGTCCAGTATTATAGATGACAACATCGTGGAAACTAGGAGCTTCAGCCCATTTGCTGTCAGGGACATCAATGTCAACTCTGTACCCATCATTGTATCCAAGAGATTCTAGCACTCCACCATTGATGTTGGATGACCACCTATTCAAGGAAAAGAGATATAAGTTCCTATAGAAGTTGCACCCAAATTTTACATAGACATCTAAAAGCTGCATTTGAAACATAGTTTATCAGGATTGTAGATTTAGACTAGTTCTTTTCAACCTGCGAAAAATGTAGAATTAGCATTCAAGGGTATCCTCTGCATTTAGTCAAATACACAACTACTTTTTAATTATCTCTCAAAGAGCAAAAGGAACTACTGAATCCATCTAACATACAGATGTAAGAGTAGGCTAGTAGCAAAACCTGAGCGTCTAGATTTTCTCTATAACATGTGATCATGTGAGTTTTGTTGGTATATATACAGCATATAGGCAAAAGAGAAAATAAGACATGATATTGCATTCTAAATATACACCATATCATGTACTCTGCCTAGTTTAGCCCAGCAAAAATTCATCTTCCATGTTCATAGGTGAAGATTTTGTCAGAGGGGTCACAAAGAAGAAGCCCAGAAATTGCAAAATTTGGTTCAATCAAAGAGGCTAAGATGGTTTTATGTGGGTTGGGATGTTACTTTTAATGAACATGAATCTACAAGGGAGATAACTCCAGTAGATATAGGGGTCTACACTCTACTGGACAATTATTTGCAAATTTAGATTCACGGTGTACCAACTGGGTCTGAAAGTTGATTAGATGCAAATATGGAACATACTTCCTCTTCATCTTGTTTATATCTCCCTCATTTTTTTATTTGGATAAATATTTTATATTTACTTTACAATACGATGAAATTTCGGAAAATTGACCTGCTGCTTTCAATTCAAAAAAAAAAAAGAATCCTGTTTAATTCACTAATTCGTGGGAAGATACTGAGCTTTATTTCTTTTTAGTTGACCTGTTTCATAGGATAATAAACCTAATACAAGCTCTCATAAGTAACCATACCACTAAAAAAAGTTCAATAAATTGATCATCCAAATGCATCATCTTGGCCAGTATTTGAACAGCTTCAATGAAGTTTTGGATGCATAATTAACCCATCAAAAACAAGAAGCAACAACAGTTAATAATTTAATAGCACAGAAGCCATGGCTTACCTACCATAACGTGCTAACAGATTTGTCCGGTGATAAGCGATGGTAAGATTGTACTGAAGAAAAGTAAACCCACGATCTGCTTTAGCTGGATGCCATTTTTTCACATCACTCGACACTTGCCGCAGCATGCAATATAGGGAAACAAACATATTTCTGTTCAGTGAATCCCCTATAAATCCTGCACTGCCAGAACTTCATAAGATCAGTATAATCACCCTCTACGAAACAACCAACAATCTGACATGATTACCACTAACTCCACTCATGTCCATTTGATAATTAGCTTGAAGAACTCAAAATTTACTGCTCCCTTCTTTTAAATTGTCATACTTGGCCAATATGCAATTATGACCAATAAATCTCCCTTATAATTTCAATTTCAAACACTAAAACTTTACTAATACTTCGTCTATCTCAGTACGAATCACAAACTTCCAAATTTCACAACTTACCAAAGATTTATAAGCTATGATAGATTGACAATCACTATAGGGTCTATAGCAATTAAATATGATGACACCCCAACATAGAGGCCAATTAATCTCAAGGCAATGAAGTTTAATCAACCACAACCCAACATAATTACCCCTATAATAACCTTCAAAGTAATGAAATTTACAAGAAGAACAAAAACCAAACCTAAATAATCCAACTCAACTAACTAACCCTAGCTATTCAGCTTCAAAGCCATCAAATTAACAACAAAAGGGCAACCAAACTTAAAGATAAATTATACCTATCAAAGTAAAAATTTATATGCTATTCACTCATTATAATGCAATGAAATTAACAACAACAAAGCCTTAGTCCCAAAACGATTTGGGGTCGACTAACATGAATCGTCATAAGAAATCGTTTTGGCGACAACAATCCAACACAACCCATTAAAAAAAAGCTGAAAACACAAAAACCCAGAATCAGAAATTCAAATAAAGAGAAAAATCAGTACCTATACTAGTATCCCTAAACCTATGAAGAAATTTCCGAGCATCAAAATTAGGAAGATCACAATTTCTGGGCTTCCATTTCCACTTAGAAATCTCCAACGCATTGCTTTTATTATTCAAATAACAATTCCAACCCTTGAAAATCTCTTTGCAAGTATGATCATAACGTGTAGAAGATCCAATTTCAACCGTAGGATCATAAACCCAGTTTCCATCAGTGAAATCGCAATGCTTTGATGTTGTGGGGTTTAATTGAAATTGAAGGTTTTGAGAAGGAGGAGAGATAATGGATGATTTGAAGAGAGAGAAAGCGAGGAGAAGAGAGATGGAGCAGAGGAGAGAGATGAAGAGGAAGGAAGTTAGAGAGAGAGAAATGGAGGAAGTGGGTTTTTTTAAAGTTGGGTTGTAATGGTGTTGAGCCATTATTAGTTTGAGCTGTAATGAGGAGAGAGAAAGAGTTCCTCCATTAACAAGTGCTCACAAGTAGAACCATTGAAGAGAAGTGAAACTGCGATGCAACGATGGAGGATTGAGCACAGACATTGTTAGTTTTTTTCTATTGGAGTTGAAGTATGTTTTTTTTTTTAGTTTCTTCGGAGTTGGGACCCCAAGGCTATGTTCTTTTCGGATTGAATTAATGAAAATTCAGTTTAATTTAGTCTAGTTTAGATAAATTCGGTTCGGTTCGGAAATTTATTTCAATTCGGTTCGATTCAGTTAGTTTCTTCTTACAGTTCTCATTCACTTCGATTCAGTTCAGTTTAGACAAATTCAGTTCAGTTCAGACAAATTCAGTTCAATTCATTTTGTCTAGTTTCATATGATTTAAATCTTATATTATTAGGATGAACCTTTTTGTATTTTATACTTTAGTTTTTCTTTTCTTTTTTTTGTTTTTTGGGGTGGGGTGTATTGGGTTGAGAACTGATAAACATCTATCTGATCTATCAAGGAATAAAAAATAATAAAAGGCTGAAAAGGTGGTGATGTGGGTCCCAGGGAATAGAAGAGGAATAAAATACTATTTATATTTCACGAACACTATTTGTTAGTTGCATAAACACTATTTGTAGCTACACGAATACTGGTTGTAGTAAGCATTTAGACACTATTTTTTGAAGATCTAATTTTCAAGATCACTTTTTTATTTGACCGACAATTTGCAATTTTCGAGATCAATTTTTTATTTGATCGACAACTTTTTCCTATACATTGACAGTTTTATCCAAAACATCTATCAGATAGATGCTTATCATTTCTCGTATTGGGTTGTGAAAGGATTTAAATTCCAACTAGATCAATAGTTGAGCGATTTTGTCAGGATAATCTCTTCTACCATAAACCCAAGTGTTTGGGAATGACAGATGACTTAAATACCACCAGCTTTTCCTCACAATTTTTTTTAGTTTAATGATAATTAGAATTTCCTTGTAAGAATTGAGAGCGGTGGGGATCCTTTTTATAGAGGTTGAGAACCGAATAATTCATACCCCTATGGGCCCTGTCATAAGAGTGAAAGGAAGGTCTCACAAACCACTAGCTAAACGAAATCCTCACTCACAAGTTATTTCTATGAAATAATTGCTTAAAAAAAGTGGTTTTGTGTTTTTCTAAATGTATACATATCTTGATAGACCTCAATCCTCACATGGTCACATTTCATTCTTTCAGAAAAACCATACAAGGTTCCAAAAAAAAACCATACAAGGGTCCCAAAAAAAAAAAACCATACAAGGGAAATTTGAGCAAAAAACTTTATGTACCTTTTGTACCCAGTGCCTCGATGTTAATTCTGTTTAGTACGCAACTTACTTTTGAGTCCTAATAAAACAATGAACTATTAAAAATGGAATATGTAATTCCCCTATGGAATTTGAATCATGTAATAAATTGTTTTTGATCCAAAATGAAATGAATTACAAATTTATTGGAAGATATATAACCATCTACTTTACAAGATTTACAATTTTCTGTAACTACAAACATTATTATAAGACAATCTTATATAATAATCTATTTTACCGAATTACTTCCTCCGTATTCTTTTAGTTGCATGATTGCACTAGTGAACACTTTCTATCAACCAACTTTAACTAGATTCTTCCACCATTATATAAGAAAAAAAGATATAGTGAAGTGAAATCTTGTTAGATTAATCTCAATGCGAGGATTCCAAATATCAACTTTTTATAATTTTTACTCATATGCAATTAGAGATATTAATGTTCAAAGAAACATGTTGGAGTACATACAAAAACAAATAGTACAACCAAAAAAAACAACAATATTATTGAAAGTTCAAGTTTTGGTAAATATCATTTCTACATATCTAACCCAATGTGACCTTCAAGGACAGATATTCAATCTAACAAAAGTTAACAAAAGTTAACAAAACGATACTCCCTAAGTCCAACACAAACCAGGCATACTATAAGAAAATAAGTACTAGTTTATTTTTTAGAGGCTAACCTTAAAACCAACAAAGCAATGCATCACTAACTAGGGAGTCAGGAACCATGGCCTGGTTTTCAATCTCAGATATGCTTGCCATTGTGGTAACGGTACATAACCAAATTACTAGCAATGTGGTGGGTTGAGGCTGTCGACTGTTGCAGTCATACATCATGGTCACAGTGAGCTCAAAATCTTTACAATGTGGTTGTGGCGAGCCCGGGAACCTTTACAACTCGGTCGCAATGCAAAGATGTGGCCCATATTTGATATCGTGCTTAGAGTACCACAGATTGAGTCGTGCACTTGTGCTGGTCTCGACAATGGCATTAAGTGCTAGCATGGACGATAATCTCTTTAAAATAAATAATCGCCATGATGAAATACCCACAAGGCCACAAGTTTCAAAGTTAAACTTCTCTAATATTATCTCAAAGTATTTATTAACATAAAAAATAAAAAATAAAAATACTATGAGAGTACTTTTTCATACATATGTAACAATAATAAGTCATATTAGAAACCAATATACAACGTCAAACTGAGAAAAGAAAGGGTGAGCGCCTTATATTAGGAAGCCGGAGGAAAATAGTAGCACAGTTGATTGATCACAAGGGATGGTGGAGACTAGATTCCAAAACCAATTTGTGACAACCTTAGGGTTTAACCAAAAAAAAGAATGGCCGAACTCAAGAACATGCTAGCATTACACTAAGAGATTCATGAGAATTGCATCCAAAACCAAGAACAAAATAGAAACTAGTGTTAAAGGACTGATATAAACTAGTGATGATGTCTCACAAAATGGAGGTAACACGAACTGAGTTATCAGCAGATCCAGTAAGGTATACAGGCAAGGTTGGGTGCCAATCCACAGTTGTCACTGCTGCACTATGTGGTAAAGTTTTCGATCCATTTGCAGGACTTCCAACCTATTAAAGGACACAAACTATTTATGTATTTGTTGGTAGAAAGCGCGTAAACTAAACTAAAATAAAGTAGCATGGCCTCTAGAATCAGAAAGAGAGTATGTTTGCGTATAAAACAAATATGCAACAAGATACATAATTTCAAATGTCAATATCAGGCCACTGACACCATAATGGAATTATACAGAGTGGACCGAAGTATCAACTTAGAACGAGCAGGGGTAAAAATTGGACCTGATACATGGGTGATCGTACTAAATCAGAGGTCACCAGCAGTCTCTTCCCAGTACAATCCAGAGCCATCTCATGACGGCAGTGTTTTGTGGTATCAGGACTGCAAAACCTACAGAACGGGATAACGTGTGATTCTAAAAATCATGTAAAAAATTTCTACGCATTTCATGTCAGATTAGATAGAATCTAAAGATGGCTTTGACAGATGAGATTCACAACATTAAAAGTTTCACTCAAGGTTACAGTTAGCAAATAGCAACACCTGAGGCAAGAAATTCCATACATGATTCAACAAAATTGGGGTAAAAAGTCCACTCACCAAAAAACTAGGAATGCGTTTATTTCAAATAACTAGGCCATTAGCAAAATACATCTAGCTAAGGGTAGTTGTAATTTCTAAGACCTTAACTTCCTTAGCATGTTCAGAAACAATCCCTAGAAACCTGGAGGATGGGCAACTCTTAGGTCTCATCTTTGGAAAATGTTGCATAAACCATAGCATACCTTATGTCCTTATCCAGGCCTGTCAGATATGCCCAGGCTCGATTACATCTTCATTTTCTTTCTAAATTTGGATTCCTTTCTTTTCTTTGGGGAAGGGGGGGATGGAGAACTTTATGGGGCAACAGCATGCACAACACGAAAATCCAAGGGACAAAGAATCCACATGAAAAAGAACACCTAAATTCAAGCCATAAAATTTTTCTATACACCAGATAATGCAAGCCACTACTCAATTCAAATGAAAATGCAGTAGCACCATGCGACATTACTTATCCAGGAATGCTAATACCTGCTGCAATCTGCTGACCAGACTACGTGACCTTGCTTCTGCAAGCTCCATTCAAAAACCTGAACCCACAAAATTTTATATTACTTTCATCAGAACAGTTATATTTTCTTTAAATAGAACAGGCTCCAAGCTCCCTACTCAATGCTGAATTCAAAAAAGAACTATCAGCACTTACTTTTCCATCTGATCCCAAAGAAAAAATACTCGTTTCGTCATGCCCGAAATGAATAGAGCTAATGGGAGAATCATGAGCTGGCCATCCAGTGATTTGCAAACCAGCAGACATGTCTTAGATTAGTTAAGCTAGTCAAGAAGCAGCTGGCTGCAGATACTTGAAACCAATGGCAAGTAGTATCATTTTATTTACTATGCATCCAAGGACCTGAATAAACTTGTGCATCTGAAACGGAAATTGTATTTCTATTTTTGCAACTTCTCTATTTTTTCTTTTCTTCAAGAAAAATAGAAAAGTTGCCTAAATCAAATATCCAGAGGAGGTTCATGGCTAAGGGTAAAGATGTCCGAGTAAAAGTTATTTTGGAATGTACTAGTTGTGTTCGGGTAAGAAAAAATGAAGGCTACTTAAACTATCTGGGAATAAAGAAACTCTTCTAGAAAGTAGAAACCTAGACCTGCATCTAGCGGATAATGCATGTTTGGTAGGACGTGGTCTTACAGACAAAGTAACCAGGAACTACCGCCTTAAAATCTGATGAAAGGACAAAGTTGCCCATGAAATTGCTGTTAGCAACAAAGAAAATTTACGAAAGTCATAACTCATAATTCCAACGGAAACATGCAAATGCACAAGGATACCAAACATGTGAATCATCCCATCAACAGCAGCAGCTGCTAAAATCTTTCCGTTGTGATTGAAACACAGAGATGTTATTGCTGGGGGCTCTTCGCCAAGCGGTAGGACTGTCTGCTACAAATCAGTATGCAAATCAATATAGAACTCAGGTCAAGGGTGTTGGATATATTGAAGTATCGGTCTCCAAAACAGAGAACCAAATACAACCCACAATGCTTTCGAGAGGATTGTGGAGCTCTCCCAATGAGTGTCTCTCTTTCTACTATATTTTTCGGATCCTTACAAAAATATGCTACCTTCCTATTTATAACCCAACACTGGACCCACTCTAACAGCCTTCTGTTCATTACCTCTCCACTACTAACAAACTTCCTGAGTCATCATTACATTATTTAATTACAGTCTATGAAATTCCCTTTCTGCCCTTCTTAGTGCTTTCTAGTCCTCCTAGCATAGGTGAACCTGATGGGGGGACGTGTAGGAGATGTTGCATTACCCCCCTCCCACACTGCCACCTTGTCCTCAAGGTGGAATGAAGGAAACAGTGTGAGGATAGCCTGGTAATCTTCCCAAGTTGCATCAAAATCCGGAAGGCCCTTCCACTTGATCAACACTTCAGCCAGAAGATGAGAGCCATGAGTGACGTGTCTGACGCCAAGAACAGCCTCTGGTTCAGTGTCCAGGACCATGTCAGAGGTAAGCTGAGAGGGAATGGGAGAAGGAGTCAGGGGTGTACCAACTGCAGCTTTGAGTTTGGACACGTGGAAGACATTGTGTATTTTAGCAGTGGTGGGCAACTGAAGTTTGTAGGCCACCTTGCCCACCTTTTGGATCACCTCAAATGGACCATAGAACCTAGGTGAGAGCTTTTCATTAACCTTCTTAGCTACAGAGGATTGCCTATATGGCTGAAGCTTTAAATAAACCTGCTCCCCCACCTTGAATTCCACGTCCCTCCTATGAGTATCTTCCTGTTGCTTCATCCTTTGTTGAGCCTTAAGAAGATGGCCTCTCAGGTCATCTAAAATAGCATCCCTCTCTAGCAAGGAATCTTCCACAGAACCTACAGCACTGTCACCCCTCGCATACTTGAGTAACTGTGGAGGGTCTCTGCCATACAAGGCTTTGAAAGGAGTGTATTTTGTGGAGGAATGGGTAGAGGTATTATACCAATATTCGGCCCACGAAAGCCAAGATGCCCAGCTGTTAGGTTGGCCCTGAATAAAACATCTCAGGTATGTCTCCAGGCACTTGTTGACGACCTCGGTCTGGCCATCAGACTGAGGGTGATAGGCACTGCTTCGGTGAAGAGAGGTACCTTGAGCCTTAAACAACTCCTTCCAGAAATGACTCATAAAAATCCTATCCCTGTCGGTGACTATAGTAGAAGGAAACCCATGAAGTCTCACAATTTCTTTCATGAATACCATAGCTACAGAATAGGCAGTGTAGGGATGTTTTAGTCCAATGAAGTGACTGTATTTAGTGAACCTGTCAACAACCACCAGAATGGAATCAAGCCCTTTTGACTTTGGAAGGCCCTCAATAAAATCCATAGAAATGTCCTCCCACACTTGTGAGGGTATGAGAAGTGGCTGTAAAAGGCCAGCTGGACTGAGATTGACGTGCTTTTGTTGTTGACAAACTGTGCAAGCTTGCACATAAGTGGAGATTTGCTTCCTCATACCAGCCCAGAACCACTCCTGAGCAATTCGTTGATATGTTTTAAAATCACCCGAGTGACCCCCTACGGGCGAGTCATGGTACTCCTTCAACAAGATCTTGGAATAAGGAATGAATTAGTAGGTATCACTAACCTCCCTTTGTACAAAGAGTTGCCCTGATCCACGGAATACCCATGTGGTGCTTTGGTTGCCCTTCTTGAATTGACGTGAGCATTTGTTGAATAAAATTATCCGTGGCAAGTTCTTGTTGCAATTGCACCCAATCCACCACACAAGTAGCTACAAATGCTTGTAGCTCAACCTGCTCCAAAGATACTCTCTGGATAAAGCATCTCGCAACTCTATTGGATGCCCCCGTTTCGTAGCTAATCTCAAAGTCATAACCTAATAGTTTGCCGACCCACCTCGATACTCCGGACCCACTTCCCTCTCGCTCCATTAAAAATCTCGGACTTTCTCGATCGGTCTTCACCACAAATTTTTACGCCCAGGTAAGTAATGACGCCATTTAAGCACGCCTAAGACTATAGCCATCAATTCTTTTTCATAGATGGATTTAAGCCGTGCTCGGTGCCTAATGTCTTGCTAAAGAAGGCTATTGGATGACTCCGCCCGACCGAGAACAGCCCCTAATCCAAACCCCGAAGCATCGGTCTCCACCTCAAACACCTTAGAAAAGTCGGGCATGGCCAAGATGGGAGTGGTGGTCATGGCTTCGCTGCAAAGTAGTGAATGCCGCCGTGGCCGCACTACTCCATCCAAAATTATCCTTCTTCAATTGTTCGGTAAGAGGTTGAGCTATGTGAGCATACCCCTTTATGAATTTTCGGTAGTAGCCAGGTAAGCCCTAGGAACCCTCTAAGTTCCTTCAAATTCGAGGTACAGCCAATCAAGCATGGCTTGAATCTTACTTTGGTCCACTTGCCACCCCTTGAGGCGGATATAACATGACCAAGGTAGGCCACTTCGATTTCCCAAACTCGCATTTCTTGCCATTAGCATACAAATCCGCCGTTGTTTTAACATCTCCAACACCAAAGCCGGATGCTCCTTATGCTCCTTTTCATTTCTACTATAGACTAGTATATCATCAAAAAAAACCAACACAAATTTCCTCAAAAATGGCCTAAACACATCATTCATTAAGGCTTGAAAGGTTGCGGGGGCATTTGTGAGCCCAAATGGCATCACTAACCATTCATAATGGCCTTCATGGGTCCTAAATGCTTGTCTTAGGAACATCTTCCCTCCTCATTCTAATCCTGGTGATAACCCGGACTTAAGATCAAGCTTCGTAAAAATGGAAGCCCCGAATAATTCATCCAACAACTCATCTATTACGGGAATGGGGTATTTATCTCGGAACCGTTACCTTATTTAAGGCGCGATAATCCACACGGAATCTCCATGAGCCATCCTTCTTCTTGACTAGGAGAACAGGACTTGAGAAGGGACTGTTGGAGGGTTGTATTATCTCGCCTTGCAACATGTCTCGAATCGGTTTCTCCACCTCATCTTTTCGCATCCGAGGAAATCTATATGGTCTCACACTAACCGGGTCGAACCCTCCTTGAGTGTAATCTGGTGTTCATGGCCTCTCGGGCGGTGGTAGGCCGCAGGGCATATTAAAAACCGCCTATACTCATGTAATAACGTCTCGTAAAAATTCGGGCGCCTCCGTCATGTTAATGGCAACATCCGACTCCCCTATCATCCCTTCCATAAGATTACATTCCACCGGAATGCCTCCCCCTCGTTTTTCGTTTTCGATGGTTTTGAGCATGGTTTTTAGTGAGACCTTGGTCCTTCCCAAGCCGGGGTCTCCTTTGAGTATGACCGTGCCCTCTCCCATTTTGAACTTGAGCGTTTGTGTTTTCCAATTGGTCGTCATTGTCCCCAATTTTTCAAGCCACTGTATACCAAGGATCAAATCCGAATTACCCGGGGGCAAGGGGAAGAAAATCTTCTATCACCATAATTCCTTGGATCTCCACTCGTTATTCCCTTGCATTCCCCCGACCTTGGGATGCCTCCCCCTGTTCCCAAAGAAACCCCAAAGGTGCGGTTGGTGGTGAGAGGCAGGTTCAATTTCTCCACTATTAAGGTCGAGATAAAATTATGAGTGGCCCCTGGGTCCACCATAATTACCACCTCCTGCCCTTTGATTCTTCCCACCATCTTCAATGTCTTCGGGCTAGTGATCCCCATAACCGAGTTTAAAGAGACCTCGGGTAAAATTTCCTCTGTAAACTCCCTCTCATGGTGTTCTATGGTGTTATGCTCGATTCTTTACCTCAATCTCTAGTTCCTCTTCCTCCTCCCCGGTGAGCAACACGCTTAATTCCCTCCTTTTGCAACGGTGCCCGGGGCCCCACTTCTCATCACAACGGTAGCATAAGCCTTTCTCTCTTGGCCGCAATTCACGCTCACTCAACCGCCTCATCTCAGAGATGGGTTTTGCTATAGGCATGGAGTGGGTTGTTTTTGGGCTGTTGATTGAGGTACTTCCAGTCATGGAGTGAGAATAGCTACTTACCGAGTTGTTGGATCCCCCCCTGGAATAAGCAGGTGTATTATAGGGCGAATTATAGGGCCCAGACATTGAAGCCGACCTATAATTCATGAATGTGCCCTTCTTTCTTTTAACTTCAGCCCATTTGGCTTTCTCCTCGCCTTTATAGCCGGGCCCATCGCATGATCCAACGACCTTGGCCCATGAAGGTGGACTTCGACCCTCGATCCGGGTCCAACCCTTTTATAAAATTACCCATGGCCACCTCCTCTCGTTATTCCGGTCAACGGGGCAATTAGTTCAATAAACTTTTCGCGATACTCCACCACCGTTCCTTCCTCGCGTGGGGTGAGCCACTGCTCATGGAGGCTTCCCCGCCGCCACCGATCGGAATTGTCTAAGCAACATGTTCTTCATCTCCTCCCAACTCGTGAGTGGTTTTTCGCTGTTCCCACTCGGTACCATAGCGGCGCGTCTCCTTCGAAGGCCACCACCGCCTCGACCTTTTCAAACTCCGTCAACCCATAAAATTTGCAGAATCGTTCGGCGCGTAAGATCCACCCATCTGGATTTTCGCCATTAAACAACGGCAGATCCAACTTCTTATACCTCCAGTTTCCTTTATGAGTCATCTCCTTCTCAACCTCGTCTTCGCCTCCATTTCTTCCGATCCCGACTCCACCTCCTCCTGCTTCCTGAAAATTACTTCCCCTACCTCGACTCCAAGTGTTCTCCCTCGGAGATCCCCGGTTCAACTCAGCCTCCGCATCCGCATCTTCTCCTTGTCTCCTTCCAAGCAATACTTGAGGCTGTCGCTCACCAAGCGAGGTTCGAATCTCAGACTGGAATTTCTCTTGATCCCGTCGCATCTGAGCCACCATTAGTTCCTGATTCTCCCGATCTCGATTAATTCTTCCCTCTAGTCGCTCGGCGGTGGTTTGGAGATCTTCCTTGAACCGGGAAGTCATCTTCTCCAAGCTTCGCGTTAAGTGCTCGCAATCCTCTTCGCTACGTCACTTACCGCTCGTTGTCACCTCGGTGGTGATGGTGGTTTTCAACGACGCTACCTCCTCTTCCAATTGTTCAATCCTTTGAGAATGAGTTCTAGTCATCATGTCCCGGTGGTAGATCGCAACGCCCGATACCAACTTGCTACAAATCAGTATGCAAATCAATATAGAACTCAGGTCAAGGGTGTTGGATATATTGAAGTATCGGTCTCCAAAACAGAGAACCAAATACAACCCACAATGCTTTCGAGAGGATTGTGGAGCTCTCCCAATGAGTGTCTCTCTTTCTACTATATTTTTCGGATCCTTACAAAAATATGCTACCTTCCTATTTATAACCCAACACTGGACCCACTCTAACACCTTCCTTGTTCATTACCTCTCCACTACTAACAAACTTCCCGAGTCATCATTACATTATTTAATTACGATCTATGAAATTCCCTTTCTGCCCTTCTTAGTGCTTTCTAGTCCTCCTAGCATAGGTGAACCTGATGGGGGGACGTGTAGGAGATGTTGCACTGTCTTCACAAAGTCAAAATGTCTTCAAAAGATTGATCTTTACAAACAAGTCACACATCAGAATATAAAATACTCTGGGTAACCGTGACATACCATAACTTTCCATGTCTTCATGTTCCAAACGGTTAGTGAAGCAAATCCCATTGTGCTAGCATAAGTTGTTTCATCCCTATTTTACAAAAAGTTGTAACGCTTACAAAATAATGGACCCTTAAAATTCTACTCAAGTCACAGAAACACGAAAATATCTCGGGGCACACAAACAGCAATGAAAATGCTACTTATCTTCCCAACTATGAAACCCATGTCTAGATTCTTTCTGCCTAAATGCAGGGTTCAAAATTAAATGTTGCTCAAATTCAATAGTTTCCTTGTCTTGCAAAAACCTAGTGAGCAAAAGCTGTGGGTTTGAAAGAATAATTTATACGACCAGAAGGTTTCCTATACCTGAACTGCTTCAAGGAACACATATCAACTAGAATCTAAGGTGAACACAGAAACAGATAAGGATCGTGCTATGAATCCATATTAGGGGGGAAGGGCAATTTAGATATTATCTTCATTAGTCAGCTTGGGGAATAAGCTAGGTAGTTCTGCTAAGGAAATTACTCTATATATAGGGATAATTAGAGAGAGAAAAGGATGTTGAAAATTGTGGAGAGTGATTAGTGGTTTTAGCTTGGGGGAGTGCCATTCCTCTCGAAAGATTGGCGACGCTGTAATTGGTGATTAATCACCTACTTAGCATTAATTCAGTCATATCTTACTGTTTTCTTCTTAAACCTTGTTCTTCATCCCTTAATCTCTCAACTCTGTGTGTAATCTCACTGTTTTGGCGACTAAGCTATGTTAATTCATAGCAGATGGTCACACCTAAATATGAGTAGGAGAAAGTAAAAACAGAAGCGTACCCGTCAGACGCTGCTGCAGAAACAAAAATGGGTTCCACAGGGCTGCACTTCACATCTAATACCCTGTTTTGCAGGTAGAGAGGTATCAGGATGATGAACAAACAAGAAGATCGTGAAAAAAGGTCTCAATCCAGGAATGACCTTCGAAATGTTTTGCCTGTGCTGAGATCACACACGACTCTTTTTGCATCCACATTCCATGCTTTGATGGCTCCCTCAGCAGTGCCTATGAGAAGCTTTTGTCAAGCAAAAAAGTGATGCATTTAAAGGGTATAATTAATTGAAGAAAAACTTCTCACTGATGTCAATTAAAAAAAGATATGCAATGTACACCCACAATCCGAAAAGAGGTGAAAAAGAAAGAGCATACCAAGCGATCAGATTTAGAGTCCCAGTCAAGAGACAAAATTTCTGCTCCAGAATATATAGTGGCATTTCTAGATGCCGATGTAGATGAGTCATATGTCCAAATCCTTCATCACCAATAAAACAAACCAAACTCAATATACCACATCAAGAATCGCAATCACATTGCTAAAAAAAGAGTAAAATTAATAAAAGTTATATCCTATTAAAGAATTGACCAAAGATAAAAGTCAATAACCCCCCCCCCTTTCAAACTCCACACATGTAGGAAAACCAAAGGAAAAACCCCAGTGAAGCAAAATTGAATGATTGAAGACAATTATAAAGCACCAAGCCACCAACTGGCTCAAAAAACACAGTAAATTCAAAAGAATGAAGCACTTGAACCGTCCAAACTACTAGAAAAATGCATTCGGAAATCACAGAGATATCACCATCCTTCTGTTTCAAGAAGCATGGAAGAACTCAGATATAATGTGAAGGGCTACATAGATACCTGACTGTTCCATCTACAGAAGCACTTGCAATGTTATCTCCAGATGCAGAAAAGCGGGACCTACTGATGGGACTTGTGTGCCCTAGAAACGTTTCCTACAACAAATGCCAGCTAAACATTAAATAAGCTCAGAGAACAATGATGAAAATTCAAATTATGAAAGCAAAGATAACTTTACAACCATATATATAAACAGCACACATATTGGGAAGAGAAAACAAAATCAAAGGAAATTATACTAAGTTTCTTACATCTAAAATCACAGGCGCACAAACCACTAAACTAATAGCACAAACTTGTATAATTTGTTACAAACTTACAATGCACAATAGTCGGCAGAGATCCCATTGAAAATGCTGATGCAGAAATATCTTAAATATTTCATCAATTTTTAGATCACACAATTGAATGCACAATCAAAAAAATTGTTCAAACTTCAAACAAACACCAACTTCCATGTCGACTACAGCTGAAAATAACACCAACATTCATGCGTGTGAAGTTCTAGACATGTACTACACTTTCTTAAATCAATAGCACAAACAAACTAATTACCTACAACCAGCAACACATTATTCCTCATTCCCTCTATATCAGTTTAACCCTCTAATCTCTCCTCCATCCACCCTCTGCTCCTCCAGCTGTGCTTAATAAAGCCTAAACTTTAAGCATCAAGTCTATAGCCAAGATAATCCTAAATCAGGAAAAGAACGTTCATTACTTTAGAAGCATGTAGTACATGTGAATGATTCCAGGAGTACGAGATTTATTACACTAGCAATTCTCCCAATTAAGCATTCCATTATGCAACTTACGAGATGTGTTTAGAAATTCAAGATTCCTGCAACGTTGGCACTGACGACAAATTCAATTCCTGTCTGAAGAGATCTTTTAATTCATTGTCAAAGATCAAGACTAATAGAAGTTTAAATCATTAATCAAGAGCATGTAGAATGTGTCCATTGTTAAAAATGAAAAGTTAGTTTTTTTTATAGCAACTTTTCCCAAAAGCAAATGATTCAAACTTGAAGCGCTACCTGGAACTGCACTTTTACTTCTGAAAATTCTTCCTCTCCTAGAGCCACAGCCACCTTTCCTGTCACGCCACAATCAACTAAACCTAACTCAGTAAGAACTATCTTCAGATAGCCCATAAGTTCATGCAATGTATAATACATATATATATACGCGATTAGTCACAAAGGCATTCATGATCCTACCTAAATTTCTTTCTTTTCCTTTCAAAAACAAAATACCTGAAGGATCACTGACATGGAACAATGTTTTTCCCTAGCAGACAAGTTCTCCAACACAACAATAAGGAAGTGTTCCAATTAACTATTCAGATACTTTCAGATATACTTACTGTAAAGGCAAGCAGCATATTTTTCCTTTCTTTGCGGGTCGGGTTTGGGGGTTGGGTGTTGGGAAAAGACATGAGTTATGGTTGGCACGTTGCACAAAAGCCCAGTAGGGGGCTAGGAGGGTGTTGAGATATTATATATTAAGCACTACTCTCACTACAGATTCCCCCTCAACAAGTATGAATTACAGTTTATAGTCCTACAAAACAGTAATCACAAAGCAGAAAACCAAAATCTACCTATAAGGTCAACAAATTGAAAGCCTCTGCTACCAAAAATCAAAATTTAACCAGAGGAAATCATAAAGATTCAAAACTTACCATTCTCTCTCTCTCTCTCTCTCTCCATATTATAGTCAATTGGACTCTATATTCCATACATTACTATTTCCTCCCTTTTTTACAAAAATTACCATTTCTAGTTTGCATGCTTGCCAACACACAACTTTGAGCATTAATATCTTTAATGGTGTAGTGAAAATTATGTAAAATTGATTTGCATAACTATACTGAGATGAATCTAACAAGATTCCACATGACTATTTTTTCTTATGTAAGACAAGATGGTCAAATGAAGTATGTAAATAGTGTCAAAAATCAAAATGGTAGAACTAGAAAATAAACAAATAACATATACGCATTGCAATTACAACATAATACAAACCATAAATATCAAATGTCACTTCTAGACCTATTTTGATTTGTAATCTCATATAACTTTCATTGACAATCTATGGATCTTAAGATTAACTGAATTGGCTTATTGTGGTAGTAGATTTTCTGCTATTAACTCATAAGTTCACTTTTACATAAGAACCTAATGTCTATTTTATTAAATTTCAGACCCTTAAAAGTCTTATACACCCTTTTAAAAAAGACGTATCAACTCTTGCATGACCAAATGAAGAAAGCAGAAAATGTCTGAAAATAATATTAACTGGTATGAAAGAAGAAACATTACCACCACTATATAAACCGTATTTGGAAACATTGGCTCCATTCTGATTATCGCTGACTGGTGGACTCGGGGCATGGTCGGCATCCACAAGACTTTCTCCATAATCTATCGATGCAATTGCCTCTTCCAAAACCAACGAAGCATCTTTTGCTGAGTCGTCTTCGTCTCTCATTAACACAGCACCACTGTGAGAAAAACCACCGAGTCAAGATTTAAGAATTTTAGTCCTATTGGGGGAGGGAGATTTATGAACATACCCCCTTAAGCAACATAAGGGATTTCAGCTCATCATATCCCAATAATTCCACTATGGCACTATGCTGATAAGGTAATAACTGTAGTCTAGATCACTTAATTTTAATTATAGGTATTCCTCTTCAATACTCAGACATCAAGATAAAAGTAGGTTGTCATTTTCATAGTAGTTACACTAACCTGATCCTCACTTCAGTTTTCTCATCTTAAAGGCAATCAATAGTATCATTTGCGTTTATTTTGAGTGCTGAAGTTACGCAATTTGCCATACCAGATCCATCAAGTTCATTTAATCATACAAGTATACAACCATATGGTAAAAAGACGTAAGATATATCCTTTAGGTATCAATTATGAAATTCTATTAACTATCTCTCTATTATCTCCAATAACAGTATGTACTATAAAAAAGAAAATAGAGGTAAACTTCTCTTCATTTCAGCAAAGTTCATGTCATGAACACACATGATTATCTGCTTCTTGAGAGATATATCAAGCTGACCTTTTTCACCTTCAATTCAAAAGGAAAAGAGGTTGTCCAATATATCAGCCTCAAATCATTTCTTATATAGGTCACAATTAGCTGTATGAGATCCAAAACCAAGGTTAATTACATAATCCTCATACAATCTCCAATAGCAAGAGCAACACAGTTGCAAACATCCTGCCACCCTCACCATAAATTAAAGACTCTTTGCAGGTACCAAGGTAGAAAAGAGAAACAACAAAGAAAAATTGCATAATCTAATACCTTACCTCCTAAGCTGATGTAACTGATTCTCCCTTTCTTCCAGGACAGTTTGAAGCTGTGATAACTTCAGATTAAGCTGCTTAATGTCATTTCTGAGACGGTTCATAGTATTCTTCTCTGTACTGATCTTTAATAAAGCAGGAACGCGTGAAGAGGTCAAGGAAACAATGGTCTGAATTCAAGTATACTCCTTTATGTCACTAAAACAGAGCTATCATGTTAATACTTAATATTAAAGAAGAGCATAAATATTGACACAAATTCTTCATTAACAACCCATCCAAGCAGAGAGCAGTGTTTTCCAATCTAGTACATTCAGTTATATAAACCAGCCACGATTCCTTTTATATTAGTTTAACTCTGTGCTTAGAATGTTCACAGAAATTGGTAATATTTGTTTAACTCTGTGCTTAGAATGTTCATATGGAACCTACAAAACTGAGAACTTTAAGATTGCTACCATAAACTCCTGCTTGCATAAAATGAGGAAGGGGCTTTTACAATTCTAGGATTTTCAAGATCCCTTTTAAAATGACATTTATCTAGGCATCATTTGCAAGTCTTGTTATTTCCTGTTTAGAGAACCCTTCTTCAAGTTCAAAGTACCTTCTTTGACATAGATATCTCAAGAATGATGGCTGTGAGTCTCTTCAAAACGTCTTCATTAGAAAGTTACCGTGATTCCAAAACCCATATGCAAAGACACTGTTCTCATCTTCGTTAAAACTGTTCTCATCTTCGTTAAACAACCAGAAAACTTTGGATATACATAGCAAATGTTCAGATATGAACGTAATTGACATGAGAATATCCCGACTGTTCACTCTATGTCCCTTACTAACACAAAGCAGATATTATGGCATAACTGTCACTCTTATATTGTGATTATCTGCACAAAGCAGCAAGGAGATAGAAAGGTGGAATTGCAGCAACTAGAATAATAATTTATGAAGAACAGGGTTTGGTCCCATGATAAAAGTTACTTTCTAATTTCTGCAATACTTTCTAATTTCTGCAAAGGGGTGAAACTTTAGCTTGCTCATTTTTGAATGTTAACATTAAGTATCAATCAAATGTTCAACATACCAACAATAATAAATTAATAGATATAACCAGTAAAAGCCACCATACAATGGAACAACATTTTAGGATATGAGTACCGCTAAACATCTGGCTTAGAAAATTCCTTAGTGAGAGATGCAAGGCATCAAACCATTCCTTTGAGAAATATATGTGAAACTGAGGATCTGTACCAGGACTCTTTAGATATGGCATAGCTGCATACGAATTACGAGGTGGAAAGGTTAGACAATGTGAGACCAAGGCAATATCAAAAACGAAACTGGTAGTGCAGCAACAGTTAAGATTACTAGATTAACATGAAAAACAGACCAAACCATGGAGTCCAATCATCGCCTTTCTGCTGCAAGGTATCACCAAACATATCAAAAAACTCTTTGACTTTGTCGTTCCTTCCCGAACGCACAGCATGTACTATATAATAGCGGAGAATAGAGACCTCCAGTTTTGATAATGTCGCATAAAGCATTGTCTCTGAAGAAGAAAAACAGTGCTTAAAGAAACTAAGGAGGCCAAACAATTTCTCAGCCTCAAACTTAGGTATATATTTTGTGAAGATCAGGTCTAATATCTTGTCCACTTGAAAGCCTTTCCCGACATCTGTATTTAGTTCCATCTCAAAAGCTTGTAGAGTACTAGTGAAACCTCTGAATACAAGAAACTCTCTCACTAGCTCCTCAGCATACTGCATGTTTTCCATCTTCTCCTACACTTCAATCACTTTCAGCTCACTGTACATAAGAAACAAAATGTGAGATTCCAAATGAAAAAAGTAAATAAAATATAAATATTTATACTGGAAAGTCTACAACAGATTAAGACCCACCAAGTAAGAGGACATAACATTCAAAACTTAACTTCCAAGAGAGATTAAAATTTCTGATGGGAACTTGATAGTTGATGACCCGACAGTAGATTAATTCGAGGATGTCCACATAACACAAACCAGAGAGCTAGCAAGTACAAACTACACTAAGTTGGTGTCTCCACTAAACAGAAACATATTCTTTACACACACCCAGTATGGCTTTTCTCCATTAAACAAAATAAATTCAAATATCCCAGGAGACAACCACAAATCTCTCCATTACTCCAAATCCTCGTTCAATACCAATCTACCCATCAATACCAATCTACCCATCCCTCGCCCTCGATATCTCAATAAAAGTAAAACACATGTATAATCTTTTTGATAATAGTGATACCAGTCATGTACCACATATGTTACTCAAAGTTTTCTACACTTTTGAATAAATGCAATTTAACAGTTCAAATCTGACATAATTACATCAAAGTTCAAAAATTCTACATATTCTATTCCATTTGAATCATTTTCCAAATTGTCAAATCCAAACAGGGTGCGTACTCTTCACCTCAATCTTAACTTATCCTAGAATCTGCACTACCAACATACCACAACTACACATATTTGAAGCAAGAAATACCCGAAATTTCACGAGGAAAAACCTAATTTCTACTCTTTTCATACTTCACTACCCAATGCACAAATTATGAACAAAGCAAGAAAAACTGCATACGAGAGAATCCAATAAAAATGACAAGATATCACAGTTTCAATGTTTAGCATTCGAATTCAAATAGAAAGAGCTGGAAGTTCAGAAATCTTTCGTACGAAAACTAAAAATTCATGGTTGGCATACGATAAATTCTAGGGTTTATGAAATCAAAAGTTTTGGGGATGAATATACCTTGAGAATAGATTGATTAATCATAAGTGAAGTTGATTCCCCTTTGAGGCTAGCTGATCTTGCAGATGAAATTCGTAGGAGAGAGAGAAAGAGGGAAAGAGGGAGTGTTGTCCGTAGACTGTAAAAAGCCGCGAAATCGTGATGTGAAGTTATTAAGGGAAAATATGCATTTTGCATTTATACTTTCCCCCCTTTCATGAAAAATTAGAGCTAATCAACTCCAGTCCAGCCCGGCCCGGTTTTTGGGCGGGTTAGGGCAGTTTTTTTTGCTCACGGGTGGCCCGGGCCTGGCCCAGCTCGGATTTTTTTTTGGGCGGGCTTTGGATAAGCCAAAAAAGACTTTTTAGCCTAAATTTTGGCCGGTCCGTTTTGGCCCGGAAAAGCCCGCTCGGCCTGGCCCGAAATAACGGGCTTTGGGCACAAATTTTTTGGCCCGGATTTGGGCCCGGCCCGCTCAATGGGCAAAATTTTTTTGGCGCGGCCCGGCCCGAACCCATGATCACCTCTATGAAAAACATATGAATTAAATCCTTTAACGAAAAAACTATGTGCAGCCCTTAGGATTGCATATATGAAGCTGAAAATGGAAAAAATATGTATTAATTGATCATTTATTGCATCGGTTGATGCATAATTTTTCCATAAATTCACAACTTATTTTCATTTAAGGTAGTGCATTTATGTTTTATATGCAACCCTTAGGGCTGCATATAACATAACCCTTCATTTAATAGAAAAATAGATTTCAATGGGAGAAAATACAAAATTAATTATAATCTTTCTTTGAGTTGATCTTATATGAGACCGCCTACTTTTAGTGTAAAATTGGGTAATGGTCCAAGCCCAATATTGAAGAGAAGACGGACTACCTTTAATATAGCAACTAGTTTAATATATTAAGTGACCAATTTAATCTACTTAGTCACCAGTTTAATTCATTCAGTAATTATAGTTTTTTAATTCATATAATGACTAGTTTATTCCATTTGGTAAGATAGCTAGTTATTTTTTAAGTTTGTGTGTTGTAGTTCAAGATTCAAAGGGAACCAAAGGAAGAAGAAGAGAATGGACGATTAGGTTGGTGCAAGATGACTATGGATAGTATTGGGTTAGAGTGAGATGAAATGAGCATTTAAAGACTCTAAGTTTGTCTAATTTATGTTAAATTAGACCGTTGGTTTCGTGGTGGGGAGCTACTCGAGTTAAGTTGTCAGTGTGCCACTCGTACATGACACGGTCAAGTATTGGCTCGAACTTAGACTTGGAACCTTAACAATCTTAAGAACCTTTTCATGCATTTTGTTAAAGAGTGAGAATGTCCCTACACTCTCGTTCTCATGCTCCTCTCTCTCTCTTTCTCTCTCTCTCACATTGCATACAAATGTTGCTTATACTTAGAGATGGTTTATAAATGGAGCTTATAGTGGTGATTTGTAATCCTGAAGAAACTAGAAAGTTAGGCGGTTATAATGGGTTTCACCTCCTTTTTCTTGGTATGAGAGTATGAGCTCTCAACTGGCAGGCAAAAAGGATATTTAATGAGGGCACATTGTCAAAATTATATAATAAAAAAACTTCTAGCTAATTTTCCGAATCTTATATAGAAAATCGCACCTCTTATAAAAAAAGAATGTCAAAGAACCTCTTATAAGCAGGGTTGATCGACCCCCACGAATTGCAATGTGGCTAAACCCATAGTCTAACGTAACATAGGTGTGCAAGGATGCCCACATAGTTATGATGGTATATTTATGATGGTACAATAGTACATTTTTAAAAAAAAAAAAATAATGAGTGTTCCTAGCGACGCCCCTCAGTTTTTTTTCGTAAATTTTTGTCTGCACGAGGAAAAATTAACGTTATAATTTGAAAAATACAAAGAAATCGGAGTAAGAGTTTGTGCTTCACGTCTCATTATCATTACCATTAATGTGTTAGTATCTACACTTCGTGTAGTCTTTTTAATGGGATATAATTACAAGACCTTAATTTTATATTTTTGCTATTGAGGCGCCTAGAGAGGAGAGCTTTGTCATTAGGCATTCTTAGGAACGCCTTTTAATATATTAGTATAGATGGTAAGATAAATTACATTAACGCCCTCTCACATGGCACTTAAATACAACCTACTCCAAAGCCTCCCAAACCCCCCTGATGAAAATCGAACCCACAACATGTGGGTGGAAGATGAAAGGGCTTACCACCCTTCCACTCCCTCATTCTCGATGGTACAATAGTACATAATAATTAGTGGTGATGTAACTTTTCGGTGTAGTATCGTGGTATAGAAGTGAGAAAGAGGGTTTGGAGTTGGGATACGTCCTCAAGATCTCCAATTGCACGAGTTTGGAGCATCTGGGGAATTAATTATCATACTTTTCCATCATATTAATATAGTAATTTTTTGAATATCTTTTTAAGGTGAGATTAATATTAATATGATAGATATTCAAGAAAAATAATGAAGATACATAAAGACTAAAGAAGAAAATACGACAAAATTAAAGTTACATTGATCAGAATTGACGGTGTAAAATGATAGAGATTGTTTAGACTAATTGACAATATAAGGACACTACAAAAATGAACCTAAAATGAATAATATACTTCCGCTGTTTTGAAATAAATGAAACGCTTTTTTTTTTTTTTTATGTGGGAGCTTTTTGAGAGAAAATTTTCATTTATGTCAGAACAGAGGAAGTATATGCATTGATTTCTATCAACGAGGTGACATGGTAGAATAACTACAAGTAGCTCGAGTTGAAGGGTTAGTGTTAATGGTAAATGTACTTGTATGGTCATATTCTCTTTTCATAGCTTTGTACACATTATCTAAACCTTCTTCTATCAACTCCAAAATGTTTGGAGGCATTGGTGGCATATTAACTTCCATTGTGCCTTCAAACATCTTTACCACTTCTCCCATTGAAGGTCTCACAGAAAGTTCATCTTGGATACACCAAAAAGCGATCTTGAGAACCCTTGTGAGTTCTTCCTCATCAACAGCTCCTCCTAGTCGCTTGTCAACCACTTTAATCGCTTTATGATTCACCATCTCCTGAATGATCATGTTGCACAAATGCAGTGTTAAATCGATAATAGTAACTTGAAATATCACCATGTTTTAAGTGGAAGATGGACAACATAGCTTCTCATAAACAAACGCTAATCAAATAAATAAAGATTCAGTCACAACTTTTCTACTTGTTTATGAAAGATCTGATTAATTGATCAAGTCAATTTGCTTAATAAAATTGAAAATGTGGTATTTAATTTGGTAATATGATTTTTTAAGGTAGTTATGGTTAGGGATGGCAATGGGTCGGGTCCACCCAGACCCAAACCCATTTATTTTTTACAGACTCAGCCCTGCCCCAGACCCGATGGGTCTAGATTTTTCAGACCCAGATCCAGACCCGCTGGGTCTAGCGGGTCCATGAGTCCTAACTGGGTCCTTGATGGGTCCTTCTTAGTTTTTAGTTTTCATCACATTTTTGAATCTAATTAATTAAAAAATTTTGCACTAATTTATATAGGTCCTGCATCCATGGGTAAAGCATTATCTAAATAAAATTTAAAAAATTAACTCATAAAATCTTAAAATGTTACAACTTACAAAGTTACGAGTCTTAGATGGAGTTACAACACTAACGAGTTCACAAAATCACAACTCATAAAACCTTAGAGTTTAGGTAAGAAAAAAAATTTAATATGTAAATGGGTCTGTGGGTCGGGTCTGGGTATGGCATATGTGGACCCAGACCCGACACATGCTCTTCGGGACCCAGTCCCGATCCGGACCCGTTGGGTCTAAATTTTCTTGACCCAGACCCTTATAAATGGGTCGGGTCCTAGCGGGTCTGGGTCGGGTCCAGGACCCATTGCCATCTCTAGTTATGGTGGCTGAGATATTTTGAAAAATTTAGGAATATAGCATTTGAAGCAGAAATAGCTTTAAGAGTAGAGTTTAATGGTATAAAAAGCTCATTGTTTGTTCTATTACTAATTTAAGAGTTCTGTTCACCAAACACTAATTTTGTTACGGACCCCTTTGACAACTATTCCAATACTTAACCTCTAGCAAGTAACTATGATAACTAGTAAACATTACGACTTTCGTCGATAGATAAGAAGTACCAAAATTATACCTCGAAAGCCCATCCAGGGTAGAAGAAATCTTGAGCATCAAAAGACATGTCGAGGTTCCTCCTTCCTCCAATTATCTCCAACAGTAGCATTCCATAACTATAAACATCTGCCTTCACTGTTATGGGGCGATTACTAATCCACTCAGGAGCTAAGTACCCACGAGTACCTCGAACCATCGTCACAACATGAGAGTGTTCTCTTCCCATCAATTTAGCTAATCCAAAATCTGAAACTTTAGGACAAAAATTCTCATCTAACAAGATGTTTTCAGGCTTGATGTCGCAATGGATTATACGATTCCTACATTGCTCATGGAAGTATGCTATCCCTTGAGCCGTGCCCAAGGCTACATTATAGCGCGTAGGCCAATCGAGTACCTTGTCTCGACTGTTATTTGGAGCAAAGATCCATTTGTCTAATGATCCATTTTTCATGTATTCATAAACCAACAACCTACAAATAACCATATTTCAAATTAAACACTTCGTCTAACAAGTCAATGGTACAATTATACAAATTTGCTTTTATTGTCTCGCTTGTGCTGTGTTACACAATCTAATCATGTTACATTTTTCTCAACTTTTAAGTAACTTTTAGTAACTATTTCACTTTTATTTCCTTGTAACTGACTGCCAACTTGTCTTTTGCCATACTTTGCCCTTAAGATATTGTTCTTTATCCTATTTAACTACTCCTTTCGTTCCAAAATATAGTTCTCATTTTAAATTTTTATGGTCAATTTTTAAAACTTTTGACCAAATATTCTCATTGACATGCATGTACAAAAAAAATCTACTCATGTAGGATCTTATTAGATTCATTTAAATGTCTAGTTTTATAATATCAACTATTTATAATTTTTATCAATACGTAACTAAAAATATTGATGGTCAAACGTACGTATTGGATACCGTAAAAAAAACAGGAACTATATTTTGGGGCCGAGGGAGTAATATGTTAAAGGGAAGAAAAGGGAATACCTGCGTGATCCCTCAGAGCAATAGCCACAAAGCCGAACTAAATTCATGTGATGCATAGAACCAATAGTATTGACTTCAGTGATAAATTCTCTCTCTCCATGAGGCAAAACCTTGTCAAGTTTCTTCACTGCAATCATAGTTCCATCTCCTAAGCTTCCTTTGTATACAGTTCCAAACCCACCTGTCATCACATCATAATTTAAACACTTAACACTACAACAAACAAATGCTTAATTAGTACTAACAAACATAGTACAAAACAGAGTCCTCTGTTTTCTTTTATCAAGAATTTTTGAAGCACTACCTCTCCCTAATAGCTGGGAAAAATTGGAAGTACAATACTGCAAATCTCGGTATGTTAAACTAATCGGAGCACCCGCGAATATCAACGAACTCTCGATTGCTTTCTTCATCAATCTTCTCCTATGAACATTATAGTACAACAAAAGGCACAATAATGCAATTAACACACCCATACTTAAAACAATGGGAATCACCAAAGCCTTATCATGTGCACTTTTGTTACTATCCCCTCCTAAACCACCCTTTTGTCTCGACAATTCGGTCCAACCCGATTCGTTTGCTAAGACCTTAACGAATAGAGTTGAGCTCGGGTCTTGAAATCCTCCAAAATCCAACCTCTTTAACACCCAACAATAAGGCTTTTCCTCATTCAACCCATAAACTGATGCAACACACTCACAATCATCTAAGCAAGCATTACCACACTTTGAGAGTGTAGGAACATCACTATAATTAGCGATCACAGATTCATCTGAGAAGTAATAGTCTGTTTGTTGGACAGCAATGATCTTGAACTCGGAGGTGAGGTTTTCGTGTGTTCGATTGCATTTACCGGTTAATGTAGAGTTTTCGAAACACCTATCATCATTGTCCCCTACCCTTACAGTCCCAGGCAAGCAAGAGCAAGATGAATTGGTCTTAGACTTGTCTAGGAGACATATACCATTCCCACATATTCCTGCAATGTCACACGGGCTAGACACAGCTGCCCACTCCGACACCCATTGGCGGGATCCATTCACATCATTGTCCCACCTATATAGCCTTACATTACCATTTGATTCGAGTACCAACCGCCTTAGGACAGGTGCATGAGTGGATGATGTCAAGGACTTATTGTATAGTAATCCAGTATTGTCACGATCATTTTTGTGAACATACACAGCCCCGTTCGATGATCCTGGACCGTACACCACCCCAAAACTACCGTTTTCGTCTAGGATCGCCACTACATCACCGGTGGCATTCGATATATCAGGGCCAGCCCAATAGGAAATATTTGAAAGGGAGTCTTCAGGTGCTTCTGGTTCTGGTAATTTATAGCTTAATGCTAGGCTTAGTGATGTTGGTTGTTGGAGCATTTTTAGGGTGTAGTAACCACCATGTGTAGGGGATTTCTTTGATGATGTGAGCTCCATTGATACATTCATAGCTTGGCCAGGTAAGAGGGTATCCGACGGATGCGAAAAGGTCTGGAACACAGGTTGTTGCGCTGCATTGTAGAGTATAAAGTTCCCACTTTCGGACATTACTGCTGCTTCCACCTCTGCCATTGAAGTATTCGATGACCATAAGGTGGTTTGCCCGTCGTTGAGGAGGAGGTTTCCGGTGTTGTCGAAGTTTAGAACGGCGTTTTTGCTGGCTGGAGTATCTCTAGATTGAGAAAAGAAGCAAAGAATTCAGATTTTTTAGGACACAATAGTAGGAGTATGTACATAAAAGTGATGATCATCCCCTACAACAGGTTGATGTAGAAAGACTTAAAGAGAATGGAGTAATGCTGTAATGCTGTAATGGTTTCTTTTTACTCCTGTTTTATGTTTCATTAACCAACTTATCAACCTAAGTACATCAAATTCTTATTCTCCGGTAAGCAAAGTTAGATTAGGATTGTATGGACTCATGAAATGCACCAATATAGTTAATCCACAAGGCACCGGAAAATAAATGTCACGCAAAACTGTTGTAAATCTTATGTGGTATAACAAATTTATCAAATCACAATCAAAATATTTTAGAGTAACCTTGTTTTTTAAAAATGAAAATCTAAAAAACATAGAAATTTTGGAGGTCAAGTGTAAGAAGGTTTTATTACCACGTAACGCAACAATTGTATGGTAAATAGTTTGGTTGCGGTAAATCTTTAAAATCTAGTATAGCAAAGTTATATTAACCACTAAGGGACAACTTTTATTACAAGAAAAACACTTTGTAGCAATTATTAGGAAAACTTCTTAATAGAAAATTTAAAAAAAAAAACAAAAGAAGTAAGGTTAGAGCCAAAAAATTAAGGGGATATCAGGGTGTCCAATATACACCCTATACATAAATTACATGCTCTTACATTCTCCTTCTCACATGCAATTAGTCTCTTACATTCCGAGGAAGAACATGAGGTTGTGTAATATTTATACCCGTGTGTACTATGAAACTTGTACAGTATAATTAATTGTGTCTTTTGCTCAAAAAAAAGGTCTAATATCAACCTATGTTGATATAAAAATGACAATAAGTATCATATTTCACACGCAAAAACATATTATAATTGAAGCCATGAGCCATGAGCCATGAGCCATGACAAATTGACAAGTATAGCAAATGCATATAAGTAAAGCAATACATGTAATTTCAGCATCTTGGTATAAAAAATTATGCTTCTATGAGTCTATAATGGACTGCTTAATTGAAAGTTACACACAAGTTACAACTATGATATAAAGCTATTCCTCTACTTGGATTAACGCCTTAACTATATAATATATATATATTGATCATTGCACGTAACAAAAATATGATCATGTTAAAATGCATAATGCTGGTAAAATGAGCATACCTATTAGCTGACCAGACGACAACTCTTTCTCCAGGAATTTGATTATACCAAATACCAAGCTGTAATTGATCATTTGAGTATAAGGGAGTAAATCCAAGTGCAAAAGTTCCATTCTCAGAAATCCAAGCTTTGTTTTCTCTGGCTAACAAGCGAGAACCACGACTAATTTGGCAAGTTCCTAGACCATAAAACCAAGGAAATAAAATGAATGCTACATAACACAAAGTTTTAACATATGAATAAATGTGGACACTACTTCTAGTTGCCATTGATGAAGAGACGAACTTGTGCTCATTGTGAAGTTTTGGCTTATAAAGAAGTCAAAATATAGGTTTTTGGGAGTAGAGGGAAAATTAGTTTTGGACACGTGGGTATGTGGTGGTTGAGCTAGATTGTTGAAATGGAGAAAAATTATACCGATATATGGATATGGTCGGTCCAAAATATTGAGCATTTGCGGCTTGGCGCGTGTAAGATAGCTAAATTATTGCCACTTAAAAATTGGGTGTAAAGAATCAATAAGAAAAACTTCCACCATCTTTTTACGGATATGTATTTTTTGCGAAAATGTTTTTGATTTTGTTATGTATAGTTTTTTTTTAAAAAATATTTTTATAAAGCTCAAAATTTTACGCTAAAGTTTATAAGAAGAAATGTCGGATTCAAAATAAAATAAAGAAGGATAATATTTTACTTTAAGAGGCGTTTGGTTTCAAGTAGCTAGGGGAGAAGAGAGAATAAAAAGAGGAGGAAAAAAAAAAGAATAAAATTTCAATATTCTAGATTTTCAGCACAATCTCCAACCTCCGATCATATTTATGCTATGCATTGCACCTCAAGTTAAAGTTCGTGCTACGGGTTACACTTGTCAAAGGTTGTGCTGCTCATACACGTGAGCTATATAGTTCGTGCTATTCTAGTAAATGATAGGTTGATTAATATACCATAATTGTTATGTCTATTATTTTGTATAATTTATATATTAGGATTATCTTTAGTTATTTGCTAAAAACAAAATTCTATTAAAAACCTAAATGAAAATCTCCATATATTTTTTATTACTTAAATGTATATTCTGAAAACATATTTGCTGAATTTTATAATTTCGAGACTGGTGTGGTGCACTGGTTCTTTATAGAATATTAAAATTACAACTATTTGTTATTAGGTGTGATAATAAATAAAATATGGTATGATGGTGTAAACACATAATCGTGTCTCCCCATCTAAGGATCAGATGATGAAACATACCGCGGTCTTAATTGGTCCGACCTAAGGGGATAGCAGTCTGAAGAGCCTAAACTATTTTAAAGTGTTAAAGTTTATTTTAATGATCCAAATCCGATTTTAAAGCCCAATTAATTATTCCTGATAATTAATTGTATTTTGAGCCCATAAAATAATATTTTGAGCCCAATCCTTTGAAAAAGCCTAATGATTAATTAATTGTTTTATTTTAATAAATAAATATTTTCGAAGACATATTTTTAATCAAAATCGGATTTTATCGCGTAAAATCGAATTTCCAGATTTAAAAGATAAAATAAAATCGCTTAAAACACGATTTATAAAAAAGTTGTCAAGGCGTGTCAAAGGCAAGGCGGTGCACCTGGAGCACCAAGTGCGCCCAGTGCACATGCCAAAGAATCAACTAATTAAACAGAGTATTTCTCGTAAGATAACCCCTAAGTAGCTAGCGTCTTTCTCCTTTGCCTTAAGCTTATTAATAATCTTCAGGCTGTCACTCTCCACATCAACCGACCTCACACCACTTTGTAGAGCCATTTTAAAGCCAAGCACAATTGCCTTAGCTTCTGTTATGTATGTCAACAGCCCAAATACACTTGAGTTAAGAAACAACAGCTTGCATAACTACACCTTCATGGTCACGTAGTACAACCCCCATACTCACACCCAACTCACCAAAGATTGCAGCATCAACATTAACCTTTACTATACCTGTTCATGGAGGGCACCATGAGGCAGCCATTCACACTTCTTTACAATCAATGACAATGCATTTTCTTACCTCTTTGGCCTCTAACAAAGCAACTAAAATACTTCTGGCACTAGCAGTTACATTAACGGGAAGTGAAGGCTCCTCTCCTACTATATCATCCACGCAATCATGACAGTGAAGTCAATAACATCTCACCTTCTAATATTAATAACCCAAGCAAACCAATCAACTACATTTAGAAAATGAGGACAATCTGATACAAAAACAATGTTGGAAATCTGAGTTAGATTAATGTATTCATGAAGAACAATATATAAACTATACTAATACACAACATAGAGAAGAAACTTATCTGCAGATAATAATCAATTGTACTTGATTTAATTCCACAAGAACAACGTTGCGCCGTGGTATGGAGGCCACTGCCTTAGAAACGAATTTCGCCATCTCCGGTGCGGATTCCTAATGACGTTCGTCCCCCAAGGTTCACACAACGATCCCCGACTCCGTGCACCCGGATCAAAGATTGGAGATTCTCAAGAACTTCTGAATCTGAATAGTTCAGAGTCTTGTTTTCTGGACAGTTTCAAAGATCATAAGAGGTGCAGCCACATGATTGCAAAAGAACTGGACCCGAATGGAGCACTTACCGCAGCCCAAGTCTCTCGTAAGCTAAAGAAACTTGGCTTACAAACTTCTCGAATGAGAAGTGAAGTAAACAAGCAAAAGAAGGATGATGCTTCTACCGATGGTGAAGATGATTCGGACAATCGGACTCTGTCCTTGGTTAGGGAAAGGTGACCGTTCTTTGCATTATCTTTGTTCTTACTTTTTTATTCTAGCTGACTAATTCTTTGGCAATAAATTTCTGTGCTCCTAAGAGTTTCCAAGGATCATGATTCATGGGGACCAACAGCTTAATCTTGTGTTGAACTAGTTTGGTCAGAAGCTTCAGTATTTTCCACTTTTTTCTTTGAGGTTCAATGGTTTGCAAGAATGAAGTATTGACTATGGATTTCAGCAGACAAGTTGGCATGGGCTGATGGTTTCATGATTTCTCTGTTGCATTAATTCTTGTCTACCATGTAGAGTTTTTTTTTTTATATCAAGTATATCTAAATGTACTCACGATTTTCAATGATTTTCTCGAGAGCAAAAACAAAAAGGCTACTTCATCTTACAAGGACTTAGGGCGGTTCAAAATATGATCAATCACCGGGGTCTACTAATTCGGATGATGATGACCTAGCACTTAGCTCAATATTAAAGTAAGTGGTTCGATTCACTCTCTTCCCTTCCCTGTCCTTGAAAAGTTATATGTTCCTCTATTTCCTCCTTTTCTTATCAACCTCTCGTATTAAATCTCTTAATACATGAAATCTAGAAGAGTTCGAGACACAACCAAGTAGACAAGAGTGCGTATGCTTCAACCGATAAGGATAATGTTGGAGAATCTGGCGACCAAATTGCTCAAAGTCTAGAAGAAAGAGGGGAAGCTATGGATGTACATTTTGATGCTCAAAGGCCTAATGGCCCTCGTAGTAGTTCAAAGCACATCAAGCCGCTAGTTTTAGTGACTGGGTTAAGAGAGATAATGAGCGAAGCATGACGAGTTGTCGACGGTGCCTCGGATGATGGTAGCCCCGGCAACGATCCGAAAATGCTGCTACTCTCGACACCAGTTGGGAACAGAGAAATCTTAAACTGCATGACAATGTAGATAGTGTGCGAGGATGAGTACAAATATAATGAGTTGGAAGATTCGAGAGGATGAAGAGGGACCTAGTGCATCACCAGAGAGTTCCATAAAGAGAAGGAAACTAAGGATAGTGATGGATTTTGAGGATGATGATGAGTAGGACCCTGACTTCGATATTATACATTCACCGGTGTACAATTTTAGCCCCCACTGTATTTAGTCCTTTATTTGTAGAAAACAAAATTGAAATATATATATTTATTGAGAAAAATCCAATGATATACTTGTTACTTGTATTGCATATAAAGTTTGTTAAGACGACCCTAGAGAAGCAACAAAAATAGATTGCAAGAAATAAGACAGGCCTAAAGCTATTCAACGTGGTCGGATAACTTCTTGGATAATGACTATGACATAAAGTTAATATTAGAGGCCATATGAAATGACATGCTTTTATTTTCACTTAACAAATACAAAGTACTATATACATCAAGGACATGAAGTATAAGGGATTTTAACTATCTTTAGTTGATAAAATATTTCAGAATAGTACACATAATTGGGATTGATCCCCATATCTTCAAATACAAAAAAAGATCATATATTACTACACATTTAGCACTCTAAACAGTGCCACATTTCGTAGTACGAATTACACACACAATCTCGAAGTAAATGCAATTTTTGTGATCAAGATTTGTTTATTCCAGCTTCATCAGTAGCTCCATATATAGTAGTCACTGCCAAAATAGACAGAAAAAAAAGGAGAGAAAATGATTATTATGCAAAGACACACAACATTGACAATCTAATTAATCAGAGAATTGATAATTTGTTGCAATAATTACCTAATACTTTAGCATGACATAAAGTAAACACAATTTTTAAACAATGTGCCATGGTGACAACAGCACACTCCTGCACAGAGTAAGACAACTTTGGTCTCTAAATTTTTGTTTGTTTTAAAGAGCCAAAGATGGAGAAGTGGTAATAGAATAATAAACGAGTTAAGAGTTAGAAAGTACCTTCAAGGCTTTCTCCAAGCTCTGGCTATATTAACGACTACCATGACATACAACTTGTCTTTCATGTCATCAAAGAACCGAAAAAAGCATGTCGCCACGATTTTTTCAGGACTATAGATCCGCAAACACCCCAGAATCCTATAATGAATCCGAGCACCACGCTTATGCACAACCCTAGATAAAAATCACCATTACCAGGCTCATCCTGCCGAATGATACTCTCTCTGTTTGGTTCATCTTCTCCACACTCACGAAGTGGCACCCCACAAAGTAACGGGTTTCCCATGTATGATGAAGAATCAAAGCCCTGTAGCTGAGTACTGAGTGGAATCGTCCCTGACAAATTGTTGTAGGACAAATCCAATGTACCCAGTCTTCTCACATTGACAAGGCTAATTGGTATTTCTCCGGAAAGATGGTTGTTTGATAAATCAAGAAAGTCAAGTGATGTTAGCTGACCGATATTTGATGGAATTCCCCCACTCAAATTGTTCCTCGACAAGTCCAGACTAATTAATCCTGTGAGACTTGAGATTCCATCTGGAATATCTCCTTGTAACTTATTATCGGAAAGATCAATGGATTTAACTAATCGCATCGAAGAGTCCCTAAAGCTTTGCTCTTCTCTTTTCCACATAATACTTGCAGTTTCCTCATTCAGCTTAAGTTCTTCTTCACCATGAATACCAACCAGGATCATGATACCACCTATTGTATACCCGAAGACATCGTTGTTTGACTTGTCTGTCATCGCTGTGAGATTATATATGCACTTGGGGACTATACCTGATATGTTGTTCATAGCAAGATCCAATATTTGAAGATTGGAAAGCTGACAAAAGCTCAAAGGCAGGCTTCCACAAAACTTGTTTCGCCGTAACAGAAGAACGCCAAGAGATGTAAAAGCATTTCCGATGCTTGAGGGTATATAGCCAGTTAAGAAATTATACCCAAGATCTAGAACAATCAAGGAGGTACAATTCTCCAACGACGCAGGAAGCTCTCCAGAAAAGCTATTATGTTCCAAGTGCAAATACTGAAGTTGTTGAAGCGCACCAATGGATGTTGGTATTGTTCCTGAGAATTTATTGTTTTCCAAGTGCAGACTCTCAAGTTGATCAAGTTTCATCCAACAGTCTGGTAGCTCTCCTGATAGCAAGTTATTTGATAGATCCAGAGATTGCAGCCTAATGTCCGTTGTTTTCGGACACAAGAGATGGGTTGCCTCCGTAAATTTGTTGTTGTTTAAGTATATAGACGTAGCATTTTGAAATCTAACTCCAAACAACGATGGGATGGCACCCTCGAGGTTGTTTGAACTCAAGTCTATTTTTTCGAGGTAGTTGAAGGTGGCTGACAAATTAAAATTTGGCAGCGCCCCACTAATCTGATTGTGAGACATGCTGAGAGACACTAAATGGGATGACAACGATTTAGTCCAAAAATCAGTGGGAATAGTGTCTGAAATTTGATTGTTAGATATATCAAGGAAAGAGAAGTTTTTTTGACTTAGCAGCCAGTTTGGAAAATAAGGGCCCAAATTGCAAGATCTCAAGCTTATGATGTTCAATTGAAAAGGAGGAATCCAACCGTCACTAATATTGAGCACCAGTGCCGAGTTGTCTGACAAGTACAGTTCTCGTAACCTTGAAAGATGTAAGAAGTGGTTGTGGTTGAGAGTATCTTTTAAAGAAGAATTAGAAAAATTCAATATCTCAAGCATAGAAAGTTGCCCGATACCTCGACTTATCGTGCCATTCAACAAGTTCCCTTTTAGATGTAATTCTCTAATTGAAGAAAATGTGTTGATTATGTCAGGAACAGAACCCCATAACTTATTCCTACGCAAATCCAAATACTCTAAACGCGGCTTGTTTGCACATCCTACTGATAATATATGAATAACATTGGACAAATCATCAGCAAAGTTGTTATAATCTAAGCGGAGTTTTTGCAAGTTGCATAGATTATTACTCAAGTTGAACAACCATTGGAATATCCAAGTGTGATTAAGATCGTTCTCAGAAAGACTAACGTCCCGAAGAGAGGTTGAGGAATTGATGTATGACAAGGGTGATGGAATTGTTGAAGAAAGCCGACAATAATCCATGTAAAGGACCCTTAAGAAAGGGAGGTTGTTAATAATTTGGACCCAATTTGTGGCTTTACTAAGATCCATATCACTCAAATTGATGTACTTTAAAACTGTAAGATGGGAAAGCCACTGCAAGCTGGATTGAGCACGACTGCCATAATTCAGTTTATAATTATAATTATCACTGAGATCAAGTGATACTAATTTTGAAAGGTTTCCTAGCGTCTCAGGAATTCTACCGCTAAAGCTGGAATTTGACAAATTGAGGTGCTCTAAATTGGTGAGAGAATCAATGGATTCAGGAATGGGTTGATTAGAAAAGAAATTATTCCCACTGAGGTCCAAATATTTCAGATGCTTTAGCTCAAAGAGGGAGGTAATCCCCTGACCTTGCAGAGAACAAAACGTATAATTCTGAAGGTACTGACCTGGAAGATGAAGCATGATGACATGGCCGGTAAGGTTGCTGCAGCGAATGCCACGCCATTGACAACAGTCTTGTTGTTCTCCCCAAGAAGTGAGCTTACCGCAATCATCATATTGAATACCTTGTTTGAACTGAAGCAGGGCTTCTCTTTCATGGTCGATGCACTTGATGCTACTGTGATGAAAAGCGGCAGCATGAGATTGACTCATGTGGTATAACAATACAAGCCATGAAATTTGTAGGAAGAGAATTACAAGGTGATGGACATGGAGGGTTTTCATGGTAGTTTTACGTGTGATTTATTATTAAGCCAAGAACTATTTGCTTCTGGTTCATTACGTGAATGATCAGTATATATATACACTCTTACTGCTACAAGTTTTAGTCGAGACCCAAAGAGTGGGTTAGACCATATACTTATACTTTTCCACTCTAGAAGTCTTTGCAAGTAGCTAGTTTAAGTCCATCAATGGTCCTACATTTGCTCCATCATAGAATAAGATTTCCAAATGTTGCTCCATCATACATTTGTATTCACGGCTAACCGCTCACACTGATTTCCAAATGGTTTTGCCGTTGCTTTTGGGTCATGACTCATGACTTCAAAAAGAAAAAGAAATTGCAAGGTAAAATCATACAATAAGATTACCATTACATTTCTATTTTGGACTTTAGTCCTTTAATTGTACTAACAGTAGTTATTCCCTTAAGATTGGGAATATAGAGTATATGAATTTGAATTTGAATAAAAGTTTGAAAATAGGTGCTGAGGAGACCGACTGTCCAATTTTGATTTCTAACCTTGTAAAAATACTTCCTTTGTCTTTTAAGATGCTATATATAGCAACTATTCACTAACTAACTTTGTTTGATTTTCATTAAAAAAAAAAGCGTTGTTTGATTTGTTGTTCCTTATGTTTAAGAAATAACATGCATAGTTAAGTGAGATCTTATTAGATTCATCCTAATGTATATTTTTATAATATCAACTTTTTATAATTTTTCGCTATGTGTAACTAAATATTATTATTCGAGCTAATGCTTTGATGGCGTGAAATGAAGAAGTGTAGCAACTAAAAAAAAAAAGAGGAAATATATATAATGTTTCGTACAAGACATTGGTTAACTCAAAACAGCTAGCTTATTACTTGTTTATCATACTAAGACCCTGTTCTTTTGGGAGCTCACTTCGGTTTAGTTCAGTCCAGCTCACTTCGGTTCAGTTCAGCTAGTTTCCTCTCACAATTTCAGTTCAATTCTGTTCAACTTAGCTTATTTCAGTTCAGTCCAATTCAATTCAGTTCAACCAAAAAGATCAGCGCCTAAGAGACTCCAACAAGAGGAATATAATCAATGTGTTTATTGATGAATTAGGATCCTCTCCATTTCTTATAGGAAATGGAGAGTCCATTTTCTTAGATCAATGGTTGGAGATGTATCTATAATAAATATAAAAATTCCAAAAATTTCCCTATTTTCCCCTTGATACATCTCCAACCATTGATTAAGGAAATGGACTCTCCATTTCACCTAAGAAATGGAGAGGATCCTAACTCTTTATTGATATCTGTTTTAAATGAATGCCTTATGATGTATGCATAGCTCACGTCAGCACGTTGCTATATGATACAAAACGCATGTATTGCATACTCAGCCCCTGAGCGCCTATGCGCTAGCATATATCAAAGCATCATTATTCACGAACCAAAAAAAATGGTTCACCCCTCTCTCCATATAATTTTCACAAACCTTTTCCCTGTTTCACTTCTTAACGACCATGAATAAATGAAAAAAAGTTCATCACTTGGCAATGGTTCATGGATGAACCAATTCCTTGAAATATTCATGTTTCCGAATGATTGAGCAAATGTAAATGGATAAACTTCACTGGTTCATAATTAAGAAAAAAATAAATTGTTCATCCCCATGAATAATATATTTGTTTATTGTACGTTAAGGATGCTCTGAGACATGAGTACATGACTCATATTTCTCTCGAGTTATTTTAGCTCAAACCTCCGTTTTCAAATTACAACACCAACCAAAGCAAAAAGAAAACCCAAAAATCTCCCATTTTTTTCCCTTGTTGCATTTATCCGAGTGATCCACAAACGACGAAAATCTCTCTTTTGCCTATCTCTATCTCAATGAGCCGAAACCAAAGTTCTTATTTTCTGTTGAGCAATATATAGTTTGATTAAGTCTTGGATTGGCTCCTCAAAAGCTTGATCCAACTGAAATGGAATATTACTACCGAAATTGCGTTGTACATCCAAAATAGCCCTAAGATTACATGATCCCACGCGAATACTTGGCATGTTCCCCTCTTCCCGGGTCCATCACAAGGGAAGCGAAACCCAAGATTTGCTTTATCCGGTATCAAACGCAAATCTTCACAATCCATGCAAGAAATAGAATCTCAATAAACATATTATGTGAGGCACGCATTGCCTCTGTGTACCATGCTAATTCAAGTATGGAAACTAGGAATATGGACTAATAATAAGTGTAACACCCCCCGACTCTTCCGGAGTTGGGTCTATTGTCACCAATGCATATCTAGGGCCAACAATTGTCATCAATGACTAACACAAGTTCTTCCGGCGCATTTAGTCATCACTCATGCACACCCCGGGAAACTTTCCAGGAGGTCACCCATTCCTGGACTACTCCCAGCCAAGCACGCTTAACTGTTGAGTAACTAAGGAAATAAGCTCCCTAAAAGAAAGATGCATCTTGTGGGAATGAGTAGCTTGCTAACTCCCTTTAAAGCAATCACGATTAGGGATGGCAATGGGTCCATGACCCTACCCAGACCCATCCAGACCCTACCCTAAAATTAGGGTATGGGTCTTAATTTTTTGGACCCTATGGATAAGGGTAGGGTATGGGTCTTGGTCCTATCGGGTAAGGGTAGGGTAAGGGTCCCCTCCTCAAATACCCAAACCCTACCCAAACCCTACCCATAGACCCATCTAAACTAAAATATATATTTTTATTTTTTTAAAATTAAAATAAATATATATATATAAACATATCCTTCCAGAAGACTTGCAATAAAACTAAAACCCTCCCTCAGTTAGGAACCATAACCGTAAATCGCAATCACGTAAAAATATATTTAGATGTATGAGACTTTTGGGATGTGCAAAAAATATATATTGGTATGGAATGTACGTGATATTATGTGTGCTAATTGCAAAATTAATATACGAAATTGTGCTTAACGATTATATATACATGTGAAAATGTAAGCAGATTTATTTTTGTATTGGACCCATTTTAGACCCTAGACCCTACCCAGACCCTATCGGACCCTACGGGTACGAGTAAGGGTCCTAAAAAATTCTACACTGTGGGTATGGGTAGGGTATGGGTCTACATCCAAAAATTAGGGTATGGGTAAGGGTCTAGCTTTACCCTACCCAGACCCTACCCATTGACATCCCTAATCACGATGAGTATTACAATAAGAGTGTACATTTTGCCTAATATGAACTAATAAAAAATATATAATTTATTTATGATTGTTACCATTAAGTCCTTAACACCCCTTATTACATGAAAAGGCCAAATGGATAACAAGGTCGTTAAAAAACAAGAGAAAATATCTAGAATAGGGTTCAGACCAAATAGATTTATCAAATTACCCTCATCACATACAAATGAAAATAAAATAGATGGATTAGAGTAAGATTCTTTGACGCATGTGTATATTTGAATGGGTCAACAAGATTAACTTATTTAATGTCGAACTTTCAAGCACGGTAATGGTATGCTCCAACACAGCTATAATACTAAAGTTTTTTATATAACGCCAAGGTAAGATCAGTTTGCATGATCTGAAATAAGTTAGAGAACATTACAATATAATTTATTAAGAGATATAGAAAATAATACTGATTAACATGGTGACTACAACGACTTGGGCTATGTTTAGTTCACCTGAAATTTTCTGATCTGAACTTATCTGATCTGATCTGAACTTATTTTTTTACGATCCGATCCGATCGAACTTATTTTTTCCGATCCGATCCGATCCGATCCGATCTAACCGATCCGATCCGAACCGATCTAATCTGATCTGATCTGATCTGAACTTATCTTTTAAAAAACATATTATTACTAATATTATTATTACTTTGTATTTCATTACTAGTATTACTATTACTATCATTTTATTACTATGCACAACTTTTAATAATAATAATAATAATAAACATCATATACTATTGTCATGTTCGTACATGTACAACATCAAAAAGAACATCACATATCAAAATTATTAATTAGAATAAATATAAAAAAGAATACTTACAACTGCCAAAAGAACATTCTTCTTCTTGAACACAAATAGCTTCAAATTGTGATATCAATGACATTTATAATAATAGCAACGATATTAATAATAATTACCAATATTAATAATTAATAAGTACAACAACGACAATAATAATAATATTTTTGAACAAATGTACTAGTAAATAGTAATATTAATAGTAATAGTAATGTATAAAGTAATAATAATAATAATAATAATAATAATAATAATAATAATAATAATAATAATAATAATAATAATAATAATAATAATAACAATAATAACAACAACAACAACAACAATAATAATAATAATTATTACAATAACAATAATAACATTAGTAATACTAATAATCATAATAATCATGACGATAATAATAATAATAATAATAATAATAATAATAATAATAATAATAATAATAATAAGTTTTTAAATATAAGTATAATATAAGCGATCCGATCGATTCGATCTAATCCGATTCGAACTTATCCGATCCGAACTTAATTTTTCCGATCGATCCTGGCCCGATCCGATCCGATCCGAAATAAGCGAAAATAAGGCGGAACCGAACATGCTGGTGGCATTGATGCTAAATCTCCCCTCTTTAAAAGAATAAACCAATAGGTGTATACTGTGTGATGACCAATAGTTCAATATAGTTCTAGTCAAGACCCAAAGAGTGGGTTATACTTTTCCACTCTACAAGTCTTTGCAAGTAGGCAAGTAGCTAGTTTAAGTCCATCAATGGTCCTACCTAGCTGGCAGTTGCTCCATCACACATTTGTATCCACGGCTAATTGCTCACACTGATGTCCAAATGTTATTGCCGTTTCTTTTGGGTCATGACTTTAAAAAAAAGAAAAATGAAAGGTAGAATCATACAATAAGATTACCGTGACATTTCTATTTTGGACTTTAGTCCTTTAATTGTACTAAGAGTAGTTATTCCCTTAAGATTGGGGAATATAGAGTATATGTGGATTTTAATTTGAATAAAAGTTTGAAAATAGGTGTTTGAGGAGGTGGGTAGACAAATTATGTTGAGTTGGATTCCATTACCACAACCTCCAACAAGTCTTTATTAATGGTGGGTAATCTACCAGATGGGTAGACAAAGTTTTTTCTGTTGAGGAGACCGACTGTACAATTTGGTTTCCAACGCTGTAAAAATACTTCCTTCATCGTTTAAGATGCTATCTATAACAACTATTGATCACCAACTAACTTTGTTCGATTTCCATTAAAAAAAATCCTTGTTCGATTTGTTGTTCCTCATGTAAAAGAAATAACATAATAAGTTAAGTGAGATCTTATTTAATTCATCCTAATGTATATTTTCATAATATCAACTTTTTATAATTTTTCGCTATGCTTAACTAAATAATATTATTCAAGTAATGCATTGATGGCGTGAAAAGAAGAAGTATAGCAACTTAAAAAAGAAGAAGTGTATATAATGTTTGATATAAGACAGTGGTTAACTCAAAACACCTAGCTTATTACTTGTTTATCATACTAAGACCCTGTTCTTTTGGGAGCTCACTTCGGTTTGGTTCGGTCTCGCTTCTTGGTTCAATTTTGTTCGTTTACTTACTCATTTCGCTCGGCTCAATTTAATTTGATAGAATTGAAAATGGGTATGGCAACCCAATAAGGAGGAGAGTTCGTTTCATATACAAGCCCAAAACAAGGTTCCATACTAAAACCAATTTGACATAGTAGGAGTAGCTCCTCTAACTTATATTATGGTAATTTCTCTCATCTTTCTCCCGTGTGTGGGACAACTCACATGCGCGGCATATATGGGCTCAACATCAACTCATGAGCGCCTATACGCTGGCATATATCAGAACACCATTATTCATGAACCAAAAAAAATGATTCACCCCTCTTTCCTCCTTTCTCTCTCCACATAATTTTTGCAAACCTTTTTCCAGTTTCACTTCTTAACAACAAATGAAAAAAGGTTCATCACTTGGCTATGGTTCATGGATGAACCAATTCCTTGAAGTATTCATATTGCCGAATGATTGAGCAAATGTAAATGGATGAACCTTCACTGGTTCATAATTAAGAAAAAAAAGATTGTTCATCCCCATGAAAATATAATTGTTTATTGTTAAGGATGTTATGAGACACAACTTAGATTTCTCTCGAGTTCTTTTAGCTCAAATCTCCGTTTTCAAACTACAACACCAACCAAGCAAAAAGAAAACCCAAAAACCTCCCATATTTGCCCCTTGCAAATCTTCACAATCCATGCAAGAAATAAAATCTCCATTAACATATTATGTGTGAGGCACGCATTATTGCCTTGGTGTACCATGCTCATTCAAGTATGGAAACTAGGAATATGGACTAATAATAAGAGTGTACATTTTGCCTAATATGGACTATTAGAAGTTATATAATTTTTTTTTTATGATTGTTATTATCAAGTCCTTGGCACCCCTTATTACATGAAAAGGCCAAATGGATAACAAGGTCACTAAAAACAAGAGAAAAGATCTAGAATAGGGTTCAGACCAAATGGATTTATCAAATTACCCTCATCACATACAAATGGAAATAAAATAGATGGATTAGAGTTAAGATTCTTTGACGCATGTATTTGAATGGGTCAACAAGATTAACTTAATTAATGTCGAACTTTCAAGCACGGTAATGGTATGCTCCAACTGTTTTAATGGTTAACATCTATAATACTCTTAAAGTTCTTGTATAACGCCAAGGTAAGATTAGTTTGCATGATCAGAAATAAGTTAGGGAACATTACAATATAATTTATTAAGAGATACGGAAAATAATACTGATTAACATGGTGACTACAACGACTTGCTAGCATTGATACTAAATCTCCCCTCTTTGAAAGAATAAACCAATAGGTGTATACTGTGTAATGACCAATAGTTCAGTATAGTTGTAGTCTTGTAGATAACATAGATAATGAAGTTGAACTTATATGCCTTGTGTAAGTCAATTTAGATAATGACAGAATTGCAAATATAGATAGATGATGAAATTATAATTAGTTATATGCATCATGTCAAACAATGTAGATGAGGAATTCCTTGGGTTAAATAACAATTTATGCTAAACAATAGTTTAAATTCCTGGATATCATCCACGTAGGAGAGAAAGAGAGCTATAATTTTTTAAAACTAAGATGGAAAACTACGATTTCAGGTAGCGGTTTTACTAAAATAAAGCGCTATTTTGACCGAACCAACTCCAGTCAGCGTTTGATTGAGCTTTGATGGTTTTATGAAAATAAAGCGCCATTCTATATGAACCAACTCCAGTCAAGGTTTGATCAACTCCAATCAAGGTTTGATTGAGTTTTGATCGAATCGAGTTCAACTCGCGAGTTGTTCAACTTGTTTAGCACCCTCTGACTTCGATATTATACATTAACCAGTGTATAATTTTAGCCCTCAATGTCTTTAGTTCTTTATTTGTAGAAATAATCAAAATCGAAATTATATATTTATTGAGAAAAATCCAATGATATACTTGTTACTTAAAGTTTGTTACTAGTATAGGTAAGAAAATATGGTCAACGAGGGACATGTAAAGAGTGCACAAAGTCAAGGTGGTACAAGTAAAAAACACAGCGGTAATGATTTGGATCCAAAGATCCAAAGCACCATAGAGACCCAAACACATTTTGGGAAATCAGGCATATACCTTTCTTTTCCCCTATTTCCCTTCTCGAATTTCTGCCCTTTTCCCTGCTTGAACCAAATGGTGAGTGAACAGGAAACCACCAAAGAATACCAAACAATGGATTGATAATGAAAGAAAATATCAGCTTTGGTCTTTTACATTATTCAAGTATGCAGCAAATAAATCGTTCCAAGTATCTGTAATGCCAGGCAAGCACCAATGCATGCAATCATCATGCTTCTTTCCACCAGCATTTGATGGATGAGCATCTGCTCTATATTCACTCATATGGGTTATGTTTAAAACATAGAAACTGGATCCTTTGAGGGCCTTGAACAAGTGATGGTTGACTAGGCGTGTTTCAACATTCGTTCCATTATTCTCCACCGCGAAAAGTTCTTCAACCTGGACAGAGTAACCTACAATTAGATTTTGCAGATAAATCCCCTGACGATTGCATGAAGAAAGATGGCCAAATGCACATATAATTCAGCAAAAGTGGAATAATTGAACCAATAAAAGAATAATGCTACTATCCAAATAACAAAATAACTGTAACAGGTCCTACTTCTTGCAACAACAACGGCTTTACACGCGGGCAAGAACCACCATGGTCCCAGTCGCCTCCCTCAAAATGTCTTGGGGATTGTGTTCTGAATATTTTTATTGCACCAGGTCGCATTTTGCTTTCTGCATATAATATCTGATATCAAGCAGAGATTGGAAGAATTAGATAACCCATGAACTTCTAAAAGGACATAACCATACGTCCATAACAAGGACGAAAGACACCCAGAAAATATGCACGTGCCGAAGGTGCTTATGTATAAGTAGCAACATCATGTGGTTATCCGTTGTCAAAAAAAAAAATAAAAAATAAAATCATGTGGTTATCTTGAACTGCCTCATTAAAACATCATGTTTACACCCTTGCACCTTAGAATTCCGGAATTTGTAACTTCTCTAAACTCAATTATTGAGCCTCTTCGACTTCCTAATAACACATTCGAAAACCTGCAATTGATATTGCCCTGACATAATTGAATGGACATGTTGACTAATGAATGAAATTACTGTGTACTTAATGTGATTAGATGCTGCTGATACCGACCTCAAAGAATTAGAAACAAGAACATGCAATGCATAAGTGTTCTTCAGCAATATCTTTCCTCCATTTCTAGTGTAAAAACCAGAAATGTTCAGATGCAAGTAGCCTAAAATCAGTAGATAAGCTTATTGATGCTTCCATAGTTGCATAGATATAGTTTGTAGTTTCTATCATACACCAAATGTAACAGCCAGATGCATAGGTCAATATATTACCATGTGTTTCAGGACCAAATCCAAACCAACATCAGGAGCTATTGGAGGCATTATGGGCATCCCTTTCTCAAAGAAGAGCATAGGTGACTTCACAGGATCAAATTTTGAAGGAGCCCACCACCTGCATAACACAGTGAGGCGTATAAAGTTATTTTTCACATTTCTCTGACTTGCATACTATTGGTAATAGTCCTATTGAGCTGCCTTCTAATACAAGCTAGTTAATTACTTACTGTTATAAAGGTGCCATGTTGGCAGCCTTCTTTCTATTTTTATATATGCCATGCTGGCATCCTCATAAATAGAATATAAATACAATTGTACTGCTGTAAGAAAGATTTATTCATTATCTTTCTCTTACACAAATACTGTGAGCATTCTCTCTCTCAATGGAATCTCTTGATCCTCTAATTACTCTTGCATAACTGTGTGATTAGTTGATTACATAATCAGTTTTCACTGATTATAACATGGTATCAGAGCTTATTTAGCTCGATTCTGCTTAATTCCGCGAAATTTCAAGTTCGTTTTCTATAGAATTCGATTGCGAGAGGATTCTTCTGAAATTCTAGTAAATTCTTTCTTAATTCTCTAAAATCGTATTGAATCTGTGTTCCTGGAAGTATTTGAGGTGAATTCGATTGTATTTGTTGAATTTCTGGAAGTATTTGAGGTGTTTTGAATCTGATTGTGTTTGATGAATTCTTGGAGAATTTGAGGTGTTTTGATGAATTCTTGCTGATTGTGTTTGATGAATTCTTGGAGAATTTGAGGTGTTTTTTGATGAATTCTTGGAGTAATTGAGGTGATTTTGAATTTGAGATTGTGAGCGTAAGAATTCGATTGTTCGATTGTTTGAATTTTGTTGTTTCTTGTTGATGTTTCAAGATTTTGATAACTGAATCTTGAAATTCTTTGGTGAAAATTGAGGTTTGACAGAAGAAGTGTAGCAGTTGTGAAGTTCATAGAAGTTGATTCACTTGATTAAGTTTTTTTGTTGATTTTAGAATTAAAATGACTGGTAGTACTGTTGATCCTACTGCTGTGCTAGGTAGTGTGTACTATATACATCCTGCAGACAATAGTAACACTAAGCTAGTTAATGAACTGTTCAATGGAACGAGTTATAATGATTGGAAGAGATCCATCATGCTAGGTCTTTCATCAAGGAATAAACTAGGCTTTGTGGATGGATCTTTGGAGTGTCCTGCAAAAACAGAAGAAACATATGCAGCTTGGCACAGATGCAATGATCTTGTGCTTGGCTGGCTGCTTTTCTCTTTGGAAAAGAATATTGCTAAGAGTGTGTGGTTTTGTAAAACTGCAAGAGAGTTATGGAAAGATTTGGAAGAGAGGTTTGGACATACATCTGCCACACAACAATATTCCTTAGAACAAACTTTGTCTGATTTGCATCAAGAAAAATTTGAGTCTGTTTCTGAATTTTTCACTAAGATAAAAGCTGTGTGGGATGAAATGGATAGCATTGATCCTCTCCCTATGTGTTCATGCAACAAGTGTTCTTGTGCATTAACACAGAGAATGCTGAAGTCACAGCAGAACAGGAGACTTCTGATGTTTTTGATGAAATTAAATGATGATTTCACTATGGTAAGGACCAATGTTCTTATAATGGATCCATTACCAAATATGACAACTGCATATAGACTTTGCACACAAGAAGAGAGACATAAGGAGGTTAGTAATCTCATAACACAAGAGCAACAACCATTAGCTCTTGCTGTTGACAGAAGAGGTTTTCAAGGCAAGGGTTATAGATCTTCTGGTTATGATAAAGGTGCAAATTCTGGATATCCTTCCTCCTACAAGGGACAGCCTGGTAACAATCCGTCCAAGATGTTATCTGGTAATAAGAGACAGTCATCTTGGTATTGTGATCACTGTAAGATGACTGGCCACGGAATTGAAAGGTGCTATAAACTCCATGGTTATCCTGCTACATGGAACAAAGATAGAAAAAGTGCTAATATGGTTCAAGGCCTTGATGATTATGACTCTCATAACCAGGAGATACATGATAATACTCAAGAGAGTTCTCCTGCTCTTACCATTGATCAGTATAATCAACTGCTCAGCTTGCTAGGCAAGCAACATGGTCATAGTTCTGCTGAACAGTCAGAGCCACCAAGGCAAGCTAATGCCTTCTTGGCAGGTAAATTCTGTCTCATATCTACTTTTACTTCAGAATGGGTGCTTGACAGTGGTGCAACTGACCACATTTGTCAAGACCTAGCCATGTTTGTGTCTTATACTCCCATATCTGATGCTGTTGCCACTATCACCATCCCTGATGGTAAAAAAATTGCTATTGCTCACATTGGTATAGTCCAGTTGACTGACAACAATATTCTGTTGAAAGATGTTCTTCATGTTCCTCATTTTCAATTCAATCTCATATCTATCCACAAATTATGTGTAGATATGAACTGTGAAGTGGTGTTTAATGCTGATTCTTGTGTGATTCAGGGGCCACAGTTGACCCAAGTACAAGCTCTTGGTAAGCTCAAACAAGGCTTGTATTGCACTGAAGCTTCTATACCTGCTGGTTCTTTTATTTCTAATCACAATACTGCTGTTTCTAAACATGCTGCTCATGCTACTGTAGCTTCTTCTTGTAATCAAATAGCCAAATTATGGCATTTGAGATTAGGACATTTTCCTATGAAGCAACTTAGACTAATAAACCCTGATCTTGATCTAAGACATATTGATGATTGTATTTGTCAGCTATGTCCTTTAGCTAAACAAACCAGACTTCCTTTCCCTCATAGTTCCATTAAAACCACTCAACCTTTTCAAATGCTCTATATAGATGTTTGGGGCCCTTATAGTACATCTACTCATAATGATTGTAAGATGTTTCTCACAATTGTGGATGACTTTTCAAGATGTACTTGGGTTCATTTCTTGAAATATAAATCTGATGTTGTAACCATTGTTCAGAATTTTGTGATCTATGCTGCTACTCAGTTTGATGCTTCTGTTCTTGTTGTTCGATCTGATAATGCTAAAGAGTTAACTGAAGGTGCTTTGTTACAGTTCTATACATCTAAGGGTATTATTTGTCAAAAGAGTTATGCTGAAACTCCACAACAAAATGGAGTTGTAGAGAGAAAGCACCGACACTTGCTTGAAACAGCAAGGTCTTTGTTTTTCAGTCCAAATTGCCACCATCCTATTGGGGTGAATCTATACTTGCTGCAGCTCATATTATCAATAGACTTCCTCTTAAATCCTTAAATTTTTCTACACCTTACACTAAACTTCATGGTTATGTCACTCACCTTAGAGTTTTTGGCTGTCTTTGCTATGTTTCTACACTTAAGCAAGGGAGATCTAAATTTGATCCTAGGGCACATCCATGTGTATTCATTGGATACCCACCTCATCAAAAGGCCTATAGGTTTTAAATCTTCAAACTATGAAAGTCCAAGTCAGTAGGGATGTGATTTTTCATGAAAATCATTTCCCTTACCATCTTTCATCTTTTTCCTCTCCTATCCCTTTCTTTCTACCTTCTTCTACTCCTCATACTCCAATTTCTTACTATGACTTACCTGACATATTTCATTCTCTCCCTGATTCTTCCACTTCTTCTCCCTCTTCTCCTCTATCTCCCACATCTCCACCATCTACTGATTCATCTCTACCACCTACTGATTCCTCATCTACTTCTATTACCACTGCTAATGATTCTTCTCCCACTTCTTCTCGCCATTCTTCTCCTCCTGCACTTGTTAGAAAATCAACCAGACCTACTAAAGTCCCTTCTCCTTTCACTGATTTTCAATTCACTCTTCCTCCATCTAGAGCTGCTACTATTACTACACATTGGTGTAATCTAGTTCAGCTTAGTTCTTCTGTCCATCAAGCTTTTCTTTCTTCTCTTGATGCTTTACAAGAACCATCTTCTTACAAGATTGTTGCCACTCGATCCTAACTGGATCCTAGCCATGAACAAAGAAATCCAAGCTCTTAATGACAATAATACTCGAGATGTGGTTCCATTACCATCTAACAAACAACCCATAGGCTGCAAATGGGTGTACAAAGTCAAGCTTAAAGCTGATGGTAGTTTGGAAAGATATAAAGCCAGATTAGTGGCAAAGGGCTTCACACAACAATATGGTATTGACTACCAAAAAACCTTCTCTCCAGTAGTTAAAATGGCTACTGTGAGAAGCATTCTTGCTGTTGCTGCTTCTAAGGGATGGGATTTACATCAATTGAATGTAAACAATGCCTTTCTTCATAGGGATCTCCATGAAGAAGTGTACATGAAAATGCCTGAGGGAGTTCCTAATCCTCATAATCATGTTTGCAAGTTAAAAAAGTCTCTTTATGGCTTGAAACAAGCATCAAGGCAGTGGTTTGCCAAGCTTGTACATGAGCTTACTCACTTGGGTTTCAAGCAGTCTAAACATGATTACTCTTTATTCATCAAGAGGTCTACTGGTTCTCTCACTATTGCAGCAGTCTATGTTGATGACATTATTGTCACGAGGCACATATCCTACTTCTATTCACACTCTTAAAGCTCACCTTGATAAGGTCTTCAGCATTAAGGATCTAAGCAAGCTCCATTTCTTCCTTGGTATTGAAGCAAATTATACTACTGATGGTATCACTCTTACTCAACAAAAGTTCACTAAAGAACTTCAGTTTGAAGGGCTTACTTCTAGCAAATCAGTTGCTACACCTCTTCCTCTTATTTTAAAATTATTAGGCGATAAAGGAGATTTATGTCTTGATCCAGACATGTACAGAAGTCTTGTGGGCAAGCTCAATTTTTGACTAATACTAGACCTGACTTGTGTTATACTGTCCAAACTCTAAGTCAGTTCATGCATACTCCTAGAGCTCCTCACTATAATGCTCTTATGCATACTCTCAAGTATGTGGCTTCTACTCCTAGTCAAGGGATTCTTGTAAAAGCTACTGCTCATCTTTCCCTACAAACATACACTGACAGTGATAATCCATTTATGGCTATGTTCTTTTACTTGGCTCTTCTCCTATAAGCTGGAAGAGCAAGAAGCAGTCCACAGTCTCTAAATCCTCCTCCGGAGCAGAGTCACTTGGTTGGTCAGATTACTAGAAGAGCTTGGAGTTACTCAATTGCAGCCTGTTTCCTACATTGTGACAATCAAAGTGCTTTGCACATTGCCCACAATCCTGTGTTTCATGAAAGAACGAAACACATAGTGATTGATTGTCATTTCACAAGGGATAAAATCATGGAGGGTTTACTTGAGCTTCACTATTTGCCTACTGCTCAACAAATTGCAGATGTTTTCACCAAAATACTTCCTTCCTCTCAGTTCAACAACCTCTTATCCTAGCTTGGCATGCTTCAGTCTTCTTCCCTGCCAAGCTTGAAGGGGGGTATTGGTGATAGTCCTATTGAGCTGCCTTCTAATACAAGCTAGTTAATTACTTACTGTTATAAGGTGCCACGTTGGCAGCCTTCTTTCTATTTTTATATATGCCATGCTGGCATCCTCATAAATAGAATATAAATACAATTGTACTGCTGTAAGAAAGATTTATTCATTATCTTTCTCTTACACAAATACTGTGAGCATTCTCTCTCTCAATGGAATCTCTTGATCCTCTAATTACTCTTGCATAACTGTGTGATTAGTTGATTACATAATCAGTTTTCACTGATTATAACACATACTGTGTAACAATTTAAAGCATCAATATGTATAAAATGTTTATCTCGATGCCAGTACATTGTATAAATGAGATTTTTTAAGAAGAATTTGGAAGACCGCACAGCAGTACAATTGGAGGAGAAAGCAACTGCTTCATAAATTAGAAGCAAACCTTCTGGTCACGCTGCACTCTAAAAGCAAATAAGACGGACAATCCCCCTAAGCAGCAGACCACTAGGAATCAGAAGATCCCACAACACCTCTACCTGAGCACATAAAGTATAAACACACTATGCTCCAGCCAAAGTACCAAACCACCGCCACAAAAGCCCACTTCACTTGCATATGGCCTAGCAGCAAAGAAGACCACATTCAAAACTCCCCCAAAAGTCTATGCAATCTAACATAGATGCAATTTTATACAAATCTATTTCCCACAAAAAAAAAAAAAAAAAAAAAAAAAGAAAATCACAAAAAATCGATAAACTTCCATTTCACCTGCTTAATTTATCACTTTAAAAAATGATGAACAAATACTATGGCCATGAAGCGTGGAAATCTTTGCCTTCTAAAGATAGAAATTAGGATTGCTGTGTCAAAACTGAAATTGCAGAGCTGCAAGTCTGGAATTGTGAAAACTGTAAAGAGTTAATTGACAGGAGCGAAATTATATAGGGTAACCCTGCACTTCAGAAAAAAAATTTCCCCTAAAGGCTAAAATGATCCTCACCCATTTCTCTAAGATAACTCTAAACTTTGAAATCACTCCACAAATTTATCTGTGATAGCCCTAGGGAGACATCCTTATTGTGAAATAAGGTTATTTCTAAACACTACACAGTATAGGGTTACCGTATATAATTTCCCTTCACAAAATGTATATGCATTTGCTGAATACTTATACCAACTAAGAAAAGTGGTACAGGTTTTTATAAAAATAGAGTAATATCATTCTATAGCCCAAACACTATTTTGGTTATATATTCAGGGCATTTTTCTGTCTTGTGACATATTCTTGTTTGACTTCATATTGTAATTGTGCTATTAGCTTAAGCCTTAAGATGATGTCCAATTGCAACTCTATCTAGACTTCTTGGATTCTTATATTGCAATGTGCAAATGCAGAAGTATAAGTCTGATTGACAAAAAAAAAAAATTCTGAAAGGACGAAAAAATGTAACATAATTCGCTATATAATTCACCTTTTTAGTTCGCGGTTCGCACAAAATGGGCAAAAAATAGGCGAACACCGACCATAATTCGCTTTTCTCGGATCGCGTCCGCGGGGAGATTAGGGAATTATGTTACATTGGGACGAAATACAAGGAAGACGCACTTCACTTGTATCGCAGTTCATAAAAGTGCTAAATAACAGAGAGAATGGGCCTATGTTGCTTGGACTAGGGTCACTCATGTACAGAAACGATTGCATGTCCAAGTGTCCGACTAGGCTATTTTATGAAAATATTCACGATTTTGGTCCAAAATGATCCAAACCCATGTCGGAGTGTAGATCCGACACGGGTACTTGAGGTGAAATTAAGAGTTTGAGTAACATAGAAATGGGATGCTTCATCCAAATATGGTATTCAAGCACAATAATGCATGTGAATGCCAAAAACTGCCAGACATTAAAGATACTTGAGCGAAGCTGCATCAAGCATAGGTGGTAGTCATTACCAGTGTCCAGTATTATAGATGACAACATCGTGGAAACTAGGAGCTTCAGCCCATTTGCTGTCAGGGACATCAATGTCAACTCTGTACCCATCATTGTATCCAAGAGATTCTAGCACTCCACCATTGTCGCTGGGTGACCACCTATTCAAGGGAAAGAGATATAAGTTCCTATACAAGTTGCACCCAAATTCTAGATAGACATCTAATAGCTGCATTTGAAACATAGTTTATCAGGATTGTGAATCTAGACTTGTTCTTTTCAACCTGCTAATATGTAGAATTAGCATTAAAGGGTTTCCTATGCGTTCACTTCAGTCAAATACACAACTACTTTTTAATTATATCTCAAAGAGCAAAGGCACTACTAGATTCACCTAATACAGAAGTAAGAGTAGGCTAGTAGCAAAACCTGAATGTCTAAATTTTCTCTATAACATGTGATCATGTGACTTTCGTTGGTAAATATACAGCATATAGGCCAAACAAAAAATTCAGATATGATATAGCATTCTAAATATACATCATATCATGTACTCTGCCTAGTTCAGGCCAGCAGAATCATTCATCCTCCATGTTAATAGGTGAAAATTGTCCGAGCGGTCAGCCGGTCACAAAGAAGAAGCCATTCGGTTCAATCAAAGAGGCTAAGATGATTTTATGTGCGCGGGGATGTTACTTTTCATGAGTATGAATCCACAAGGGAGATAACTCCAGTAGATATCAATATCATATCAAGGTCTACTGGACATTCAATACAGATTTAGATTCACAGCATACCAACTGGGTTTGACAGTTGACTAGATGGAAATATGGAACATAATTCCTCTATTTCTTTTTAATTGACCTGTTTCATAGACTAATAAACCTAATACAAGCTCTCATAAGTAACCATACCACTAAAAAAAAGTTCAACAAATTGATCGTCCAAATGCATCATCTTGGCCAGCATTTGAATAGCTTCAATGAAGTTTTGCATCCGTAATTAATCCATCAACAACAAGAAGCAACAACAGTTAATAATTTAATACCACTTGTACAATAGCACAGAAGACATGGCTTACCTACCATAACGTGCTAACAGATTTGTCCGGTGATAAGCAATGGTAAGATTGTACTGAAGAAAAGTAAACCCACGATCTGCTTTAGCTGGATACCACTTTTTCACATCACTCGACACCTGCCGCAGCATGCAATATAGGGAAACAAACATATTTCTGTTCAGTGAATCCCCTATAAATCCTGCACTGCCAGAACTTCATAAGATCAGTATAATCACCCCCTACGAAACAACCAACAATCTGACATGATTACCACTAAGTAACTCCACTCCTGTCCAATTGATAATTAGCTTAAGAACTTAAAAGTTACTGCTCCCTCCTTTCAAATTGTCATAGTTGGCATTTCTTGATCTCCAATATGCAATTATGACCAGTGAATCTCCCTTATAATTTTAATTTCAAACACTAAAACTGCACTCATACTTTGTCTATCTTAGTACGAGTCACAAACTTCCAGATTTCACAACTTACAAAGATTTATAAGCTATGATGCCACCCCCAACATAGAGACAATTAAGATACTCGTGTGCTAACTTTAATCTCAAGGCAATGAAGTTTAATCAACCACAACCCAACATAATTACCCCTATAATAACCTTCAAAGTAATGGAAATTACAAGAACAACAAAAATCAAAGCTAAATAATCCAACTCAATTAACTAACCCTAGCTATATGAAATTAACAACAAAAGGGCAACCAAAATTAAAGATAAATTACACCTATCAAAGTAAAAATTCATATGCTATTCACCCATTATAATGCAATGAAATTAACAACAACAAAGCCTTAGTCCCAAAACGATTTGGGGTCGACTAACATGAATCGTCATAAGAAATCGTTTTGGCGACAACAATCCAACACAACCCATTAAAAAAAAAGCTGAAAACACAAAAACCCAGAATCAGAAATTCAAATAAAGAGAAAAATCAGTACCTATACTAGTATCCCTAAACCTATGAAGAAATTTCCGAGCATCAAAATTAGGAAGATCACAATTTCTGGGCTTCCATTTCCACTTAGAAATCTCCAACGCATTGCTTTTATTATTCAAATAACAATTCCAACCCTTGAAAATCTCTTTGCAAGTATGATCATAACGTGTAGAAGATCCAATTTCAACCGTAGGATCATAAACCCAGTTTCCATCAGTGAGATCGCAGGGCTTTGATGTTGTGGGGTTTAATTGAAATTGAAGGTTTTGAGAAGGAGGAGAGATAATGGACGATTTGAAGAGAGAGAAAGCGAGGAGGAGAGAGATGGAGCAGAGGAGAGAGATGAAGAGGAAGGAAGTTAGAGAGAGAGAAATGGAGGAAGTGGGTTTTTTTGAAGTTGGGTTGTAATGGTGTTGAGCCATTATTAGTTTGAGCTGTAATGAGGAGAGAGAAAGAGTTCCTCCATTAACAAGTGCTCACAAGTAGAACCATTGAAAAGAAGTGAAACTGCGATGCAACGATGGAGGATTGAGCACAGACATTGTTAGTTTTCTTTCTATTGGAGTTGAAGTATGTCTTTTTTAGTTTCTTCGGAGTTGGGACCCCAAGGCTATGTTCTTTTCGGATTGAATTAATGAAAATTCAGTTTAATTTAGTTTAGTTTAGATAAATTCGATTCAGTTTAGGAAAATTTATTTCAATTCGGTTCGATTCGTTAGTTTCTTCTCACGTTCTCATTCACTTCGATTCGCTTCGGTTTACACAAATTCGGTTCGGTTCGGACAAATTCAGTTCAATTCATTTTGTCTAGTTTCATATGATCTAAATTTTATATTATTAGGATGAACCTTTTTGTGTTTTATACTCTAGTTTTCCTTTTCTTTTTTTTGTTTTTCGGGATGGGTGTATTGGGTTGAGAAATGATAAACATCTATCTGATCTATCAAGGAATAAAAAATAATAAAAATTTGAAAAGGTGGTGATGTGGCCCCAAGGGAATGAAGAGGAATAAAATACTATTTATATTTCATGAACACTATTTTTTAGTTGCATAAACACTATTTGTAGTTACACGAATACTAGTTGTAGTAGCATGAACACTATTTTTTAGCATCGGAATTTTCAAGATCACTTTTTTATTTGACTGACAATTTGCAATTTTCGAGATCACTTTTTTATTTGACTGACAACTTTTTCCTATACATTGACAGTTTTATCCAAAACATCTATCAGATAGATGCTTATCATTTCTCGTATTGGGTTGTGAAAGGATTTAAATTCCAACTAGATCAATAGTTGAGCGATTTAGTCAGGATAATCTCTTCTACCATAAACCCAAGTGTTTGGGAATGACAGATGACTTAAATACCACCAGCTTTTCCTCACAATTTTTTTTAGTTTAATGATAATTAGAATTTCCTTGTAAGAATTGAGAGCAATTGGGGATCCTTTTTATAGAGGTTGAGAACCGAATAATTCATACCCCTATGACCCTGTCATAAGGGTGAAAGGAAGGTCTCACAAACCACTAGCTAAACGAAATCCTCACTCACAAGTTATTTCTATGAAATAATTGCTTAAAAAAAGTGGTTTTGTGTTTTTCTAAATGTATACATATCTTGATAGACCTCAATCCTCACATGGTCACATTTCATTCTTTCAGAAAACCATACAAGGTTCCAAAAAAAAAACCATACAAGGGTTCAAAAAAAAACCATACAAGGGAAATTTGAGCAAAAAACTTTATGTACCTTTTGTACCCAGTGCCTCGATGTTAACTCTGTTTAGTACGCAACTTACTTTTGAGTCCTAATAAAACAATGAACTATTAAAAATGGAATATGTAATTCCCCTATGGAGTTTGAATCATGTAATAAATTGTTTTTGATCCAAAATGAAATGAATTACAATTTTATTGGAAGATATATAACCATCTACTTTACAAGATTTACAATTTTCTGTAACTACAAACATTATTATAAGACAATCTTATATAATCATCTATTTTACCGAATTACTTTCTCCGTATTCTTTTAGTTGCATGATTGCACTAGTGAACACTTTCTATCGACCAACTTTAACTATATTCTTTCACCATTATATAAGAAAAAAAGATATAGTGAAGTGAAATCTTGTTAGATTTATCTCAATGCGAGGATTCCAAATATCAACTTTTTATAATTTTTACTCATACGCAATGATTAGAGATATTAATGCTCGTAAAAACGTGTTGGAGGACATAAAAAAAACAAATAGTACAACAAAAAAAAAAAAAAACAAAGAACAATACTATCGAAAGTTCAAGTTTTGGTAAATATCATTTCTACATATCTAACCCAATGTGACCTTGAAGGACAGATATTCAATCTAACAAAAGTTAACAAAACGATACTCCCTAAGTCCAACACAAACCAGGCATACTATAAGAAAAATAAGTACTAGTTTTTATTTAGAGGCTAACCTTAAAACCAACAAAGCAATGCATCACTAACTACGAAGGGAGTTAGGAACCATGGCCTGGTTTTCAATCTCAGATATGCTTGCCCTTGTGGTAACGGTACATAACCAAATTACTAGCAATGTGGTGGGTTGAGGCTGTCGACTGTTGCAGTCATACATCATGGTCACTGTGAGCTCAAAATCTTTACAATGTGGTTGTGGTGAGCCCGGGAACCTTTACAACTCGGTCGCAATGCAAAGATGTGGCCCATATTTGATACCATGCTTAGAGTACCGCAGATTGAGTCGTGCACTTGTGCTGGTGTCGACAATGGCATTAAGTGCTAGCATGAACGATAATCTCTTTAAAATAAATAATCGCCATGATAAAATACCCACAAGGCCACAAGTTTCAAAGTTAAACTTCTCTAATATTATCTCAAAGTATTTATTAACATAAAAAATAAAAAATAAAAATACTATGAGAGTACTTTTTCATACATATGTAACAATAATAAGTCATATTAGAAACCAATATACAACGTCAAACTGAGAAAAGAAAGGGTGAGCGCCTTATATTAGGAAGCCGGAGGAAAATAGTAGCACAGTTGATTGATCACAAGGGATGGTGGAGACTAGATTCCAAAACCAATATGTGACAACCTTAGGGTTTAACCAAAAAAAAGAATGGCCGAACTCAAGAACATGCTAGCATTACACTAAAAGATTCATGAGAATTGCAACCAAAACCAAGAACAAAATAGAAACGCCAAACCAAATTCAATGACATTTTAAACTAGTGTTAAAGGACTGATATAAACTAGTGATGATGTCTCACAAAATGGAGGTAACACGAACTGAGTTATCAGCAGATCCAGTAAGGTATACAGGCAAGGTTGGGTGCCAATCCACAGTTGTCACTGCTGCACTATGTGGTAAAGTTTTCGATCCATTTGCAGGACTTCCAACCTATTAAATGACAAACTATTTATGCATTTGTTGGTAGAAAGTGCATAAACTAAACTAAAATACAGTAGCATGGCCTCTAGAATCAGAAAGAGAGTATGTTTGCGTATAAAACAAATATGCAACAAGTACATAATTTCAAATGTCAACATCAGGCCACTGACACCATAATGGAATTATACAGAGTGGACTGAAGTATCAACTTAGAACGAGCAGAAGTAAAAATTGGACCTGATACATGGGTGATCGTACTAAATCAGAGGTCACCAGCAGTCTCTTCCCAGTACAATCCAGAGCCATCTCATGACGGCAGTGTTTTGTGGTATCCGGACTGCAAAACCTACAGAACGGGATAACGTGTGATTCTAAAAATCATGTAAAAAAATTCTACGCATTTCATGTCAGATTAGATAGAATCTAAAGATGGCTTTGACAGATGAGATTCACAACATTAAAAGTTTCATTCAAGGTTACAGTTAGCAAATAGCAACACCTGAGGCAAGAAATTCCATACATGATACAACAAAATTGGGGTAAAAAGTCCACTCACCAAAAAAACTAGGAATGCGTTTATTTCAAATAACTAGGCCATTAGCAAAATACATCTAGCTAAGGGTAGTTGTAATTTCTAAAGCCTTAACTTCCTTAGCATGTTCAGAAACAATCCCTAGAAACCTGGAGGATGGGCAACTCTTAGGTCTCATCTTTGGAAAATGTTGCATAAACCATAGCATACCTTATGTCCTTATCCAGGCCTGTCAGATACCCAGGCTCGATTACATCTTCATTTTCTTTCTAAATTTGGATTCCTTTCTTTTCTTTGGGGAAGGGGGGGATGGAGAACTTTATGGGGCATCAGCATGCACAACACAAAAATCCAAGGGACAAAGAATCCACATGAAAAAGAACACCTAAATTCAAGCCATAAAATTTTTCTATACACCAGATAATGCAAGCCACTACTCAAATCAAATGAAAATGCAGTAGCACCACGCGACATTACTTATCCAGGAACGCTAATACCTGCTGCAATCTGCTGACCAGACTACGTGACCTTGCTTCTGCAAGCTCCATTCAAAAACCTGAACCCACAAAATTTTATATTACTTTCAGCAAAACAGTTATATTTTCTTTAAATAGAACAGGCTCCAAGCTCCCTACTCAATGCTGAATTCAAAAAAGAACTATCAGCACTTACTTTTCCATCTGATCCCAAAGTAAAAATACTCGTTTCGTCATGCCCGAAATGAATAGAGCTAATGGGAGAATCATGAGCTGGCCATCCAGTGATTTGCAAACCAGCAGACATGTCTTAGATTAGTTAAGCTAGTCAAGAAGCAGCTGGCTGCAGATACGTGAAACCAATGGAAAGTAGTATCATTTTATTTACTGTGCATCCAAGGACCTGAATAAACTTGTGCATCTGAAACGGAAATTGTATTTCTATTTTTGCAACTTCTCTATTTTTTCTTTTCTTCAAGAAAAATAGAAAAGTTGCCTAAATCAAATATCCAGAGGAGGTTCATGGCTAAGGGTAAAGATGTCCGAGTAAAAGTTATTTTGGAATGTACTAGTTGTGTTCGGGTAAGAAAAAACAAAGGCTACTTAAACTATTTGGGAATAAAGAAACTCTTCTAAAAAGTACAAACCTAGACCTGCATCTAGCGGATAATGCGTGTTTGGTAGGACGTGGTCTTACAGACAAAGTAACCAGGAACTACCGCCTTAAAATCTGATGAAAGGACAAAGTTGCCCATGAAATTGCTGTTAGCAACAAAGAAAATTTACGAAAGTCATAACTCATAATTCCAACGGAAACATGCAAATGCACAAGGATACCAAACATGTGAATCATCCCATCAACAGCGGCAGCTGCTAAAATCTTTCCGTTGTGATTGAAACACAGAGATGTTATTGCTGGGGGCTCTTCGCCAAGCGGTAGGACTGTCTTCACAAAGTAAAAATGTCTTCAAAAGATTGATCTTTACAAACAAGTCACACATCAGAATATAAAATACTCTGGGTAACCGTGACATACCATAGCTTTCCATGTCTTCATGTTCCAAACGGTTAGTGAAGCAAATCCCATTGTGCTAGCATAAGTTGTTTCATCCCTATTTTACAAAAAGTTGTAACGCTTACAAAATAATGGACCCTTAAAATTCTACTCAAGTCACAGAAAAACGAAAATATACTGGGGCACACAAACAGCAATGAAAATGCTACTTATCTTCCCAACTATGAAACCCATGTCTAGATTCTTTCTGCCTAAATGCAGGGTTCAAAATTAAATGTTGCTCAAATTCAATAGTTTCCTTGTCTTGCAAAACCCTAGTGAGCAAAAGCTGTGGGTTTGAAAGAATAAATTATACGACCAGAAGGTTTCCTATACCTGAACTGCTTCAAGGAACACATATCAACTAGAATCTAAGGTGAACACAGAAACAGATAAGGATCGTGCTATGAATCCATATTAAGGGGGAAGGGCAATTTAGATATTATCTTCATTAGTCAGCTTGGGGAATAAGCTAGGTAACTCTGCTAAGGAAATTACTCTATATATAGGGATAATTAGAGAGAGAAAAGGATGTTGAAAATTGTGGAGAGTGATTAGTGGTTTTAGCTTGGGGGAGTGCCATTCCTCTCGAAAGATTGGCGAGGCTGTAATTGGTGATTAATCACCTACTTAGCATTAATTCAGTCATATCTTACTGTTTTCTTCTTAAACCTTGTTCTTCATTCCTTAATCAACTCTATGTGTAATATCACTGTTTTGGCCACTAAGCTATGTTAATTCATAGCAGATGGTCACACCTAAATATGAGTAGGAGAAAGTAAAAACAGAAGCGTACCCGTCAGACGCTGCTGCAGAAACAAAAATGGGTTCCACAGGGCTGCACTTCACATCTAATACCCTGTTTTGCAGGTAGAGAGGTATCAGGATGATGAACAAACAAGAAGATCGTGAAAAAAGGTCTCAATCCAGGAATGACCTTCGAAATGTTTTGCCTGTGCTGAGATCACACACGACTCTTTTTGCATCCACATTCCATGCTTTGATGGCTCCCTCAGCAGTGCCTATGAGAAGCTTTTGTCAAGCAAAAAAGTGATGCATTTAAAGGGTATAATTAATTGAACAAAAAGAAAAACTTCTCACTGATGTCAATTAAAAAAAGATATGCAATGTACACCCACACTCCGAAAAGAGATGGAAAAGAAGGAGCATACCAAGCGATCAGATTTAGAGTCCCAGTCAAGAGACAAAATTTCTGCTCCAGAATATATAGTGGCATTTCTAGATGCCGATGTAGATGAGTCATATGTCCAAATCCTTCATCACCAATAAAACAAACCAAACTCAATCGCAATCAAATTGCTAAAAAAAGAGTAAAATTAATAAAAGTTATATCCTATTAAAGAATTGACCAAAGATAAAAGTCAATAACCCCCCCCCCTACAAACTCCACACATGTAGGAAAACCAAAGGAAAAACCCCAGTGAAGCAAAATTGAATGATTGAAGACAATTATGAAGCACCAAGCCACCAACTGGCTCAAAAACACGGTAAATTCAAAAGAATGAAGCACTTGAACCATCCAAACTACTAGAAAAATGCATTCGGAAATCACAGAGATATCACCATCCTTCTGTTTCAAGAAGCATGGAAGAACTCAGATATAATGTGAAGGGCTACATAGATACCTGACTGTTCCATCTACAGAAGCACTTGCAATGTTATCTCCAGATGCAGAAAAGCGGGACCTACTGATGGGACTTGTGTGCCCTAGAAACGTTTCCTACAACAAATGCCAGCTAAACATTATATAAGCTCAGAGAACAATGATGAAAATTCAAATTATGAAAGCAAAGATAACTTCACAACCATATATATGAACAGCACATATATTGGGAAGAGAAAACAAAATCAAAGGAAATTATACTAAGTTTCTTACATCTAAAATCACAGGCGTACAAACCACTAAACTAATAGCACAAACTTGTATAATTTGTTACAAACTTACAATGCACAATAGTCGGCAGAGATCCCATTGAAAATGCTGATGCAGAAATATCTTAAATATTTCATCAATTTTTAGATCACACAATTGAATGCACAATCAAAAAAAATTGTTCAAACAAACACGAACTTCCATGTCGACTACAGCTGAAAATAACACCAACATTCATGCGTGTGAAACTCTAGACATGTACTACACTTCCTTTAATCAATAGCACAAACAAACTAATTACCTACAACCAGCAACACATTATTCCTCATTCCCTCTATATCAGTTTAACCCTCTAATCTCTCCTCCATCCACCCTCTGCTCCTCCATCCACCCTCTGCTCCTCCAGCTGTGCTTAATAAAGCCTAAACTTTAAGCATCAAGTCTATAGCCAAGGTAATCCTAAATCAGGAAAAGAACGTTCATTACTTTAGAAGCATGTAGTACATGTGAATGATTCCAGGAGTACGAGATTTATTACACTAGCAATTCTCCCAATTAAGCATTCCATTATGCAACTTACGAGATGTGTTTAGAAATTCAAGATTCCTGCAACGTTGGCACTGACGACAAATTCAATTCCTGTCTGAAGACTTCTTTTAATTTATTGTCAAAGATCAAGACTAATAGAAGTTTGAATCATTAATTGAAGAGCATGTAGAATGTGTCCATTGTTAAAAATGAAAAGTTAGTATTTTTTATACCAACTTTTCCCAAAAGCAAATGATTCAAACTTGAAGCGCTACCTGGAACTGCACTTTTACTTCTGAAAATTCTTCCTCTCCTAGAGCCACAGCCACCTTTCCTGTCACGCCACAATCAACTAAACCTAACTCAGTAAGAACTATCTTCAGATAGCCCATAAGTTCATGCAATGTATAATACATATATATACGCGATTAGTCACAAAGGCATTCATGATCCTACCTAAATTTCTTTCTTTTCCTTTCAAAAACAAAATACCTGAAGGATCACTGATATGGAACAATGTTTTTCCCTAGCAGACAAGTTCTCCAACACAACAATAAGGAAGTGTTCCAATTAACTATTCAGATGCGTTCAGATATACTTACTGTAAAGGCAAGCAGCATATTTTTCCTTTCTCTGCGGGTCGGGTTTGGGGGTTTGGTGTTGGGAAAAGACAAGAGTTATGGTTGGCACGTTGCACAAAAGCCCAGTAGGGGGCTGGGAGGGTGTTGAGATATTATATATTAAGCACTACTCTCACTACAGATTCCCCCTCAACAAGTATGAATTACAGTTTATAGTCCTACAAAACAGTAATCACAAAGCAGAAAACCAAAATCTACCTATAAGGTCAACAAATTGAAAGCCTCTGCTACCAAAAATCAAAATACCAGAGGAAATCATAAAGATTCAAAACTTACCACTTCTCTCTCTCTCTCTCTCCATATTATATTCAATTGGACTCTATATTCCATACATTACTATTTCCTCCCTTTTTTACAAAAATTACCATTTCTAGTTTGCATGCTTGCCAACACACAACTTTGAGCATTAATATCTTTAATGGTGTAGTGAAAATTATGTAAAATTGATTTGCAAAACTATATTGAGATGAATCGAACAAGATCCCACATGACTATTTTTTCTTATGTAAGACAAGATGGTCAAATGAAGTATGTAAATAGTGTCAAAAATCAAAATGGTAGAACTAGAATATAAACAAATAACATATACGCATTGCAATTACAACATAATACAAACCATAAATATCAAATGTCACTTCTAGACCTATTTTCATTTGTAATCTCATATAACTTTCATTGACAATCTATGGATCTTAAATTTAACTGAATTGGCTTATTGTGGTAGTAGATTTTCTGCTATTAACTCATAAGTTCACTTTTACATAAAAACCTAATGTCTATTTTATTAGATTTCAGACCCTTAAAAGTCTTATACACCCTTTTAAAAAAGACGTATCAACTCTTGCATGACCAAATGAAGAAAGCAGAATATGTCTGAAAATAATATTAACTGGTATGAAAGAAGAAACATTACCACCACTATATAAACCGTATTTGGAAACATTGCCTCCATTCTGATTATCGCTGACTGGTGGACTCGGGGCATGGTCGGCATCCACAAGCTTTTCTCCATAATCTATTGATGGAATTGCCTCTTCCAAAACCAACGAAGCATCTTTTGTTGAGTCGTCTTCGTCTCTCATTAACACAGCACCACTGTGAGAAAAACCACCGAGTCAAGATTTAAGAATTTTAGTCCTATTGGGGGAGGGAGATTTATGAACATACCCCCTTAAGCAACATAATGGATTTCAGCTCATCATATCCCAATGATTCCACTATGGCTGATAAGGTAATAACTGTAATATAGATCACTTAATTTTAATTATAGGTATTCCTCTTCAATACTCAGACATCAAGATAAAAGTAGGTTGTCATTTTCATAGTGCTTACACTAACCTGCTCCTCACTTCAGTTTTCTCATCTTAAAGGCAATCAATAGTATCATTTGCATTTATTTTGAGTGCTGAAGTTACGCAATTTGCCATACCAGATCCATCAAGTTCATTTAATCATACAACCATATGGTAAAAAGACGTAAGATATATCCTTTAGGTATCAATTATGAAATTCTATTAACTATCTCTCTATTATCTCCAATAACAGTATATACTATAAAAAAGAAAATAGAGGTAAACTTCTCTTCATTTCAGCAAAGTTCATGTCATGAACACACATGATTGTCTGCTTCTTGAGAGATATATCAAGCTGACCTTTTTCACCTTCAATTCAAAAGGAAAAGAGGTTGTCCAATATTTCAGCCTCAAATCATTTCTTATATAGGTCACAATTAGCTGTATGAGATCCAAAACCAAGGTTAATTACATAATCCTCATACAATCTCCAATAGCAAGAGCAACACAGTTGCAAACATCCTGCCACCCTCACCATTGATTAAAGACTCTTTGCAGGTACCAAGGTAGAAAAGAGAAACAACAAAGAAAAATTGCATAATCTAATACCTTACCTCCTAAGCTGATGTAACTGATTCTCCCTTTCTTCCAGGACAGTTTGAAGCTGTGATAACTTCAGATTAAGCTGCTTAATGTCATTTCTGAGACGGTTCATAGTATTCTTCTCTGTACTGATCTTTAATAAAGCAGGAATGCGTGAAGAGGTCAAGGAAACAATGGTCTGAATTCAAGTATACTCCTTTACGTCACTAAAACAGAGCTATCATGTTAATACTTAATATTAAAGAAGAGCATAAATATTGACACAAATTCTTCATTAACAACCCATCCAAGCAGAGAGCAGTGTTTTCCAATCTAGTACATTCAGTTATATAAACCTGCCACGATTCCTTTTATATTAGTTTAACTCTGTGCTTAAAATGTTCACAGAAATTGGTAATATTTGTTTAACTCTGTGCTTAGAATGTTCATATGGAACCTACAAAACTGAGAACTTTAAGATTCCTACCATAAACTCCTGCTTGCACAAAATGAGGAAGGGGCTTTTACAATTCTAGGATTTTCAAGATCCCTTTTAAAATGACATTTATCTAGGCATCATTTGCAAGTCTTGTTATTTCCTGTTTAGAGAACCCTTCTTCAAGTTCAAAGTACTTTCTTTCACATAGATATCTCAAGAATGATGGCTGTGAGTCTCTTCAAAACGTCTTCATTAGAAAGTTACCGTGATTCCAAAACCCATATGCAAAGACACTGTTCTCATCTTCGTTAAACAACCAGAAAACTTTGGATATACATAGCAAATGTTCAGATATGAACGTAATTGACATGAGAATATCCAGACTGTTCACTCTATGTCTCTTACTAACACAAAGCAGATATTATGGCATAACTGTCACTCTTATATTGTGATTATCTGCACAAAGCAGCAAGGAGATAGAAAGGTGTAATTGCAGCAACTAGAATAATAATTTATGAGGAACAGGGTTTGGTCCCAAGATAAAAGTTACTTTCTAATTTCTGCAAAGGGGTGAAACTTTAGCTTGCTCATTTTTGAATGTTCACATTAAGTATCAATCAAATGTTCAACATACCAACAATAATAAATTAATAGATATAACCAGTAAAAGCCACGATACAATGGAACAACATTTTAGGATATGAGTACCGCTAAACATCTGGCTTAGAAAATTCCTTAGTGAGAGATGCAAGGCATCAAACCATTCCTTTGAGAAATATATGTGAAACTGAGGATCTGTACCAGGACTCTTTAGATATGGCATAGCTGCATACGAATTACGAGGTGGAAAGGTTAGACAATGTGAGACTAAGGCAATATCAAAAACGAAACTGGTAGTGCAGAAACAGTTAAGATTACTAGATTAATATGAAAAACAGACCAAACCATGGAGTCCAATCATCGCCTTTCTGCTGCAAGGTATCACCAAACATATCAAAAAACTCTTTGACTTTGTCGTTCCTTCCCGAACGCACAGCATGTACTATATAATAGCGGAGAATAGAGACCTCCAGTTTTGATAATGTAGCATAAAGCATTGTCTCTGAAGAAGAAAAACAGTGCTTAAAGAAACTAAGGAGGCCAAACAATTTCTCAGCCTCAAACTTAGGTATATATTTTGTGAAGATCAGGTCTAATATCTTGTCCACTTGAAAGCCTTTCCCGACATCCGTATTTAGTTCCATCTCAAAAGCTTGTAGAGTACTAGTGAAACCTCTGAATACAAGAAACTCTCTCACTAGCTCCTCAGCATACTGCATGTTTTCCATTTTCTCCTACACTTCAATCACTTTCAGCTCACTGTACATAAGAAACAAACTGTGAGATTCCAAATGAAAAAAGTAAATAAAATATAAATATTTATACTGGAAAGTCTATAACAGATTAAGACCCACCAAGTAAGAGGACATAACATTCGAAACTTAACTTCCAAGAGAGATTAAAATTTCTGATGGGAACTTGATAGTTGATGACCCGACAGTAGATTAATTCGAGGATGTCCACATAACACAAACCAGAGAGCTAGCAGGTACAAACTACACTAAGTTGGTGTCTCCACTAAACAGAAACATATTCTTTACACACACCCAGTATGGCTTTTCTCCATTAAACAAAATAAATTCAAATATCCCAGGAGACAACCACAAATCTCTCCATTACTCTAAATCCTCGTTCAATACCAATCTACCCATCCCTCGCCCTCGATATCTCAATAAAAGTAAAACACATGTATAATCTTTTTGATAATAGTGATACCAGTCATGTACCACTTGGAGAATCCCAATTTCACTAAAACATATGTTACTCAAAGTCTTCTAAACTTTTGAATAAATGCAATTTAACAGTTCAAATCTGACATAATCACATCAAAGTTCAAAATTTCTTCATATTCTATTCCATTTGAATCATTTTCCATATTGTCATATCCAAACAGGGTGCGTACTCTTCACCTCAATCTTAACTTATCCTAGAATCTGCACTACCAACATACCACAACTACACATATTTGAAGCAAGAAATACCCGAAATTTCACGAGGAAAAACCTAATTTCTACTCTTTTCATACTTCACTACCCAATGTACAAATTATGAACAAAGCAAGAAAAACTGCATACGAGAGAATCCAATAAAAATGACAAGATATCACAGTTTCAATGTTTAGCATTCGAATTCAAGTAGAAAGAGCTGGAAGTTCAGAAATCTTTCGTACGAAAACTAAAAATTCAAGGTTGGCATACGATAAATTCTAGGGTTTATAAATTAGAAGAAGTAATGAAATCAAAAGTTTTGGGGATGAATATACCTTGAGCATAGATTGATTAATCATAAATGAAGTTGATTCCCCTTTGAGGCCAGCTGATCTTGCAGGTGAAATTCGGAGGAGAGAGAGAGAAAGAGGGAAAGAGGAAGTGTTGTTGTCCGTAGACTGTAAAAAGCCGCGAAATCGTGATGTGAAGTTATTAAGGGAAAATATGCATTTTGCATTTATACTTTCCCCCTCCTCATGAAAAACTAGAGCTGATCAACTCCAGCCCAGCCCGGCCCGGTTTTTGGACGGGTTAGGGCAGTTTTTTTGGCCCACGGGCGGGCCGGGCCTAGCCCAGCTTGGATTTTTTTTTTGGGCGGCCTTTGGATAAGCCAAAAAAGACTTTTTTGCCTAAATTTTGCCCGGCCCGTTTTGGCCCGGAAAAGCCCGCTCGGCCTGGCCCGAAATAACGGGCTTTGGGCACAAATTTTTTGGCCCGGATTTAGGCCTGGCCAGCTCAATGGGCAAATTTTTTTTGGCGCGGCCCGGCCCGAACCCATGATCACCTCTATGAAAAACAACAACAACTAAGCCTTATTCCCAAAGTGATTTGGGGTCGGCTAACATGAATCTTCAACTGAAACCATTACCAGAGGAGATGGCATCGACGATGGTGATAAAAAGTTTTTTTTTTTTTTTTTTTGAAAACTAGGTTTACACCAACAAGTTTTAAAAGAGGTTTTCAACAAAAGGTTTTAATACCAACACAATTGAAAAAAACAAAATAAATGCAGTAATCACACCCCTTCCTCCACATGGATACTTCCCCTCCACCCACTTCTATCCAACGTCATGCTCTCCTCAATCCCAAGTAACCTCATATCACTTTTCAATTACCTTCATCCAAGTCATCTTAGGTCTTCCCCTACCCCTTACAATTTGGTTACGCCTCCACTCTTCAATTCTTCTCACCGGTGCATCACCTGATCTCCTTTTCACATGACCAAACCATCTTAACCTATTCTCCCTCATCTTTTCTTCAATGGATGCAACTCCAACTTTTTCCCGGATCACTTCATTTCTTAATCGGTCCTTCCTTGTGTGGCCACACATCCACCGCAACATACGCATCTCCGCCACGTTCATCTTATGAACGTGGCATTGTTTCACCGCCCAACATTCGGTGCCATATAACAAAGCAGGCCTAATTGCCGTACGGTAGAACTTTCCCTTCAAACATTGGGGAATGCCGGAATCACAAAGGAATCCGGTGGCGCTTTTCCACTTTAACCAACCCACGTTAATTCTATGAGCCACGTCTCCATCCAGTTCTCCATCCTTTTGGAGAATGAATCCTAGGTAACGGAAGACGTTTGATCCTTGAACCACTTTGCTATCCAAAGTGACCGCCCTCGTCTCGTTGCTTGTAACCCCACTGAACTTGCACTCCATATACTCCGTCTTACTTCTGCTCAATCTAAAACCCCGGGCTTCTAATGTATGCCTCCACAATTCCAACTTTCTCTCAATACCTTCCTTTGTCTCATCAATCAACACAATATCATCCGCAAACATCATACACCATGGTATATCATCTTGAATTGACCTCGTTAGTTCGTCCATGACTAGAGCAAAGAGAAAGGGACTAAGTGCAGAACCTTGATGCACTCCGATCGTAATAGGAAACTCTTCTGTCCTCCCCACCGTAGTCCGCACACTCGTAGTTGCCCCCTCATACATATCCTTGATGATATCTATATATTTTTGTGGAACACCTTTCCTTGCCAACGCCCACCAAAGTATTTCTCTTGGTACTCTATCATATGCCTTCTCCAAATAAATGAAAAACATATGAATTAAATCCTTTAACGGAAATGCTATGTGCAGCCCTTAGGATTGCATATAAGAAGCTAAAAATGAAAAAAAAAAATGTATTAATTGATCATTTATTGCATCGGTTGATGCATAATTTTTCCATAAATTCACAACTTATTTCCATTTAAGGTAGTGCATTTATGTTTTATATGCAACCCTTATGGCTGCATATAGCATAACCCTTCATTTAATAGAAAAATAGATTTCAATGGGAGAAAATACAAAATTAATTATAATCTTTCTTTAATTGATCTTATATGAGACCGCCTACTTTTAGTGTAAAATTAGGTAATGGTCCAAGCCCAATATTAAAGAGAAGACGGACTACCTTTATGAATATAGCAACTAGTTTAATATACTAAGTGACCAATTTAATCTACCTTCATTCATTAATTATATTTTTTTAATCCATATAATGACTAGTTTATTCCATTTGGTAAGATAGCTAGTTATTTTTTAAAGTTTTGTGTTGTAGTTCGAGATTCAAAGGGAACCAAAGGAAGAAGAAGAGAAGGGACGATTAGGTTGGTGCAAGATGACTATGGATAGTATTGGGTTAGAGTGAGATGAAATGAGTTTGTTAACCCACGTTAATTCTATGAGCCACGTCTCCATCCAAGTTCTCCATCCTTTTGGAGAATGAATCCTAGGTAACGGAAGACGTTTGATCCTTGAACCACTTTGCTATCCAAAGTGACCGCCCTCGTCTCGTTGCTTGTAACCCCACTGAACTTGCACTCCATATACTCCGTCTTACTTCTGGTCAATCTAAAACCCCGGGCTTCTAATGTATGCCTCCACAATTCCAACTTTCTCTCAATACCTTCCTTTGTCTCATCAATCAACACAATATCATCCGCAAACATCATACACCATGGTATATCATCTTGAATTGACCTCGTTAGTTCGTCCATGACTAGAGCAAAGAGAAAGGGACTAAGTGCAGAACCTTGATGCACTCCGATCGTAATAGGAAACTCTTCTGTCCTCCCCACCGTAGTCCGCACACTCGTAGTTGCCCCCTCATACATATCCTTGATGATATCTATATATTTTTGTGGAACACCTTTCCTTGCCAACGCCCACCAAAGTATTTCTCTTGGTACTCTATCATATGCCTTCTCCAAATAAATGAAAAACATATGAATTAAATCCTTTAACGGAAATGCTATGTGCAGCCCTTAGGATTGCATATAAGAAGCTAAAAATGAAAAAAAAAAAAATGTATTAATTGATCATTTATTGCATCGGTTGATGCATAATTTTTCCATAAATTCACAACTTATTTCCATTTAAGGTAGTGCATTTATGTTTTATATGCAACCCTTATGGCTGCATATAGCATAACCCTTCATTTAATAGAAAAATAGATTTCAATGGGAGAAAATACAAAATTAATTATAATCTTTCTTTAATTGATCTTATATGAGACCGCCTACTTTTAGTGTAAAATTAGGTAATGGTCCAAGCCCAATATTAAAGAGAAGACGGACTACCTTTATGAATATAGCAACTAGTTTAATATACTAAGTGACCAATTTAATCTACCTTCATTCATTAATTATATTTTTTTAATCCATATAATGACTAGTTTATTCCATTTGGTAAGATAGCTAGTTATTTTTTAAAGTTTTGTGTTGTAGTTCGAGATTCAAAGGGAACCAAAGGAAGAAGAAGAGAAGGGACGATTAGGTTGGTGCAAGATGACTATGGATAGTATTGGGTTAGAGTGAGATGAAATGAGTTTGTTAACCCACGTTAATTCTATGAGCCACGTCTCCATCCAGTTCTCCATCCTTTTGGAGAATGAATCCTAGGTAACGGAAGACGTTTGATCCTTGAACCACTTTGCTATCCAAAGTGACCGCCCTCGTCTCGTTGCTTGTAACCCCACTGAACTTGCACTCCATATACTCCGTCTTACTTCTGGTCAATCTAAAACCCCGGGCTTCTAATGTATGCCTCCACAATTCCAACTTTCTCTCAATACCTTCCTTTGTCTCATCAATCAACACAATATCATCCGCAAACATCATACACCATGGTATATCATCTTGAATTGACCTCGTTAGTTCGTCCATGACTAGAGCAAAGAGAAAGGGACTAAGTGCGTAACCTTGATGCACTCCGATCGTAATAGGAAACTCTTTCGTCCTCCCCACCGTAGTCCGCACACTCGTAGTTGCCCCCTCATACATATCCTTGATGATATCTATATATTTTTGTGGAACACCTTTCCTTGCCAACGCCCACCAAAGTATTTCTCTTGGTACTCTATCATATGCCTTCTCCAAATAAATGAAAAACATATGAATTAAATCCTTTAACGGAAATGCTATGTGCAGCCCTTAGGATTGCATATAAGAAGCTAAAAATGAAAAAAAAAAAAATGTATTAATTGATCATTTATTGCATCGGTTGATGCATAATTTTTCCATAAATTCACAACTTATTTCCATTTAAGGTAGTGCATTTATGTTTTATATGCAACCCTTATGGCTGCATATAGCATAACCCTTCATTTAATAGAAAAATAGATTTCAATGGGAGAAAATACAAAATTAATTATAATCTTTCTTTAATTGATCTTATATGAGACCGCCTACTTTTAGTGTAAAATTAGGTAATGGTCCAAGCCCAATATTAAAGAGAAGACGGACTACCTTTATGAATATAGCAACTAGTTTAATATACTAAGTGACCAATTTAATCTACCTTCATTCATTAATTATATTTTTTTAATCCATATAATGACTAGTTTATTCCATTTGGTAAGATAGCTAGTTATTTTTTAAAGTTTTGTGTTGTAGTTCGAGATTCAAAGGGAACCAAAGGAAGAAGAAGAGAAGGGACGATTAGGTTGGTGCAAGATGACTATGGATAGTATTGGGTTAGAGTGAGATGAAATGAGTTTGTTAACCCACGTTAATTCTATGAGCCACGTCTCCATCCAGTTCTCCATCCTTTTGGAGAATGAATCCTAGGTAACGGAAGACGTTTGATCCTTGAACCACTTTGCTATCCAAAGTGACCGCCCTCGTCTCGTTGCTTGTAACCCCACTGAACTTGCACTCCATATACTCCGTCTTACTTCGGTCAATCTAAAACCCCAGGGCTTCTAATGTATGCCTCCACAATTCCAACTTTCTCTCAATACCTTCCTTTGTCTCATCAATCAACACAATATCATCCGCAAACATCATACACCATGGTATATCATCTTGAATTGACCTCGTTAGTTCGTCCATGACTAGAGCAAAGAGAAAGGGACTAAGTGCATAACCTTGATGCACTCCGATCGTAATAGGAAACTCTTCTGTCCTCCCCACCGTAGTCCGCACACTCGTAGTTGCCCCCTCATACATATCCTTGATGATATCTATATATTTTTGTGGAACACCTTTCCTTGCCAACGCCCACCAAAGTATTTCTCTTGGTACTCTATCATATACCTTCTCCAAATAAATGAAAAACATATGAATTAAATCCTTTAACGGAAATGCTATGTGCAGCCCTTAGGATTGCATATAAGAAGCTAAAAATGAAAAAAAAAATGTATTAATTGATCATTTATTGCATCGGTTGATGCATAATTTTTCCATAAATTCACAACTTATTTCCATTTAAGGTAGTGCATTTATGTTTTATATGCAACCCTTATGGCTGCATATAGCATAACCCTTCATTTAATAGAAAAATAGATTTCAATGGGAGAAAATACAAAATTAATTATAATCTTTCTTTAATTGATCTTATATGAGACCGCCTACTTTTAGTGTAAAATTAGGTAATGGTCCAAGCCCAATATTAAAGAGAAGACGGACTACCTTTATGAATATAGCAACTAGTTTAATATACTAAGTGACCAATTTAATCTACCTTCATTCATTAATTATATTTTTTTAATCCATATAATGACTAGTTTATTCCATTTGGTAAGATAGCTAGTTATTTTTTAAAGTTTTGTGTTGTAGTTCGAGATTCAAAGGGAACCAAAGGAAGAAGAAGAGAAGGGACGATTAGGTTGGTGCAAGATGACTATGGATAGTATTGGGTTAGAGTGAGATGAAATGAGTTTGTTAACCCACGTTAATTCTATGAGCCACGTCTCCATCCGGTTCTCCATCCTTTTGGAGAATGAATCCTAGGTAACGGAAGACGTTTGATCCTTGAACCACTTTGCTATCCAAAGTGACCGCCCTCGTCTCGTTGCTTGTAACCCCACTGAACTTGCACTCCATATACTCCGTCTTACTTCTGGTCAATCTAAAACCCCGGGCTTCTAATGTATGCCTCCACAATTCCAACTTTCTCTCAATACCTTCCTTTGTCTCATCAATCAACACAATATCATCCGCAAACATCATACACCATGGTATATCATCTTGAATTGACCTCGTTAGTTCGTCCATGACTAGAGCAAAGAGAAAGGGACTAAGTGCAGAACCTTGATGCACTCCGATCGTAATAGGAAACTCTTCTGTCCTCCCCACCGTAGTCCGCACACTCGTAGTTGCCCCCTCATACATATCCTTGATGATATCTATATATTTTTGTGGAACACCTTTCCTTGCCAACGCCCACCAAAGTATTTCTCTTGGTACTCTATCATATACCTTCTCCAAATAAATGAAAAACATATGAATTAAATCCTTTAACGGAAATGCTATGTGCAGCCCTTAGGATTGCATATAAGAAGCTAAAAATGAAAAAAAAAATGTATTAATTGATCATTTATTGCATCGGTTGATGCATAATTTTTCCATAAATTCACAACTTATTTCCATTTAAGGTAGTGCATTTATGTTTTATATGCAACCCTTATGGCTGCATATAGCATAACCCTTCATTTAATAGAAAAATAGATTTCAATGGGAGAAAATACAAAATTAATTATAATCTTTCTTTAATTGATCTTATATGAGACCGCCTACTTTTAGTGTAAAATTAGGTAATGGTCCAAGCCCAATATTAAAGAGAAGACGGACTACCTTTATGAATATAGCAACTAGTTTAATATACTAAGTGACCAATTTAATCTACCTTCATTCATTAATTATATTTTTTTAATCCATATAATGACTAGTTTATTCCATTTGGTAAGATAGCTAGTTATTTTTTAAAGTTTTGTGTTGTAGTTCGAGATTCAAAGGGAACCAAAGGAAGAAGAAGAGAAGGGACGATTAGGTTGGTGCAAGATGACTATGGATAGTATTGGGTTAGAGTGAGATGAAATGAGTTTGTTAGAAGACTTAAGTTTGTCTAAATTATGTTAAATTAGACCGTTGGTTTCGTAGTGGGGAGCTACTCGAGTTAAGTTGTCAGTGTGCCACTCGTACATTACACGGTCAAGTATTGGCTCGAACTTAGAATTGGAACCTTAACAATCTTAAGAACATTTTCATGCATTTTGTTAAAGAGTGAGAATGTCCCTACACCCTCGTTCTCATGCTCCTCTCTCTCTCTCTCTCTCTTTCTCACATTGCATACAAATGTTGCTTATACTTGGAGATGGTTTATAAATGGAGCTTATAGTGGTGATTTGTAATCCTGAGAAACTAGAAAGTTAGGCGATTAGAATGGGTTTCACCTCCTTTTTCTTGGTACGAGAGTATGAGCTCTCAACTGGCAGGCAAAAAGGATATTTAATGAGGGCACATTGTCAAAATTATATAATAAAAAAACTTCTAGCTAATTTTTCGAATCTTATATAGAAAATCGCATCTCTTATAAAAAAGAATGTCAAAGAACCTCTTAGTTAAGCGGGGTTGATCGACCCCCACGAATTGCAATGTGGCTAAACCCATAGTCTAACGTAACATAGGTGTGCAAGGATGCCCACATAGTTATGATGGTACAATACATTATTTATGATGGTACAATAGTACATTTTTTTTTAAAAAAATGGTAAGATGAATTACATTAACGCCCTCTCACATGGCACCTAAATACAACCTACTCCAAAGCCTCCCAAACCCCCTGATGAAAATCGAACCCACAACATGTGGGTGGAAGATGAAAGGGCTTACCACCCTTCCACTCCCTCATTCTCGATGGTACAATAGTACATAATAATTAGTGGTGATGTAACTTTTCGGTGTAGTATCGTGGTATAGAAGTGAGAAAGAGGGTTTGGAGTTGGGGTACGTCCTCAAGATCTCCAATTGCACGAGTTTGGAGCATCTGGGGAATTAATTATCATACTTTTCCATCATATTAATATAGTAATTTTTTGAATATCTTTTTAAGGTGAGATTAATATTAATATGATAGATATTCAAGAAAAATAATGAAGATACATAAAGACTAAAGAAGAAAATACGACAAAATTAAAGTTACATTGATCAGAATTGACGGTGTAAAATGATAGAGATTGTTTAGACTAATTGACAATATAAGGACACTACAAAAATGAACCTAAAATGAATAATATACTTCCGCTGTTTTGAAATAAATGAAACGTTTTTTTTTTTTTTTTTTATGTGGGAGCTTTTTGAGAGAAAATTTTCATTTATGTCAGAACAGAGGAAGTATATATGCATTGATTTCTATCAACGAGGTGACATGGTAGAATAACTACAAGTAGCTCGAGTTGAAGGGTTAGTGTTAATGGTAAATGTACTTGTATGGTCATATTCTCTTTTCATAGCTTTGTACACATTATCTAAACCTTCTTCTATCAACTCCAAAATGTTTGGAGGCATTGGTGGCATATTAACTTCCATTGTGCCTTCAAACATCTTTACCACTTCTCCCATTGAAGGTCTCACAGAAAGTTCATCTTGGATACACCAAAAAGCAATCTTGAGAATCCTTGTGAGTTCTTCCTCATCAACAGCTCCTCCTAGTCGCTTGTCAACCACTTTAATCGCTTTATGATTCACCATCTCCTGAATGATCATGTTGCACAAATGCAGTGTTAAATTGATAATAGTAACAATGAAATATCACCATGTTTTAAGTGGAAGATGGACAACATGGCTTCTCATAAACAAACGCTAATAAAACAAATAAAGATTCGGTCACAACTTTTCTACTTGTTTCCGAAAGATCTGATTGATCAAGTCAATTTGCTTGATAAAAACAAAAAGTGGTGTTTAATTTGGTAAAATGATTTTTTAAGGTAGTTATGGTGGCCGAGATATTTTAAAAAATTTAGGAATATAGCATTTGAAGCAGAAATAGCTTTAAGAGTAGAGTTTAATGGCATAATAAGCTCATTGTTTGTTCTATTACTAATTTAAGAGTTCTATTTACCAAACACTAATTGTGTTAAGAACTCCATTGACAACTATTTCGATACTTAACCTCTAGCAAGTAACTATAATAACTAATAAATGTTGTGACTTTCATCAGATATATAAGAAGTACCAAAATCATACCTCGAAAGCCCATCCAGGGTAGAAGAAATCTTGAGCATCAAAAGACATGTCGAGGTTCCTCCTTCCTCCAATGATCTCCAATAGTAGCATTCCATAACTATAAACATCTGCCTTCACTGTTATGGGGCGATTACTAATCCACTCAGGAGCTAAGTACCCACGAGTACCTCGAACCATCGTCACAACATGAGAGTGTTCTCTTCCCATCAATTTAGCTAATCCAAAATCTGAAACTTTAGGACAAAAATTCTCATCTAACAAGATGTTTTCAGGCTTGATGTCGCAATGGATTATACGATTCCTACATTGCTCATGGAAGTATGCTATCCCTTGAGCCGTGCCCAAGGCTACATTATAGCGCGTAGGCCAATCAAGTACGTTGTCTCGACTGTAATTTGGAGCAAATATCCATTTGTCTAATGATCCATTTTTCATGTATTCATAAACCAACAACCTACAAATAACCATATTTCAATATTAAACACTTCCTCCAACAAGTCAAGATACAATTATACAAATTTGCTTTTACTGACTTGCTTGTGTTGTGTTACACAATCTTATCATGTTATTTTTTTTCTCAACTTTTAAGTAAGTTTTAGTAACTATTTCACTTTTATTTCCTTGTAACTGACTGCCAACTTGTCTTTTGCCATAATCTGCCCTTAAGTAATTGTTTACTATCCTATTCAATTACTCCCTTTGTCCCAAAATATAGTTCTCATTTTAATTTTTATGGTCAATTTTTAAAACCTTTGACCAAATATTCTCATTGACATGTACAAAAAAATCTACTCATGTAGGATCTTATTAGATTCATCTAAATGTGTAATTTTATAATATCAACTTTTTATATTTTTTTATCTAATACGTAACTAAAAATATTGATGGTCAAAGGTATGTATTAGAGACCGTACAAAAAAAAACAGGAACTATATTTTGGGGCCGAGAGAGTAATATGTTAAGGGAAGAAAAGGGTATTACCTTCGTGATCCCTCAGAGCAATAGCCACAAAGCCGAACTAAATTCATGTGATGCATAGAACCAATAGTATTGACTTCAGTGATAAATTCTCTCTCTCCATGAGGCAAAACCTTGTCAAGTTTCTTCACTGCAATCATAGTTCCATCTCCTAAGCTTCCTTTGTATACAGTTCCAAACCCACCTGTCATCACATCATAATTTTAACACTAACACTACAACAAACAAATGCTTAATTAGTACTAACAAACATATATAGTACAAAACAGAGTCCTCTGTTTTCTTCTTCAAGAATTTTTGAAGCATTACCTCTCCCTAATAGCTGGGAAAAATTAGATGTACAATACTGCAAATCTCGGTATGTTAAACTAATCGGAGCACCGGCGAATATCAACGAACTCTCGATTGCTTTCTTCATCAATCTTCTCCTATGAACATTATAGTACAACAAAAGGCACAATAATGCAATTAACACACCCATACTCAAAACAATGGGAATCACCAAAGCCTTATCATGTGCACTTTTATTACTATCCCCTCCTAAACCACCCTTTTGTCTCGACAATCCGGTCCAACCAGATTCGTTTGCTAAGACCTTAACGAATAGAGTTGAGCTCGGGTCTTGAAATCCTCCAAAATCCAACCTCTTTAACACCCAACAATAAGGCTTTTCCTCATTCAACCCATAAACTGATGCAACACACTCACAATCATCTAAGCAAGCATTACCACACTTAGAGAGTGTAGGAACATCACTATAATTAGCGATCACAGATTCATCTGAGAAGTAATAGTTTGTTTGTTGGACAGCAATGATCTTGAACTCGGAGGTGAGGTTTTCGTGTCTTCGATTGCATTTACCGGTCAATGTAGAGTTTTCGAAACACCTATCATCATTGTCCCCTACCCTTACAGTCCCAGGCAAGCAAGAGCAAGATGAATTGGTCTTAGACTTGTCTAGGAGACATATACCATTCCCACATATTCCGGCAATGTCACACGGACTAGACACAGCTGCCCACTCCGACACCCATTGGCGGGATCCATTCACATCATTGTCCCACCTATATAGCCTTACATTACCATTTGATTCGAGTACCAACCGCCTTAGGACAGGTGCATGAGTGGATGATGTCAAGGACTTATTGTACAGTAATCCAGTATTGTCACGATCATTTTTGTGAACATACACAGCCCCGTTCGATGATCCTGGACCGTACACCACCCCAAAACTACCGTTTTCGTCTAGGATCGCCACTACATCACCAGTGGCATTCGATATATCAGGGCCAGCCCAATAGGAAATATTTGAAAGGGAGTCTTCAGGTGCTTCTGGTTCTGGTAATTTATAGCTTAATGCTAGGCTTAGTGATGTTGGTTGTTGGAGCATTTTTTAGGGTGTAGTAACCACCATGTGTAGGGGATTTCTTTGATGATGTGAGCTCCATTGATACATTCATAGCTTGGCCAGGTAAGAGGGTATTCGACGGATGCGAAAAGGTCTGGAACACAGGTTGTTGCGCTGCATTGTATAGTATAAAGTTCCCACTTTCGGACATTACTGCTGCTTCCACCTCTGCTCTTGAAGTATTCGATGACCATAAGGTGGTTTGCCCGTCGTTGAGGAGGAGGTTTCCGGTGTTGTCGAAGTTTAGGACGGCGTTTTTGCTGGCTGGAGTATCTCTACATTGAGAAAGAAGCAAAGCATTCTGATTTTTTTAGGACACAATAGTAGGAGTATGTACATAAAAGTGATGATCATCCCCTACAACAGGTTGATGTAGAAAGACTTAAAGAGAATGGAGTAATGCTGTAATGGTTTCTTTTTACTCCTGTTTTATGTTTCATTAACCAACTTATCAACCTAAGTACATCAAATTCTTATTCTCCGGTAAGCAAAGTTAGATTAGGATTGTATGGACTCATGAAATGCACCAATATAGTTAATCCACACAAGGCACCGGAAAATATATGTCACGCAAAACTGTTGTAAATCTTATGTGGTATAACAAATTTATCAAATCACAATCAAAACATTCTAGAGTAACCTTTTTTTTTAAAATGAAAATCTAAAAAACATAGAAAATTTCGAGGTCAAGTGTAAGAAGGTTTTATTACCACGTAATGCAACAATTGTATGGTAAATATTTTGGTTGCCATAAATCTTCAAAATCTAGTATATAACAGAGTTATATTATTAATAACTAAGGGACAACTTTTATTACAAGAAAAACAGGTTGTAGCCATTATTAGGAAAACTTAATAGCAAAGCAAAAAAACAAAAGAAGTAAGGTTAGAGCCAAAAGATTAAGGGGATATGAGGGTGTCCAGTGTACACCCTATACATAAATTACATGTTCTTACATTCTCCTTCTTACATGCACTTAGGCTCCGTTTGGTTGGGCGTAAAACATTTTCAGTGTAAAATGATTTTCATAGAAAACAATTTACAATCGAAAACACAATTCCAAAATTAGTTTTCCGTTGTTTGGTTTCATGTAAGAAAAATGATGAAAGGAAAAGAATATATATGAAAGGGAAAGTAAGGAGGTAGTGAGAGGAGTATACAAGAGAGATAAGGAAAAGGAAGGAAACCAATTTTCCATTCATTTTGAAGGGAAAATAGTTTTCCATCATTGGGAGAGCAATTTTACTCCAAGCGAAAATGGTTTTACACTCCTTTGCAAACCAAACAATGTAAAGTTGAAAATAGAGGAAAACAGTTTTCCAGGAAAATGTTTTACGCCCTACCAAACGGAGCCTTAGTCTCTTACATTCCGAGGGAGAATATGAGGTTGTGTAATATTTATACCCGTGTGTACTATGAAACTTGTACAGTATAATTAATTGTGTCTTTTGCTCAAAAAAAGGTCAAATATCAACCTATGTTGATATAAAAATGACAATAAGTATCATATTTCACACGCAAAAACATATTATAATTGAAGCCATGAGCCATGACAAGTATAGCAAATGCATATATAAGTAAAGCAATACATGTAATTTCAGCATCTTGGTATACGAAATTATGCTTCTTTGAGTCTATAATGAACTGCTTACACTATGATATAAAGCTATTCCTATGCTTAGATGGGTTAACGCCTGAACTATATAATAAATATATATTGATCATTGCACGTAACAAAAATATGATCATGATAAAATGCATAATGCTGGTAAAATGAGCAAACCTATTAGCAGACCAGACGACAACTCTTTCTCCAGGAATTTGATTATACCAAATACCAAGCTGTAATTGATCATTTGAGTATAAGGGAGTAAATCCAAGTGCAAAAGTTCCATTCTCAGAAATCCAAGCTTTATTTTCTCTGGCTAACAAGCGAGAACCACGACTAATTTGGCAAGTTACTAGACCAAAAAACCAAGGAAATAAAATGAATGCTACATAACATAAAGTTTTAACATATGAATAAATGTGGACACTACTTCTAGTTGCCATTGATGAAGAGACGAACTTGTGCTCATTGTGAAGTTTTGGCTTATATAGAAGTCAAAATATAGGTTTTTGGGAGTAGAAGGAAAATTAGTTTTGGACACGTGGGTATGTGGTGGTTGAGCTAGATTGTTGAAAACTTGAAATGGAGAAAAATTATACCGATATATGGATATGGTCGGTCCAAAATATTGAGCATTTGTGGCTTGGCGCGTGTAACATAGCTAAGTTATTGCCACTTAAAAATTGGGTGTAAAGAATCAATAAGAAAAACTTCTACCATCTTTTTACGGATATGTTATTTTTGCGAAAATGTTTTTGATTTTGTTATGTATATTTTTTTTTAAAAAAATATTTTTATAAAGCTCAAAATTTTACGCTAAAGTTTATAGGAAGAAATGTCGGATTCAAAATAAAATAAAGAAGGATAATATTTTACTTTAAGAGGCGTTTGGTTTCAAGTAGCTAGGGAGGAGAGAGGATAAAAAGAGGAGGGAATAAAAGGAAAAAAAGAATAAAATTTCAATATTCTAGATTTTCGGCACAATCTCCAACCGCCGATCATATTTATCTTTGTGCGTTGCACCTCAAGTTAAAGTTCATGATACGCATTGCACTTGTCAAAGGTCAGACTGCTCATACACGTGAGTATATAGTGCGTCTATTCTACCAAATAAACCCTTTTTTATAGTTACTTTTAGATTTGTTTAAAGTGTAATTCTAGTAAATGATAGGTTGATTAATATACCATAATTGTTATGTCTGTTATTTTGTATAATTTACATATTAGGATTATCTTTAGTTATTTGCTAAAAACAAAATTCTATTAAAACCCCTAATTGACTTTATTGACTTTAATTGAATCCTAACTAGCCATTGTAAATTAAACTCTCACCCACATATATACTACCCAAGCCATGCCAACCAGCAGCCCAACCTCTTCCCAGCCACCCACTATTCCTCACCGCCGAAAACCATCCCCATCCTATTCCCACTACCGAACCACTCCCCGCGCATACAATATCATGACTCACAAATTGTGTTGATTTGTCAACTTTTTTTCCCTTCTTTGTTAGAATTGGGAGGGTTGTTGGAAAGTTCAGTTTGCGAATCATGATATTTGTAAATCAGGAATAATTCAGGATAAATCCAAGTGACTAAGTTGTTGCAAGGGTTCGATTCATGCAAGACCTTTAGTTGAGACTCTAGATATGAAAAAGAGAGATAGGAGTATAGGGTAGGTTGTGTTAAAAGATGATGACTTGTCGGAGAGAGATGGAATATTGGGGTGGGATGGTGGTATTGTTGTGGGTGGTATGGTGGAGAGAGAAATGAAATAAGAGTAAAAGGTTGAGGATAATCTATTGTGGTGGTGGTGGTGGTGGTGGTGGTGGAGAGAGAATGAAATAAGATTATAAGGGGGGTGATTTTTAAGGGTGGGGCCGTGGGGAAGGGGAGGGGGTTGTTCTTCAAGGTGGTGGATGGTTGGAAAGGGGTTAGGGCCGCCGATTGGCGTGGCTGGGGTGGTAGGCGGGTGGGGTTTAACTTTAACTAACTTGGGTTAATTAGAGTTTAATAAGAGTCAATTATGATTTACTTATGATCAATAAAGTTAATTAGGGGTTATTTGGATTAATTAGGACGCTTTGGCCTTCATGACTAATAGAATTGACGGAAATTTAATGGTAGGGTCAAATTATGCACTCCTCAAAACTTTAAGGGTATGTTGTGCATTTTCGATATGCATGGGTAATATGTACATTTTTGTTAAACTTGGGGGTATTTGGTGCAAATTTCATTTATTTAATATGATAGTTAACGAAAAACACGACAGAAAGATTACCGTGTGCATTTTTGAAATTGCGAGGTTACAATGTGTATTTTTGGAAAACTCCAGGGCATTTGATGAAGAATCCGTAACAAATATTATTTACGTAATAATTTATTTTATTTTATGTTTTTTTTATTTATAATCTATTGTTATAATGAAAAAGTTTATTTCTAACGCACCTTGTCAAAACAAAAATCAATTTGTTAATGTATTATGAAATAAAAGAAATAGGTCAAATCTTACGAAACTTGGCCAATGCCTCCTTAAGTCTTCTAGACTATATGAGAGGAATGAATATGGGATTAGCGCCACCTAATTTTTTTTTTTTAAAAAGTGTGCTTGAATGTTTTATTTCTATTTTTTAAAGAGCGAGTAAGTGCAGTGGTGTAAACAAAATTCGATTCCAGGTTTTGGACACCACCTCCACAAGACTCTACCATTTAAGCTAGATGGCATCCACATCTCTTTATGTTTATAAGTGAGAGATAAAGGCTTAAAAGTGAATAATGAGTTTCTTCTTTTCCATTTTTGTCTGACTTAATTTTTTGTAGGACTTTTCACTTTTTACTCTATTTCTTTCACTTTTTACTATTTTCTCTTCATTTATAAGAATTCCTCTTTCTTATTTGTCTTTTGGACTTAATGTTTTTGTAGGTCTTTTCATTTTTTTTACTTTATACTCTACATTTTTATGAATTTTATTATTTTATTCTTTTTTATACTTAATGTTTTTGTAAGTTTTTTTCACTTTTGTGTTACACTTGTTTATTTTTTAGGAAAATTTCCAAGGAACAACCTTTTTATAAGAAACTTTTTTCAAAAAATTATCTTATACTTTTTTTTTTCTTTTATAAAACTGCCTTTTACAACAAATTCTATTCAAATTACAATCATACGACAGTTACCATTAAGTTTGACCGTTGATTTTACTATTGCCTTGTACGTGGTAGTCAAGTCACATAATCTTCTCCAACCTTCTTCCCACCATTTGTGACGCCACTACCAAGACTTTTCTATAGTCGATTTGTGGATTCGCCGGACAAATCCTCTAATTCGAGCTCCAAATGGTGTTGAAAAGGTCATGTGGTTACTATGCATAAGTCAATGACAAAATTAAATGATCAAACTAAACGAAAGTCCTAATCTGGTACTATTTTTAAAGAGTTAGAAAAGGTAGTGTTTTGAAAAAAACTAAAAGGTAGTTTTTAAAATTTTTTTGTTTATAAAAGGTAGTTCTTTGAAATTAATCCTTTTTTAACTCTACATTTATAACTCTAATTCACATGTATGTTCTTATGTCTCAATTCTTAGTTTTGACAATTTATTTTAAAGAACATATAATATAACTCAACTTTTATATAACATGTATTTCTCACTTTTAAATAATCCTTTACCTTTCGCTTATATAAGCATATAAGACCTCAGGGTTGCTCCCTTGGTGAAGAGGAAGCGGGATTGGACTTTGACCAATGCATGGGGCGAATATGATGAGGGTTCTTGAATATTTATGTGACGTAGGAAGGTTAGCGAAGAAGTTCGACAAAAGTCCTGAAATGATTTCTACTAATCAGGCCTCCGGAGTCCGATTGCTTATTGTGATACCTTTCTGGAAGCGGAACGGGCCAACGAATCAAACTCATCGCTTTGCCATGACGTACAGGCTTTTTAAGCCATCCGAGTTCGTTTAGGGCCCGAAAACAGCATTTTAAGTATTTCCGGATTTTATTATTTCCTTATTTTCGTATTAGGGTTTTGTTTTGAGTATTTAAACAACATTAGGTCATTATTTGGAGGCAGCTTTTGACTTTTAATAATATTTCAGAGTTTTACTCTTTTTCTGGTGGATTCCGGATTTCTACGGATTTATCGCTTGTAAATGCATCCGTTTTGACCGAGATTAGCGCTTGCTTTTCTTTTAGTTTTCCGACTGCGTCATTATGGAAGATGTTCTTTTGCTTAAACTGATGATCTCTAGGTGGGAAATTGTTGGGTTTTGGATAAGTTGAAGCAAGGCAAAGAGGGAAGAATGAAGCAAGGAAAAGCAAAGACCGAGACCAACATGCAGCATTCATACGCATTATTGAACTTAAAGCCATGAAATCATGCAACGTAAAAGCAACAAAAATTTCTAAACATAGCAACTAAGTATTAACCAGGAAACGAAAATAAACATCCAAGTGCGATTAAATACTACATACTAGAATTTTTTGCACGCTATGCGTGCGAGTCATATTAATATTTTTTTCTCAATTAGTTTTTCATCAGTGTTACAAAATTTTTGATTCGAATAGAAATTTATAATTATTTTTAACTTTTTGATATGTTTTTCTTAAATTAATGTTTCGTTGATTTTTTTAGTTATTTGTTCATTATTATTCAAATATAGTATTGAGAGAAGGAAATATAAAGCAGAAGAAAACTTGTGCTCACCGAATAATAAAGAACATTTAGGTTTTAAAATATTATCAGTATAATTATTAAAATGAAAAGTTTTTAAATTTTCTTCTGATTGTGTCAATTAAGTTATATTGTCAATTTAATTTTTTATAAGAGTTTTTCACACATATGTAAGAAGATAAATCATTCTCCTTAATTTAATATTTAATTCAAATTTCAAGTTCAATTCTGTCATTAACTTGTTCAATATATATGGCAAGTAGGAAGAAGAAAAGATTATTTAATATATATGATTAGGAATGGGCATGGGTCTAAGACCCTACCCGGACCCTTCTGGACCCGACCCTAATTTAAGGGTTTGGGTCCAACTTTTTCAGACCCTAAGGGTCCGGGTCTGGGTCTGGGTCCAAGTGAATTTTTTAGGGTCCGGGTCCGGGTCTTAATATTTTAGACCCGGACCCTACCCAGACCCGACCCTTAGACCCTAAATCTTTTAATATTTGCTTTACCTTTTATTTTTAGAAGTATATATGATTTCTAAACTGAACTTTGAAAACCCTATTTCCACACTTTACTTCACACTGCTGCACTTAAAACTCTCCCTCCTCATCTGGCTATTCTCTCGGGCTCGTCTCCGACCTCTCTATTTGACCTTTCTTCTGCTTCTCTTCAGTAAATCTGACTGATCTTCCAAGTAAATCTGTTTCTTTTTTTTCCATAAAATTTTATGATTTTTTAAGGTATTCTTAAGATGTTGGTGTTGGGATTAATGCGAAATTTAAGGAAACTGAGAGTTGTACTGCAAATACATACTGATTGGGAGCAATATTTGCTAATGGGAGCAATATTTGCTAATGGGAGCAATGAATTTATCTAACTAAGGTAGCACCACTTTGCAAAAATTGAGCCGACTTTCTTAACGCTACCTCTGCAATCTGACTTCTCCTTGTCATACTCCACTACACTTCACGCCACCAGTTTTTTTTTTTCACTCACTCACTAGTCACTTATTCTACTTTAATCTTTAGAATTTACAGTAGGTTTACAAAATTACAATAGGTTTACAATATGTTTACAATTTACAGTAGCCAGTAGGTTTCTAATTAGTTGATGTTTTTATTTTTTTCCGGGCTTCTTTCTAGATAATTATAACATTAACAAGGTTGAAATTTTTGCCCCTCAAAAAAAAAAAAAGTTCAAAAGTTTTGCAAAAATAAAGAAATAGATTGGACCCTAGACCGGACCCTGGACCCTACGGATCCTAAGGGTCTGGGTCCGGGTCCAATTTTTTCAGACCCTTAGGGTCCGGGTCCGGGTCTGGGTCTACCAAAAAAATTAGGGTCCGGGTCTAGGGTCCAGCTGGACCCGACCCAGACCCGACCCTTGCCCATCCCTATATATGATCATTTGAATTCATTAAGGATACATCAGACTTTTTGTAGGGGGACACCATCTTCCTCCCCCCTTCACTTATATAATAGAGATAAGTAGAGATTCAATTGAAAACTAGGACAACAACATAATATAGAAGAATTAACAAAAAAAAAACATCTTCCTAATAAAAACTTCTAGGTATTGGAGATCTGATAATGAGGGAGCTCTACCCATATAGGTGGAGTTTCGTGACTAAACTGAGAAGGGCCTTGATAATCCGGAGCAACCACTTTTCTTTGTTCCAAACAAAATATACCCATATCCATTCCTCCTCCACAGGTCGTACGCCAATATTGTCCGTAATTGTCGTCGGTGAAATAAATACAATTAAGTCTACAACTACGTTTATCCGATGGGGATGATGATGATGCCTCTACAAAAAGGTAGAGTTGTGACCAACGAATAATGCCCGATTACCTATATTCTTAACTTGTTTAGCTTTGCCAGTGTCAACATCCAACTCAAATAGCTGAAAAGATCGAGTATTCCAATACTTGTTATTACCCTTGCGGCACTTAATGTGCACTAACCTGTGTATCACCAATAGTTTCTGTGTGCTTTCTAGTACAACTATGTAAAACCTATGAGGTAAATAGGGTATAAAACCTTGATCTTGTAACTTTGCAATGATTCTGAATGGTCTATCTGGTATTTCACTTCCAAAGGCTATTACTTGACTGTACATATCAATGGAATAAAATTCTCCCCTAAAAAACACACATCTTCAATCTGAAACCGTCTAACAGGTTCAATCCACCATTGTTGTCCCGGTCTCCAAAAGCGATATGTTTAGCTGTGTGAAACACCATGGCAACCTCAAAATCATCACCTGGCTTTGGCCTAGTAGAGAATACAAATTTGGAAAACTGGAGTAAATAATCTGTATCATTCCATATATCTCCGTCTAAAAACTCGAGTAGTGGATGACTTGGTGGTTTGATGACACTACCAGTAAAAGGATCAAAAAATGAGATTAGTGCTTGTTTCCTACTTGCACTAATAAGCCATCCCTTTGAACTAAAATATCTTCGGTGATCATCGACGTCGAATCGAGGTAGATTGATCTTACGCACCATGCCCTCCGAGAGGCTGTAAAATCTGCGGTGTGAATTGGTGGGTGAATCAGCTAGCATTAACCATGGAAGTTGGGTGTTTTTTGATGGACAGAAATTCAAATTCATATAATTAACATCCTTTGTTTCAGATCTCCATGAAGAGCAAACCAATCCTAAACTTTCCAAATCTTCTAGATTATCAAGATGTTCAACTGCTATTTTTCTAATAATATCTTTTGGAAGATCACTACCAAATGCCATGCTTAACTGCAATACAATAATAAGTATGGAGTCAAATTCTTAATCTTTATAAATATTTCCGGAAAATTCAACCCAATTAATACGGAGACAATTGTAAAAAGGAGTAACTGAAATTAGGGAGTCTATTTTAGATGAAATTCAGGAAAGGGGTGAAATTCAACATGTCAATGGAATTGAATAGGAGAGAAATTCAAACAAACAGAATATGTATTATATGGGAATTTTTATTATACACTGGGTTTATCTTACGCTAGTCACAGACACGTCTTATTTTTTTTTTCATTCTTCGTTTGAAACCTCCAAATAAGTATAATCACATAATAGGTAGAGCTTCAGATGAACTAATGAGCTAAAAAAATCGCCTTGGGTGTACCATGCACATGGTACACCTGGATGTATGGTGAATGCACTCGTATTATATGGGCAGAAAAAAAAATTATGAGAAATCAATAATCAAATTTTTAAAAGTTAAATTCACAAAGGGGACACATCACATAAGTACTTCAGATAGCTAATGACTAAATCGCTGAAACTCAGATAAAAAAAATGACATGAAAAATTCTGTAGCAAAGATTACCAAGTAATTTACTTGAATTTCAGAGGGCGATAGAGAGAGACACTACAAGAGAGACAGAGAAAAAGACTAGGTAAAATTAAAAAATTTGCAAACCCTGTGTAAGACTTTGATACCAAGTAGGCAAGTAACTACTTATATAGGATGATTATGTTGCGGAACAAGAAGAGGAAAAAGATAGATTTTCCAAATCCTGTTGAAAGATGAAACTAGGAATCTAATAGAATTAGGATACTCGATTAGCATGTGTCAGTCTACAACACTTTCGTTTTACGGAGTACTTACTTCACTACCATATAAAGTACGAAACATTAGTGACTCCCACTTAGGTTGCATAGAATCCGAGACGGGGTCAAAAACGGATACGGGTACGGAGACGAAAAAAGGCAAATCTGAAAATTTTCAAAACAAATGGGTACGACACACTATTAAGTAAAGTACCACTATCTTCCCCAATACTGGGACGTTTTGTGACGGTTTTCAAGTGAAGTACCTACGCTACATTGCCAAATAAAAAAGACTCCACCCTCTTTTTCCCTCTCTTAAATCTTTAATTTTTACTACGAAGTAATATTTAAGCTTGTGATACATGTATTAGATATATATAGCCTCGTATGCACGCGATGTGTGCGACAACATATTAGTATTAATACTGATATTCGGAATCGTAAAAAACATTACTATTAATGCGAAAAATAAACATGTATTTCGTACTTACAATTTATTTTTAACATAGGATTGAAAATGAAGATAAGAGAAGTTGGTCTATGCTTACTTTTTCTCATTAAGTTTAACTTTTTCGCTTGAATAACATCTTGACTACGACAACTATATAATCGAAAAATACAAAGATGAGTTATACTCTTTTTTTTTTTGGTAATTTTATGAATTTTTAATTTATATTCTTTGTAATTGTTATTGAATATTTAGGTAAAAGAAAACTTTGTATTTTTGGCTTTACAATTATTGTAAAATTTATTTGTTATGTTATAGTTTCCTCATCGTAAGTAATCTTTTGGAAATCTTAAACTTTTTTTTTATGTTAGTTTTCTCTTTTTACAACTTTCCTTATTAAGCATAATTGTAATTCAGGAAATGAATGAGAAATTTTGATTAGGTTTTTTTATGTTTCAAATTAGGGATATATAAGTCTTTTCATGGCATAGTCCCCCCTGGGCTTATATAATAGAGATAAATAACAATAATTGTATGACTGTACTTCAATAATTACTATTATATTGTAATTTCAATACTAGTGATTAAAGAATTCACAAACTACTATAATTAAAAGGACTTACAAATAATCATGATAGAAGGATTCAATAACAATAGTAAATATTAGGACCCTATACAAATAATTGGAAATTGTTATGAGTTATGCAAATTTTTTTCTTGAAATAACGTCATTTTTTTATAAGTCATATTAGTGTATGACATTTGGATCTCATTTTAATACCAATGTTACAAAAATTATAATCCTTTTTTATTTTATTTTTTTTACTTTGTGATAGCAAAATTTGTTTTTTCACACTTCTCAAGTCACAGTTGAAACCATTAACATCTATTGTTATGTATTTGTTCAAATTATATTTAAAAAATTACATTTTTTGTAAAGTAGACATTAAAATTAATGTGTAAATTATCAAAGACAGTCAAGTGTGATATATGAATAACGAAAAAGTCAAAATATTGCAATTGAAACGGAACGGAGGAAGTGTTTCAAAGCCTTTAGCAAAATCTATACTTCCTCCATTGTTTTTAAATTGCTACATTTGGACTTTTGCACTATTCACACACTCCTCCTTGACCACATATTATGATTTATATGTGAGGAAATATAAAGTTATATGGGATCTTATTATATTCGCCTCGATATATACTTTTGTACGTAACTTTTAATTATAGATAATAAAAATATTGATATTTAAATTTTAAAGTTGTGCATTGGAAAGCGTAATTCTCTACGTGTAGAAATAAGAAAGGAACAAATAAAGAAGGAATAAGGTACTTAATTAGTTTTTCTACGTTGTCTATTGAAAACCAAATCCTTTGATTTCTCTTAGACGATATGGCTTTTTTATTAAATCTAAAAGCTATTTAATTTTCAATTAAATTTTATATATATGACATAGCAGTATAGCACGCCTATAAGACACAATGTATACTCGCAAAAATCTTTTGAGTATTTTTTGTAACACTATTTGCCACCCATATTTTACTAACATTGTCCGTATTTTTTGTGTATTGTATTCTTCTTTTTATTTATCCCTCCTCTTCTTCTTCTAACTACCATGACCACCACCGACACCATTACCCTCGCCACTACTGTGACCACCACCGCCACCACAAGCACCACCACCTCCCACCTCCCTCCTCCTCCCTTATTCTCCTTCCTCCGTCCTACACTACTTTGCTCTTCCCTAGTGACACATGTTCCTCTCTTCCCTAGCGAAACCTGCTCCTCTCTTTCTCCTCTTGATGCACATCTCTCTCCTTTGCACCACTATCTCCTTCCTCCTCCCTTTTATTCTTCTTCCTCCTTTCTCTTCTTCTTATTCTTCCTCCTGCCTTCTTCCTCATGATTTCATCCCTATAAAAATAAATATTTTTAACTGTTCATATGGAATCCAAAAAAAAATGGAGAGGTTCCACCATGGTGGAATCCAAAAAAAATAGGGAGGTTCTATTTTATTTCTAAAATAAAATACATACAAAAAATGCATAATATATATCAAAATACGTGCGGTTTTAGTAAAATACAAGTGGTGAATAACAACACCTTACTTTAGAACGTTCGTGTTCTCATACCTTCTACCTTATCTAGCCTTTTACCTTCTTCAACCTTGTTCTTCTACTCAAGCCACATCGAAAAACTTAACTTTTATTGTTGTGGCAATCATATATCATCTATATGATCATTCGCATCTAAAAATTCAACATTATATTTGTATTGTTCTAAATATTTATAATTAATTGCATCCACTAGAATAACTTTCAATTATGTTATAATGTTATGGAATGACCTAGGGCATTATTGTCTGGGTCATGAAACTAGTTATATTTTTAAAGTATGTAAGTCATTAAAAATTCGTTTTAGGCGTGACATAGATAGTACTAGATAGGAAGTATAACACTCCAAAATCCCCCTCTATTCAATAAATGCATTTTCTCTAAAAATAGGAGAATTTGAGGTTGTTACCACCACATTGATACGTCTATGATGAACTACTAATTAATAATTAAAAACTATATAAATTATTTTATAATAAATACGGCGGAAGTCTTAAAACTGAATAAGTCTATTACAACTCAAAAACAGTGAAGGCCCCTTTTCAAATTCACACGCACTTTATAAAATGTCTTTTTAAGCAAAGTAAAATACAAAAGTTCAAAGATAGCATACTAATAATTAAAAGTGTTTTTTGTCAGAAAGGACCTAATAAAATACAAGTTTTGTAGAGAAGGACCTAATAAAAAAATTTTTGTCTAAAAGGATCTATTAAAATACTTCGGATTGTTAATAGGAACCAGTTTATGAATTTCAGGCCAAAAAACTCTAAATTTTTTTCATAAATTAAAGGAAAATGTCTGCGAAATCATCTACATCAATAAAATTTCTGTTAAATGTAGTTGTGGTGTCTCAATTGCAAAAAGTCAACGCCGGAATATGGTAATTTTGGCCTGAAATTCATAAACTGGTTCCTATTAACAATCAGAAGTATTTAATAGGTCCTTTTAGACAAAAAAAATTTATTAGGTCCTTTCCTACAAAACTTGTATTTTATTAGGTCCTTTCTGACAAAAAACCCTAATTAAAACTCCAAGTATGTTGCCATGCATGGTAATTAGTAACCTGTTAAGAAGCTGCTCCCGCTGATTTCCAAGTGAAACTATGGATCGCCACAGAACAACAAAAGAACATGGCCAAACACAACAAATATCATATGCTGAGTACGTACTTAAACAAAAGTCAGGTGATAAAATCTTTAATTGTGTACAAGTGAAAATTATAGAAAGTTGATACTTCCTCCGTTCCGAATTAAATGCAACAAATCCACTTTTTAACTATTCACACTTTTCACTTTGACTAAGACTTGTGATTTATACATAATGAAAAATATAGAAAAGTGGGATCTTGTTAGATTCGTCTCGTGACGTACTTTCGTAAAATGTAATTTTTTGTAATTTTTACTTATATGTAATTATAGATATTTGTGGTCAAAATAATGCATCGGCATGCGTAAAAGTGAATTTGTTGCATTTAATTCGGAACGGATGAAGTATTTGGAATCCTCGCATTGAGACGAATTTAACAAGATCTCACTTGACTATATTTTTTCTTACATTATAATGAGAGAAAGATTGTCAAAATTGGTCAATGAATAGTGCCCACATTAAAAATGTTGCATGTATTGTGAAATGGAGGTGGTATTGCCTATTGATGGATTAACATTTGAGTACTTGAATGCTCCTGGCGATAAGATGAAGTGGTTTGATCATTATCCCAATGTGGTTTTATCTACAGAATGGTTCGGGCCAATCAAATGTTGTGTTGAAACTGACTTGTGCCAGTTTATATGAAACGACAAGGATTCAATTTATGTGTCGTGCTGGTGGAACCTCTTAAGAATTTCAACTTTTTTTGTGATAAAAGCCAATAAGGCGCTAAAATTTTACTCATTATCAAGGCTTGACGGGCAACACCCAACCAAACTCTTGTAGAGTAATCAATTGGGTTTAAGTGAGCCATAAAATGTGCCACCTCATTAGCCTCTCTAAAGACATGAGAAAATAAAACAGAAGCAAAAGAATCAACTAATTAAGGGCCCGTTCGGTATTACTGTGGTTTTCTGTTTTTTGGTTTTTTGATTTTCAAAGTCACATGATATATGTCCTATAATGAATAAAAAATTAGTCAAATTTATTGGGAACATAATGATTTTGAAAACTGACAACTAAAAAGTGAAAACCACTTTTTCTGGTTTCTTGTTTTTGGTTTTTAGTTTTCAAAAAAAGTGAAAACTGAAAACAAAAAACGATAACGAACGAGCCCTAAACAAAGTATTTCTCGTAACCCCTAAGTAGCTAGCGTCTTTCTCCTTTGCCTTAAGCTTATTAATAATCTTCAGGCTGTCGCTCTCCACATCAACCGACCTCACACCACTTTGTAGAGCCATTTTCAAGCCAAGCACAATTGCCTTAGCTTCGTTATGTATGTCAACGGCCCAAATACACTTGAGTTGAGAAACAACGACTCGCATAACTACACCCTCATGGTCACGTAGTACAACCCCCATACTCACACCCAACTCACCAAAGATTGCAGCATCAACATTAACCTTTACCATACCTGTTAATGGAGGGCACCATGAGGCAGCCATTCACACTTCTTTACAATCAATGACAATGCATTTTCTTACCTCTTTGGCCTCTAACAAAGCAACTAAAATACTTCTGGCACTAGCAGTTACATTAACGGGAAGTGAAGGCTCCTCTCCTACTATATCATCCACGCAATCATGACAGTGAAGTCAATAACATCTCACCTTCTAATATTAATAACCCAAGCAAACCAATCAACTACATTTAAAAAATGAGGACAATCTGATACAAAAACAAGACATGCATCATCCCAAATACTAACTACAAAAGGACATTTCACAATGGCATGATACTTCGATTTTTTTTTTTATCAAACCTACTTTGCTTCGGCCAAAAATCGAAACCCTTGTCACGGTGGAAGGAGAGTCTCCAACCATCTAAATCAACATTTGGTGAAATGACACTATTCATCGATCAATTTTGACTTCAATTTATCGCCATTATATAAAGAAAAACATAGTCAAGTGAGATCTTGTTAGATTTGTCTCGATGCATACTATCAAATTATAACTTTTTTATATATTTTTCCGTGTGCACAAATAAAGATATTAATGATTAAAGAAGCGCGTTGGATTATGTGAAAAAGTAAACGTTTCATTTAAAACGGCACGGAGGAAGTATAAAAAATAAGTGAGTTGGCTATTTGGCTCTATTATACTTCCTCCGTTCCATAATAAGTGAAACACTTACTATTTTAGAACGTTTCAAAATAAGTGAAACATACCTTAAATGGAAAAAAGAAAGTGACAAAACGACAAGAAAGTACCCATCATAAACTTGTGTGGCTTTTTTCTCTCATCCTTTTGATAATGAAAAGGGTATTTTATGACTTTTTGGCTTTTGAAGGTGATGTTTATTAAATCTTGTGCTCAATCCCTATGTTTCACTTATTATGAAACGGAGGAAGTACTAATGTAGAACTAGTTTCTATCCAGACAGTCAACATAAACCAAAATCATACCTATTAAGTTGGGCCAGGCTGACCCACGCCAAACTCTACTTGCGCTCTTTGAACCAGACCGGAAAAATTTGTAGGCTAACTAATGAGAATATCTGAATATGAGATGATAGAATAATAAATTCAGGCCATCATCAGTCCGACAAACGACGGGATTAATATAGTACAAATTATTGTTTATTTTGGCGCGAATTATGCATCATCTTCCATGTGAGAATAATTCATTTCCAAATTTCTGCACTTTTGACCGTGAGTTTCTCTTTTTCTTCGAATCTTTCTCTTATCGGAAAATTTCATCAACAACATTCTAAATTTTATTTAGTTTTGTATACAATTAAGCATATAATAGTTGACAGAAAGATGGGAAAATAAGAATTTGCTGCACACGTTCTGTTCTTTTACTTACATTATTATAATCGTATTAGGGTTTTATGATTGCAAATTGAAACGATTGGTAATTTAGGGTTTCTTATATTTTGTATGTGAATTTGAATTCTGAGGCATAAGATATTCGTTAGGTTTTTTTTTACTGGATGACTTGGTTATTTGCTGAAATTGTGGTTTTTTGGATTTGAATTTTCAGCAATTCTTTTTGGTTTACATTATTCTAACTCTTGTTTAGGATGAATGAGTTTGTAGTTTCTGCTTGTATTCAACCCCTTTCTACCGTTTGGTAGTCGTTAATTGATTGTGGTAACGGGAATGAATTTTAGGACGTGGGAGAAGAAATTGATTAGGGTGTCGAGCTCGTATTGTTAATTTGTTGCCTTAGATTATGATTTCATACCCAGACTAATAGTGTTAAAATAGTAGAGACGTTTGTTATCAGCATGACTTTTAGGGTCATACTCGTTGACATTGGAAGGGTTGGGAATGCTGTATATTTGTAGAGCTTGCACTATACTTCAATATGTATTGTCAAAATGAGGGCGTTCATAACATGATATGTTTATGGTGATTCATAACATTGGAAGGGTTGGGAAAGCCGTGGAATGGTAGCTGCAAGTGAGCCATTTCCCGGTTGGCATTGATGGATGTTTTAAGTATTTGGCCTGTTTAATAATTATAGTGGCTATGCTCTGCTGTAGTTCGAGGTGATCTACATAGTTTGGGTGTGGTTGGCCCTTGGGACCCTGGAGAAAGAAAGATTTTATAGGGCGTTCATTTTGATTGGGTACTAAACATAGGATACTGAGCGAAAATGGCATCGGATGGAGCATTTCATTGTGCTCTTCTACTTGATCATATATTAATCTTGAATTACTATCATATCAGCTTGTCTGCACCAGATGTACCATGCGATCACATTGTCTGTTCTCTTTATGAATTAGTCTTTTAGATGCTGTCCAGCTCTTCCGTTCTTTCATAATGGGGGCTATGTTGTTACTGCACTAGGAAGGTGGGACTTAAGAAATGGTATGCTTCATTTCAATAGGGTACTTGAAGACTATCATCTGGTATCTATTATTGATGCTAGTTCAGTACTGTTAGGACCTTCATTAGTTTTTCCGATTAGTAGCATGTGCCTTGTACTGTCATATGGAAGACAAATTGAATCACGACACTTTTGTGGGGTAACCATCAAACCTCTTCATACTCATTCTTTTGAAGCCCCATCTAAATCTAAACTCTTTCTAGAACCATTATTAGCTCATTATCTAATGGAGACAATAATAAAGAAAATAATCAATCTGATGGAGCATTAGTTGTTGATGTATCTTTTCAACTGTATATGATAGAAGTATTTTCGTTCATATATATGTGTTATTTCATGTTCTGTTCTTATTTTATTTCATCAACTGTACTTTGCACATATCCTCACCCACTTGAATGCATTCTTTTTGATCGTATGTTCTTTACACGTGAAAGGCCTTTTATGTGTCCCAAATCACATGCTTGCTCAATGTATCTTCTGCTTGACCTGCATAGTTTCTATAATGTTGCAAGATTGCTGTCAAAACTACAGAATCTGCTCTGCAGATTAGGCTCCTCTATAGAAGATATTGGCAGAAGGCAGTGAGCTGTAGAGGACTGATTAACATAGAGGGTACAGGTTCTTCAGAAAGATGACAAGAGGCCTTCCACTCTTTGGGGGTGGGGTTTTTTTTGGGGGGGGGAATAGTCTGAAGGTTTAGTTCACAAGGCAGCTGAGGCTCCAACCATAGCATTGTTTTACTCATGATCCTCTGCTCTTGAATTGTATAGTTAATTAATCTATGCAAGCCTTTAAATTATATTCTCCATGTCTTACTCGCAGTGGACACTTACTTAGGTGATCAGTAACGATTGAGCTTGTAGCCCGCTACTAACTTTTGGCCTCAGTCCTGAAGTTTATCTAATACAGTCAGTTTCTTTGTCCTTGTTGCTTCCTAAAGTTATGCATTGTGCGAGTTCTAGGGTTTCTCCAACTCACCCCCCAAACAGATTTACGAGAACTTCATACCTGAAGGAACCACTATGGCACAAACATTGACAAAGGCCCCTTGATCGTCTCTATTCTGGTTAAAGTTTCCTGTGAAATCAATATGGCAGATGAGAGTGTGACTATTAATCTGATGTTATTTACGTCATGTAACCTGTATTGTGTTACTCAGAGTCTTAACTTCAACTCAAGTACTGTTTCGGATACTCAACCCCCTGACATCGGTTATAAAGACTTAATAATGTTCTTGCATTGGACTATATGCATGCAAAACTTTCGTAAAGTGGCTGCATCTGACACTTGGTAACAGCATACCTTTGTCCAGCCCTCATATCTGAGCTGCAGCAACATATCATTGTGACAATTATACTTATTTCTAAATTGTGTTGATCTGCTGACTGTATTGAGTATCGACAGACTGACAGAAACTGGAATGTGATAGTCGACTACTAACATGAGCTGCAGCCTGCAGTGGTTTAAATGATGTTACTGTGAAAGTTTACAGAAAGTTGAGGACCACCGACATGAAAAATCATTTGTGATAAACATACCTTTCTGCCAGCCATGAAAAGAATATTATGAGAGGTATAGCTCTTGGTAAACTCTAAATTATCGTATGTCATTACTTTCTTGATC